>CAKAOJ020000074.1:0-681707 GCA_916701645.2 Sebastolobus alascanus | reverse complement strand
CTAGATGAGTAGATGAGTATTTTTGCATTGTGGTATCACTACTGAAGTATAGGATCTAAATACTTCTTCCAGCACTGGACAAAACATATACACACATATAACAGGACTCAGATTGCTCTCCTGTAATGCACCGCTCCCTGAGATCATCTCTCAGCGCCGCCATCCGTGCGGTTCAGCTGTCAGACCTGTAGGCAGGGTCACGCCTCCTCTCTCCTAATGAGGCAAAACTGCTGTAATTACGCTCCCAATCCCCCACTGAGCGCTTTCCTTTCACCATGAGGTGGACAACTGTCCTGGAGGGCCTCAGCGAGGGCTGTCTCACCCTGAGATACCCCACACTCAAAAATAAAACCCCTCACTTAAAAAACAGGCCTGATGACGGCAGCTTCACACCCATCTGCTTACACTCTGACCTGCAGCCCACTCACCTCTGGATTAACTGCATAGTATATCAAGCTCCCTGTCCGCGTACAGTGTCCTCTCCATCCCACAGATGAATATCTTCTAGTGAGCATGGTGTCCAGTGGTGGAAGAGGCATTCAAATAATTTTCTTGGAGGGACATTACCCTGATTTTACAAGTCATGATAGCACTACTCCGCCTGAGAAACATTTGTATAACGTCTTCTGCGGCTCTAGAGGGAACCCACCCTTTGTTTCCAGATGTAATAGTCCCATTAACTTTTCCTTTAGATAATGTTATGAGCCTCACAGTTGGAGCTCTTCTACGGCATGAAACTCTCCCAGAAAAAAATCTGGTTCTTTGATTAAAAGTGAATAAGTCTGTGTAAAAATTCAGAGAAGATAACTACGTCTCCCAAGGTGCATTTCTGCGGGAAGCATCCGATCACAGAGCTTAAAATTCTATCATCTGCACCGCTAACGATTACACTGTTGAGAAAACAAATTTTTAGGGCTGTCAAAGTCAGCACAATAATAACGTGTTAACGCAAATTTGTTTTAACGCCACTAATTTCTTTAACACAATTTGATCTTTTGGAGGTTGTAGCGAAAGCTAGAGTGAAGACACTGGCATCATATGAAACTAGAAAACTGAAGAAACCCAATGGCACCAACCATGTCATACTAGCTTGTCGCATGGAGGCTAAATAACGCTCCAAACTTAAGTTAATTTTGGCGAGGAAAACCTAGCATGGCAATTTTCAAAGGGGTCCCTTGACCTCTTACCTCAAGATATGTGAATAAAAATGGGTTCTATGGGTACCCACGAGTCTCCCCTTTACAGACATGCCCACTTTATGATAATCACATACAGTTTGGGGCAAGTCATAGTCAAGTCAGCACACTGACACACTGACAGCTGTTGTTGTCTGTTGGGCTTGAGTTTGCCAAGTTATGATTTGAGCATATTTTATGCTAAATGCAGTACCTGTGAGGGTTTCTGGACAATATTTGTCATTGTTTTGTGTTGTTAATTTATTTCCAATAATGAATATATACATTGATTTGCATAAAACAGCACATTTGCCCACTCCCATGTTGATAAGAGTATTAAATACTTGACAAATCTCCCTGTAAGGTACATTTTGAACAGATAAAAAATGTGTGATTCATTTGCAATTAATCACGATTTACTATTTTAATCGATTGACAGTCATACTAATTTTATAATCTGTAATCTTTAAAATCAATTCAATATATTCAATTCAAAATTCTGGGTAAATTGTCGATGAATTCAGCAACTATGGCACCCAACAAATTGAATGAGTTGAGCTACTTCACGCCCCTGACTGGCTTCTTCTCCATAGCAACGGTGGTTGAGGCTCATGGGTATTGTTTAGACCTGTCCGCCAAAATGACAGAAAAAAACATGATTTCTCAGAAACAAAGTTGAAATAACTGAACAAGGCCATAAAGTTAACATATAGGGACATTGAATTATCCAGGAGAGTCTAATGAAATACGCTATTGAGTTGCATTATTGGAAATGTAGGATCCAGTGTTCGTGGAGTTTGAGGGGTCTAAAAGCCTGGATATCTCAGCCTCTGCTGCTTTGATTTTGACCTTTATTTAATACATTATTTTTATATATTTTATTTTTTTATTTAATAAAAAGTGTCTCTCCCCCATCTTTATGGAAGTGCAATACAAAATGTATGGAGTACTCCTTTTAGTAGAAGTAGTTTTACAACAGTGTAAAAATACTGTTATGAGTAAAAGTCCTGCATTCAGATTTAAAGTAGAAGTAAAAGTACTCATTATGAAAAATGACCTGTTTGAGAGTGATACATTGGGGTTTTTTTTATATTATATATATATTACTGGACTATTAAACAGATCCTGTTATTCTGTATTTGTTAATTTTTACCACTGGGAATATTGTTAACACAGAAGTTGTTAACCTTTCTCTCATTTTGGCTAAGACATATTCTTACTAATACTTCATTTTCTACTAATTTTTGCAACTTCATATATGCTGTTGGGTAGTTTTAACAAAAAATATGGATCATATAAATTCATCATATGTTTTGTATGAAACATCTTAATCTGCAAAGCAACTATATAAAAAGTACAATATTAGCCCTTAAAACGTAGTGGAGTTGAAGTAAGTAGCACAAAATAAATACTCATGTTGAGTGTTACTAAATGTGTTTTAAGTTAATTTCTACCACTGATGGCATCAAAGTTTTTTCCTCAGGGGGTATTTACACTGTTAACAAAGAGGATGTCTGCAGAAAATGGTGAAGAGAAAATAGTGTAAACAAACAAAATCTGCCTTGGAGGAGGTGAAACAACCTTAACAGAGCTTATTAATGGAGGATGTATAGAGTAAACGGAGAGAGACAGACGCTGACACAGAGCTGTGAGACTGAATAAGAGCATGAGAGGCAGGCAGTGGTGGTGAATCAGCCTCAGTTAGGGTGACAAGTTTACCCTCCTCAGCCTGCTGCTGATCTCACTGTGTGATAAAGTCTGAGTGACAATTTGATCACTACTGCCTCCTGTTGGTGGAGCTGAAAACTGCACCTCCTTTGTGTCACCCATCCTCAAACGGACCTGTCCGACACCAGACCATAACCTCAGTAATATACTTTTCTCTTGAATGCTTTGTCATATGAATGTTATAGTATGTCTTCTAGTAGATTAAAGGGTCAGTTCACCCAAAACACATAAAAACAGATTTTTTTTTACTAACCACTAGTGATGTCATGAAAATAATTTTATTTTTATTGATTTGAATCGAATTATTATGACGGTATTTCATCTTTATTATTTATGTATTTTTGGGTGCTTTTAGCCTTAACAATTATATCTTAAAGACACAACAGCAATGTCTGTTTCCAAATTGTCCTTGTTACTCAGGGTATAACTACAAATTCCATTAGTTTTCATTAGGAATATTTCTTTATTAGAAAATGAAATTGTTTTAATGTAAACTGTCAACAATAACGTCGGTGGATTGGTTTCTGAAAAGAGATGCTGCTTTTCAAATATAATTCAGTCAGTTAAACTCAACTTATATAGCATCTTTCATACAGGTTAATGCAATTCAAAGAGCTTCAAAGATGATAATAAGACAAATAAAGTTATTTGAGACTAATGCACATAGGAAAAAAATGATGAAAATGTAATAATGAAACCAATAAAATACAGTAGATAAAAATAGATTCATCTATTTAACTTTCAGTTCACAAGGTATTTCTGTATCTCTCTGTGCGATCCCTCCATACATACAACAGCACAATAATATATCAATACATTCATATATTTGAATCGCTACGTGTCATATCTTAGTTCTGCTCTTAGTTCTCTCTAAAATAAGAATATTGGAGTAATTTATCTCTTTAAAAATGTTTTCCTCTTTTTTGCTGTTGTTTTTTGTACTTTAATTGTATTTCATTGCAATCTGATTGTCAAAAAAAGTTCTTTATTGTGAACAATAAATTGTAATAATTATCCAACCAAACTTGTAAACAGAATCCCAAATTGTATGGTGACGGGAATACATTTTAGGGCTTATATCTGATCCTGAACAGGCCAAATCACACACATATAAGCTATATTTGGTGTCCCAAACCTTTAAAGCTTTTCAATAAGGAATAAAAGTGCAATGTGGGTAATTCTTCTGAAAGATATGTGAGATCCACTATAGGGGAAAAAGGCATATTCCCAAAAGGGCTGTGAAAATCCTAAAAGAGTTCTGTTAGAAAAGGTGAAAAACCTATAGTACGTTTTTTTACTGTTGTTTTTTGCTCTTTATTTGATTTGGGTGAACTCACCCTTTCAGACAAACATGACAGTGGTTTGTTCATACATCATATCATACACTGATGTGTGATGTGTGGTGAGATGTACTGACTGCATATTTATTATCCATCATATCAACTCTCTCCCTCTTTGTCTGATCAGTCAGCCACAACAGTGACCAGCCAGAAGTTGCATTTACCAGTCTGGCATGGTGAGGGGCTGCAGTGCGACGTGAACACACACTGACAGCCTTATGGGACCATGAGGCACGGAGGCAGGGAGGCAGGGAGGCAGGGAGCCGTGGGTCAGGGCCCGGGGTGGCTACAGGCCATCGGGACAGCACAGCCAAGAGGCAAGCCAGGAGACGACAGAATGGGCACAGTCGCCATGGAAACACAAGCGGCCCAGGCATATCATGGCAACTGGTAACTAAGTAACAGGAAACGACGGACCATAGAGGGCGATGAGTCTGGTTAATCATGAAGAGAGAGGAGGGGGGGGTGGCAGGGAGATAAGGGCCACAGCTCTGGCTCACTGAAGACCCCTCTCCTCCAGAGTGTGTGAGCTCATTCCCCTCCCCACGTGCACTGGATTGACACTGGATTAGTGTCAGAGTGAGCTGGAGAGGCAGCCTCCACCCTTCTTTCACCATCATTTGCTTTATGTATCCATGAGGGGGTGTAAATGAGCACACACTAGAAGGAGAGGAGCCGGAGAGCAGCCATTAAACTGAGCTTTTGTGTGTACAAGTGTTGATATTAAAGCAGCTATGATCAATATTTTTACAAATAACACTGTATCAAATGACAATATGAAAGGAGTCACTCATAGTAGTAACACACTACAGTAGTAACACAGTAGTAACACACTACAGGGAATTATTATCTCCGTCAGCTCTACGGAGCTTTATAGCCTAGCGGGTATCAGCTCATTTTTTAGATTGTCCGTCCTACAACTTTACTGTTTTGGTTCACTCTCACCGCTCTCATAGTGTTGTTTACAGCTGTTTTCGGTAAAAAAGAAAGCTCTAAAAACCAACTGTACACTACTTGCTCAGCACAAAATAGCAGACACAGCTAGTGACTAGCTGGTGAACATATGGAGCATTTAACAGCAAAAGAACCAGACATTGGAGCATTTAACAGCAAAAGAACCAGACATTTCCCTCAGGAGTTGGTAGAGACCAAAAACAGAGCTAAAAGAGGGTGAATATTGGACTTGATGAGTACAGTACGACTGCCCCTTGCATCTATTTTACATCAAATTTTAGTAGTTTTGTCTGTAGTTTATTTTTAAAGATTATTTTTCCACCTTTAGCTGGAAGTAAACGAGCAGCATTGCTGTTATGTGACATGCGCTGTCAGGGCTTTTAGGGCTTTCAGGGCTTTCAGGGCTTCACCCAAAAGTTATGTTTATGGATAGATAAATAAATAGTATTATTCTGCTTTTTGTCCAAAAGATCCTTGAATAAGTATAATTTCATCAAGCATTTCCGAAAACACTGAGGGTTGAGAAGAAAAACTCAAACAATACAAATGAAATTTGAACCCACAACCTTCATTCTGTAGTGCTCTTTCTCTACCATTACGTTACGTTCTCCGGACTCTGACTCTCACACAGAGAAGAATTAGACTTTGTCAGTTTGTTGTCAGTTGTCAGTTTCAACATGTTTCAGTCTGAAGTCTGTAAACTTTGTTTCTCTGCAGGTTGATGAAAATGAAGTTTCTGCAGCTTCGGTCTGATCTTCTTTCTCTCTCTGGTTCTTTGTGTAGATCGACGGAAGATGCTGGTCCAGTAGTAAAAGCTGAAGTAGGCGAGATTGGAGCAAATATGATTAAAAAAAGTTATTTTTATAAAACGGTCGCTATATCGTGACAGTAGTACATGAAACAGGTAACCCGAAAAAAATCATGTTCCTCTGTGTCCTACTGTGTCCTCCGGTGCTCCTAACGGCATCTGAAAGATTTCACTTAGCGGAGGAAAAAAAAACAGTCAGAGCTTGATCTGAGGTCCGCTGTCCAGCTGCCGCCTATGAGAGCCGGCTGTCAATCACTCGCGAACTAAAACGGTCAAACTAGGCAGCGCTGATCAAATATGAATCAATATTCTGTTACTGTAATGCCTATTTCTTGCCTCAAATGTTTTCAGAATCATCTTGTAGTGTACGGTTTAGCTGTAAAATGAGAGAGTTTGTGACGCCGCCGCCATTGTAAAATCTGGTAAAGGAACGCCAAGTCCCACTCACATGACCGGAGCACAGCCAACAGGAACGCTCTCTCTCTCTGAAATGACCTGTGATTGGTCAAACTTTGCCGTCACGGGCTTTCCTAAGGCCTGAAAACAGAGCCATGATGAGGTGCAGAAGTCTAGTTATCTCTCAGAACACTTGAATTACAATATGCTGAAAGATTATTATGGAATTTTGCCCATTGATGCCAAAAATATACTGCCTAATGCCACTTTAAGGACTCCCATCGGCAACGTAGAGACCAAGGTTCAAAGCCCAACTGAGGTACATCACACAGGCTTGTGTGTGTGTGTGTTTAATGTGTATATGGTTTAATTTGTGTGCTCAAAACAACAAACTTTCAAAAAAATGTGAATGTTGCGATCATTTTTCGTTGTTTCGCATCGATTTCAACTTGCGAATTTTCAAATTTCATCATCAACCAAGGAGACAACAGAGAACACGTAAATCCAAGTGAGCCCAAGAGGTCGAGAGGTCGGGGCATTTTAGGCTGTTTTTTTTTATCACTCTACATTGACTGCAGGTGATAGAGGAGCTGATCATGTGACCTTCACCTGCATATACATATTATACTGTAATCCTAATGGATCATCTGCATGCTTTTAGTTAACATTGATACATTTTAATGGATAACAATCCCCTAAAATGTAAAGAAGGATAGAAGCTACTACAATATGTGTACAGCTTCTATCGTATTCTGTATTTTGAGAGCAAATTCTTTTTTAGATTATTTTGTTTAGGCTACAGGTGTGTTGGAGAAAAAAAACTTAAAATTAAATGTGATAAATACATTGAAGTAGAAGTTAATGCACAAAAACCTGCCTTCCTATGTTGGAGAAGTTGCATGTCTGTCAGCCCAACCCGTCGTGAACACTCCTCTGCGGTCTGGGAGGCTTCGAGGGGCCCAGAGGAAGCCGGTTAACTTCACACAAAGGCAGATTGTATGTGTGACCCCAGTGACCTAACCACTGCTCATAACTAAAGCTTAATCTCTGACACAACATCTGCTTAATAAACCGGCAGTCCATAAACAAGTCCATGTCACCAGCAAAACCCAAACATGACCCTGTACCTGATCTGTTCATTCACAAATAGCTGATTTGCATGAAGCTACTCGATCACTCCCTCTCACGTGCTTTTGGATCTGCCAGTGCCACCTGTGTTTGTGTCCTCCATCGTGCCAATACTACTCGGCTTCGACAGCTGTAATGGGCTCTCTGTGGAGAGGCACAAACACTCCCTGCTGCCCAAACACTCTACAGCTCTTATTTTACCCTCCTGATTGTCGGTGACATGCTTATAGTGGCCCCCCACAGCTGCACTGACATCCACTTTGCAACGGCTCTGTGACACATCTGATTGCACCTGTCAGGCTCTGTCCTTTAAGCCTTATCCCCTAAATGCTCCCGCTGACCTTTGCCTCTGTTTTCTTCCCCTTTTCAGACTTTTCTTCCTTGTTTTCAGGCCACTTGTTATTCCTCCTTCTCTGCCAACACCACATGACACTCCCGAAAGTGGTTTAGTTAAGACCCTTAGTATTTAGCCTCAGAGCCGCACACATGTTGATACGATATTAAATGAATTATATTGTAAGAATTGTTGAATGCATTTAAAGGAACAATGTGTAGCATTTCAAGGGATCTATTAGCAGAAATGGAATATAATATTCATAACTATGTTTTCATTAGTGTATAATCACCTAATCACTAAGAATTGTTGTGTTTTCATTAGCTTAGAATGAGCCCTTCATAACTACAGTACAGGGAGCGGGTCTTCTTCACGGAGTCCACCATGTTGCTCCGCCATGTTTCAGTAGCCAAGAACGGACAAACCAAACACTGGCGAGAGAGAGAGAGAGAGAGAGAGAGAGAGAGAGAGAGAGAGAGAGAGAGAAAGAGAGTCTTTTGTGTTTTTACGTTACCTGAAGACCAGTTCTCCGACACGCTTGTGAAACTGCGGAAACGTGAGCCACAGAGTGCAAAACCGTGGTACCACCAGCCGCAGTCTGACTTCCGTTACAAAGTAGTGTTATTATGTTAAGGATGGCCTTTGAGCGACGTGAACGGCGTTACCACGGTTTTGCTCTCGGCTGCTCACGTTACCGTAGTCTTTGAAACAGAGGAGTGAGCAGAGGGGTATTCAGTTGGTTGCAATCTGCAACCACACCACTAGATGCTGCCAAATCCTACACACTGTCCCTTTAATAGTTTGTGCTTTCTGCTATTATTGTAAGTTTATTCACGAAACAGCACGAGTTTGCAATAAGTCACTGTTTTCAGAGAACAAATCTTCACCGTATGACTGCTGAAATGCCATTTAAATGCAGCCCTTGAATTAAATCAATTTAAAGCATAAGGCCAGCTTTAATACAGTCAACAAATCCCACGACCAAAACCAACGATGTGTCGGTTCTTCTCTCAGTGACTTTTTTGTTGTTGTTTGTTTCCAGATGGAGAAGGCAGCTGTTTGATAAACTGTTCTAATAAACCACAGAGACACAAACATAGCGACTAGCTGGTGAACATAGTGGAGCGTTTAGCAGCTAAAGAGACATATTTCCCTTGAGACCAAAAACGGAGCTAAAAGAGAGTGAATATTGGATTGACATTCATCAGGTACACAAACACGACTCAGAATGAATGATAATGTTGCTCTGTGACTGCTGGATGTGTAAATAAGCAACTGTTTGCTAACAAGTTCACCATATCAACTTGTCAGTGTTGTGCTCACAGCTTGTTTCTGCTGACCCCAAGTGGACCAAAATAAATCAGTTACTGCATGTTTAAAAACTTGTAACAAATATGTGGTTTAATAAAGGCAAAATAATATCCTAAAACAGCTGGGCACTGTAGTTTATTGGGAACATTTCTCACACAAGAGTAACTATTAGTTTTGTTGGGACTATTTTCAGCGGCGGATTCACGTTGGAAAACATCCCTGTGTAGAGGAGATGCAAAGGGCTGCCTTGGCTGAATAATAGATCAATGAGTAAGGAGGTAAACAGTAGAAATACATAGTTCTCTTTACAAAGTAATCTCAGAGGAATGTGCACTTGCAAGTATTTGATTGGCCGGATGATGTTCAACTTTTTTTTGCCGGACAACCCTGTCGTTTTTTTTGGCCAGATTCCTCTGCGTTGGCATCCCTGCTGTGTCAATGTACTGGCTCCATTCAGATTAATGAAGGGGCTGCGGCCTCATACACATTTACATTTACATTTAGTGTTGACTCAAAAGGAACTACAGTGCCCATGTTAGTAATAAAGGAGTGTGTCACCCAGAGCAACAGTGTGGCTCATTGATAACAATGGGTGTCTATGGCAAAGAGGAATAAGCGCAGCATAAACTGGATACATAGACATTAATTGTTTTTAGAATCAATTCATTATTCGTTTTTGTCTTTTCATGGGATTTGTTGACCATTGACCATTTTTACATACGAAAATACTTTCCAAAACTTTAAAGGTGCTATTAATAACATTGTGTCTTTTCGGACGCACTGAGCAGTAATTTCCGTCGTCACTTCTTGAGAGCCTCAGTGCCGGTTGGAGACGTGTAACCATGGTAACCTGCACCAACCTCGTGACCAAAACGATGGTTTGTTCGAATCAAAGTCTGAATTAAATTAGAATATACTGTATATTACACCTAGCAAAGTAAAATCTTATGCTTACAGTTAAATTGTCCTGTCCGCCATTGTCTGTTATGAACGTTGTCTTTACTACCGCATTGCATTGTGGGATATTTATGCCGCTGTAGTGTCCAGCGTTGCATAATGTAATATTTTACCGGAAATAGTATGCAATTCCCGTACTACTGGTTTCATAGTAAGGTTTCGGACATACTAAAATATCTCACATACTGTTTTAGCGTACTAAATAGCATGTTAGTATGGAATTTCGGACGCAACCTAACTGACGACCCAGAGATACCACGTGATGCCAACATTGTTTTACTATTGGCTCACAAGCCTTGTTAGAAGTGGGAACCAAACGTCTGATAGCATCCACAGAGATAAACAAAACATTCATTTTGGATAAATTTTGGATTTTGTTTAAAATGATTAATTCACAATCATACATTTTTTTCAGGAAACGCCATACTTTTATTCGGCACCTTTCTGAAAGCTATGTGGATGTATTTAAAAAAAATATTTGTCTACATAAAAAATGTTATCAATAAGACCTTTAAACTATACATCATACACAAACTGAAACAACGCAGCAGACTGTTGGCTGAATAGATAAATTGTTCTGAAAAACCTCTAGCAGAGAAGTTTTCCAAAATGATACTCATTCATAAAAGTGTCAGCCAAATAGCCTTATCATCCGAACGCTCCCAAGGAGCTTTACCTCTGTTTTCTCCCAATTTTAAGACTCTTCTTCCTCATTCTCAGACCACTTGTTCTTCTTCCTTCTTTTGAAGATTTTTCTTCATACAACTTGATATTACACGATTCATGTAATACTGCGTTGTATTTTCCGTTTTCCATCCAATTTTCATCATGAGGCAGGTGCAGCAGTCGCACGTTACACTCGGGGGGACCGAATAATAATTAGCGAGTGAATCATAACTTCAGACAATCATACGAGATCAAATGGCATATGAAAATGAAAGTGCTGTATTGTTTTGAGTTTGGGGTGATGTGTTCCCTACCCAGAGTTAATCATTTACAAAAATGGCTCAGATATGTCTGCCTCATTGAGTAATCTAATCGTCGAGCCCCAAGAGTCTACAATCCTAAACTAATGCCAGAGCTGCTATCCATGGTGAGTTTAATTGAATATTTGCTACAGATGATATACATAGATTAGGAAATGCTAACAAATGTATGCACTCTTGCCATTATCCCACTTGAACAAGTGCTTTCTTGACACGTTAGACTTTGTCGGACCAGTCATTCAAGCTTTTGACCAATGGTATTTATGGTGGGTTTTTCCTCCTCCTTTTGTAAGCACAGTTACAACAGTTACAACCCCTGAATTCCTTTGTCTGACCTCTTCACCCAACACATGATGAAACTATAAAGAGAACTGCAACTTACTGATCTCTTTTTGGTGTTTTAACTTTTGATAAGAACACACACATACAGTATATTCACACATTCTCCACCATTACACCACCACTGAACGTCCGCCACATGAAGAAAAGTGAACATTTTGATTACCCAGCCCATCCTGTCCTTTGGGAGGATGGGCTGGTGGAGAGGTGGTCAAACAAAGCCTAACTTGACCCCTGTGACCCTGCTGTAGGCTACCACCAGAGTGGACCCACACTCACCGCAGATGGTGTCACAAAAGCCCAGAGCTATCTTCATAATGACATCATAAAAAGACATTCAGGGACATTTTTTTGTTTTCAGTATTAAAGCAATATTTCACTCTGTAAGAGCATTTTCGCATCACAGGTTGTACACCTCAGTGTCAGTGCATAAATAAATACCGTGATACCTTGAATGTCAGCTCCCCCCATGGACACACAGCCATCAGGGTTCAGCCTTTGTGGTTCCGTCTAACCATTCACTTACATTTATTCCTGAGCTTGGACATAAATTCAGACATACGCATTAACCCCTGGACCTTCTCAGTGACTCTCAGTACCATCCTCTCCATAGCACATATATGACAGAAAAAGGCTGTGTCTCATTTCAGTCATGCAACCCAAGTTCCAAGGCACAACATGTTAATTTGACCCTTGATAGTTATAAAATACATTTTTACTTAAGTATATCTTATGACAGTTTTGTCACTGAGTTAAATATGAACATCTCACTCCACAAGACACCACTATGTCTCACCTGACCAGTCACTTACAGTGCAGTAGCAGTTGTTTTTCTCAGTGTTTATGCTATAACCTGTAAACTGTATGTTTAATGGCAGATATACAGTAAGAAACTGGAAAGGGGAAAGCTTGGTCATCTTTATAAATGATTCTGCCCTAACTATGCATGTAGCTATGCAACAAGCGTACAGAAGGGAGGCGTGGTCATGTTTTTCAGCTGTGAAGAAATTCTTTGTAACAATAGGTCACCATGTCACAGGATCTGTTAACTGATTGGCTGTGTGTCCACTCTGGCCACATTTCGCCGCTAAAAGTTAAACTTCTCCCAACTTTTGTTTGGCTGCACTTCGTCGCAGAATCAAACGGCCGCAGCTCGGTGAGCTTGGTGAGCTTGGTGAGCTTGGGAGCGGCCGCTGCAGCTTGTAATACACACTGCATGGCAGCTCGCCGCAGGCCGCACTTCACCGCTGCTCTGGTGTGAATTTGGCGTTACTGGAAACCTATACAGCTAGGCAGATACATTAGTATTTGTGTACTGTCAGCAGATAAATAACAAGACATGTCATAACAGAGAAATAGCCTATATGTATTTATATGTCTCCATTACGGAGTTTGTGCACCAGAGTTTATTCTTACACTGTAAAATGTTCCACTCACTACAGATCTATATTAGCCTATTCTTTGATAACCAGGATTCTGATCAAAAAATGTTGGTCATGTTATGTGTTAATGTAAAAAAGGCCTATTGAAGCAGTATGACATTCTTTTTATTTATTTATTTTGAATTTCAGCATCTAGCTATTGCTGAGCAGTTTGGCTGAAACTTGACTACAGCTACTTTTGTGGCTAGGCTACCAAATTGTGCCAGTGTTATGGTTTTAAATGTCAATCCAAATACCTTGCTATTACCAAATAATATAATACCCAGGCTTTTGTTATTCTTTTTGTTGGAGTCACAGCTTATTTTATTATTATTATTATTATTATTATTATTATTATTATTATTATTATTAATAATAATTATAATAATAATAATAATAATAATAATATCTTTAAGCTATAGAGAACCTTTTAAAACAAAGTAACAAAGTGACATGACAGTAAAAACAAATAGCAAAAGTACATTACTGAGTCATGCACTGACTATTTAGGCCTCGGCGTCATTTTGTTTGACTAGTGGTTCAGATGGTGTAATGGCTTCACTCGCGTCCTTTCACAAAATGGCTCAAACAGGCGCCATGTTGGCCGCGCTTTCGATCATTTCCCTTTCCAGTTAGACAATGGTGTCAGGTTTCATTACGGGCTCGCATCAACCGTCAATGTTTCACCATCATAGTGAAATGTATGTTTAACTATGAAAAAGTCGTGTTGTGGATCGTTAAGTGCTGTGACGTTAACACTCCATCCGGTCGGCCTGATAGAGCAACATTACACTGTTGAAACTTAACTCCGTGTAACGTTAGATAACGTTGTAGGAAACAGGCCCGATAACCAAACGACCGCAGTCGTTGCGACACAGCCGCCATTACGGCGTGATTGTGAAACGGTATCTCGTTTAACGATTAGAGCAGGCGAAAACCGGCTTTTCTTTACCATTCAGTGTGTCGATATTTAACATATCAACCTGTTACACTATTAGCTCGCCGGATGTTCAGGTTAGCTTATACAGTAACACCACATTTGTGTCGCTATAGTAACGTTATGTCCTCTGACGGGTAAAAGCCGTCTCTAACTAGCTACCCATGTAGTCACTCAAATGAAGGTAGGCTCTACTGTTCTTATAGTAGCTATAATATACCAAATTTATATGACATTCGTTTTAGAGGTATAGCCTGTAACATGTCACGGCGTTAGCTATGTTAGCCAACACCTGAAGCAGCAAACTCTTAAGTAGGCTAACGTTAAGCTAGTGATAGCTAACTAGCTAACACTATGTTAGCATGTATTTCGACCAAATGAGTATCGGTGAGATATGGGTGTTTTGTCCGCCGTGCGGCGTTAGCATGTTATTGACTTATTGTTAATCAGTCGGAGCTGAGTTTGAGGGAGGTGGGGTGATAGCTTTCTTAGCCTGTACAGTGGTTAGTTTATAGTGGTTCGTTTTCACAAATAAACTAAACGTACCGAGTTGGCTTAGCTAGCAGCCATTTATTCCGACCAACTGAAAATCGGCCGGATATGTACTTTTTCTTGTGATGCGGTGTTAGCATTACAGTGGACTGATAATCAAGCAGCCACTGCTCACGTTGTGCGGGCGGAGAGGTTTCGTAATGTCGGGGCGGTTTAATAGCTAGCAGTCCTTCTACTGGACAGCCTCCTTCACCGGTCGTCCAATCATCATCACATCTAATGCGGACGTCACAAGGACCGGTCTGGGGAAGCTAAAGATTCAGGAGGAGTAACTATATCTATAAGGGAACCGGCGAGGTAAGTTACCCACGACCTAATTGTTATCCATGTGCAAAACCAGCCGCTTATATGCTATTGACACTTTCTCCCATAGTGCCGGTTTACGGATGATTACGCACCGGGTAATGTTGTTACAGTTTTCTTGTCCCGGTTTGTTGCAAATCCAACCTTGTGCAGGCTCTCAACACAAAGACCGGCTCATACAAACCCACGGCGGTAACAGATTGGATCGTGAGACGGGAGGTTTTAATAATGATTACAATTGACCTCAATTAGTTTATTTATGCCGGATGCTGTAATAACGTGCGAATGCGCGGGATAGTCAGCTGTAATTACATTCAAACGACTGTTTGAATGTATCACTTTTAGCTACTTGCTTTTAGCGTAACGTTAACACGTAAAGATCCCTGCCCTCATGCGAAACCAGTCTGCAGCCCCTGCACCATGCATGTGATGTGAACTGTTGAAGACAAACCGTGACAATAGAAATACATATGCCGGTCGGCGTGGTAGTTACTGTACCTCTTGTAGAACATTGTATTTTTTATTTTTTTTTGCAAGTAAAGTAACATGATCTTATGCTAAAGCTCAAGTTTCCTGGTAAGTGAAAGTTGTGAACTGGGGGACGTTCGCGGCAAAAAATGGACAACGCGAGATTTCATTACCGATTTCTATACATTGAGGAGGAAGGGGAGGAGAGACAGCAGCAGCGTGGCTCAAGTGTGCTGTAGCACTCGGCTACAGCTCAGCTCGGTTTCTAAATGTACACAGGACAAGAAAATAGTCAGATACAACTAAAAGACGCAAATGTGAAGGTTATTTGACAGAAAGCACTCAGTCTTTGTCCTCCACAATGAGACAATAGGGGATTAGAACCCACCCACTGGCCCAGTATCACCCACCAGCCCCACCTCTGGAAATCAGCCATGGGGTAGGGGTAAACACTTCCTTTGGCAACACTGGCAGCCATGTTTTTCTAATGAATAACAATTTAAAATGTACCTTTTGAATATTGGGAAGGGTGTGCATCACAGAAAAACTAAGAGCATGTATGTCAGTATTGTATGAAGGATATAGTTGAACAGTGATGGTGATGGTGGTAGTGTTGGCTCACAGAACATTTAAACACAGGATCCAACAAAGCTGTATTACAAATAAATAGCAACACTAGTGGTAAACAAATCATCGAAGTAAATAAGGTAATTTTTCTCTCTTATACCACTTCATGCATCCACAATCTTGGTGTTTAGGCAATCCCGGTCTTATTAAACATATAAATGCAAATAAATACAAAACGATAAATTAAACACTCAAACAAATCCATGATAGTAACCAAATAAAATGAGATTATGAGGGTAAAAGTCCATATTTTTGTCATTTTACCGTACATATTATATATATTTTGGATTTGCACCTTATTGTTATTGTTATCTTGGATTTTTGTATTGGCACTCTATATTTGCACTCATCCCACTTTGTTTTGCGCACAGCAATTTCCCTCAGGGTAAATAAAGTTTTATCTCATCGTATTTTAACTCACATAGGTCTACACTAGGGCTGACCCAAAAGCTTCGAAGCTCAAAAAATGGTATTCGGGACACCCTTAGTTGACAGTTTGTTCTGCACTCTGCAATGGTTTTGGATTGTAAAGGGACGGACAGTCCCAAATAATGGAGTTCTTATAACTTCCTGGCAGCGTCTAATAAGGATTAGCAGGAAGAGGGTTTGCTGTGGTGGTTTAAGGTAAGACCAAGCATGGAGACCTGTGATTTTACAGTAGTAATCAGGATCAAATCACCAACACTGCTATTAGTGGATGACCTGCTTCACCTCTTGAGCTAGAGCTTACCAAGAGTCAAACTACAAATTGTTTATGTTTGGCGTAGATGTACATTTAATGTGAAATAAATTATAAAAATGAACATGGGTTAGCTATGATGGTAATGTTTCGTTTATCAAAACATTAATTTAAGTTTCCTTTCTTAGAGAGCTGCAAGATGGCAAGTACAGCGGTTGTAACCCCCGACTCCATCCAGGATAAAAGCAGCCGCTATTATTTGGTGACCTGGATGAACAACCTACTGAAGACCGACTTCAAAGATGTGCGGGAGATGGGTTCAGGTGATTCATCAGTATGAGCAGATATAATACTGTTACGTAAGTACCGCTGACCTGTATTACAATTCTACAATTTCTGCTAAATGAAATTGTAATACAGTACAGTGGTACTTATGTAACTTGTAACTAAAACTTTTTGGTTTGGAGCTAGGTTTCACACCTACTTGTCTGTCATGTCTGTCATATCAACCTTATTTTACTGTGAACTGGTTGGTTTACAGCCGTACTGCAGCTGTAATGAGCTGTGTTAACTTACTGCTAATCTCTTGCTGCTGCTTCATATTAAAAGTTTTGGGGCTTTTATTGTGAAGCAGCTATAGGAAATGAAGTGTATTTGTCACTGATTTAGCGTTATTCTGCAAAACAACTGGTCTGCAAAACAGTCAGAGGATCAGTCTTAAATATTGCAGGAAAGAATAGTACAAGCAGAGGAGCCGTGTTGTGTGGTGGAAAAACGCTTGCACCGTGCCAGCATGGCTTGAATGGTCACGGCTGCTCACAGCTCAGCTCAGTGTAATATCCTCACTGCTATTGAAAAAACAGCAAAATAAGTTCTTCCCTCCATTTGCACAGACAACACTTTCTGAACTGTCTTCATGTGTGTATGATCCCACAGGTGCATGTCACTGTCAGATCATGGACTGGGTTATTCCTGGCTCTGTTGACATGAGCAAGGTGAAGTTTGATGCACAAGGTGAGGATGACTACAAGCACAACTACAGTCTCCTCCATGAGGCCTTCAGCAAGAGCGATATCACAAAGGTATGCACTTTTTGTCTAGTAGAGAAGCATTACAATTTCTTTAGAGGTGCTGGTAGGCAGATTTTCGTACTTATGGACGGACGCAGTCTAGCTGTTTACTCTTGTTTTTAGGCTTTTTGCTAAGCTAAGCTAGCCACAAGCTTTCTCTAGCATTATATTTAGTGTAGAGATATGAGAGGGGAATCGATCTTCTCATCTAATTCTCAGCAAGAAGACGCCTGTTTCCTAAAATGTTAAACTATATCTAGGGCTGCACAATTAAATTAAATTTGATCAACATCGCAATATGGCCTACTGCAATATTCAAATTGCAGGAGGCGCAATATTTGTTAGAGGCAAAATGTGTGTCAAAATACCATTCTAAATTAATTATTGTCGTGCTTCAGAGATGTCCTGGCCTACACATCATATTCTACAGACTACTCTTCTACAAACATCTTTGTTTGGTACAGATCCCTGCAAAAATCATACCATAATAATTTTGATATGTTTTTCAATCAAAAGGAGTATAACGATGTAAAAATGATCATTCCCTCTAATATTGCAAAACTTATCGCAATTGCAATATCAGTCGAAATAAGCACAATTACATATTTTTTCAAAATCGTGCATCCCTAAATGTATCCCTGATGTTCAATATGAAAGTTATATTAATTTCTAAAATTTTGTCCTGTTTTTAGACTATTCCAGTTGAGGAGCTCATAACAGGGGATTCTCAAAGGAACTTCGAGATCATGAAGTGGTTCAAAGCTTTCTACTTGGCAAATGTGAAAAATGAAGAATATGACCCTGTGAAAGCTCGGGACAGCCAGGATATCAGCCCCATTGTGGTACCTCCTGAACCGCATAAAGGTAACTTAAGGCAGTGCATTGTGTTTCGTTCATCACATATACAGTAATTGTGCAGTAATAATGTTTTCTCTTACTTTGTCAGGGGGATCTAAATTGGAATCAGACACGGAGGAGATTGTCACTGTAACGACTAAAGAGTTCCCTTTCACTGAAAAGTGGAAAGATGATTTTGATTGGGCTGACCATAGTGTTGATGGAGAGCAATATACCTACTGCCGTTCTTGCAACAGTAACATGAGGACATTTCGGAAAGGCCGTATTGAACTCAGGCGACATGAGGGAACAAACAAACACAGGAAAGGGGCTCGAAATTACAAGGATGTTGGCCTGCAAAGCAAATGCTCTGAGCCGCTGCCCTGTAGCGATGCAGCTATACGGTTTATTCACAAGCACTGCTACACTGGCCCTGCTAAAGGTGAACATGTGGCTAGACATTTTGCACGGAGTAAACTGGGGTTGCAGTACCCCAAAGACATCACATCCGCTTGCCAACACACTCCGTACTGTGTATACATTTATGGAGGGGCTACACTGGGAAAGGATGACACCGTCTCTGTGGTCCTTGTTGGGTTTTTTGATGTCGAAGCCTCCAGACACCGCATCCGATTTCTGGATGCTCTTCAGTCAGAGGACGGTGCAGGAGATCAAACAGCAGCGGCAGTGGTGGAGATCTTGAAGAAGTTCGGGTTACACACAGATAATCTTGCCGCTGTTTATTGTGATGGTTTTGGCGCGGCCTCAGAGCAGATCTGCTCGCAGCTCAGGGAACTCAACCCAAACATAGTAGCCTTAGGAGGGCTGTACGCCATCGCTGATGCTGCTTGCCACGCTGGGATTAAGCAGCTCTCCAATCAGGCTCAAGAGTTGATGGTAGATATCCATGCTCACTACTCCTCCTGCTCTACCAAGAATGACAACCTCAAGGCTCTTTTTGGCTCAGATATCAGTGCGGATAGTCCATCATTTCATCTCAACACCAGCTGCCTTAAGTTCTGCCAGTTCGTCGCAAAAGTCTTGGAAGTATGGACAGATCTCATAATGTACTTCAAGTCTTGCGACAAGGACGATGACAAAGCCATGTTAATCTGCTCCCAGCTGCAGGATCCCAAAGTCAGGGCAACATTTATGTTCCTGGAGCAGGCCTTACAGCCTCTGCACAGTTTCCAAAGGCTTCTGCAGACACAGGAGGGAGCTGCCCAAGCTGATATGCTGCTCATCCTAGTAGAGGCCAGTAGCCTGCTGTGCACCTACACCTCCTACTTCCTTCACCCTGAAGCTGCTGTTCGCTTCCTCAAAGAACGTGATGCCCAAATCCTTAAAGACAAGAAATTCCACCTGTCGGGCCCTGAACTCAGTCCGTGTGGGAAGGCTGTGGAAGACTTCCTGAATGAGTCTGAGGCTACAGATGCACTGCCACTATTAAAAGAGGAGGTGTTGTCTTTCTACGTCTCGCTCACAGGTTGCATTGCAGAGGAGCTGCCTCTAAGTGACGAGGTGCTAAGGAGCATAGCTCAGCTGCTGAACCCCCAGAGCAGAGAGAAGGTGACTGGGAAAGTGGCCGGGGAGCTTGGGACCAAGCTAGAAATCTGCAGCTCTCCTGAGGAGGTGAAGCAGCTCACAAGTGAATTCCTTGAGTATCAGCTGGCTGAGAAGGGAGAGAAGGACGACTCGGCAGTGGTTTCACTGGAGAAACACTGGGCCAGCGTACTGAAGGACATCAAGCCCACATCAATCTTCAGGAAGCTTGTTCTGACCCTGTTGGCTCTCCCCTGTCCTCCACTTGAGGCTCAGCAGGCTTTTACTCAGGTATGTAAATAGAGGAGTAGAATCGGGTATTGGAAGCACCGACCAAATTATGACGGTCCTCGGTATCAAAAAACTATAGGAAAACGATACCAAATTTCTGTGCTTGACGTTAATTGTGCTACTGCCCTTAGAAAAGGAGAAAACAACACCTAATGATACCTTTGCCTGCAAGCAACATCAGAAATGTTTCAACATGCGATCCAAAGTATGGCTAGTGTTTCCTCTATATTTGTGCGCCGCTGCTAAAATCTCACACAATCATTAATATCCTCTGCTCTCTGACCAGAGAGTATTAGTTTAAAACAGATCGTTGGCAGCCCCGCTGCGTTATATGTAGAGTGAGCACTGCGCTGTTTAAAAAAATTGCCTTCTAAATGCGACATTGCTTGTCAGCAAACAGTTTTAAAAGTGACTTATTTTCTTTTGAAATAAGTGCTGTGCGGTGGATCAAATTCATGCCGATGGGAAGAGTTTGAAAAAATTGACTGATAAATATTTGGAAAAGTAGGCTTACTGAAAATATTTAAATAAACTTTTAAGTGTTAAAATTTGAGAATGGAATTTGATGGGTAGGTAGAATGAGTGTTTAATTGCCAACATGTTGGTTTTTAAATGAACTAATACCTCTTGTCATTCAAAATGATAGACTGTTTACATAATGAACATTTCAAGAAATTGGAATGTTTACATAATAACCTATTTTACATATAGTAGAGTAATGAGCTGTAGCCCATTTATTGAAACTTAGTTGATCTACTAATTAGCCTAATGAGGTTTTCATTCACACAAAGTATCAAAAAAAGTATCATTGTGGTATCGGAATCGGTATTGAACATTTTCAAACGATACCCAGCCCCATAGAGAAGCTGTATCAACATCTTTTGTCTGTGTTTGTGTTTAGTTTTCACATGTTTATTTTAATTAATTTTGTGCACTTGCTGTATTTCCTGTCTCAGGCCCTGGAGAACGAAGGTGCTGAAGTGTTCTCTGAGAGTGAGGCCTTAACAGAAAGTGAGTGTGACCTCACGACCGACAGCATGCTCTCTGACTACATCAGCAGCAAGGACTCCCCAGTTCACACTGAAGGTAAGAAGAAAAATAATCCGTCAGGTGAAGTTAAATTTGCATCTGACTTGATTTAACAATCTGATAAATAAACTACCTATCGTCATGATTTGTATGATGCATATGTAAAAGAGTTTAAGCCGAAGTGTATAAGATGTCAATGCATTGGATCTCTCATGTTATTTACACTTTTATATTATTTTCTAGAACTGAATGGCCTTAATGTGACAGTGAAGAAGTGTGAAGTCCGCCTTACAAAGATACATGGTAAGTACAGTAGTAAAGTTAATCCCACCGTAGCATTTTGGCTGAGAAAATTAAAACGTTATTCATTTTCATTATTTTGTAATGAGCACCAGGTTCAGGATTCTGTAGGAATCCAGTTTAACATGTCAGAATGCAATTATCATATTTTTGATGATCTCAACACTAAAACATACTAAAATACTTTCTATTTCCTCCCAAAGACAATGCCGGTACACCTGGAGAGAATGGCACCTCGTGGAAAGAGGTAACAGATTTTCAGAAAAGAAGCAACGTTGTTAAAAAAAGCTGGATTTTTAATGACAAATAGGATTTGTTTTTTATTTGACCGTAAAAACTGTCAGCTATACACACACAACTACACTGACACCAGAACAACAGAGAAAAATGTACTTTTGCTGCATCATATGTGGCTGTTTTCCCTCTCATACTAATAGTCCCTTTGCCATTTACTTACCTCTTCATTTATTCATCTGTATGGCGAACATAATCACTGGTATGATGAGGTGCAGTTTGCCCCTATTTGAAGGCGTGTGTGCGTGTTTTGGTGTACATGTGCATGATATTTGAATGTGTAATGAGTGTGTTGTCTCTCAGATGGCCTTTAGGGGAGGTTTTGGCTGGGAGAGCAGCTTGCGCCAGAAGCCACTGGCCCGTACAGTGTTTCAGGCTGGTGCTAGCACCTGGTCCACCCCCGTAGATGTTGATAAGGACAGCAAAAAGGGTCTGGAGTCCAAAGATGAGGTGGTAGGTATACTCAAGTATACTACCAGAATACCACAGGGCCAAGACTGGCCTCTCTACCCTCTGAAATGCTATTAAAACAACAACAACAAAAAATACTCATTGGTTTACACTACATGTGAGCACCCTCCACAATGACAAACATGAGTATCTGATTGCATGATTACAACCAGGGTTGATAAAGCTACTAGAGGTCTATGGGCGCTTTCAGAAGCCAACATTTAATCCGTTTTAACCAAACTCTGGTGCGGGTCAACCCCTGGTGCGGTACGTTTTGGCGGTTGTGAACGCAGTAATCATACTCTGGTGGGGACCAAAACACTCGGACCGAGACTGCTAGCGAGAGGTGGTCTCAGACCATTTCCAAGCGAACCAAAACGCAGGCTGCCTGTGCGGTCATTTGTTGAGATGGACACAGGTAAACGACAGGTTAACATGAGTGGGAGAGGACTGATTTTGACTTCTGCAGAAGTCCGATGTTTGCTTAACATCTGTGCTGAAGAGAACACGCAGAATTTGCTAAATTGTCTGCAAAAACAGTGACGTTTATAAAGTCATAAATTGGAGAAGGGATTCGTGCGCAGTCGATAAGTGCAGAGTCAAAGTGAAAAAACTACTACAGCAATATTTCAAAGTCCGCGATTCCCTGCATAGAAGTGGCAGGTCTCGAGACGAAAAAGATACGTACACGCCCCTCAGCAAATCATTTTTTTTATTTGGTCCGCTTTGATTTGTGCACTGTGAAAGCGAACCAGACTAAATAGAAAAACAAACCAAAAGTATCAATTAAACTCTGATTCGGACTATGGCTTGTGAAAGCACCCTAAAACACCACAGGGAACCCTTAAAATGAACTCATTGTTGCATTTTATGATACATTTAACATCAAATGAAAGCACATATGTTCTGTGAGATGATGGACATCACAAACACGTCCTGAGAGGATTGCCGTTTAAACTCTGAGCTTAACAAATAAAAAAACTTGGAACCATGTAACCAGCTATCAGAATCCAGTGCTGCCTCTATCATCATTCGCTTTGTTCACGTGGTGCCAAATCAAATTAGAAACTAGAATTGCACTCTGAGAGCACAGACCTCCGCCAAGGTGCGTGACTTTAAAAACAGATCACAGCTCACAGCTGGCGGTACCGTGTGGTGGTCGGCTTATTATTAACACGGTGTGTTTCCGTGTAATGTATCGGCGGATGCCTCTCTCATTCAGCAGCCTTGTTATGTCTGTATAACGTTACAGTACGTTGTCTCTCATCCCGTCATGTACCGCTGTTTTCTTTCTCACCGCGGACGGCCAGCAGCTCCCGCACACACAGCCAAACATGTATCTCTCTGCTCTCAGAAAGAGGCGGGGTCACGCTTCATCAACGTGTCATCAACGTGTCATCAACGCGTCATCAACGCGCCATCAACGCGTCATCAGTTACACTGCGCAAGTGTTATACCCTGTGGTCTTAATGCTCAGGCTGATCGGAATTCTTAAAAAAATTCCTGAATCCGGATCATGATCCGGATTGCCACCAAAATCTAATCGATTGTTCATTGTGCTACACTCCACCCCTCCAAAAAATTTAATTCAAATCCATTGCAAACTTTTGGAGTAATCCTGCTAACACACGGGCAGACAAACAGACAAACCAACAAAGCAACGCCGGCCAAAGGCCTTGGCGGAGGCAATAAGACAATAAGTGGGATAACACATCCTCCTAATCATTATGCTGGCTTCCACGTATTAATACAATTTAGATCATTTAGCTTGAAACCACACTGGAAAAGAAATTTTCCCCTTTTGTTATTGGATTTTTCCAGTTTGATTATTCATTATATTTCCATATATTATGCTGCTTTGAACAAAGCGAATGCTCATATCTTAACAACAATTGCTTCTCTCCTCCATGTCACCTGAAATTAAATATCAATAACAATTATGTAAGTGATACGTACCATCAAATGCAATTATAGTAATGTTTCTTCTATCTATTTTTATCTTTGACTTAAATGTTTGACTCTGTTTTAAATGTGTTTGACTCTCAGGCAGAAGAGACATCGCCATTCAGTAAACCAACACCAAGAGGAAGACGGAAACATTCCTACCAGGTAATATTAACAGTCGCAGGAAAAAGCCCACAATACAGTAGTCTGCTGATCAAACATCATTGAAAATATCTGTTAATTATCTTCTTTTAGATGAAAAGTACTTTTGAATAATCAGTGCTTTTGTTGTTATTTTTTTACGTCTGCAGGATGGGAAAGGGTTTCTGACAGGAGAGCTGGTGTGGGGGAAAGTGAAGGGCTTTTCCTGGTGGCCTGGGATGGTGATGCCTTGGAAAACCAAGTCATCTCCCCCGGGTATGCGGAGGGTGGAGTGGTTCGGAGACGGGATGTTCTCAGAGGTTAGAAGTACAGTAAATGTGCTCGAGCTGCAGAAAACACTTCATGTGTTGAATTGAATGTTTACATCGTCATTGCTTTCTGCTGCAGATCTATACGGAGGGTCTGTTGACATTCAGGGCCTTCAAAAAGTGCTTCTGCAAGAATTCCTTTGCCAGCTTGCCTGTCTACAAGGAAGCCATCTACCAGATCATTGAGGTAAGAAACCAAAATGTTTCTGCCCCATCTTGTTTCTCAGGATTGATTTTCATGCCTGTCGTCTTTTCTGTGCAGTTTCTTACACAGCCTCTCTGAAAAATGTTCTTGCCCACCAATGTAACTTTGTAGTATGTTACACAATGTTGTATCCCATCTAGATCTGGTAAAAGTCAGACTTTGGTCCTGTTATGTTGTACGGTGCTTCACCTGACCAGGGGTGGTCATTTGTATCATTTTTCTTTATGATTGTGGTGAAAAGGGCCCAGATTCACTCAGAAAATCTCCTTCTGTGTTTAATGGGATTTTATCAGTTTAGTGAGAGGAGTTTGGAATAATGGATAACAGAGTTGTTTGTTGTTATAATAACTGGGGTATTTGAACCTATAAAAACATATTCAATACCATTCCACTTTTCTCATTATTACTTCGGGCCAAGGAGGTAAGGAGGCATTGTAAGGAGGTAATGAGGCGTTGGTTTGTTTGTTGGTCTGTCTGTTAGAGATACGTGTGTGGATGTGTGTGCGGGAGCTGCTGGCCGTCCGCGGTGAGAAAGAAAAAAGCGGTACATGACGGGATGAGAGACATCGTAGTGTAACGTTATACAGACATAACAAGGCTGCTGAGTGAGAGAGGCATCCGCCGATACGTTACACGGAAACACACCGTGTTAATAATAAGCCGACCACCTCACGGTACCGCCAGCTGTGAGCTGTGATCTGTTTTTACAGTCATGCACCTTGGCGGAGGTCTGCGCTCTCCGGGTGTCATTCTAGTTCCATCTTTTTCCATCTATTCAAATGCAACATTTTTAGTATTAATTAGTTATTATCTCACTGTTATGTTTTATGGTAAGAGATAATTGCAGCTTCATCAGACAAGTGTCAACTGACATCGAAACAAATAAGTGGAAAGTTGGGTACAGGGGCTATCAGGCTTTTTTTCCTTTTACTTTAAATTAGATGTAATCAGAGGGTTTGGTGATTAGGACCAAACTGTGAGCTTTTGTGACGTTTTTGACCGCTAGTGGAAATGGAATAATGAAACGTTATCTGATTTCAAACCGCTGAGTGATGATGTAAAGATGTTTCATGTTACATGGTAAATTTGTTCACTCAGTAAATGTTTGTACTCTTCAGTTGGCAAGTGAGCGAAGCGGAAAGTCTTTTGCTGAGGCTGAAGGAAATAAAGAAAAAGAGCTGAAGCTGATGCTGGAATGGGCCGTAGAGGGATTTCTGCCTACAGGACCTGAAGGATTCGTCCCTCTTGGTAGGTGCACATTTCTAAACATTTACTTATTTATTAATGACTAGATTTACAGAAAACCTCAGGGACTAGACTGGTTCAGACAGTGTTGCTATATGTATTAAGATTTTAGACATTAACCCACAATTAGCCGTCAACGTTTTAACTCTAGCTCTGTCAATTTGTAGATGTGTCTGTCTGGCTCCATAAACAATTTCACTTGAACTTCTTTTTCTAGTCGATATATCAAAAGAAGCTTCTTAAAAACATGTTTGTTTATTTTCAAGAAATTTGATTGAACTAGTGCAGTGCCCATTCAAAACATGCCTGTTCAGAACAGGTTCAATGTTTGGCCTGTGGGCATACTTCTCCTACCACTGCCAATATCAATATTCCCAGTTAGAGAGGGTGAAAAAGTAAAGCAAGACAATGTTCGCCCTTGGGGCCCCCAAAATTGCTAAATCCACCCCTGAAAAACACACCCAGGTCGCTGTTACTCGCTGTCAGAAACGTCTATGAAATACGCGGCGGCAATTTCCAAATAGGCGTATTAGTTGCTGCCATTATAAAGTATGGATATAATTAGCGGAGGTATTTTGCTGGCAGTAATGTTATTACAGTAGTGTTATGAGTCAGTATCGAGTCTGACACCGGGGAAATATCGTCTTACTCGCGGGGGAAACACACAGGCTGCAGCTTACTCACGGTCACACCGGTGAAATCCACTCTGGTGGATCCTGCTTCCAGTTGGCTATCCACTGGTGTTGACTCCAGGGAAATGAAGAAGAGTTCGGTTGTAAAGTGAGCAGCAGTCTTTGGATGCACCGATAGCGATACTAGATCAGATATTGGGCCGATACTGACTCAAATAGCTGCGTCATGTATCGATGACAATGGGGCCGATCTATTCAATTCAGTTTTATGTTTATATACTATACACATTATATACAGGAATTTTAATTTTTAAGTTTTGACCAATTTGTTGCTGCATTAAAAACGTTTACACCTGAATTGTAATTCCTTATTTTTGAAGATTTTTTACAAGTTGTTCGTGTATGATTTATTATTTTAATAATAAATAACCATTCCGTAAACTTATATCAATGTAATTAGTTATTACATTTTGTTTTGCAATGTTAGGAAAGTGATGTTTAAGTCGAGCCTTATGTTGCCTTACACATAAAAGAATGATCCGAGTCACTTCCACACAGTGAGTCATACAGCTCATTAATTAAACACTGACATCAGATCGGTACTCTGTATCCGCCGATACCCAAAGCCCAGGTATCGCTATCGGTATCGGGACTGAAAAAGTTGGATCGACGCATCCCTACGACAGTCAATGAGCCGCAGCCGTTTGGAATGATTGCTTTGCTCCCGGTAGCCTCCCGGTATTGCTGCTTGCATCGTTGCGGGGGGTTTGTGCCTGTGCGGAGCGCGAAGCCATGGTCTGCCCGCTGTGGACAACATGCTCCTCTCAGTCTGCAGAGCCCTGAAGCCCCTCTCCTGCTGCTGCACAGAGTGCTGCGTGATTGTTTATTCAAAATGTATTAATATGGAACGTGTTGGGTGTCCAAATTGCACCAAATTCGAAACTGCATGTCCTTGGGTCCCCAGCAATACACCGGGGGTGCGAATAACACACAGAGTGACAGACAGACAGACTCCCTGCTTTATAATTCCATCTTGATTCCATCTTTTCTTGTCTTCAAGATGCTGCTGCACATCAAGATTCTTCTGACTCTACCATGTCTGACTACCAGCCTCCAGCAAAAAGGAAATATGTTTTAAAAAGCAAGGCAAATGCAGCCGTCATCATCTATAACAGAGGTACATATTATTTTTGTCCACATTTGATCCACAAAAGGATCAAATGATCTCACAAATGATCTCACAAATGACGACAAACTCCATCAAAGTAAAAGCTACCTACTATATTCTATTCAGTCATAGCGGTTTTTAAGTCATTCTCATCATTATTTTTCCCTATTTGTGATTTGTTTGAATATTTTACTTTACAGAATCAATAAGAGAAAAGGTCAAAGAGAAAGGCAAAAAAATTGAAGGTAAGTTTTGTACAAGCGTATTGAGGAAGTTTGTGATTTAAAATCGTCTTTGATATAAAAATTCTTAGTTTTAAGGTAATGGTTTGTTATTTCAGATTTTTGTTTGTCTTGTGGATCGTCTGAGATTGAGGTGCAGCACCCGTTGTTTGAAGGTGGTCTTTGTCTGAAATGCAAGGTAATCTAATAACCCGACGGTCTATCTCTGTCTACTGTATGTGGTCTGCTTTACTCCATTCCAGCCCAGTTTGTGAATGTCTAACCTCCATCTGAAACACAGCTGCTACTAACATCCCAAATGCTGCACAACAACCATGTCACTGTTTGCAGGTGAACTTCACAGAGACACTGTATCGCTACGATGAGGATGGCTACCAGTCGTATTGCACCGTGTGCTGCGCCGGCATAGAGGTCATTCTGTGTGGCAACGCCAGCTGCTGCAGGTAAACACTGCTCAGGTGTCACTGTAACCTTATGTGGGATTTCTTTAATATTTCGAACCATGATACAGAAAACTAAATTAAAGGTAGGATTAGTAGTACTGTTCAAATAGATTATTTGTTGAACATTCTCATTACATCTTGACAGCAATCAATAAAACAATTGCTCTGACAAAAAAAAGAACACAAAACTGGTATCTGTGGCTGTCGCAGGACTGTATTAAGCCCATCCAATCATTTCAGGCCTACCTGCCTATTGCCCGTCACCGGAGTCTTTCACAAGCTGCTAGCTTGACAGCTGTGAGTACAAACAATAGCCATGTAACGTGGACGGTGTTCCGTACACTTTTCGCCCTACAGCGCACATCCGGGAGCACTCCTCTGTTGAGGAGCCAGACAAGCATGTTTGTGTGCTCATTCTCCGGCGGATTATCCATTAGACAGTCTACACTTTGACTGATGTCTTTTGGACCAATAGTTTTTGAGAAAAGTGGGGAAAAGTACTTTTCTTCCGTGCTCTGACTGTGTACGGAAGATAATAAAGCCTACAGTTGTTCCGTATAGAGCACATAACATGATTTCAAAGATAATTAATGAAAATTTAAAATGTCAAAACATTCAATTGATGTAATAAACGTGAACTTTATTGACCTTTTATTAAATAACACTACTGTAACATCAAAATTGCGCGCAGGATTACGTGCAAACAAGCGTCTGTGTCGATGTTAAAAATGCCCATTTCAAAGCATTTATTCAACAAAGGGTAATATATTTAACAACTTGTGATATCATAATAATCATTTTATACAGACTACAATACTTTGAGAAGCATAAATTAAGTGTAAATGTACATTTTCGCTGCTCTAGTCATCTCCCCTCTCAAGCTGCAGTCAGGATTGGAGCTTCCCCTCCGGGTGCTGTGGGCGCACCTCGCAAACTTACTGAAATTTAACAGGAACAAACAGCATGGCGGTGTCTTGCTTGGTCGGGAATGAAAGAGGGTGAACTGAAGATGACACACAAATACATTTTATGCACGACCTAGAAGTATTTATTCAGCGATCTGCGAAAAAAGGTCATCTGTACGGAACATCGTTAGTGTACGGAAAATAGTTAGTGTACGTTACTCTGTTCACGTTCATAATGATCATTTTGGGGGAGTGGCTTTGAAGGGACTTTTGGAGCTAGTGCTGCTAGCTACTTTCATTGGAAAAGAGTTGGCAACACTGGGCTGGGTTTTTCATTTGGATAATTCTTAAAATCTATCGTACTTCTGCTAGTTTCTCAAGATTACGAACCCTAGCTTTAACAATTCATATCAATTATTAAGGCAGATTTTTTAAACACTTGAGAGTGCCTGCTGAAGATGTCCTACTTTGACTTCCCACCACCATACAGGCCCATGTGAGTAGCATCAGATAGAGTCAAACTCTGACACTGTGGGCCCCCTTCAGATAAAATCAAGACAATTGCACACCCCTACAGCTCCCATAATGCTTTGGAGGATGTAAACAGAAAGTATAATGTGGCCATGTATTCAGTCAGTTATGCTATGGGCTACAACTTGAGCCCTGTTTTTTTTTTTTTTTAAGCCTACATTGTTTTACATTTTGGCAAATTGGCACCACTAAAAGTAGGCTGAATTAGGTACTAGCAGTTCCTGTTTGCAATATAGTCATGGATGATTAGACCACTATCACTGGAGTACTTTAATACTGTAGAAAACTTAAAAACTTGATGATTCTCAGGCAAGTTCAGGAGTTATAAAGGGTGTTTTAAATTGATTTCTAAGTGGGTTTATGGATGTTTTTATTGCTGAGGAACATCAGAGATAATGATCATCGGAAAGTGTAAGTCACACTGAATACAAAAATACAGTGTATATATCTGTCAGTTCAAATTAGAGCTAGGACTCGGAGAAGGAGCTATTTTTGGCGCAAATAGCGGCAATCGGGTGCTGCGGGTTTAAAAGTAGTTGGTAGTTTGGTAGTTGTTCTTATCTGAAAAGAAGAAAACTCTCCTGGTTGTCCTGATGAGTATATTTGTCCACATTCCATACATTTTAACTTTCTAAATAATAAGAAATGGCAATGATGGACAATGACAACTGGTGACCTTCTGTTGCCTACGTTCCGATGACTGCTCCATTTGTTTTTTGCATCTGTACTGTGATAATTTTCTCATGTATGTTCTCTGGTGTTCCCTGTTTGTCCCAGGTGTTTCTGTAAGGACTGTCTGGAAATCCTGGTGGGCCCGGGCACCTTTGACAAGCTGAAAGATATTGATCCATGGAGCTGCTACATGTGCAAGCCGTCAGAGTGCGACGGAAACCTCAAACTCAGACCAGACTGGAGCGTCAAGGTTCAGGACTTCTTTGTCAACAACAGTGCCATGGAGTTTGTACGTACCACACTTTCCTCTCTCAGTGCACATTTCTATTTCATATGTTGGCTTGAAGGTAGATTCTCACCAAGTTTACATTACTAAAAAATATGGCTGTCAATCAATTAAAATAGTTAATTGCGATTAATCGCACATTTTTTATCTGTTCAAAATGTACCTTAAGGGGAGATTTTGTCAAGTATTTAATACTCAAATATACTTGCTTTATGCAAATGTATATATATATATATATATATATATATATATATATATATATATATATATATATATATATATATATATATACACACACACACAATTGATTTCTTAGGTCTTCTAGTTTCATATGATACCAGTATCTTCACTCTAGCTTTAAAACTGAGCCCGCTACAACCTTAAAATCGCAAGTTGCGTCACTGCATTAAATAAATTAGTGGCGTTAAAACGAATTTGCGTTAACGCGTTATTATTGTCCTTTTTTTCCAATATCGTGCAGCACTAATGTTTGTACACCCTGCCAGTCAAGATTTATCATATTTCTAGTGACTAGTCTTCCATTCTTAACACTTTTACACTCTTAACTAGTAAAAAAAAAAAAAAAATGTCCAGCTGATGCATAACAATTGCTCTTGCTGAATATGCTGTTATATAACTGATTGGTGCAGTGCAGTACTGAAAGTTGTCTGTTTACTTTTTAATCACAGGAGCCTCACAGAGTTTACCCCTCCATCCCTGCTGATCAGCGCAGACCAATCAGGGTGCTCTCGCTTTTTGACGGCATTGCAACAGGTTGGTTTATCATGTTATGTCACAATCTTGTGTTTTAGACAAACTCATCCAGTCTCTGTGATGTTTTGTCTACAATGCACAGGCTTACCTGGGCTGAAATTGCGGGGCCTGAGTACCAGGGGGCCTCACGAGACACAAGCTTAAAAAAAAGAATTAAAAATCAGGGTTTTCCCTGCCATTATACGGCTGGACGAGCCAACGCACGGCACGGGAAGGGCGGGTGACAACGAGGGTGCTGTAATGTATTGATACAATGTTCACACCCTGCAATATCAGTAGGCCTACATAATATCGCCGATGAGAGCGAATCATCTACCAGTCATTCTGTGAGAATGCCAGGGCGGAACGTGTTGTTTACTAATGCACATACGTGCAAATAAGTACAAGAAGTCTGTCTGTGTTTATGTTAATGTTCATTTTCTATACACTGTGAATCCATAACATGCAAGTGTTTCATCTACCATCTACCGTATGCACCACTGAGAGAGTAGAAGCAGTGGAAGATAAATCAATAACACAACAATAGTAGCTAGTAACATACCCATCACGTTATGTTTTGACACACCAGATGCACCTGATGCAGTTCAGCAGTCCTTATTGTTTGATCAGGGCTGAGCATCAGCTGGTTCAGGTGTGCTACAGCAGAGAGAACCTGGAGCACGTAGGGGGTCTGGAGGTCTGGACCTGGGTACCCAGGGTCTAGGCTATAGGCTAGAATAAATACAATTAATGAAACAGTATTTAAAAGTTTTCTGAATCTGCCCTATTGATTTTACAGAATATGATTTTACATGGCAAATGTTGCCAGAAGAATTGAATGTTCAGACAAAGGCTGTGATATGTGTAAATGTTAAGATAATTATTATAGCAAGTTTTGTTATTAAGCTTTTTGGCCGTTATCTATAGTAATAATAATGGTTCAAAATGATGCAAAATTGCATCGTTTTAGGTCAAAAACCTTCACATTTTCTTGGGAGAGGACCATCGAAACCCCACCACTAATATATACCGGTTCTTTGCTTGTGATTTTTGCAGGTATTTCATTTCTTGTGTTGCCACTGTAGCCGTAGGTCTACTGGGTTCAATAATCTAGCTTTGTCTTGATTTATAGTTTACGGATTGTCTTAAAATGATGAGTTTCATATTCTGTTTACTGATTAGGAGGGCACTCCATCTAATAATTTTCGCAGTCCTTTGACGGGGGGTTCTGAATTACAGTTGCCGTGGTATATTGGGAAGGGAGGGAAGGGCCTCCAAAACGTCCGTAGCCCCGGGGCCTCAAGTCATATGAAGGCGCCCCTGTATATATACTACTGAAGAGGAGCCTTTGGAAGCTTCAGTCAGACAGTTACCTGAACCAAAAGTACAATGTTAAATGGGAAAACAGTATTGGAGTTTGCATTGCATAAAATGTGTGTATTCTTCTTATGAAAAACCTGTTTTTAACTACTGTTGCATCATGACAGGCTACCTGGTACTCAAAGATCTGGGCTTCAAGATCGAGCGCTACATTGCTTCAGAGATTTGCGAAGATTCGATCGCTGTGGGGATGATCAAGCACCAGGGAAAGATCGAATATGTCAACGATGTTCGAACCATCACAAGGAAACATGTGAGTACAAGCTGGAGTAACGGTCGAGGCTAAAAACAATCTAAAAATGTGAACTCAAGCTAAACCTTGTGGTTGTGTGTTGCAGGTGGCTGAATGGGGTCCGTTTGATTTTCTGATCGGAGGCAGTCCGTGTAACGACCTGTCCATGGTCAACCCTCTTCGAAAAGGATTATTTGGTATGCAGCTTCCAAACTTTTGTTAGAGGCATCTTGGTTGCTGTGCATGCTGAACAGTAGTTACTGATAAAACACTGGAGAAAATAAGCTTTCAGCATCCTCTACACACATTAGCTTTTTTGCTTTAATGAATCTTTCTGTTCATCTCTCTCTGTTTGTCCTGCAGAGGGCACTGGAAGGCTCTTTTTTGAGTTCTACCGCCTTCTGACCTTGTTGAAACCGAAGGAGAATGAGGACCGTCCGTTCTTCTGGTTGTTTGAGAACGTGGTTTTCATGAGTGCCAACGATAAATCAGATATCTGCAGATTCCTGGAGGTGATTATATTGGATCACTGTTGAAAGTAACCTCTCAGCCCGACGGCAGGAAACGGACTGCATTAACCTTCATTGCTCATTATTTGTGTTCTTCCTTTTTTCAGTGTAATCCAATTCTAGTTGATGCAGTGAAAGTCAGTCCTGCTAACAGAGCACGCTACTTTTGGGGAAACCTCCCTGGCATGAACAGGTACATAATAATACACAATCATATTCCCTTTCTTCATGCATCTTCTCACACTGGAAAACCAAAATGTATTCCTTCAAAAGATTTGTCCACTTTACATGCCTGTCTGTGTTTCTCTTTAGACCTCTCGCTACGTCTCTAGATGACAAAGTGAACCTCCAGGATTGTTTGGAAGTCGGACGCTCGGCAAAGGTAGAGGCACTTAGTTTGCTGTGTAAGATAGATGATAGCCTGAACCATGTAACCAGGGTATCTACAGGTCTTGTATGGCAATCTATGTGGTGTTAAAAAGGACTTCAAAAGTCTTAAATTTACCAACGGCACGCCGACCGCCCCGGCCACTATTCTATCTTTCAGAGGTTGTTGCGGGCTGAGCTTTCAAGCTAGAGTGAAGGTACTGGTATATGAAAACTAGAAACCGAAGAAATCCATTTGTACCAACCATGTCATGCTAGCTTGTCGGAAAGAATGCTAAATAACGCTACAAAGTTATGCAAAATTTTGTTACGGAAAAACTGGCATGACCTCTGACCTCAAGATATGTGTTTGCAGTTTTGGGCAAAAACCATGCAGTTTTTTTAAACGCAGTATAAATGTGTTATTTTTGCCCATTGTAAAAATGGTGTGTTTGAATATTTCTGCAAATTGGGGTCCCTTAAACAGTCTTGGGCTTGCATAAATTGGGTATCACTGTAAAGCCGAGACTCTTGTGGCTCCAATGAGCCCAATTGTATTCATGTGTGATGATGTTCATTCCCAATGTAGCCATTTCATTGTAGTGAGACCATTTCATGAAATTTGACCTCACTGTATAAAATGACCTGTGGTGATCGCTAGAGATAATCACAGCCTCATGAAACTTTACAGCCACAAACTAGAGACCTAGAGCATTCAGAGGACGGATGGCTTCCCTAGGTAGATTGACAATAAGGGGGTTCCTGAGCAGTTTCCACAACAGAAGTGCTCGCCATCCAAATCTCCAAATCTCGAGTGGTCAAAAATTATTAAATTTAGCACCAAATCTTTATAACAAATGGTGTCAACCCAAAATGTACTCAATTTTAATTTAATTTTACTCAAACTTCAATTTATGAGACATAATAGAGCATGGGAATGACCATCATATACTTCTATCATCATGTTCTCCGCTCTTATACACTTTTAAAATTTATTTTAATTCATTAATTCATTCATTATTTTTTTATTTCTTATTAATGACTAGAACAACTTGACACACAGTGCTGAGCTGCGTCTCAAATTAATCTTCAGGTTCCCAGCTTTCAGATGATGTACATCACTTCTATGTGACATCTACTGTTGACCTGCTATCTCCCCCTGAACATCCCCTGTCCCCCACCCCTACCCCTCTAAAAAAAAAAGAGAGCGGAATGGTAAGGGGTTCCGCAGGTTTGGTGAAACCTGCAGAAACACCTGATTCGGATTTGTCATCTCTTCCTGCAGTTCGACAAAGTCCGCACCATCACAACAAAGTCTAACTCTATCAGGCAGGGGAAGCTTGGGCCACTTCCTGTCAGCATGAACGGCAAAGAGGACTACCTGTGGTGCACCGAAATGGAACAGTAAGCATTTCTGGAGAATATTTTTTTTTTTTTGCAGGCCACTTCCCTTGTAACACATATTAGATTATTAGACTTCTCTTGTAACATTTTCAATGTGGTTAACTCTTTTAGGATCTTTGGTTTCCCCAAACACTACACGGACGTGAACAACATGGGCCGGTCGCATAGGCAGAAAGTCCTGGGTCGCTCCTGGAGTGTCCCTGTTATCCGTCACCTCTTCGCCCCGCTGAAAGATTATTTCGAATGTGAATAACGACTGTGAACCCAACAGCAGCGGTAAACCTACTGCCTTACCCCCCCCCCCCCTCCCCCCTTCATTACTAGCTAGTTCAAACTCTCCTGTCTTTTTCTGAAAGACTTAATTTTAACTTTAGTATTTACTACTTTGACTTTTAGAAGTGTTTATTCCTTTGCTCCTTTTAATCCCGTGAGTCGTCAGTCATCCATGATCCACTATCACCAGCAGGCACCGACACTTTTCAGTTAGTTTTTACAGGTTTCCTTTGATAAATGATGGTGCTGTGATCAAACAATAATGTTGCTCAGAACATGGGCCTGAATCACGAAGCGAGATTAGACTGTTGGCCAGCTGTCTTTGGGCTTAACATACTGAGTTTGCAATGAAGCGATAAAGTTGCAATAGACTCATTTTATAGACCAGTAGAATCACTTTGCCCGCCGTGATAATTATATTTTAATCATAATAAATTAATCTCTGCTTTGCCAGCAGGAAGCGCTTCACTTAAATTGTTTTTAAGTGTATCATCTATCCATAATTGTTTGTTCATCATTGGACAAAATGCCTTTATAGTAATACCTACATGCTTTTCATATTTGGATGTTATTCCTAATATTTCGACAACTTCTTATTCTAGTCTCATTGTGTGATCATATTTAATATATACAGTATATTGATAACCAGCCTTGTGATACCTGTTATTCAGGAACACTGATGTTAGTAACCCAAAGAGAGCCGCTGACCTTGCTTCGTGGTTCAGGCCTCAGGTCTCTACCTCAACACTGATATATTGGTTAAAAATCTGCAGTTTCAGTTTTTTATCCTGTATTTAATTTATGACTATGAAATCTTTCCACGTGATTTGTATTTTATGTTGTTTTATCTCATAATCTTAGAAGGGATTTTAAGTCTGATCTAATCAAGCTCATCATTAGCTGTGATTAATTTTATTGTTTTACTAGCCATTTTTTTTTATCTGCTCTTTTAATACGTTTTTATCCAAATTACATTAATCTCACTGTGGTGCACCAGTGATTCTGTCCAAAATTACCTCAGTGGTTTTGCATCGGTGCTAACATTTTATCTATTTTAAGGTCTGCTATTTATACCAAAAATATTTTCTGTCTACTCATTGAGAACAAACTGTTGTGAGTGTTATCAATATTATCATGTATGTTATCAATATTTCAACTGGAATGTCTTCAATATTACTGTAATAAGGACAAGACTGCCGAGGTCTGACTTAAACATGATGAACATTGTCCTCTAACGTATGAGGCATGCACCTTAAAGGATCATAACGATGGTTTTGCACATTTCCTCCCCTTAACAACAAAGGGTGTAGACTATAAATCAAAAAAGCCAAACCTATTTCACAGCACACTATAACTTCTAGCCAATGCACGCTGCTTTATTTAAGTACCAACGTTTAAGAGCTTTTATTATGCTTTTCATAAAAGAAGACCGACACCTATTTTCCTCAGGGTCACACAATGTATGCTCTATACTGTTTTGGGTTAGTTCTTTTGTAATCGATGTTTGACAAATAAAAAATATGACAATAAATAAACAGAAATTAAGAAATACAAAAATAAAACAAATCAATAATGAAAAATGAACACAAAATAAAGATAATAAAAATAATGAGAAGAAAACAATCAAATAATGAAAAAATTTAAGAAGAAATTCTGGGGGGAAAAAACAAAACACAAAAAACCAGAACCTATTTAAATTAAAAAGAGAGGAATAATCAATACCATCATTTAATATATTGAGGCATTCAGCTTACACAAAATATTTCGCAGTCTGGTAGACTGTCTTCAGCCTTTCACCATCCCCAACAGGGCGGGTTAATGACCACAAGGACCATGGCTTTTAAAAATGCAGATCACCATTTTTTAATCACGTTGCCACGGTGATAAAGGCTTTTAGACTTTTGTACTTAAACGAAGCAGCGAGCCTTGAACTTGTTGTAGACAGTAGCCCTCCTGTTTATCCAACTGGCGCTTCCTTAAATGTTTCTCTTTGTCATCTTGGACTCTGAAAAGTTGTGATGTGGGCATTTTTCTGTATTTTTTACATTTCATAAACCAAACAATTAATAAGTAATTCAAAAAAATATTCATTAGAATTATCGATTATAAAATTAAGTGTTATTTGTGCCCTAATATTTCTTTTGATTTTGGACTGTTGGTTGGACAAAAACAAGACATTTCACTGTTTTCTGACGTTTTATCAGCCAAACAATTCATCGATTAATCTAGAAAATAATCAGCAAATTAACCAGTAATCAAAGTGATCATTATTTACGTCCCTGCTATAATCAAAGTAGGAACTTTTTAACATGTTTTGTTAACAGCAGTAACGTTTATGTAGCGTACACACAAAAACCACTGGTATGGTCCTTTAAATCTATTTGAGACATGAACCATTAGTTTGCATGAGTGTGAATTTCATCTGTGCTTTTGTTTTCTAAATGTTTCTAATCTGTTTTTAAATGACAGCTTTTATAATTCTCTTGAAACATCGACAGTACTGTTCAGGTGTCCCAGAGTTACGATTTTACGCTCACCTGTGTTTTTTTATCGTTCAAATTAATCATGTTAGCCTTACTGAAAGTTAAGATATTGGTGCTACTTTCCGGTATGGATCACTGTTAGTTTCCCTGTGGTTGACCACACATCACTGTACTGTATCTGTCCACTGCATGTTATGCAGTTGCACACAGATATGCGTAATGTACAGGCCTACAGTGATGTGGTCGACACCTTTACCTCATTGTTTGTTTAGGACTTTTGATTCCTGATGGTGCTACGCTAACGGAGCTAACTTTGCATGTACAGGTCGATTTTGGTTTTGGTTTTTTTATCTTTTCTTTTTTTTTACCTCTGCCTTTAATGGCAGCTTTAAAAGTGAACTTTTCTTGTAGACTGTTGTTATGCTGTGTGTTGATTGTTTATTTGTTTTAATGAAATGACAAAGTGATGTAGGGAAATATTAGTGCGATGTAAATCTTGTGTCCTTAGTGAAAACAACAAATGGCATGTCAGGACACAATGAATAAAAGTGTAAGTGAGATTCAGGCATAATTGAACAGGTGTTGCCTGTTTTTATGGGCCAAAGTGTTTTCTTTTTGGTTTGTTTTTTGTTTTGTTCTTTAATTTTTATCGGGTCCTAACTAATTTAGCCGCAAAAAATCTATTCTAATCTATTTCCTGAGCGGAAACCTCTCGTTTTGACTTGTTTTTTTTGCTTTGACGTTACTAATTAAACACATACATTCAGGATGGAGTGCCCTGGACCCCCTTTTTTAAATCATTATGTTCATGTAGTTTAGTCCAATTAATGTACTTACAGTAATTAGGAAATTAAGTTACAGATCACTTGGAGTTTAGTGGTGTTGCATCATCAGCTGATGGAAATAAAATCTGATCTGCATAACCTCTGTTTTTATATATCAAGTTATTATACATGTTACAACTGAAAGCGCTTTTATTCAACCACAAGAGGTCAACATTGTTCTCCGAAATGCTGCAGTAAATCATTTTGGGACGTGCTTGGAGATAATCAGTGGCTTTATTTTGAGCTCATCAGCCTCCTGTGGACTTTCATCCTGTCACAACTGCAGCTGTTTAAGATGGGTGTGTTGGAGGCAACAATGATTATGTTATTTCACCTGGATAATCCTCCCAATATCAACGCGGCATTCCAGGGAGCTCTTGGTTCATAAAAACAGTCAAATAAAGCAGTTAGCGCAGTCTGTTGAATGCAGTATTTCAGGTGTTTCCTTGAGATGTTGGTCCCACCTCTCCAAAGCCTTTTCTTTTGACCTGTGTGTAACCCTTAGTGGCAGGTTGTGAAGCTCACCTGAACAGCTCTTTCAGGTATAGAGGGACAACATGATTCAAAGATTTAAAGACTACTTCTGTCAGTGCATTTGCAGAAGCTTGCATTGGTGGAAGAAGTACTCAGATCTCTTACTCAAATAAAAACAGTGTAAAAATACTCTGTTACAAGTAAAAATTCTGCGTTCAAAATCTTACTTAAAAGTACATAAGTTTTAGCATCAAGATATACTTAATATACTTAAGTAAAAGTACTCATTATGCAGAATGGCCCATGTCAGAAAAATATACAGTATATTATGTCACTGAACTATAATTATTGATGCATTGCTGTATAAGCATGACTAATGTTGCAGCTGGTAAAGGTGGAGCTAATTTTAACTACTTTATCTACTGCTGGTAGCTTATAATAAAACATCATAATTTTGTAGTTGATTCATATTTTGTAGCCTATTAATCTGATTCTACAAACTAATTTAAGTTATCAAATAAATGTGGAGTAAAAGGTACAAAATGTCCTTCTGAAATTGTAATGGTGTAGAAGTATCAAGTAGCATACAATGGAAATACTCAATTTAAGTACTATAAGTAGGAGGACAATTGAGGGCAAGTAGAATAATTTGTGGTACTAGCTGACATACTTTAATAGTACTTATTTTGAGGTGGAATTTACCTGTTTCCTGGTTTGCCTTTCAAACCTCTGTCCTAGTTATAATAAAAACATGTCATCTAGTTGGAATTTTTTATACTCTTTATTAAAACAAAGAGTGAAAAGTCACTTGGAAACGGATGATATTTCCCAGGGTTTCAGTCTCCTCTCCATCTGAGAAGGAGTGGGACTCTGGTTGGTTGGTTTTATGTCCAGTTTAGCTGCTCCAGGTACTTCCTTTCCCTCCTGAACCAGTCGCATCACCTCCGCAAAGGAGAGCTGCTTCGCTTCTGTCTCTGCAGATGTTTCTGCTGTCTGGTTTTTACTGATGTCAGAGTCCGAAAGTGTCCTCTGGTCCAGCTGTTCAACACCGCGGTACTCTGGAGTCACACGAGGAGCAGCAGAGCTCCACTGTTTGTAGCTGGTCCAGTCTATGGGCTCCACAAACCTGATGATGACAGACAAGGATTCATTTACTGTTGTATCCTAACATTAAGTTTAAAGAATATGAAGAAAAAAAAACATGATGTAAAAATGTAACCTGTCATGCAATTAATTTACTCAAGTACTGTACTATCTTTAGGCACTTTTACTTGAGTATTTCCATTTTCTGCTTTTTTATACTTATACTCCACTACAATTCAGAGGCAAATATTGTACTTTTTACTACACTACATTTATTTAAGAACTCAAGATACTTTCCAGATTCAGATTAATAATACAAAATATTATCAACTAGAACGGCACTCGGAGAGCGCAGACCTCCACCAAGGTGCCCGAGTACAATGGCCCCCCCCTCTCCATTCAGCTGGCGCCATCATCAACGTGTATTTTTGTTTATGTGGAGATCAGCTGAACATAGCGGAGCATCATAAAACACTTCATTCAAACTGGACAGAAACAAAATACAACTCAACTAAACCGTCGTCGTTACTCTTTCCAACAATCACCAAGTGTGCTTTGGTCGAACTCAACTATAATTTCACAGAGTTTAATGTGAAAAAACGCCAAATCTACAGTTGTCCCCCACCCCCAGCTCTCTATGAAATTCGATTGGCTGTTTGCTTCCTGTCGTCATCTGCTGGTAGTTTGCAGAAGTTAGGCTAACATTACTGTATTTCTTTTAAAGAAGATAGTAAACGCTGTCAACATGAACGATGTGGTTTATCTTCTACAACATAAATTAAAATGTTTGCCTTTGAAGAAAAAAATGATATGAAACACTTCGGTGCCCACCAGCAGCGGAATATTGATACATCGGCTAACTGCTAACAGCTAACTTATCAGAGAAGACGCTGTTTTGCTTCCCGTGTGTGTTATACGGAGGGGATGTTGGTACCTGGTCAAGAACAGTCTCTCTAGCACCTTTCTGAGAGGATTACCAAACATGAAAGCAGCAGGGCAACAAGGTCAAATTGAGCAAACATAGCTACTACAAACTGACGTACAAACAAGCGTGGGATTGAGCAGCAGATCGAGGAGAACAGGTATGTGCCCAGTCAGATAATCACCTGTGTTAAACTGTGAAATAGTGCGTTATGTCACATTGTAAAATTTTATAATTTACGTTACTGGTTTTGCATCTGTCCATAGTTGTTTCCCAAATTTTTCCCACCTAAAAACTTCCTGGAATTGCTTCTAATGATTATTTTCATTATGGATTAATCTGCTGATTAGTTTCTCGATTAATCAATTGGTCGTGTGTGTTAAAATGTGTGGAAATAGTGAGAAATTACCCAGAGCCCAAAGTGACACCATCACAATGCCAGAGATAGTCCAAACCTCAAAAATTATTAAAACATAAATTAAAAGTATTACAAAAATTGTGCAGCTGAAACTGTGAAATGTTTTTGCATGACAAATGACTGAAATGATTAGCAAATTAATTAATTTTCTGTCAATCGACTACTTGATAACTCGAATCTGTTCAGCTGTACATATAAATTACACTACACTTTATAAGCTTTTTTTATGTTTTGTGTGCAAAAATGTTAGTCTGTAAAGTAACTAGCAACTAAATAAATCAAATAAATGTAGTGAAGTAAAAAAAAAAAAGTAGTGGAGCAGAAGTAGGCATGAAAACAAAACACTCAAGTACAAGTACCTCAAGTTTGTACTTAAGTACAGTACTTGAGTGAATGTACTTAGTTACTTTCAACCACTGGCTGCACAGATGTGACATACCTGTTGTAGAAGAAGAGTCTGAGGTCCAGCAGTTTGCTTTCCTCCCTGCTGCTGTTGCTCTTTAAATCCTTCAGACCGTCCTGAAACCGCCGATCAGCCTCGAAGTCAAAACTGTCAAACCTCAAAAAAACAGACTCCATTTCTAAACTCTGATTTAACTTTAATTTAACTGAATTCTCATCTCATCTGAAACACAGATATCAGAGAGCAGAGGAGCACTTCCGGCATTGTTTTTATTTGGCATCAACAAATGTGTCTAAAGAAGGCAACACAGCTGACTGAAAGAGCAGAGCTGCAGCTGTACCGCCCCCTCAGGTGAGATACAGTAGTGCAACATATCACAGGACTTATATCAAAGTGTAAACATACTCTGTTACAAGTCCTGCATTCAGTAAAAATACTTACATGTGAGTGTTACGTTTTACTAGATTTTTATCATAGATACATTAACCTGTAAAGTTGGAGCTGGTCAAGGAGAAGCTAATTTGTACTGCTATATACAGTATACTGTTAGGTAGTTTAATTGAAAATAATGTATATTTAAATTACTTTTTGGTTTAAATAATTTCTACATGAAGTATTGACCTTTTATTGTAGTCCTATATTGAATGACCTACAGTTCTAGTAAACCACAAACATGACTGTCAGTCAGTTATTTTGTCAACAGTATATGAGAGCTAACGCTGATTTTGGCATTGGATTTGGATTTGCACCTTATTGTTTTCTTATATGATCTCTTTATATTTGCATTCTTCCCACTTTGTATTGAAACTGCTGCACAGCAATTTCCCTCTGGATAAATAAAGTTTTATCTTATCTTATCTAAATTCTTTGCCAGTTCTAATATACATATAGATTAAATGCATACATCAATATTTATACATATACATTAATAATATTATTTGTAAGAAGAACTCATAGTGATATTAATAATGCTACATTTTAACTGAGTTCACACTGACTGTTTCTTGTTTTTTGTTTTTTTAAATATCCTTAAAATATTTTAGCATTTATATATTTAATGGTAAAAGTTCCCTGAAAAACTATTGCAATTAATCAAATTAGCTAAAAACAATTGACAGTGTATCTGGGACCTTTGTGGCCCCGGGGTGTTTGCGCTCTTTGCCTGTATGTTAATCCAGCCCTGGCTCAAATCTATTTTCAAAATAAGTGCAGATTTACAGTATGTTTTCAAAAGTGCACAACAGGAAACACATTTCCCCCTTAAAGTGATTTTTTTTACATGTCTAATATGCAATTATGATTGTTCCCATTTTTTGTATTTCTGTAAACACACTGTGGACTAATTAATGATTATTCATGAATATTACATTTGTCTGATCATTTCTTTTACCTTTGTCAGAAAAGTTGTTTACTGGCCTATTTTCTGTGTGTTTTGCCACCTTTTCACTAATCCTGTGAAACTGGGTTATGTTGAATTGGAGACACTCCACTGGGAGCTAACCCACATTGTTGTGTGTGTTTTATGTGTAACAGTAGAGGGTGACCACGTGTGCTGAGCAGAAACGTGACACCGTGTGATTGTGTGACTCCGTCCTTGACCGCAGCCGGCCAGCTGCCAGCTGCCACCGAGAGGAGAAAAAGTATTTCAGCTGATCTGCTCCGAGAAAATCTGAGCTTCCATCTCACGCTAAGAATCAACATTTAATATCACAAAGTTACAAAAGAAAGTACTACACTTTGATATGCTGGCTGCAGATCTTTGCGACAATGAAAGTGAAGAGTCACACAATCAGAGAGAGAGAGAGATGGAGGGAGGAGGGATCATGCTCCTGACAGGCGAGGGAATCTGATCTTATTAACTACTTAGCAGTTTACTTTTTCTTTTTTGAGCATGTGACGTAACTGCCCGCAGCCTCCCTCCTGAAGCAACTGATTTCTGCAGAGTAAACCCGTTTCTGCAGCTTAAATAAAATCAGATTTCAGGGTTAGGTGTTACTGTGAGACCTATGTGTAGATAGAAAAAAATCACAATACATCCTGTTATTCAGATCTAGTAGATATTTAATCAATAAAAAGAGGTTATTCTCTACGAAATACTACAAAGATAATATAAAGTTAATTTGCAGTTTACAATATAAGTGGAAAATCTGTTTCACATAACATTTAAAATTGTAAATATGAATTAAGCTTTGCAACATTGTAGTTGAAATCCACATTAAGCCCAACTGTAAAAGGAGATGAGTGTTATAAATTGCAGGACTGAGGACTGAGCTATGAAGCCTAAACATCCCACATACAGTGTACCAGTTCTCCCAGTTCAACCATCCTGCAGTAAAGCAGGGTTTACATTTGAAGATTACATTTTAAATCCCTTTCCCCGTCGCTCTGACCGCTCTCAGCTGTCCAGAAGTTTCAGTAATAGCTGCCGTTTCTCCGCCCGTTCACTCACAGTTGGAGTTTGCAGCGGCGCTCGCTGGAGGCGAGTGTCTGTGTCGGTGGAGTTTGCTCTGGTTTGACATTTGTCTCTGGGTGGAGCGAGATGGGCGGGCGAAGCAGAAGGTCAAAGTGCTGCTGGAGCTGCAGTCGTAGTTTCCATCCTGGTCAGCAGAGAAAGAGAAGAGAGAGGACTGAGATGAGATAGAAACACTTACAAAGAGTCCATAATGCTTTACTGCACAATACCAGTCTGTTGGAGGTCATTGGGTCTGCAACTAACAGTTATTTTCATTATCAAACAATCTTTTTTTTGAGTAATCATTTAGTCTAGAATATGTCCGAAAAAAATTAAAAAGCCCCTCACACTTTTCCAGACCTCAACGTGACATCTTCAAACTGCTTGTTTTGTCTGATATCCAAAACCCCCAAATATTCAGTTTGTAATGATACAAAACAGAAAAAAACAGCAAATCCTCACATTTGAGAGGCCGTAACAAGCAGACGTTTGGTACTTATGCTTGATAAATAACTCAAAATTGTTGTTGATTTTCTGTCGGTGAACTCATTAATTGATCAGTCATTGCAGCACTAGAGCTCATGGTCAGTTTTAGAAGATTCAACTTGACGGTCAACCATCTCGACTCTGTGTACCTGTTAGGGGTGCCGCGATATACTGGTATTAACGATAACTTTAAGATTTAAAAATGAAATATTTGTAGTGGTCATTTGTCGGAAAAATCAAAGGGCCACTGATGCACCATGGGTATGTGGTATATGTGGGTGCCCACAGTGTTACCCAATTCATTACAGACTCTCTCTCCACCTCCCTCCACTCGTATTTTGAGTGTAATTCATTTTCTTAAATAGGGACCAAAATGCACAATAAACAAAGTTAAAGATGAATTTGACTGATATTATTATTATTACGATTTTTTCAAATTTTCTGTAGATATATGATCTGCGATAATATCGTTATTGTGAATTCTTTTGGCCACAATAATCGTGTAGTGAAAATCTGATATTTTGACAGCCCTAGTACCTCTATTAGTTTTTCAAATTGGCACTGATGGTGTTTCTGTTATTTTGGCCACTTCCTTAAATACATGGTAAATCAAAAGCAGGTATATTTGATCAGATATCAGACAGACATATTGGCTGTGTTCGAAATCGCATACTAACTTACTACATACTCAATCTGTATGTAATGTAACTGCCATTTACTGTATGTACTGCATCACCAGCAGACTGTTCACACTGAAGTAAACTCAAGCAATACGTCTTCTCTGCATCACATGACTGCATCAATCACAGCGTTAACGGTCTGAGCTACCGTTGTATGAAATTGGTTTATCAAAAAAATCAACATTACCTCTTTCACTCAATTTAATATTTTCCTGTAGTATTTAAGGAAAATTTATATTATTAAATATTTTTGTGTTTAATATGTTTTCGACAGTTCATTATATACATACATGTATATATGTGAGCTCCCGCGTTTTTCCTCATAACTGTACCTTAACAACACTGGCCATCATTCAGAATTATTTATTCAACGGTTAATTATTTAAACCTGTCTGCCTCACAGTCCACCATGGTGTGAAGACCCACAATGCATTTTGGGGCGTAATGTATGTCCAGTAAGCTCACGTCTCATACTCAAAAATTCTTGCTAATCTAGTACACGTCCGGGAATTTCTCACGTACACAAAATCCACATACTATGCAGTTGGAATGCACTACATACTCAGTTTTACGCCATACTTAGTACAGGTATGAATAGTATGTTAGTATTTGATTCTGAACACAGCCATTGTTTGTTTACACTCACCTCTGCTGTGAGTGTACTCGGGCTGTGTCGGACGCCGTGGTTCAGACTGCTCCCCTTCTCCTCTCTCTGCTTCATGAACCTCTGGTTGACGATCCTCGTAACGCTGTCGTTCCTTTGCAGCGAGGCGGCGGGAGGCCTCGTTGGAACACGTTCCAGGTTCTTCAGACCGTTCTTCGTCTTCTGCCCTGACCCCGGTACCGGTACTGGTATCGGTTTCTCTGCCCGGCCGCTCACCCTGCGCAGGAACTCCGTGACCATGCCGTAACGGTTGGCACCCGCAGGTTTGCTGGGAGGCTTGGCGCTACCCAGAGAGCTGTGGCTCTGTCCTGCACTGGCTCTGTGACTGGTTTGTCGAGTCCACGTGAGGCCGGTGTGGCTTTGGTGGTTCAGGCTCCACAGTGCTCGGTCTCTGGAGGTGGATGAAGATGAGGAGGAGGAGCTCAAATTGGTGGATGAGGGGGGAGAGGATGCACCGGATGCAGAGTGTCTCCGGTACAGTTTAGGTGAGGAGATGGAGGATCTGGACCTCTCGATTCTGCCTGGCACCCCGTCCAGTGAGGTGGAGATGTGGTGAGAGCGGGCGGAGACCAGGGAGGTGCTCAGGACCCGGGATGGACTGCCTCTCACAGTGACAGACCCATCTGTCTGCAGACCAACGCTCACCATCTGTGGCTTCATGTGGGTCTGAGTACCTGAGCAGGCCACGTCCACCCACCGCTGCTGTAATCTCCCTCTCCTCTCCTGTGAACCGCCCTGAACTGTATGCCTCCAGCTGGCCGACATTTCCTTCATGTCGTCGCTGAGGTTAGCAGCTGAGCCCAGACAGAGCGTAGAGAAGGAGGTCGGCGGCGTGCACCAGCAAGAGCCAGAGTTAATAGACTCTCTGTCTGCGACGGGGCTTTGCTTCAGCTGAGCCAGCTGGACTCTGCGAGCTGACGGGGGGCTGTAGTAGATGCGGTAGGCAGACTTCTCCGGGGCAGTGTGGCTCCTCTCCATGGACATCTGCTCAAAGTCCAGATCAGGAAAGCTAAGCGGCATGATTAGATGGTCCCACGTCTTAACGGGGTCCTCTTGGTCCATCTGGGCCGCCTCCTGGTTCAGATAGCACCAGTTCTTCCTCTTACAGCTGTGTGGAGAAACCCGAAGTCTTTTCACTTTTGAGCTGCACGTTCTGTGAAGACAGCAGGTGATACATGAATTATTATGACCTCAGTGACTTCAGGGACAAGATGTGAACGCATGAAAAACACTCACCTGTCAGCTTCATCATGAAAGACACCACTGACGGCACACTGAGCAAAGGGAGAAAAACACATATCAGCCAAATAATGGTTACTGAACTGGTAAATAATGTTACGTCAATTTGTTCAATGCTTTGTTTTATGACCACATACCTGCTAAACTAATGACATTCCCATCAACCTCAGCTGTACTTTGTGTTCAATGCTAATTGGCAAACTTTAGCAGAAATTAGGGGTGTTTCATCACGATGTGATGGACAATGATACAATATTTGCTGATATCACAAGATACGATTTCGATTTGATTCAAATCAGGGGCCTGCGATATGAGACGATATCATTATGCCCATTTAACACAATCAGTTACATTTACATCAACTCACAAAAAACAACTAAAATATTACTGGGCTCTTCCAGACATTTAAATGAAAAACAGTCTATTCTTTTTGATAAAAAGAATAAACATAAACCCCCTGTTGTTCACTATAAAGTTTCACATTTCTCATCTTTGTTTGCGAATGTTTTTTATCAGTTAAGAATTTCAAAATAAGGGCGTATCTTAAAGAGGATGATATTTATCAAGTTTTTCACTTTGCATCGATGATATTGGATTGTTGATCATTAAATTGATATATCGTTCCAGATCAATGAATCGTTACACCCCTAGTAGAAATGGTGAAGGTTTCCCATGTTTACGACTTGCGAGCGTTCACAATTATCAAGACGGTTGTGGTTGTGAGCATTAAAATATTATGCATTGACATTATAATACCATAACCATTAAATCTGGGTTCAATTACATTGAAGGATGGTCTGTATTTGTTGGGTTTTCTGGCGCCTCTGTGTATTAAACGTGCCTCAGAGGAAAGGAGGGATTACAGTCTAGCCAGTGGAATAAGGAGGAAAAACACCATTAAAGAAATTAATCCGGCCCTTCAAAGCAGATCTTGAGTCAAGCTGTAGAAAAGACACACCAACAGTTCAGTGGCAACGACTCAAATGTTAGATTACAGTTCTTGTCTAAAACGCTCTACTTGCATTTGACCAAGCAGTTGGAAACAACTGTTAAGGAGCTGTTAACGTTTTGAAGAATTTACATTCATGCATCAGTTCAGGGCGACGCAGAGAATCAATCGAGTGTTTTGATGCAGCCGATTTGAACATGCCTGTCCTGTTTGGCTGCAGCCCCTACGAGAGATTAGCCTAAATACTCTGGCATGGGTCTTTTCACGATGCCTGTTGAACTGAGTGTCGGAAGGACGCTTGGCCAGGGAGACGGATCATCAGCAGGACTTCCCGCTGTATCGCACAGCCTCACACACAGCAGGAGAGACACACATGCCTGATGGGTAAACACCATCCTTACCTCAGCTGCCCTGCCCTGCGTGGCCTTGGCCTCACTGTCGAGTTCAGTCGGTTCATCCCAAAGCTCTGCGCCGAGGTCTTGCAACAACCCCCGCAGCACAGACATGATTTTGTCTTTACCCTGAAACAAAAAATCCAGATATATTTGTATATATATATATATATATATAAAAAAACAGATACAATTTGCTGATTTAGGTATCAACAATTTTACCTCTCTCCCCTCCAGGGGTCCTTTAACTTGACACCACTGATGGAGGATCCATAGAATCTGCAAGGACAGTCGCATTTTTGGGGCCCTGCAGCTGCGGATGAGGTCCGATTGGAAGGATTGTCTCATTAGTTTTTCTCTCTCCTTAACCTCTGAGGTGCGGAGGTCTTCTACACACTCCTGCTTACTTGGTGACTCTTTAAGATTAAGATCTTTACAGTCTTCAGAGAGAGAGGAGAAAGTGCAGGAATCCCAAACACGTCCGTCCTTGTGAACGCCTGAATCTTCTCCTGTTAGGAGCGTCTTCACCCTCCCGATGAAAGCTAACAGCATGGCCTGTAGAAGCTCCAAAGCCTCATTCAAAGGGCCCGGTGAGAATATCTTATGCGCCTTGCCATTCAAGTCCACCTCTGTAGGAGAGGTAAAAGGTGAGCGGTGCCCGTTTTTTGGTGGCGTCGCCAGGAGGTGGATGGCTGAACTCAAAATGCAGGAATGATCTCTGAGCGCTAGAAGAGCTTCATAGTCTTTCACCGTCATTCCTTTGAGACCTCTGTCAGGTTTTTTGTTCTCATCGCCCTCATGACCGTCTGAAGGGGCCCACTCACCGCCCACAGGACCCTCTCTAGTAATATTACAAGCAGTAATCATCCCTTCTGTCTGTGATGAAGCCTCAACATCACCTTTACTTTTCTCTTCTTCCTCGTCCTGACCCTGCTCGTACATTGCGCATCCTGTTTTCAGACTTCCCTCTCTGTCCTTCGCCGGCGTGGAAGCTGACAGGTTTTCCTCCAACACATCCCGATTCTCTTCTTCTTCCTCTTCCCCTCCTCGTCCCATTTTCTCCCTCAGGTCGCTCATTTCTGCTCGCAGTCCGCGGTTCTCCACCTCCAGTTCAACGATGCGCCGGCTGAGGAGCGTGGCCTCCTCTTCCACCAGTTTCAGGTGAACTTTGACCTCTGCCTCCCTGGCGTGGGCGGAGTTTTGTTTGCCCTCAGGCGATTGGGTGGCGTCTATGTCGCCGTAAGCTGAGTGGTATTTGGCCAGCTCCTCACGCATGCCCTCGCTCTCTGATACCAACTTGGTGAGCTTCTTGCACATGAGCGCTAATTCCTCTTTGGCAAAGTGGAGTTGGCACCTGAGATCGGCGCTGTCATCCTTTGGGCAAGCAAACAACAATGAATATCATTCTGATGAGGATGATGAATCAGCATACCGCAACATGCAATTTTTCATCTGTGCAGCCACATTTGAAATCAGACTTGAACTACAAACATAGCAAACCTCAATCTGCTGAGAGAGCCTCTTCTCAGCTCTGCTGGCTGTCGATCGGATGCTTTTCTTCTTCAGAGTGCTCTGAGGGATGAAAAAAGCAACTTATCATTGGTGAGCCATTTTAAAGCCTATGTAAATTATTTCAGATGTCTGAATTTCTTCAACTGAAGTGACATAGAGACTTGGCTGCACCTTATGAGACATCTTTACTGTATCTGCCTTCTAGAGATGCCCGGAAGTGAAAGTGTATGAGGGCTTAGAACATTATAATAGAAGTATATGATTGGCCATCCCCATGCTCTATTATGTCTCATGAGTTGTTGCAGCAATTTTGGGGTTTTGTTACATAGATTCTTTTGCTAAATTTAACCATTTTTTACCACTCAAGAATTGATAAAAATGATAAAAAAAATAAAAAAATAAATCCCCCCAAAATACCAGAATAAGACACCAAGACCTCGAGGAACACCATAGAAAAGCCAAAAACTTTTGACATTTGATAGCAATAAGAAAACTTTGTAGAGACAGGGCAATCTATATCCTATCATGTTTTTTTTGTTTTGTTTTATTGTTCTATGTGTATGTTGTCTTTCTGTGATGGAAAAACAATAAAAAATAAAGTATAAAAAAAAAACTTTTGACATTTGAAGATTTCTGCAAGAATTGCATTTTTTTTCGGCAATTGGATGGCGAGCACTTCTGTTCTGGAAGCTGCTCAGAAACCCCATTATTGTCAGTATACCTAGGAAAGCCATCCATCCTCTGAATGCCCTAGGTCTCTAGTTTGTGGTGGTAAAGTTTCGTGAGGCTGTGATTATCTCAGAGGTCACCACAGGTCATTATATACAGTGAGATCAAGTTTAAAAAAATGATCTCACTACAATGAAATGGCTACTGTGGGGATTGACCTCACCACACATGAACATAATTGGGGTCATTGGATCCGCAAGAGTCTCAGCTCTACAGTGATACTTACTTAATTTATGTAATTCAAGACTGTTTAGGGACCCCAGTATGCAGAAATATTCAAATACACCATTTTAGAGTAGGTGAAAATAACACATTTATACTGCATGCAAAAAAAATGTTTTTTGCCCAAAACTGCATGTGATTATCATAAAGTGGGCATGTCTGTAATGTAAAGGGGAGACTCGTGGGTATCCATAGAACCCATTTTCATTCACATATCTTGAGGTCAGAGGTCAAGGGACCCCTGTAAAAATGGCCATGCCAGTTTTTCCCTTGCCAAAAGTTAGCCTAACTTCGGAGAGTTATGTAGAAGCGTTACTGACAAGCAAGCATGACAAGATTGGTACCAATGGATTCCTTAGGTTTTCTAGTTTCATACCGGTACCTTCACTAGCTTTAAAACCGAGCCAACTACAGCCTCTGAAAAACAGTATGTCAGCCAGGCCCGCCGGTGGGCCATCGGATCACTAACAGGTTAAATAAATATAATTTAAACTGTTCATTATGCCCTTGTGCTACTTCCAGAGATGCCTAATATGCAATAATAGTCAGCAGTGTAATTTGATCCAAACTGTTTCTCATGTCCAAGTCCTTCCCTTCTCTACTGTACATGAGTGAGTTTATTTGTAAGTCTGAGCATGAGAGGAATGTAAGCTTCAGTCTGGCTGCAGCATTGTCTCGCTCATAGACACTAGACATGATGGCTCAGTGTTAATAATAGTCATCTTCTACAGGCTACAAGTGGCAAACATAAGGAGTGGGTCATAGTGGTTTCAATTCAAGGTCAGTGGCCTTGTAGACTCTATAGATACTGTTATTGTGACCTAAAATGTGATAAAAGTAAGAAATATGCATGATGGAGATAAATGTTTTACATTGTTTGAACTGGAAAGTTTCAAAATAAAAGTGCACTTTTAGTCTTCACTTATGGTTTCGTCATTGTTCGGGCATCTGCAGCTACGTTGTGACCTGACAGTATTAAATTACCATTCAAGTTCCACAAACAGGATCACAGACGGTCCAGTTGCGGTGTGAGTCTGAAGTTCATCCCCCTTCACATCCATCTACACTGTGTTTGTGCCTCTAGATTAGGCAATCTAAGTGGATTTCCCTGCTGGGATCAAAGGGACTAGCAGCTGCCTGCGATGAGTGGGCCAGACTGAGCTCATGCCAAAGCGCCGAATCCTGGATTAAAGCGAACACGTGTCACTGAAGTGCACGGCCGTTATCGCAGGAGCAATCGAGGCAGGTGGGGCCGCAAGAATAAAAGGTGGACTGGAAATTCAATCACTGTCAGGGTGTGGTAGCCACCTTTTGATAAAAGTATGTGCGGTTGTAGGTCAGTATGCCGGCACACAAACACCAATTTCAATGCCATAATGCACGCTGATCCAGATTTAGCCTAGCTTAATAGGAGCAGAAAGGGAGAAAGCGAGTCTATTCATATCAGCTGTGCCTGAAGTTCAGGCTTCAGCATACCAGGCTGCTTCACCCTGCTCAGTCACCAGGCAGCTGCTGGCCGTGCCCTCCCCTCATATCATTGATCTGCACCCGGGTCATGTGTCACCTGACATCAGGGTGACTGAGGGATGAGGGGGACAACTGGTTGGGATGGGTGCAGCTGTGTAGCAGCAGAAATGGAGAGGAGGATTCCTGACTAGAGGGATGGAGGCTCGTGAAGGTTGTCGGTGGCAGCAGCTTATGTTTCTGTCAAGATTTAGGCTGAAAATCTTGACCACATATACAGATTTATTTAAGATCCTTTCCAGACCTGATTTAAGACATATAAACTCTCCATCATTCTGCACAGTGAAGCTCAAACATCCAAGTGCAGTAACAATAAGCAAAATTATTTTTTTTTAACTGGGGGGGGGGACTTTAATGTAAAATGTTTTAATATCGTACCTCTCTGGTTTTCTCCACCTCAGCCTGCAACACCTGCTTGGCCACTTCCAGTTCCTGAGTCTTCTCACGCAGCGCTTCATTTTCCCACTCCAACTGGGAATCCTTCTTCTGCACCGCCTCCAGCTCGTTGTACAGACGGAGGGACACACTCTTTGCAACCTGTAAACAAACCCAACAGCATGTTAGTGCATCTCCGATCATGGACGGATTATGAGACAATGGGCCCCTGGGAACCCCCACTTCTCCTACATAAGAGCAAGACCCAAAGATTGAAAAAGACATAAAACAGACTCTCTCTGTGGTAGTTTTGTGTGTCTTGTGGTAGTTTTGTGTCTCTTTGTGGTTGTTTTGCATCTCTATAGTCGGTTTGCGTCTTTGTGGGACTTTTGCGTCTCGTGTTAGTTTTGTGTCTCTTTGTGGTCATTTTGCGTCTCTTGGTGGTAGTCTTGCGTCTCTTGTGGTCATTTTGCATCTCTTTGTAGTCATTTTGCGTCTTTTGTGGTTGTTTTGTGTGGTCTTTGTGGTCGTTTTGCATCTCTTTGTAGTCATTTTGCATTTTTGTGGTCATTTTGCGTCTCTTGGTGGTCATTTCTCTTGGTGGTCTTGCATTTCTTGTGGTCGTTTTGCGTGTCTTTGTAGTTGTTTCGCATCTTTGTGGTCATTTTGTATCTTTTGGTGATAGTATTGCATTTTGTTGTGGTCGTTTTGCGTGTCTTCGTTGTCGTTTCGCGTCTTTGTGGTCATTTTGCATCTTTTGGTGATAGTCTTGCATCTCTTTGTGGTTGTTTTCCGTCTTTGTGGTCATTTTGCATCTCGTGGTGGTCGTTTTGCATCTCTTGGTGGCATTCTTGCGCCTCTTGTGGTTGTTTTGCGTATCTTTGTGGTTGTTTTGTGTGTCTTTGTAGTCGTTTTGCATCTTTGTGGTCAATTTGCATCTTATTGTGGTCATTTTGTGTCTCTTGTGGACGTTTTGCATCTCTTAGTGGTCGTTTTGCGTGTCTTTGTAGTGTGTTTGCGTCTTTGTGGTCATTTTACCTCTCTTGGTGGTCGTTGGTAGCATTACTCTTACAAGAAATGGTAACAGTCTCTTCAAACAGCGGCTCTGGAGCTCTGGCTCCAATCAAGCAAAGTGCTGTAAAGAAAATCTTTTGGCCCCGATTTCACCTCCTTCCCAGAGTTGTAAAAGAGACTTTAGAGGGAAATGCTTGTGACAGGAATTCACCATATGAGTGGGTGTGGGGTATGAGAGTGAAGGGGTGAGAGCGTGAGGCTGTTGGGAATCCTACACCACCACGCACACCCCGGCTCAAAGAAACCGAGTCTGGCTGCCACCACAGAGTCTCATTTAACAACAGAGCGATTGACCTACTGCGATTCTGATTAAGATTACTGTGCTTTTATGTTTCCTACTGATGGAGAACAACTCACCACATAATTACACCATGGTATGACAAAAATATAAACAGGATGCATGATGAAGACATTTCCAACTAATGAAATTTTTGTGGTGCCGACGAACAGCAGGAAGTAATTTACAGCACAGCGAACAGCCGTGAGTCAGGCTGCTGTCAACTGATTACAGTCCTTCAGTGCGTATGAACCAAACAACCACTGAAATGAGAAATAGCTTTGTGGGAATAACAGATTGATGTTGCCAACTGGAATAGCAGTGATTCAGTCAAAAGTCAATTTGACAGGAATTTACTGTTTGTTGGCGGTGAGCGAGTTTTAACAAGACCGCATGATGACGAAGGAGGAGGAGTAACTGTAATGACCTCTGACCTTGATATCGTGCTCCAAGCTTCGGACAAGCTCCCCGTCCACCTGCCCCGTCTGAGCCACTCGGATGCTGCGGCGCTCGGCCTTGCGGAGGCGGTACTGCAGGATGCGACAGGTCTTGTTGGACTGCTCCAGCTGCAGCCGCAGCTCCTGCTGCTGGTACACCTCCTCCTCCTGGAACATGTCGCGCATTTCCAGCATCTCACAGCGAAGCTCCTCCACCTCATCCTGGGACAAACAACACAGAAATACAACTTTTAAATTTTGCTTTTGATTATATATCCAAGTAGCTTTTTGTGTAATTAATTGATTTGTAATGAACATTATTTTTATTTTAAGTAAAAGTCCAGAAACTTTTCCTCTTACATTGTATATAGGAATGTTAAAGCTAAAACCATTCTGGGTCAAAGTTGTGGAAGTCCTGGTGGATGATTTGGTTCAATGATCCCTTAGACTCCTTATTTATGTTTATTGGATTATGATGGTTATGATTACAGCTTCCAGTTTTTTTTAAGGCACTGGAAAATAGTGAAACTCCAGATTTGAAAGATCTGGTTTTCTTTTGTATTCATTTTTACTGTTGACTGTGTCTATTTGTATTTATTTCTTGATTTATTCGTAAAATTCTAAACCATATTTTGTAATAATTTCTACTTTAATGGTGTAAATATCTACTCTCGGCCTTGTAGCAACATTTCTAGCAACATCTTTAAAATCAACAAAAACTTAAAGGGGCACTCACCGATTTTACACATGAAGCTCAGTTTACTCAGCCCGTGAAAACAGTTGTATAAATGTCTTCTTAATACTTAACTGGAGCAGGCTGTGTTATAAACTGGAGGTGTGGATTGTGATAGAAGTAGGAAATTTGGGAGGCAAGGAGGCCTAATGAAAGATGCTGTCTGATTGCATTATGGGAAATGTAGGATCCAGTGTGTTTGGACTGAAAGTCAGGAATTCTCAGCCTCAGCCTCTTCGATTTTTAACTTCCTTTTTAGAATCTCTCTCTTGTAAGTCCAACCACTTTATGAAAGTGCAACACTAAATCGCTAGAGTACCCCTTTAAATACCAAAAAGCCATAAACCTTCCCTGTGAATCTTCTGATTGGTTAAATTTCCACTTTTTAAAATCACAATTCCCTCTTCTTACTATAAAAACATTGATTTAATGCTCAAGTGGCATAGTGAATACCAGGAACTATTTATAAGGCCAGTCTTAACCATTAGATAGAAGGCAGCAGTCTCCATCATCATCCATACACTGAGTTACTGCTCAAGTAAATGGCAACAAACAGATGAATGCAGGTCAATGCATTGAGTTATACACAAGGCCAGTATTTGTGTTTGTTTGCCTTGTTTCTCACGAGTTTTCTCATTGTGCTTTGTCTTCCATTCAGCAGTTTTATTTCAATATACCATGGAAAATGTTACTGATAGGGCCACAGGTGAATTGTGTCATTCGTGACTTTTGATTCTTGCATGAGAGCCTGAAGTCTCTAATGAAGACTGACAAGGGCATTTATAGAAAATCGGCTCTGGTGTTCAGAGTTTGAGGGCCTCCTATATATATATACAGTAGATCTCACAAAGAAGCGACACACAAACCAACATATAAATACAAAAAAATTCACGCGAATAGAATTAAAATCTCAAATTGGATTAAAACTAAAGTAAACCTACTTTCAAATATTCGTTCTCTGATCTCAAATCTTCCACCTCCCGGACAAGATCTTCGGTTGTATCCCCCATCATGAGATCCATAAACGCCCCCGAAGAGTTAAACAAACTGAGGCCCGCTCTGGCAGCATCAGGCTGGAGAGCGCAGGTATCCCTCGGTGCCTTTACGCACGGTCTGCCGTCGCCTTTCCCCTCGCTGTCCGGGCTCAAATAAGCTCCCGCGTCTATCCAGCTTAAATCATTGTCGGTGCTCGGAGAATCCTGCTTATTGTTGCCCTCCGAGGTGCAGTCGGATATTTCTGAGCTGCTGTCCGAGGAGGAGAGTTTCCCTGACGGGCAGCCGGAGTCTTTGCTCAGGTCCTCTGAAGCGTTGCTGGCATCGGACAGTTTCCTCTGCGCGCCGGGGCACTCCACCGTGACACTTGATGACACTTTCACCGGTCGCTTTCCTTGCAGTCCGGCCGATTTCCCCTCCTTCCCAGAGTCGCCTTGACCTGACTGAGAGCCACTTCGAACATCTTTAGAAGCCGGATCTTTCTTCTTCTTCTGCACAGAAACCTGCTGCTGCGCCCTGGGTTGTTTTTGGCTCCGGAGCGCAAACTTTGCGCTCTTGTCTCCGTCTCTGCTCATCACGACTCTCTTCTTCTTCTTCTTCTTAATCTTCTTTTTCTTCTTCGTCTTCTTACTGGTGGAAAAAACAGCAGCTTGTTCAGTTCAAGATGATTATGATGTTTCCACTAATATGATGAAATGTATTAAAGTCCGCAGCTCAAAGCTCACTGAAGACAACCGACTGGTTGCGCGCCATCCTGAATTATTACTGAACCTTTGCCAAAATTTGCGCAGAGAAAGAGGAGAGAAAGTGACCAGCAGTATATGTTATTGACTTCCGGCCAGCAATTCCAAAATAAAATTCTTCCATTGACCGTTGACGAAACACTCTTGAAAAGACTTGTACCCTACAGAATTGTTAGGCCTATCAAACGACTGTAAAACGTATCCCTTTATAATCAATCGTGCCAAAATAGTAATATTTGAGTAGAATTAATTGACTTAAACTGCTTTTCCTGATTTTCATTCCAACCTACTCTCATCTCCCCATTGAGTTGAAAGGCAAGTAGACAGTTTAAGCTTTTACTTTGAAAATCACTGTTTCCGGTCTTACTGAGACTCTTGGTGACTTGACGCCGTTACATTGATGATGTTTTCCATTTTTCTCCTTTTGGAAATCTGACAATAACAATTACGCTTGTCTCTGAGTATTTATTATTTATTTACACAATCAGTAGATTAATTAAAAATGTACTCGGCTAATATTAAAACAGTCAAAAACGTTTTGCATATCAACAGATCCTGGAGACAAATATGAACATGCATGTCAAGTGGGATTCTTATAGGCCAAGGTTTTAGCCTAGATATTTACCATATTTACCACTCTAAGTTAGTTATTTAGTTATTTTTTAAGGTTAACTGATCACAGTACAAAACTGCCACCTTGTGGTTTACCTGAGCTGTGTTTAGTTGGACCACAGGCGGAACTTCATGCATTATCACATGTTTCCGTATTGAATTTCAGCTGATTCATCGGTGAATATGCAACCATTTGCAAGAGATTTAAGAAAAAACATACACAATCTGCTCGGTCTGTCTTGTATTGTGAATTGAGCACAGGATACATCAATTTTGATAAATGGCTCTCTGTTGTCTCAAGTGGAGATTTTATATGTTTAATGTTATTAATTTAAGCAACAGCATCATCACAGGTTTCAAAGATTTTTAATTGAGGCTCATCGCTTTTCTTTGTCACTGTCGTCTTAAGATCTTGCCCACTCATTGGACACGAGAGAAGGTGTGTCGAGAAGCACAGGAACATGATTGCGCAACGAGTTGTCTATCATCATCATCATCATTCATCATAAAAAAATTGTGTGTTGGGGGATTATCATTTATCAGCCTACTGCATTATTACCAAATAGACAGCTGTCATGACACTGAATTCCTTATTTTTTAACCTTGAAATGCCATTCATTTCTCATATTGTAATGAGATTTTATAGCCTAAATCAATGGATTTTAATTATGATGATATTTTGTCATTTTTTGTTTATTTTTCAATGAGGCACCACAGTCGGTGGTTCGATCCCTGGCCCCTGCAGTCTACATGTTGAAGTGTCCTTGGGCAAGGCACTGAACCCCAAATTACTCCCTGTACTCCCTGTGTGCGTGTGAATGTTTGTGGCCCCTTGTATGGCAGCCTCTGCCACCAGTGTATGAATGTGTGTGTGAATGCTGGCTTGTGTTGTAAAGCACTTTGAGTGGCCACTAAGATTACAAAAGCGCTATATAAATGCAGTCCATTAACCATCCATCTATTTACCTTCCCCTCATTTCTTCAGATCTGCTCCGCTTACATTCTCACTCACGCTTCTCTCTCTCATACTTCATTTATTCATCCCTCCATCTTCTCTCTCCTCCTTTCTCCCTCCATCTCCACAATCTCACACTCCTAAGACACCACTCATTCACAGAGTAATACTACGGTATTTTAGATGCATTATATTATTTAAGGGAGGACCTTAAAATGAACCAAGACCATAAAATACACCCTTTAATTGATAACTTTCAAGGACCTGAATTTTTTAATTAAGAGGAGAATTCAAGGATGTTTTTTATGTTGTTGTTTTTTTTTTGTATGTGGGGGGGGGGGGGTTTGGCAAATTTAAAATGTAAACTATGCATATACTCCATTTTCAGTGCAGTATTTTAATGTTTCAAGACATTATTTTTTTCATTAATTATCTCCATGTTTGGGGTGAATCCATGAATTTGCACCTAAATTGAAAAATGAAGGTCCTGTTGAATTATAATCCACCCTTACAGAATCCGTGACATCTTTTAAATCAATACACAAAACTTAAAAAAGAGCTTTTTATTAATGCTTGCACGCTGTTTTCTTTCCTACATGTCTCTTTTATTGTATTATTATTATTATTATTATTATTATTATTATTATTATTATTATCATTATCATTATTGTTAGTTTTGTTTTTATCCTATATTGCTGTTGAGTATTTTATTTAATTTTTTAGAAATTTAAATTATATTTGCCTCATTGTGGTCCTAAAATATTTTGATCCTTGTTCATCCATGTAAAGCACTTTGTAACTTTGTTTTGAAAAGTGCTGTATAAATAATGTTCATCATTATTAATTTAACCATTTTATTTGGGGAGTCACGTCCACTCAGTCTGTATTAAATTCCTGTGTGGACTTTTTAATGTCACATTATTGAATCTCATATGTCTATGATTGAATCTGAGTTAAAAACAGCAGCCTGACTGAACATCCGCTCTCTGACTACTATTTCTAGACGGCTCCGGGCTGCGCTGTGATTGGCTGTCGGACCTGTCAGTCACGGTGTCCTTGCCACCCACTTCCGCCCTGTTTGAGAGACAGTTCACTCTTCGATTGTTTATGTCACTTGTGCATTAATTTGACCTTAATTCACAGGTATATTTAATTGAATTGTGTTTAAATCTTCGTGTCAGCGTCTGTGTTGATAATGTTAGCTGAACTCTGCTGCCCGCCCTCCAGCTAACGGTTTAACTTAGCAGCAGCGATGCTAACGGCTAGGCAGCTAGCTAGTCACAGCTAACTACTAGCTGAAGCTCTTTGGGGAGCAGAGCTGCTGACAGCGAGCTAGAAAGCTGTTATTTTTTTATTCATAGCATGCACTAGATACTGTTTGGCTGCCCTGCTTGGTGTAACGAGTCCGTGCTGTTGCAGGTAGTGTGTTTTGGCTGTCTGTGATGCTTGGAGCGAAGCTGGGCTGCAGGGACAGGCCGATGGTGGAAACATGACTTCTGAGTAACGCACAGTTACTTTCTCTGCTCAGTATGAACAGCGAGGAGGAGTTTTACGACGCTGAGACAGGTGAGACACACGCTGACAGATGTCTCATATAGTCAAATATACTTGTGCCTAATGTGTCTCTGCTTTCTTCTCTCACCCTCCTGTTTGTCTCCATCAGGGCTGGAGTCAGATGATTCCTGTGAGGTCAGTTTTAAAGATGCCCTGGTGTTTGACAGTAAGCAGGTGACTGACGGCAGCGCCAAACAGGAGAATGGAGTGTGGGAGCGCAGGTGAGGACTCATGTGTGTGGTATGTCTGTCTGTATGCATGTTACCACATGATCACATTTGTCTTTGGGTGAGGGGCCGGCGCTAGAGGGGCTCATCATGCATGTACTCGCATGTGGAAGAAGCAGACAAGGCCAGTGCAACCACATTTTTATGCTGTTAGCTAGTGAGCACCTCCTCTGCAGAGCATTTGGAGTTTACTGTTGGTGAAGCTAGTCAAGACTTTGTTTCAACTTTAAACTTTTCACCCTGAAAATCATCTGGATTTTAATGCAGTACATTGTGTTCTGTGATGATATGCTGCCAGCTGTCAAAAGTTGTATCTGATTTCACATCATTTTAATCTTAATTTGGTCCAAATGTGTACCAGGAAAACCCTGCCTGCTGAAATGATCTCCAGAAACAATTTCAGTGTGTGGAGTATACTGAAGAAATGCATCGGCATGGTGAGTCCTACCTGCTTCCAATTTAATCTGAATTTCTTATATGAGATTTGACACAAACAAGCAGATTCTGGGTCTAGTGTGACATGTTTTTTTATCTTTATAATTGAATACTTGCATGTTTCAGCTTTTATTGCGCCTTTACTGTACAAGATTAGTCATGTCTGAACTCTTTCTCTTACTCTATAATTGGCTTGGATATTGCAATTTTTTTTGCAGCCATGTGAAAGAACCAAAAATAGAACATCAGAATACAATGAATATAAAGGCAGAGCATATTTGTTGCATGAAAGTTAAATAATGGGATGCATGATGAGTTGTTTGAGTGAGGTATTTTGTACAACAATGTCGCACTTTGAATCTGATCTGGTATAAAGCTCACCTGCTTATTTATCTGGTCTGTTTATTTGATCTTTTTATGTGCTCCTACAGGAGCTGTCCAAAATAGCGATGCCGGTGGTGTTTAACGAGCCGCTGAGCTTCCTCCAGAGAATCTCGGAGTACATGGAGCACACTCACCTCATCCACAAAGCCTGCAGTTTGTCTGACTCAGTAGACCGCATGCAGGTAGAGATAACGGGAAAAAATTACTCTGAAGTTCTTGGTTTTTTTTTGTTGTTGTTTTTTAGATTTTCAGCTTATTCTAATTTCTCTTTAAATAAATTTCTTCTCTGACTGCATTCTTCTAAACATACCTGGACAGATGCATCTAACAGATCTTACTCCGTTTTAAGGCTGCTGTGTATCTATGTATTTATTTGTTATATTTTGTTTTACAAAGTTAGTAAAGCGATGTTTAAGTCGACCCTGATGTTGCCTTATACATAAAAAAGTGAAGCATACAGTTTATTAATTAAACACTGGTATCTGATCGGTACTGGATACAGAGCGATACCCAAAGCCCAGGTATCGGTTACGGGACCGAAAAAGGTGCATCCCTACTTAATATATCAGAAAATTGTGAAAATTAGCCATAAAGTTTCCTTTAAACCTTAGTGACCTCTTCAAATAGCTTGTTTTGCTTGACCAATAGTCCAAAAGCCAAAGATATTTAGTTTTACTGTTACACAAGACATCTGCAAATCATCACATTTGAGAAGCTAGAACAAGGACATGGTTGGTGTTTTTGCTTAAAAGGTTAATTTTCTGACAGTTGAGCCGATTATTCTTTGCAGCTCTGCTCTGATTCATTTCATGTCTCTGTGACAGGTTGTTGCTGCGTTTGCTGTTTCAGCTGTAGCATCTCAATGGGAACGGACTGGAAAGCCTTTTAATCCTTTACTGGGGGAGACATATGAACTCATACGGTACTGGACAAGACTGCTGACAAACGCCTATAGAAGCTCAAATTGCATAGAACAATACTGTATAGTCTTGATGATAGACAATGATGATGATGATAGACATTTTTTTTAAAGAGAGGACGAGGGGTACAGATTGATCTCGGAGCAGGTGTGCCATCACCCCCCTGTCAGTGCCTTCCATGCCCAGTCTCTGAAACAAGACTTTGAGTTTCACGGCTCCATTTACCCAAAACTCAAGTTCTGGGGCAAAAGTGTGGAGGCCGAGCCCAAAGGCACCATGACGCTGGAGCTAGTGAAGTGAGTGTTTGTGTCATTTATTTGTTATTTGATTATCTTTGTTGTGGTTGTGTTTTTAGCTGCATTTGTTTGTTTTAATTATTTGTTGGTATGTTTGCAGCGAGTACACGGCTTTTCCTAAAATTAAAGTTTTTCTTGCTCACTCCGATGTTTACACTGTAAATTGTAGATAAACCTAACTTTGTATGAAAATTGAAGTGGCCATGACACCTAGCAATCTTTGAAGCATTAGTTTGACATTTAAGGGAACACATTTATTTGCTTTTTGCTGAGCGTTAGATGAGAAGATTGATACCACTCTTGTTCAGCACATAGGTAACGATATCTGCCTACCAGCACCTCTAATGCTCACTTAAAGGGATAGTTTGAGTGTTTTGAAGTGGGGTTGTATGAGGTACTTATCCATAGTCAGTGTATTACTTACAGCAGATGATGGTCGGAACGTCTCCAGTTTGGAGAAACGGACAGGAGTTACCACGCGGGAGTAAAGCAATGAACTGCTGTGGACGGGGCCGGCAGCGAAACGTATTTAAGCCACCTAAAAGAAAGGCCCACCTAAAAGTTATAGATTATAGAGTACGGTCTAGACCTGCTCTATATAAAAAGCGTCTCGAGATAACTTCTGTTATGATTTGACGCTATATAAAAATAAATTGAATTGAATTGAAATAAAAAAAATCAATATGCGTTTAATTGTACGCTATATTTAGAATATTTTCACCACTTTATCTTGCCGTCAGACAGCCCTTTCCGACGGGGAACTGAACTGGAAGTGAAACTTATCTGTGCTCTCTTCAAAGCCAGCAGACTGACAAAAATGGTATAAATGAGTTTCACTTTCAGTTCAATTCCCCGTAGGAAAATATTCTAAATACTAGAATGGCACTCGGAGAGCGCATACCTCCGCCACGGTTCCTGACTTTAGAAACAGATCACAGCTCACAGCTGGCGGTACCGTGAGGTGGTCGGCTTATTATTAACACGGTGTGTTTCCGTGTAACGTATCGGCGGGTGCCTCTCTCATTCAGCAACCTTGTTATGTCTGTATAACATACATAAATCCATCGCGAACTTTTGGAGTAATCCTGCTAACAGACAGACAAACAAACAAACCAACGTTGGTGAAAACATAACCTTCTTGGCCCAAGGCCTTTGGCTTTGGCGGAGGTAATAATGTCTGTATAACATACATAAATCCATCGCGAACTTTTGGAGTAATCCTGCTAACAGACAGACAAACAAACAAACCAACGTTGGTGAAAACATAACCTTCTTGGCCCAAGGCCTTTGGCTTTGGCGGAGGTAATAACGTCCACTCAAACGGATATCAATGTTTTTAGGTGGGCCTTTCTTTTAGGTGGCTAAAATACATTTTGCTGCTGCCCCCGTCCACAGTGCAGGTACTCCTGTCTGTTTCTCCAAACTGGGGGCGAGCCAACAGCCATCTACTGTAGGTAATACACTGACATTAAGTACCTCACACAACCCCACTTAAAAACACCCAACTATCCCTTTAACACACTACCCCCCATAAAACCACAAATTGTCTTTTTTACACTCTAGTTTTTGTACAGATTAAACAAATTAGATATAGCGTGTTAATACCTTTGGACAGAGCCGGGATATCTATTTCTCCCTGTTTCCTGTCTTTATGTTAAGCTAACTCCAGCTGACCCAGCTTCATATTTAACAGACAGACATGAGAGTGGTATCAATCTTCTCATCTAATGCTCGGCAAGAAAAAAGATTATGGGTATTTCCCAATATATCAAACTATTCCTTTGAGACTCTGGGAATTTCTTACAGACATAAAGAAGTGTACACATGGACAAACCCAATGTGTTGTGTGCATAACATCATCCTGGGAAAACTCTGGATTGAGCAATATGGAACCGTGGAGATAGTCAACCACAGGTATAGTGACAAATACTTAACTGCAAGATTTAAACTGGTTGGATCAGTGACTATTGATTGACATATTTATTTTTCATCCATCAGCACGGGAGATAAGTGTGTGTTGAACTTCAAACCGTGTGGCATGTTTGGGAAAGAGCTGCACAAGGTCGAAGGTCATATCCAAGACAAAAGGTAAGAGCACGATCACAGCACTGTTAATAGCCAGAGTGGTTGTGATTCATTTTCTCTGAACTGAACTCTTTGCTGTTGAACCAGTAAGAAGAAGCGGCAAGTGATCTATGGAAAGTGGACAGAGTGCATGTACAGCGTGGACCCCAAGGTTTACGAAGCATACAAGAAGTCAGACAGGAAGACAGGGGGAGACCCAAAAAAGCTGAAACAGGTGAGTGATGCTCAGATTTACGGTCGATTCTGCTTTGACTGACATCTGATGAAATGCTGCTTAGAGTTTGTTCTCATGTTTGTCTTTGACGTGTTTTATCTGTCTTATAACCGTGAAGTAACCTGTGACTCATCACTCTAAATTCTTTTCTCAAATGGTATCTTTTCCTTTCACAATAACATGCAGTGGCATTAGTAGAAGGTAAGGTAAAAGTGTATTTGATATCTGTAGTGTGCTACTGCTGTTGTCTAGTTCGAGTTATGTTCAAAGTGTAGTGTATGATTAGATCATTGCCAGCACTAATCCATAATGTCTTGCAATGACATGCATTGTTGCTTGAGAGATGTGTTGAATTTGTGGCAACTGTAGTTCTGTGAATCACCTGTTTGCACATGAACTGTACATACTGTGAGTTTCAGCTCGTTAGTCCACGTTGATAATGTTATTTATATGTGTGTGTAGGAACATAGTTGTGAAGCTGAGGAGGCAGACGAGATGCCAGAAGTTCAAGAGACTGTGACTGTGATACCAGGAAGTGCCTTACTGTGGAGGATAACGCCGCGGCCTGCTGACTCAGCACAGGTCAATATCACATACACTCAAAAAACATGCTAAACAGTAACAGTTAAAGCTGGGGCGACTGTGACACAACATGAAGCAAACCCCCATCTTTTCCAAGTCCCAAACAGCCACAGAGACCCAGAATGTGCAAACAGTTGAATTTATTTACAATTTTGGTTGAATATCGGTTACTAGACTCTAGGTCGAAACTCAAGGTGGGCCAATGCCAACAAAACAAACCAAAACCCCTCTGAACTTAAGTGCCAAACAATCTAACGTGAAGTAAAATAAAGCAACCAAAATATAATTGCTAACCACCCTAACTCAATACACAGGAGATAACAAGGTTAACAAAAGAGGCAGCCGCACCTACAAAACTGCCAATGCAGTGCTACATTTAACCTGTGCGCAAGTACTCCGTTGGCTTGTTGGAAGATGAGAAAGATGCGCCTCTCCTCTCCCTCGAGCCGGCGCCATCGCCATCTTGGCTCTTTATGTACTGGTCGTCATCGAAGATAGGGCGATCCCCTGCGGGAGCCGGTAGCTGGATCCACCAATGGCCGTCTTGTACCGGAAATTTGTGGACTTTTCTTGTAAACAAACAAAGTTTCTGTTTACAGTCAACTTTTCTCACCAAAACTCGTGTTTATCATTGCGGCCTGACAAACATGTTGAGTGTAGTTCCATCCTCATAAAACATTTGTCAAGCTGAGTTTGTATTATTAAATATTAATATATAAATCCTGCATTGTTGACATCCATGTTCACTAGGTTGCAGTCTACTTCTTCACGCATGGCTACATTTCTTTGCACATCACCACCATCAACAAGCTGCAGGAATGCATATTGTATCGTCGGGCACATGTACGATCCAAACAACCGGGGTCCACTTATAAAAACACTGCTCTGGTAGCGTCATCTGCGTTCCTCAGGGTACCTGAGCTGTGATAGCTTAATTTATGGAAGGCCGTTGTGGTGATTATAAATGCCTTTTATATTCTGTATAGTGACTGGCTAGGTTTCTATTTCCTTTCACGTCAATTTCATTCTATAGGTTGATTTTAAATGTGTGTTTAGGGACATAGAGATTTATAAAAGGCCCTTTATGGTTCAGGATTGTGTCACAAAAGTAGCAAAATATATTAAGATTCATTGGATTAGCTGATTTAACATTACCTTGCACGGCAGCTGGATTCTCGCGATGTCACAAGATCACACGAGAATCGCGGGATCACACATCTAACCAAAATCCAACTTGTCAGGCTTCAAGTAATGTCTTTGTGTTCGGCATGCCAGATCATGGCCAATCAGCGTCCTGTGAGGCGCTACTGGCAGCTACGGGTGTGGCAAGTGTGTTGTGATACGGGAAGGTGACTGTTCTTTGGTGAGGTGACAGCAATGGCGGCTCCTAAATAGATTAGCGTAGATGCTGCCATAGCATCAGTTATATCAGAACTCGAGAGTATTTCTTCATTGAAAGAAGAGCAACGAACGCCACTGAAGGCTTTTCTTGATTGAAAAGATGTTTTCGCTCTTCTTCCGACTGATTTCGGCAAGAGCTTGATTGATAGATGGTTCATCCAATCACCTGCCAAGTATTTTTTTTAAAGTGTCTGCCCTTCCAAACAGTTTCCAATGTCGGCTTCTCAGATGGTTCTGTGTAACAAACCATTTGGCGGGTCAGGTTAGATTTAACAGACTGCCAAATCACTTTATGAATAAAGGTGTTTATTCTGTGTGTTTCCTTCTGTGTAGATGTATAACTTCACCAGCTTTGCCATGACACTAAATGAACTGGAGCCCGGCATGGAGAGACTACTGGCACCAACGGACTGCCGGCTGAGGCCCGACATCAGAGCCATGGAGAATGGAGACATCGGTAACACCAACTTCATATAAACAGGCTGAGAGAAGCTAAAACGGTTCCTTCCACACACACATGGCCCTCCAATGATTCTGTAATGGCTACTTATCTATATTTTTGTGTTTTTTTTTTTTCATAGACTCGTCAAGTACAGAGAAGGAGCGGTTAGAGGAGAAACAAAGGGCCTCACGCAGGGAACGCTCCAAGGATGAGGAGGAGTGGTCAACCAGGTGCGTCTTTGTTACAAATGTCAAGGTTTATTTTCAAGAGCTTCTAAATAAAGCCCCTCTCAGACGTGCACCTCGTTGGTGGAATTGGATGCTGTCAGATTATTTAAAGGTTGTAGCAACCACAACGTTAAATACACAGAGAGAGAAATCAAATCAATTAAGTTTAATAAATTACAGAAAACTGTTGTTGAAGAGATTATGTCATGTCAGATCAGGCTAAAAGGTGATTTTTCTGTTCACGGTGTGGGGGAAGAAAAGAGGTAAAAAATAAAGACAACTCCAGCAGTCCCTCTATATATTTTCATTTTTTACTCAAGCGAACTGTACAGCTTAATGAATGACTATCAGCAAAATGCATCACATGTAGAATGTGAGCTAACAGGAATTAAAGGAGAGCCGCAACTCATGAAGGCCACATTCAGACCGACCGCACCTGTGTATGCAAAAACGCAGCCTTCTCATTCATATGAGTGGAGTTGGTCTGTTGATTCAGTGTGGGGGGCAAACTCAGGCAGCTCAGCTTTTCCTACAACGTGACGTCATCTGGCAAGGTGCTGCGTTGGCTGTTCACATACATGCAAGTGTACATTTCTGGTAGATTACTTTGTAACATGAACGTTCTATTGTTTAGCTCACGACAGTCGCCACGAAAGATACAATAGTTGCCACCGTGATAACTTTCCAGAGTTGTAAAATCTGTCTGAGTTTTATAAACTGTTCGGTTTTTTTGGCATTTGATAAACCTTTAAACGCACAAATCTGTTCTTCAAACTGGACTTCCTGGATCTTATTTCATTGCCTCACTGGAACCTTTAAATCTTCAATTGGTAACTTCGAACAAATATGATAAAAAAGTTATTTTTATAAAACTGTCACTATATCCTGACAGTAGTACATGAGACCGATAATTTGAAAACCAAATCATGTTCCTCTGCCTCCTCTTAGTGCTCCTAATGGCATTTGCAAGTTTCTACCGCGCCCGAGTCCTCTTCAGAAGTCATTAAGTCTGAAGTCTCAAAACGTCACTTCCTAAGATGTGCCAATAAATTGCACTTAAAGGGAGTTACAGTGTGCGGACCTTCTTCTACGTTTTTCATTTTACAGCTAAACAGTACACTTAAACAAGTTTCTGAAAACATTTGAGGGGAGAAATAGGCATCACATTAACAGAATCGTGATTCGTATTTGATCAGCGCTGCCTAGTTTGACAGTTTGATTTGAGTTTGTGAGTTTCGCAAGCAGTGATTGACAGCTGCCCAGAGACTTCTCGGCTCTGACTGGTTGTTTTTGTGCGGCCGGTGAAATCTTGCAAAGCACAGGAGGACACACAGGAACTTTTTTTTTTTTCTTTTCAGATTATCTGTCTCATGTACTACTGTGAGGATATACTGACAGTTTTATAAGAATAACTTTAGCTTATATTTGCTCAAAGTTACCGACTTCAGCTAATTTCGTTCTGAATTCCCGCTAAACAGCTTGCTATTCTATGCTCGAGGGCGGTTGTACATTATAAAACAGACAGCAGAATTTACTCTCTGAAAAACGTTAGGTGAAGAAACTGATGAAAATAATGATTAGGATTAAATGTAAGAATAGTCATCAGATAAGGCTTCAACAGCAAAATAAATTGTGTTTCTCTTTCTGTGTATGTAAATGTCAAGTCACCTTTGTCTGAATGACAAGAAAAATCACTTCAGCACATTTATGAAACTAGCAACATTACGTACACTGAAAAGGGCTTTTTGAATCCATGAAATTCCATTTTCTATGAATTTGATGAGAACTGTCAATATTAACACCAGCATTGATGTGTTTCATCATAGTACAGTCATATCATTTAGTTTACAGCTCAAAAAAACACATTTAAAGTGGCAGTAGGCAGTATATTTTTGGCATCATTGGGCAAAAATTCCATAATAATCTTTCAGCATATTGTAATTCAAGTGTTCTGAGAGATAACTAGACTTCTGCACCTCCTCATGGCTCTGTTTTCAGGCTTTAAAAAATCTAACCTGTGACGGCAGACTTTGACCAATCACAGGTCGTTTCATTGAGAGAGCGTTCCTATTGGCAGTGCTCCGGTCATGTGACCTGTACTTGGCGTTCCTTCAAGAGATTTCCAACATGGCTGCTGGGTCACAAACGTCTCATTTTACAGCTAAACAGTACACTACAAGATGATTCTGAAAACATTTGAGGCGAGAAATAGGCATCAACGTAACAAAATATTGATTCATATTTGATCAGTGCGGCCTAGTTTGACCGTTTGGTCGGAGTTCGCGAGTGATTGACAGCCGGCTCTCATAGACAGCAGATGGACAGCAGACCTCAGATCAGCTCTGACTGCTTGTTTTCCTCCGGTCTGTGAAATCTTGCAGATGCCACTAGGAGCACCGGAGGACACAGTAGGACACAGAGGCACATGATTTTTTTCAGGTTACCTGTTTCATGTACTACTGTCAGGATATAGCGACTGTTTTATAAAAATACGTTTTTTGTAATCATATTTGCTCCAATCTCGCCTACTTCAGCTTTAACTGTATAATGTTTTATGTGTCTCTTCAGGTGGTTTCAGCTGGGAACAAACCCTCATACAGGAGCTGAGGACTGGCTGTACACAGGTGGATACTTTGACAGGAATTACACTGACTGTCCCACCATATATTGACACAGGAGGAGGTGCTCGTTGTGAAGACCTCCTCCTCTTCTGATAGGATTCACTTTATTTCTCAGCATCTAAGATAGACGCTCACTGGTACTGTCTTTGTTTGAATCCATGAAAAGCTGATATCAACATGTTATCAGACAGTTTATCAGATTATTACTGACTGTGAACGTTGTCCACAGGAGAAATGTTATAATAAGGAGAATTTTAGAGTTTACTTACTGTAAATGTTGACATCTTTATCTTTATACGCCCTAATCATGACAATAATAGTCCACATGTATGTTACTCACCTGTCGAGGGTTTTAAACCAGTCACCTGTGTGTGTGTGTGTGTGTGTGTGGGTGCGTGTGTGTGGGTGCGTGTGTGTGTGTGTGTGTGTGTGTGTGTGTATGTATGCATGTGCGTGTGCGTGTGGTGACCATGCTGCTGCTGCTGCAGGACACAAAGCTCTGACTTCTAGAGGATATATTCTCAGTTTTAGTTCAGGTACTCAACCGTAATCTCACCTGTAGACGTACCACACACTCCTTGTCCAGTTGCATTCAAATATCAGGGGTTATTTAAACACATCTGCTACTTTTTTACAATATAACCCATTTGAATATTAGATGTGTATTTTAATTAGCTGTAAACATCCCTAAAACATCACACGTGTGATCCATTTTTCTGTGAATAGAGACTTACAGTAGAGATCAAAGATGCTTATAACCATGTTTACCGTCACAGTAAACATATTGTTGGTACATTATATTGTCGTCCGCTGTAACACAGATGACGTGTATAATAATTGGTGCGTGCATGTTCAACCGAGATGATTATTTACACAAGTTAAAGCCATAAAAACATTCTCTGCACTAAGTATATTACTGTAAATGGATTTGCGTCAAAAGGATACAGAGCGTTTTGGTTTTAAAGCCGGTGGTTATCAAAGTCTGACACTATAAGAAACATGTTGATGGGATATTCTGAGCCATACAGACAAAACAAGTTTATATTAATGGATATTTTAAACTCATAATATTATTTTTTCTCTTACTTAAAACAAACTAACTATAAACAGGATGTATAATGTTGCCAATGAGTTAGTTGGGTAGTTAGCTGTGTTATTTTTTTCCTGTATTTGTTTATTTTGGCAAATTGGCACAATTAAAAGTTTGCCGAATTAGCTGCAAGTAGCTCCTGTTTGCAATGTACCCATAACATGTACGGACAACTATCACTGGATTACTTTGATACTGAAGAAAAGTTAAAAATGTAATGTTTCTCAGGCAAGTTCTGGTGTTAAAAGGAGAGTCTTTTGAACGTTTATTTGCAAGATAATGATATCCCCGTGCAGTGTAAGTCACGCCGAATCTAAAATTGTTTTATATATTTAGGAGTAGGAAATTTGCGGCTCATTTCTCTCCCTCCGCGCCCCACTGCCGAGGCACAGTTCGAAAACCTCTAGTTTAAAGAGAAAGCTGTGTCATACTGACTCCTGATTATAGCTATTTGTCTTCACACACTGACGAGTAACTCTTGAGAGAACTTTTGAGAGTTTCCAGTTGAAGCCCTGAGACATTTTCTTCCATCAATGAAAGCTGTTTTAGGACACAGCAGCAGCAAAAACCGACAGGACACTGTAGCCATCATAAACCTATGCAAACTGATCCATCCAGTCTGCCCTCCTGAAATGTGAAGAATGAAAATACAACACTTAACTCCTCTTTAGCTTGTAGCCAATGTGTGCTCCAGACACTACAGAGGCAGCAGTTAATGAATGTCGTTTGCGGATGATATAACGCTTAACATACATACAGCAGATGTTAGACAGTACATAGATGTTCCTTTGTGTTTAAAATCACTAACATTGCATAAACTGCACATTTGAACGTTCACAGTCCAATGCACATAATGTGTACAGTGAAAACATATTCTACATCATGCCTTCCCCCAGCTGCTCTCGACTTTACTTTGAATTCAAAGCACTTTGTGACGCCTACAGACACTTGAAGGTGCAGGTTCGCTCTGATGATTCTTCTGATCTCACACTCTTTACCCACTTGTTTCGTCTAGCATCTGTTTGAAAATGTTTACATTGTGTGTTCATTGATCTCTTGTTTTTTTCCCTCCTCATACTCCTATCCACATACAACCATATGCATCCATGGCATATTTGAGAAATAAATTATGGACTATTGAAATTACCAGTCCTCTTGTTGTATTAACAATCACTTTAACAGCATCTTATGACACCAGAGTGTGTTATTTATTCCATTGGTGCCCAAATAAGGGGTCACAAGATGATTTATCGGCTCAGAATCAAACCAAAACATGTTGCTGCAACACAACATTAACTCTTTTTCTGACTTTTTTCTAATCTTTGCTTGTTTCTTGTGAAATACTGGAAACCTTTTACCTCTTCGGGCCTCTAAACAGATTCAAAAGAAACAATCTGAGAGGGGAAAAGTACTCACAACTCATTGACATAATGCAACATGTGATGAGGGCTCAGGTCCATAAGGTAAAAAGGTTTGGGACCACTGGTTTATAGAAAACATAGGGTCTCTGTAATTTAGCCTAAAACTGAGGACTCAACATGTATTTCCACATCATAATTGGTTTGTTTGGGAATATGGGAATATACACTGTTAGAGCCTGTTTTGTTTTTTGTGGGTAAATTGTCAAAACGATATTGCCACCTAGTGGTGACCCCTGTAGGCCATAGAAAACGATAGGACTACAAATCCCACAGCGCTTCAGCCAATTAATAGAGCCAGGTGCAGTAGTGCCGAGATCGAAAAGTGGCCGATGGTGTGCCACTGTGGTTCAGAGTGGTAAGCCGGTCCCTGGAGTGGTATGCCACTCATGTTTCTCCGCCACATACTGTTTCCTAACAGCAGGCGCCACTTGAAAGTGGTAGGCCACTGTCAGACTGTCAACACCAGCACTGACCCCTGATGCATATACAGATTTGATGCAAATAAGCTCTTTCACCACAAGTACAACCTTAAATGTTTATTTATTTTCTGTCTTTATTGACAATGTAGCACAACACAGCACCGTAAATAAAGGAATCTATGTCCTTTCTCTGGTCCGTTCTGTTGTTGGGATAATTAAAAAGCTTTTGAAATGACAGTGAAGTAATTTCATACTTGCCGATGTACCCTAAAGCTAATATGAGAGCTAACATAAGCTGAATGATCTCAGTATTTTTAAAGTCCTGAAATATATTTTGCAAAAATATAATATTTGGCAGTTACAGTTTCTATGTGCACTGTGGACTTTGTGTCAGCACTTAGCTAGTTAATATAGTCAACTTCTATTCCTATTTAGTTTTAATTACAGCTGAAACAATTGGTTGATTTATCAATTAGTTGATAAAATAGAAAAATATTATGCATTCATATTATCATTTATTAAGCAAAAACGCCAAATTTTCAAACGTGAAGATTTAGCCTGCTGCTTTTCTATGGGCAGAAATATTTGTCACTAGAAACTGAATTTGAATCATTTATATTTCAATTTCAATAACTTGAATAATTGCATTGAAAAACAGAATCTTGAATCGAATTCAGTTGCTCTGAAACTGTATTTGATCTATAGTTAGCTTTGTCCTTGCAAAGTTCAGGATTGATTTAAAATAGTAGATGGCGTGTTGAGCCATTTTGAATCCATGAAATTCCATTTTTTTATAAATTTGAACTGTCAATATTAACACCAGCATTGATGTGTTTCATCATAGTACAGTCATATCATTTAGTTTACAGCTCAAAAAAACACATTTAAAGTGGCAGTAGGCAGTATATTTTTGGCATCATTGGGCAAAAATTCCATAATAATCTTTCAGCATATTGTAATTCAAGTATTCTGAGATAACTAGACTTCTGCTCCTCATCATGGCTCTGTTTTCAGGCTTTAGAAAATCTAGCCCGTGACGGCAGACTTTGACCAATCACAGGTCATTTCAGAGAGAGAGAGCGTTCCTATTGGCTGTGCTCCGGTCATGTGAGCGGAACTTGGCGTTCCTTTACCAGATTTACAATGGCTGCGGCGTCACAAACTTTCTCATTTTACAGCTAAACCGTGCCCTCAAGATGATTCTGAGAACATTTTAGGCGAGAAATAGGCATAACAGTAACAGAATATTGATTCATATTTGATCAGCGCTGCCTAGTTTGACCGTTTGGTCAGAGTTTGCGAGTGATAGACAGCCGGCTCTCATAGACGGCAGCTTGGCAGCGGACCTCAGATCAGCTCTGACTGGTTGTTTTCCTCCGGTAAGTGAAATCTTTCAGATGCTGTTAGGAGCACTGGAGGACACAGTAGGACACAGAGGAACATGATTTTTATCAGGTTACTTGTTTCATGTACTACTGTCACGATATAGCGACCGTTTTATAAAAATAACTTTTTTTAATCATATTTGCTCCAATCTCGCCTACTTCAGCTTTAAGTGTGCAGTACCTCTTTAAATAATTCCTATAAAACTTTCATAAATGGTGACTTATCAGAAAGTAACTAGTAAAGATCTCTTTCCTCAGAGCTCAAATCTTCTTCCTATTTTCAGGAAGTTCTCCTATGAATGTATATTAGATTGGGATAAATCATTGACACTAGTCCTCTAAAGGGGGAGATCAGAGATCTAATTTATGACTGGGTGTGCCTCAACCTTTTGAGTTGAATATGTGAAGAGAATAAATACCTTTCTCACTCCATTGCTTATGAATCACTGATGTGATGACTGCAGAGATTGACCGATTTTACTGAGCAACAGTGCAAAGGCTTACAAGTACACAGTAATAGAACAAGCTAACTGGCCGTCTTTCAAAGGGAGCATGGTTGGAAATTGTTACGGCAACAACAGGAAAACATTTGGCTCAACTATGTGACCGGCAACATATAAAGGACATCGTACCCGGGAGTTAAGTTCAAACAAGAAAAAAGATTTTATTTATGAATAATGCCATAAATTAAACCAAAACTAGAACTAGGAGTCTGGAGGCCTGGCCAAAGAGAACAAAAGCATGGAGGAAGTCTGGACCAGCCCACCAGCTTGATCCACTCTACCTTGAGTTCAGACGAGTGGGAGGAAGAAGAGCTCTTTCTGGTAGCATCACAGTCCGTCAGGTTTATGTGGATGGGTGTATGCTCTTCTTTCACACAACGTATGGAAATACCTGTGAGAAAAACAAGGTAAACACAGTTTAAACAGAGGAGGTATTAATTCATTAGCCAGGCATGCTGTTATTACACAGCTATGTTTTTGCATGTTATCTCAAAGGTTATATTTGAGTGTATCTCTGGTCCCTGCTGTTCCGCTTAGGTCTTGACATAGCAATAGGATAGGAGTCAGCGTGCTGGAAGAGGCTGTAGGTGGAGCTAGAGTTGTCTGGCAGAATCTTCAGGTGGAGGCAGTAGTGAAGGTTGCTGGAAGATGATATCGGTGGAAGTTTGGGCTGCAGCTGCCTGCAAGGATCTGTGGGAGCAGGCAACGGTGAAGGTTGCTGGTAGAGGTGAAGGTTGCTGGTAGAGGCCGTAAGTGGAGGTTGGGCTGCACAGAGTCTTCAGTCTGCCAGGATCTGGCAGAGTCTTTAGGTGGAGGGGCCAGTGCAGATTGCTGGATTAGGCTGCAGGTGGAGGTTTGGGCTGCAGCTGTCTGTAGATGAAGGACTGTTTTGAGACTGCTGTTTGCTGCTACCGGCCAGAATGGGGAAGTGGTTGATGGGCAACAGACTGCTGGAAGAGTCTTTAGGTGGAGGGGGCAGTGCAGGTTGCTGGATTGGGCTGTAGGTGGAGGTTTGGCCACAGCTGTCTGCCAGAATCTGCAGGTGGAGGCGGCAGCTGCAGGTTGCTGGCAGACGCTGTAAGTGGATGTTTGGATGGTAACTGTCTGTGAGAAACAGCAGATGGAGGCGGAGGTGTGCTTGTGGCTGGCAGAGACTGCAGGTGATGGTTGGGATGCAGCTCTCTCCAAGAATCTGCAGGTGGAGGCAGCAGTGTGAAGGTTGCTGGTAGAGGCTGTAGGTGAAGGTTGGGCTGCAGCTGTCTGGCAGAATCTTCAGGTGGCAGCGGCATAAGGTGGAGGCGACAGTGCAGGTTGCTGCAAGAGGCTGTGGGTGGAGGTTAGGATGGTAGCTGTCTGCCAAAATCTGCAGGTGGAGGCGGCAGCTGCAGGTTACTGGCAGAGGCTGTAGGTGGAGGTTTGGCCACAGCTGTCTGCCAGAATCTGCAGGTGGAGGTGGCAGCTGCAGGTTTCTGGCAGAGGCTGTAGGTGGAGGTTTGGTTGCAGCAGTCTGCCAGAATCTGCAGGGGGAGGTGGTAGCTGCAGGTTTCTGGCAGAGGCTATAGGTGGAGGTTTGGCCGCAGTTGTCTGCCGAAATCTGCAGGTGGAGGCGGCAGCTGCAGGTTTCTGGCAGAGGCTGTAGGTGGAGGTTTGGTCGCAGCAGTCTGCCAGAATCTGCAGGGGGAGGTGGTAGCTGCAGGTTTCTGGCAGAGGCTATAGGTGGAGGTTTGGCCGCAGTTGTCTGCCGAAATCTGCAGGTGGAGGCGGCAGCTGCAGGTTTCTGGCAGAGGCTGTAGGTGGAGGTTTGGCCGCAGCAGTCTGCCAAAATCTGCAGGTGGAGGCGACAGCTGCAGATATCTGGCAGAGGCAGGTGGAGGTTTGGCCGCAGCTGTCTGCCAGGATCTGCAGGTGGAGGCGGCAGCTGCGGGTTTCTGGCAGAGGCAGGTGGAGGTTTGGCCGCAGCTGCCTGCCAAAATCTGCAGGTGGAGGCGGCAACTGCAGGTTACTGACAGAAGCTGTAGGTAGAGGTTTGGATGGTAGGTCTTTGTGATAAATGGCAGATGGAGACGGAGGTGCTTGTTGTTGCAAAGGTTGCAGGTGGAGTTTTGGCCGCAGCTGTCTGCCAGAATCTGCAGGTGGAGGCGGCAGCTGCAGGTTGCGTGCAGAGGCTGTAGGTGGAGGTTTTGGCCGCAGCATGAGTTGCACAGCTTTTCCCCTGACGTTTCACCTCTTTGTAATAGATGTAAGTCTACAGTCAGTAATTTAACTCATTCCTTCTGGTCATGCAGTAAATTGTCCACATACTGGAGAAGTATCTTCTATTGTTTCTCTGAGGCTTTGAGAAAATGTTGGGAACCTGATCCACTTGTAGCCCTCCTTGGAGCTACTAGCCCCTTATCACTTGCCAATAAGTATGAAAAAAACGCTGTTTTGTTTGTTATGGTGATTGCAAAAAAACTCATCTTGAGAGTATGGAAGATGAACTCTGTACCCACCTATGACTAGTGGTTGGGAGAAATGGCTAACACTACATCTGGAGAGAATGAGATTTTATAATGAAGACAGAGGACATGTGTTTGATAAGATCTGGGACCCTTTACTGAAATTTCTTCATGGTAAAGACTAATGTGTGTCTGATATAAACCATTTTGCTGCGTATATCTACCCTTTGTTTTTGCCTGCTTTTTCATCCGTCTACCTGAATGAGAAACTGCATTGTACCTAGTCAGAGTATGGATGTGGCTGCTATTATCAGGGATAAAGAATGTGCTGTTTTTTGTCTGTTTGTTCTGTTTGTTTATTTTTTATTTATTTATTTATTTTTATTTTTTTTTTGGGGGGGGGGGGCTGTTTCTGTTTTGTCTGTATTATATCCATATGCTGAAAATCAATAAAAAATATTGTTAAAAAAAAAATGACGTCTGCTTATGTATCTCTGTGCTGGTTCTGTGTTGTGTCATCTCTACCGAACATGCGCATGGAGATTTAAAGCCCCCTTTATTGACACGCGGTTCGACCAATCACAGTGAAGCACCGGCGCCAGTCAGCCAATCACGATCATCCACAGTATTTTCCCCTGTTCTCCGGCTGAACGACATTTCAGTGAGTAGCCTACATGTAAGTATGAACATCTTGTTTTCTTATACCTGTTTTTGAATTAGTAACACAGTAGCCAGGTGTGTGTTTAGTCCACGTGTGTGACATGTAAAAGTGCAGCTCAGTCGTGACCGCGTCGAGCTGAAAACAGGAGGCTTGCTAGCTTGCTAAAGGATGCAGAGTCATCTGTAGCTACTGGGGCTGCTCCAGTAGCTGGTTTATTATGGGAGCATAGGGATGAGCTTTGTTCCAGTTCTGTGTTCCGTTTCACATTTTCGTTTCTTTATTATATTCTCTGGTTAATTTGTTATTTTCGTGTCAGTCTAGGAGAGCCTTACTATCCCCTGAACGGAAATAACAAAATAATACACATTAAATAGGCTAGCAGGCAACATTTCCAGAATGAATGGGCAAGCAAGAACTAGCATTTAAAATATACTTCAGTTAATCTACTGCTAGGCTAATATGTTCATTAGCAGAGTGGAGTGACACTGCAGGAAAAAAACGACCTCCTATCTCCTGCAGTCTGATTTCTAGAACCACACAGCTCTAAACAGATATATTGTACATTTTTCATAGTGCTTTGTTTTCTTATTTTTACTGTAAAATATCCTATATTTAGCCTGTTTCTTGACTTTTCTGTACTTTATTTTTTATTTTCTCTTGCACCAAAACACCAAGGCCAATTCCTTGTATGTGAAAACCTACTCGACAGTAAACCTGATTCTGATTTCACCCTCATGATCATAGTCCATGTGTGTCTGTATATAACTGTTTGAGGCCTCCCTCCTCTCTGTCCTCCCTGCAGCAGTCTGTCCTCTTCATCATGGCCTCTGGAGCTTTGTTCCCCAGCATGGTGTCTGGGTCCCGCGGCTCCTCCAGCAAGTACCTGGTGGAGTTTCGGGCCGGCAAGATGACCATGAAGGGCAGCACGGTGACCCCTGACAAGCGCAAAGGTCAGGTCTACATCCAGCAGACGGACGACTCCCTCATCCACTTCTGTTGGAAGGATCGGACCACCGGGAACGTGGATGATGTGGGTGACACCGTCGGCATGTAAATACTGGCTCCACCTGTGTTTGACTTTTTAATATTAACCCCTTTTCATGTCCTGATCTAGGACTTGATCATCTTCCCCGATGACTGTGAGTTCAAACGGGTGAGCCAGTGCACCACCGGACGAGTCTATGTGCTGAAGTTCAAAGCTGGCTCCAAAAGACTCTTCTTCTGGATGCAGGTATGCAGCACATACCTGTACGTCTGTATTCATGAAGCTTTGGTTTTCACTTGTTAAAAAGACACAATGATAAAGGTATATTTACAAGAGATGCATCTTTATTATACAGATAATGTCTCTGTTGCATGTACTGCAATTTCATTAATTCTTTTCCAGCACATTTAGTCTTCAAACATACATGAATAAATCACTTGTAGGTATCTAGGGAGACATACAGGAGTGTCACTGCGGTCTGTTTTAAGCAATTTTGCAAAAAAAAAAAAAAAAAAAGCATTCAGCAAGTTAAATGTGACAGACACACAGGCTTTATATCAGACATCAAAGGATAAGGCCTGGCAATATTCTATATTTTTTTTATTGTTAAAAAAAATCTATGAAAAGACCAAAAATAGTAATGAATTGATGCCAATAACAAGTATCGTCTGTGTAGCCAGATCCCGATATAGTTTATTCCTCTGTGCCATAGAACTCCATTGTTGTCCAAAAATATTAAAAACACATAATTGAGCCACACTGTTGCACTGGGTGACATGTTCCTTCAATACTATGAATATGGGCACTGTAATTTATTTTGAGTCAATCCCACATACACTGTCCTAAATACATGGTAAATATTCACTAGAGCACCAAATGTGTATTCATCCGCAGCTCAAAATAGTCCCCAGTAAATGCACTACTTACTCCTGTTTATGTCACTTTATCTAACGTAATAAAATAAGAAATTTAAAGGGAGTTTTAAATTCAAATCAACAGAAAGAAGACAAGATTATCATTATTATTATATCATTAAGTGAGTCGGTAACCGGGAGCCAGATGAAACCTCTCTGTTTTGTTTTTCTGATCTCAGGAGCCAAAGACTGACAAGGATGAGGAGCACTGCCGTAAAGTGAACGAGTATCTCAACAACCCTCCCATGCCTGGCGCTCTCGGTAGTGGCGGCAGCGGAGGACATGATCTGTCTGCTCTGGGAGGTAACAGATGCTCACATAATTGTTTTCCTGTAATGTGCAAGAAGCCTGAAATATCGATATTAAAACTGAATTTAATTCTGATGCTGGATGTCACCTGTTATTTCTCCCATGTAAAGGGGAAGGCGGTCTGCAGAGCCTTCTGGGTAACATGAGCCACAACCAGCTCATGCAGCTCATTGGACCAACTGGACTGGGGGGGATCGGTACGTACCTACGTGCTAATCAAGGAGAATATCGTGGTAAATGCAGTTTCATGCTCTCAGGAGAATAACGTGGAGGTTTCTTTCAGGTGGTCTCGGAGCACTGGCCGGTCCAGGATTGGCCAACCTCCTGGGCAGCAGTAGCAGCAGCGTTCCTGCAGCCAGTAACTCCTCCACAAGGTGTCTTATTCCTGTTAAATATCCAAGAACAAATCTACTTTTTTTTTTTTTTTTTAAAGATTATTTTTGGGCTTTTATTCCTTTATTGACAGAGACAGAGATAGTTTTTGAAAATCTACCTTTTTTTTTTAACACCGTCTGTTGTGAGGGGCAGCTGTGACAGACAGGAGGAAGAAGTGCATAACAAAATCAGATGTCTGAAACACAAACAGTAAACATCAGGTTTTAGTGTCAGTACATCATAATCGAAGATCAAGTTATTCTTTATAGAGTCACCATTTTATACCAATGTTCAATAGCTACATTTGGAAAAATCTTGAGCTTGAAGGTTCATTATTGACTGAAAAAAATCATGGCAGAAGGTCCACTTATTGGATATTTTCTGGAGTAGATTTTTTTTGTATCACAAAAAATCTATGGTGAAACAACAGATACCAGTTTCTTCACACACAGTCACATCTTGGGGCTGCAACTAACGATTATTTCCATTATCGATTTAATATGCTGATTATTTCTCAGTTAATTGATGAATTAAAGCCTACGGTGATCGCTTCAGATTCCTTGTTTTGTCCGACCAACAGTCCAAATCTTCAGTTTGCTGTCAAACTGGGAAAATCTGCAAATCATCACATTGAGAAGCTAGAACAAGGAAATTTGGGGTAGTTTTGCTTAAAAAATTACTTAACCAGTTAATTTTCTGTCATTCGATGAACCGATTATTCGGTTTGCTTAAAAAATTACTTAGTCAGTTAATTTTCTGTCATTCGATGAACCGATTATTCGTTGCAGCTCTACTCTGATACTAGTTGAGGGAATAAAACCAGACTATGTTTGGCATTTTTGCTAAAAAAAGGACTTAAAAGATTATAAAAATAGTTGCTGATTAAATTTCTGTTGATCATCCAATCTATCAATTGGCTAATTGTGTCAGCTCTACTTGGATCCATAAATCAGAATACAGAGTAGTCACAAGAGGCAACTGGAATAACTTGTTCTCTGGTTGTTATTATTGTTGTTATTGCTCACTGTTGTTCTCCACACCTTCATGTACTAAACACATCACATTCACCATGAATTCTCTGAGGTTGTCAAAATGCAAATGAAGGAAATAACTCAAGCAGCGGTACATTAGGCAGGTTAAAGGAAAATGGGTACAACTAGAAAAAATCATCACTAAATAACATCAAATATCACAGGTTGATGTGTATTAGTACCTCATGTTGGACGTTTGTTTTAATAATTATCCAGTGATCTTCTTCTCTCTCCTCTCAGTCCGTCCACAGCTGTCACCCCCACCTCTACCTCTGCTGCCAGTCGGCTCGGCTCCACCCAGGTTCCCACCACCCCCATCACTCCCTCCGCCACCACAGCAGCCTCCCCCACAGCCACCACCCCCACCACCCCTGCTGTGTCCTCTGTGGCAGCGGGGGCAGCCAACCCCACACAGCCCATCCAGCTGAGAGACCTGCAGAGCATCCTGGCCACCATGAACGTGCCCGCCAGCGGAACGGGAGGTGAGGAACTGACCAAGTGAACTACTCTCCTCAGAAGGGATTAGACAAGAAATTAAATAACCACCACAGAGAAAATGCATAATTAGGCCTAATTTGTGTAATTTCACAAGTCATTATGCAGCAAATAATTAGCATTGTGAACGCAACGGTCTGTAATACTATGTCATTTTAACTTGATGAATTTAGTTTGTTGCAGAAGCAGGAACCCCCTGCAAACACTACAATCTATTGCTGTTTTGATTTAATGTTTTGAACTCTCCATCCTGCTTCATGGATACCGTTTATCACCCTCACCTCACCTACAGATTCACATTTAAAACTAGTGAATACTGAAGGATTAAAACTACTGATGAACATAGTGGAGCATTTAGCAGCTGAAGAGACAGATATTTTTCTCAGGAGTTGGTGGAGACCAAAAACAGAGCTTAAAGAAAGAGAATCTTGTACTTACATGCGTCTTACATTCACCTTCATGGGCTCTGGGAATTATAAGTGGTATTTTCACTATTTTCTCACAAGCCACACTGATTAATTGAGAAAAGAATATTTTTTAGAGATACGTGGTTCTCACAGGACCGTGACGCTGCAAAAATATGAGGATTCTGTAGAATATGATGCATTGCTGTAGGTTCAACTACCCAACAGTATAGAAAGAAGTCGGAATTAGCACAACCTTAAAGGTGATAAATTCAAAATTCAGAGCATATTACTTAGGGATTGCCTCCACACGGCTCTCAATATGGCAACGGCTGAGCCGGCGGCTAGCAGCTAATGCTGCTAACAGCACGAACAGTGAAAACAACGGCAACAGTGCTGACAGAGCAGTGAACTGTGTTAATCTGAGGGAGACGCCGTTATCAGCTGTAACCGCCCTATGGGTGCAGTGCTGGGCGGTGGCGATGAGCTAGCCAGTGGGGCACACACACATGCACTAACATGCACGCGCATAAAACACTAACAGGGACCATTTTACTGCACAATGAGTACTTTTACTTTTGATACTTTAAGTACATTTTGCTTATAATAGTTTCATACTTTTACTTAAGTAAGGTTTCGAATGCAGGAATTTTACTTGTAGTAGAGTATTTTCACCCTGTGGTATTAGTACTTTTACTCAAGTAAATGATCTGTGTACTTCTTCCCCTACTTCTAGACATTTGTGAATTCCTAAAACAAGTGTATTTATTAAAGCTCCATGACTTGAGAGCTGAGATTTTCCTACTGCAGTTGAATACACCAGTGGCAATAACAGAGGTCAGACAGGTTAGAGTCAAAGACAACTTTCAAACTCCTGCTGTTGTGAAGAGCAGGGCTGGAGGCAGAGCGGTCTGAGGAGGAGCAAGAAGTGCGAAGAGCCTGGCTTGATCAGAGTCTATAAATGTGGGATTCAGTTCAGGTTTGAGCCCTTTGCACCTACCTGCAGCAGAACCCTGGGCTCTCCACTGTCATCAGTTGTTTGTGAGTGATCTGAGAGTTTCCTTGCTCTTGATACATTTGTTTGCAGTATCTTGATGCTTGAATTTTTGTTAAATTAGAATGGTAAGACATGATACATATTTTTTGTTTAGATAAAAACCAGTATTGATTGTACCAGCCTCACCTGCCCTACCACCTGTTTCAAGTCTACATTAAGTCCCAGTGTCTCATTGTGCCTGACTGCACATCCATGGTGTTAATCACAGCACCTGGTATCAGCATACCCCCATACAATCCTGACTGGTGAAAATTTTACACCTGCTCTTCATCTAAAGTGTATAATCCCTTTCAGATAGATTAAGATTGGACGAGATTATCACCTACAGACTCACATTAAGAAATATGCATTGTAATTATACTGAAAAAGTAGTGATTTTACGATTTTTAGGTAAGAAAATCTGCATGTTTTTAGCAGTGGGCAACTCCAGGGTCTGAGAAGTGAAGCCAATCCGGAAGTGCCTTAAATGTTCATTCTTTCTTGTATAGAAGTCTATGAGAAAATGACCCTACTTCTCACTTGATTTATTACCTCGGTAACATTGTAAACACGAGTTCATGGTCTCAATCGCTAGTTTCAAGTCTTCATTACAGCACAATGTTCATATAGTAAATTATGGTCCCATTTAGAGTCAAATAGACCATAACGCAGGGTATGCTTTAGGGTGTGGCTACCTTGTGATTGACAGGTTGCTACTTGTCTGTGTTTTCGTCTTATAACTTTAACCCTTTCACAGTGTGTTATCAGTTCATGAAAGTTGATTGTAACCCTTTTGGTCGCCTAAAAATGTCTTATTGAATGGATGGTAAATGGATTTATATAGCGCTTTTCTAGTCTACCGACCACTCAAAGCGCTTTACACTACATGTCAGCATTCACCCATTCACACACTGATGGCAGAGGCTGCTAAGGTGCCAACTTTGCCCATCAGGATGTAATCTAAATACTCATTCACACACCGATGGCTATGCCTTCGGGAGCAATTTGGGGTTAAGTGTCTTGCTCAAGGACACATCGACATGTGACCCGGAGCAGCCGGGGATCGAACCACTGACCTTCTGATTGGTGGACGACCTGCTCTACCCACTGATCCACAGCGTTCGATGGTACTCTTGTGGTTGCAAAAGACCAAGATGTCGACGGCCAAAATGCCGAACTCGAGGCTTCAAAACGGCAGTCCACAAACCAATGAGTGACGTCACGGTGACTACATCCACTTTTTATATACAGTCTTTGATTTTTAAACTAACCAGCCCGTGGTGATGTTTGTTACCTGCAGTGGACCTCGCCAGCGTCCTGACACCTGAGATCATGGCTCCCATCCTTGTCAACCCCGAGGTGCAGCAGAGGCTGATGCCTTATCTGCCCTCTGGAGAGTCCCTGCCTCAGAGCACGGAGGAGCTCCACAACACGCTCAGCTCGCCTCAATTTCAGCAGGTAAAGTGCTCACTGCTGACAACCTCTGTGGTTTACAATCAGTTTGTAACTCAATACAATTTTCCTTAATTCTGGGAATGTTTATATTTATATTAAATATGAAAATGTTGTTCTGTTTCCTCATTTGCCATTGAACACCAGCCTGGTATTATAATTAGTATGTCTTTTAGAGATATGGATGAATATAGACCATCTTTTAGATTTAAGGTCAAACAATCATTTTACAAATACCCTCTTATTTGTTGCCAGTGTATCTGATAAATACACAAACCACTCATGGCTCTTACTTCTAGCTTGTGTTTGACATTTAACATTTTTCTGTCCTTGGGCGCAGGAATGGCATGAGAAGTGAGATACTACAGTATATTCTCTTTTTAGCGGTTATTCTGGTCACTATGAGGCTTTCTCTCTTTCTCTTTTGTTGGTATTTAGCATCTTGTTGTGGTTTTTGTCCTTATTCTTGGTATTTGTTGTCTCTCTGCAGGCTATGAGCATGTTCAGCAGCGCCCTGGCGTCCGGGCAGTTAGGGCCTCTGATGAACCAGTTTGGTTTGCCTGCAGAGGCTGTGGACGCAGCTAACAAAGGAGGTCAGTGTTTTGCCCACATCAAGCAGAGAAAACTAGCTGTTTGTTTCACTGCTAGAAAACTAACTATTTATGATATTTTTGAATAAATATTACCTCTGCATTAATGCATGTAGTTACATTCCATCACTGAGTATTTCCAAATTGTGCTACCTAATACTTATACTTCACCAAAAAGGATGTATTATACTTTTTACTCCACTACATTTATGTGACAGCTATAGTTACTTTGAACCTTAAAATTATTAACAAAACATATGACCTTATAAAGTGTAACACATTATAGATTAAACAATATGACGTGTATAAAATGTGATCGTCCCCGACTCTGCTACAGCATTGAAATAGTTTCATACTAATGCACCAGTAATAATTACTGCACTGCTATAATATAATATAGTTCATTTTTCTGCATAATAAGTTCACTTTTGGTACTGAACAGGATGTCTGCAGTCTTAAAGTATTAAAAGCTGATGAATCAATTTAGCGACAATTGAGACCCTTAGAAAGTATCAAGTCTTCAACGCCATTTTCGAAGGCGTCAAATTTTGTAGCTTGTTTTCAATGTATTTGTCCTAAGAGGTTGTATGCCGAAGTTGGCGTGAATTTAATCATTGTGTAGGAGCGTAGTAGGACAGAAATATATATATATATATATATATATATATATATATATATATATATATATATATATATATATATATACATATATATATATATACATATATATATATATATATATATATACTACTACATTATGACTTTCATTTACATGCTATACTATAACTTTTATCGACTTACTATAACCATAACTTTTTCGACATACTACACTGACTTTTTTCGACATACTATGCTATTCAATTTCTTAGATGTACTATACTATGTTTTTATCACTTTTTTTAACATACTGTACTGTTACTTTTTTTTTTATCACTTTTTTCAACATACTATGACTTTTTATCACTTTTTTCAACATAATATACTATGACTTATACCTACATAATATACTATGACTTTTTTTATCACTTTTTACAACATACTATACTATGAATTTTTTTATCACTTTTATTTTTTCGACAAACAATGCTATGACTTTTTTCGACAAACTACTATGACTTTCTTATTTTTTCGACATACTATACTATGACCTTTTTCGACATACTATACTATGACTTTTTTACGACATACTGTACTATGACTTTTTAATTTTTTTTGACATACTATATAATGACTTTTTTTCGAAATACTATAGTATGACTTTTTTTAATTTTTTTCTACATACTATATGATGACTATCACTTTTCGACAATATAGTATAACTTTTATCGACATACTATTATGACTTTTTTGGACTTCTTTCGACATACTATACTATGACTTTATCACATTTTTCGAAATACTATAACTTTTATCGACATACTATACTATGACTTTAATTTTTTCGACATACTGTACTATGACTTTTAAAAAAACTTTCGACATACTATACTAGGACTTTCTTTCGACATACTAGACTATGACTTTTAACATTTTTTTCTACATACTATAATATAAGTTTTTTTTTCGACATACTATACTATGACTTTTAAAAGTAATGTTGTAGCTCGTTGTCTACCTTACTACGGTTAGAAAGAGACGTCGTTTGTGTTTCAACAATGTTTCGTTTATGAGTTATTAATCCGGAAAGTTCGAATCTGTCAATATCTTTATACCTTTACTGAAGTTAGTTTTTCTGCAGTCATGTCTTCTTTCCTGAGATCTTTTATCGTTTCCAAAAACTACGTACTGATCCATGTCCATCACCTTCAGTTACACAGCAGCACCGTGCTTTTTTTCTCTCATACACAGCACCGTCCTCATACGCGCTCTTACGCAACTTCCGGTCGCAGAATATGAAAAAACGGGCGTTTTTCAGTTTCTGTCTTCCAGTGATTTTATTTTTTGTTTTTAGAAATAGAAAATGAAAACATACCCCAAAAAATAAGTCAAAATGTCGAAAAATAAGTCATAATATAGCATGTCGAAAAAAAGTCATAGTATAGTATGTTAAAAAAATTAAAGCCATAGTATAGCATGTCGAAAAAAAGTCATGGTATGTCGAAAAAATAAAAAAAAAAAGCCACCTTATAGTATGTAGAAAAAATAAAAAAGTCATAGCATAGTATGTTGAAAATAAGTCATAGCATGTCGAAAAAAAGTCATGGTATGTCGAAAAAATAAAAAAAAGCCACATTATAGTATGTCGAAAAAATAAAAAAAATCATGGCATAGTATGTTGAAAATAAGTCATAGCATAGTATGTCAAAAAAATAAAAAAAAATCCCAGTATAGTATGTCGAAAAAATAAGTCATAGAATAGTATGTCGAAAAAAAAGTCATAGTATTGTATGTCGGAAAAATAAAAAAAAGTCATGGTAAACTATATTGAAAAAAGTCATAGTATAGTATGTCGAAAAAAGACATAATATATTATGTCAAAAAAAGTCATAGTATAGTATGTCGGAAAAATAAAAGTCATATAATAGTATGTCGAAAACACAAAAGTCATAGTGTACGAAAAAAAAGTCATAGTAGAGTATGTTAAAAAAAAAATAAGTCATAGTAAAGTATGTCGGAAAAAAAGTCAAAATATAATATATCTAAAAAAGTCATAGTATTGTATGTCGAAAAAATAAGTCATAGTATATGTTGAAAAAATTAACAAAATTCATAGTATAGCATGTTGAAAATAAGTCATAGTATAATATGTCGAAAAAAAAGTCATAATATAGTATGTCAGAAAAAATAAAGTAATAGTATAGTATGTCGAAAGAATAAAAAAGTAATAGTATAGCATGTTGAAAAAAAGTCATAGTATAGTATATTGAAAAAAATACAAGTCGTAGTATAGTATGTAAAAAAATAAAATCATAGTATGTTGGAAAAAAAAAAAAAAAGTCATAGTATGTAAAAAACAAAAAAAAAGTCACAGTATAGTATGTTGCATGGCAAGGCTAAATATTAATGATGCATGGTTCTGCACTGGCCTGGGTGTGGGGATGGAGGGGGTGCTTGAAAATATTTTTTTAACTACAAAAGGGAGCCCTGCAGAAAAGGTTTTGTAACCACTCTACTATACCATGATTTTTTTCATGACATTTTTCTCCATACTATACTATGACTTTATGAAAATGTTTGACATACTATGACTTTTTATGAATTTTTTCGACATACTATATTATCAATTTATTCATGACATTTTACGACATACTGTACTATGACTTTTTTTTTACAACATACAATGACATTTTGTGACTAAGGGCACACTATAATACTTTTTTATGACATTTTTTAGAGCTTTTTATGGCAATTCTTTTAGAAAAATTCATCACTCATAAATCATTTAAAATTAAGTTTATAAATGCACCTTTGAAATTTTACAGAAGGCTTTGTAGACTGCAAATATAGTCAATTAATGAAATTGGCAAACAACCCAAATAAACAAGGTTTTACTATAAGGTTACATCTCTTTAAATTTACAAAAAAATAGGTAAAATGTGATATGTTTTTAATTAATTAATAAAGAAACTGATTTGCAAAATAATTTATAAATAAGTGATTATTTTCACCACTAATTTCTGGACATTTCTTTCGCTGCAGATGTTGAGGCTTTTGCCAAAGCCATGGAGACGGAGACAAAGTCGGACGGGGATGGAGACTCCAAAGACAAGAAAGACGACGATGAAGACATGAGTCTGGACTAAGAACTCTTAAAGTTTATTATTTAAGGTATTTATTTAGCAGCTTCATCTTTTTTGTAACTATTTAACATTAAGGATAAAGATTGTGCCACGTTGAATTCATAAATTTAACTGATTGAACATTTAACCCACCTGCATGTCAGCCACTAGTCTGAGCTGTCCTAATGCAAGGGAACAGTAAAACAATGAGAAACACGCTCAATTGTCTTGTGTTTGTTTTCTAGACTGTTTTGTGAACGATCGCTTTACTTGCTGTAGACTTTATTTAGTACTCCTACCGCCTAGGGATGTGACGGTGAGGACATTTTCCCACCAGTTAATAAACTTGTGACAAAACCAGTTTTACCGGTCAATATGTGTAGCGCGCTTACTCTGATTTTTTTAACGTCGGGTAGCTGTGTGTCTGGCCTCTCCGGTAGAGCTTTTGCTGCGGGGCCGCAGGTTTCCACCTGAAGCCGCTCCACAGCGCACATCGGCTGTGACCGCTCCGTCCTCCACACGGCGATTGACTCATTAACGTTATGGTTCCCTTATAGCATTGGGTTTAAATCTGAAATATTGCCAAATAGGCACTTTTGCTTTCGCTTCGAAACCAAATCCTCCGCCATCGTCTTGTCTGTCAACTCTCTCTAGTCCCGTGTGTGAAATCTGACTGCTGAGACTCTGTAAGGAGCAGACACTTTCACTTTCAGTTTGTAGCGTCTGTCGTCCGACTATGTATTAATAACACGACACTGATACGTGAAACTGAACTAAATTGGTTTTATTTCTGTAAAAAAAGCGAAACGACTGTGGTAATCGGTGTGTGCCCGAACACCGTGTAACACCGACTACTGTGACAAGCCTACTACCGCCTCGAGGAGATGAAAAAGGCTTCATAATAATGATTGATTGTTTGACTCAAAAAAACAAACAAACAAACATGGCTTTTCAGTGTCTGAAAATATATTTGAAAAACATTCATTTTACAGTATCAAAAAAAATGAATAAATACCCATACAAGTACAACATTTTCTGCAGTTACACAGTTACCATTTGGATGTTTATCAGAATACATTTTTCACCACTGCAGACAATAACATTTTTTGATTATCTTTCCCAGACAAGAACAACCTCAACATTTAAACATCTCTACAGCAGCAAGCCTCAAATGTCAACATTAAATCACTTATGATAAGATGGTTAACCTTTTCACTGCCACTGTAATTTCAGGCACTTTTTTTCCATACTTGTACACCTAAATCTTAAGAGTTACTAGGGATGCACCGATACCGGATTGGATATAAGGCCGATACTGACTCAAACAGCTGGATCGGGTATCTGTGCAATTAGGCCGATCTATTCAATTAAATTCTATATGTATATACGATATACTAGAATTTTAATTCCTATTGAAGTTTTGATAATTTTGTTGCTGCATGAAAAAGGTTTACAGTTGAATTGTAATGCCTGTTCATTTTGAGGAGTTTTTACCAAGTTGTTGGTGTACGATTTATTATTTTAATGACAATTCAGTAAATAAATATCTATGTATTTATTTGTTACATTTAGTTTTATAAAGTTAGGAATGCAATGTTTAAGTCAAGCCTGATGTTGCCTTGCACATAAAGGAATGATCCCAGTCACTCACACAGTGAGGCATACTGCTTATTAATTAATCACTGGTATCGGACCAGTATTCGGTATTGGCCGATACCCAAAGCCCAGGTATCACTATCGGTATTGGGACTGAAAAAGTTGGATCGGTGCATCCCTAAGGCCCTGTCTACACGTATATACAGATATTTTTAAAAACGGTTATCTTCCTCTACGTTTTGGCCTCTCGTCCACACGCAAAAAGAGTTTTGGGTCACAAAAACGGATATCTTTGAAAACGCCTTCTACAGGTGCAGATTTTTAAAAACTCCGGTTACTTTGCATCTGTGTGGTCGTGTAAAATGGAGCGTTTCGGAAACGATGACGTCCTCTCCTCATTTCACACATGCCCATTAATGCTTTGAGCATGTGCCAGAAACAATAAACAAAGATGGCGGACTACTTGCTTTTTTACATTTTGTTAGCACTGCTCGAACTAATTACCACTTGACATTTGAAAAATTTTACAGTCACAGGAGGCCAAAGCAGGGAACACATTAAACATGTCGAGGCCGAATGGAGATTGAATGTGCTTTTGGGCGATTGAAGGCGAGGTTTGGAGCACTCACAAGGGCTGTGGACCAGGGATAATTAATAATTAACCGTTAACCGACATTAAGAATTTTAACTGATTAATGCTATCGGTTAAAAGAAATATTAAAAATTAATTGAAAAGCTGAGCAAAACTCAGAGGAGCGGCTTGTCACTTAAAGGAGAAAAGCTGGTCCACCTTAACAGCCCACCTTAAAAGGGTCTGAGCCGCTGTTGCAGGATGCAGGAAGTTGGCTCGGGTCTTGAGGAGTTGTAGCATTTATTCACCGACAAATAAACTGTACACACACTGCTACGTTCACAGCTATAACACCACCAACAATTCCACACTCACCGCCGCCATACACACGCGGTCTGCCAGACACTCACCAACGTTATGCCGGGCTGACAGACTGTATGTGTGTAACACACACATATGGCACGAAGGCACCAGTAACGGACAGACAGAGTAATGTTACACCAGGCAGACACACAGCTGACAACCTCGCAGCTTATCTAAATGGTGTGTCCTCGACGATTCATGCAGCACCGTGGCTGCTAACTCTCCTGGACGGGTGAACTGGGGACTGTTTTGCACACACACTGCAACTGGCGCACCAATCTTGTCGGTTAACGGTTAATAATCGGTTAACGAGGGTCCGTTATCGGTTAAAAAGTCGGAGTCGTTTTTGCGTTTCAGTGTGGATGGAGAAATTTTGTAAAACGAGGGTCGTGTGGACAGATTTTTTTTATAGACAGAGGGGAAAAATATCAGTTTTTAAAAATATCTGTATACGTGTAAACAGGGCTTAAGAGTTACTACACAATAAGTACTGCAGTCCGGTTAATACGTGTGGTACTTGTAGTTATCTGTCAAAGCACTACAATTAGTTACCTTCCACTGACGTACAATGGGAGCACAGGTGATTTCAGTGATGATGGCAACAGTAATAACTTTTTAACGTCTCTTTGGGTTAGATTTATGAGCCATTCAAAGATATGAGAAAGTAAATTTCCTGAGAACTGAAAAATATGACAACTTGCCAGACTAATAAGGAATAAATTCCAGTACAGTGCTTTTTGTATATAAAAACATATCCCTGGTTAATGACATGAACGATAAAAAAACCCATTTACTATAAATATGTCACCACAATCCTGTTTCCTTGCAGTGGTTATACTGTATATCAGCACAGTCTGGACACACAGCTGCCACAAGAGTCTGAACTAATATTTTCTTTCTATTCACAAGATAAATATGAATGTAGCTGGATTATTGGTGGACATCAAAGTACTGAATAAACAAGGCCACTTTCTTCCTCCTCTAATAACAGACTACAAACTAAAATAATGTTTTCCTTTAGCAATCTACAGTATCATGTTTCAGTCTAATTGCTAAAAACACCTCAATGTCACAGTGGGTTTAAAAAAGAAATTTACAAAAAGAGTATGGTTCTTTGTAATTGAATATAAACCGTTCAGCCATAACATTATGACCACCTGCCTAATATTGAGTAGGTCCCCCTTTCACCCGTAAAGGCATGGACTCCACTAGACCTCTGAAGGTATGCTGTGGTATATGGCACCAAGCCGTCAGTAGCAGATCCTGTAAGTCCTGTAAGTTAAGAGGTGGGGCCTCCATGGATCGGACTTGTTTGTCCAGCACATCTCACCGATGCTCGATTGGATTGAGATCTGGAGAATTTGGAGGCCAAGTCACACCTCGAACTCCATCCATCCACATGATGTAAAAGAAAACGTGATTCATCAGACCAGGCCACCATCTTTCATTGCTCCGTTGTCCAGTTCTGATGCTCACGTGGTCATAATGTTATGGCTGATCAGTCTATACTATAATAATACTATACAGGCTGTGTATAGTAGTGAGAAAGGTGCAGGAGAAGAGTCTTCCAAAAAAACATCACAGCGTAACAGCGGGTTCACAGAGGGAATGGTAGCGCCGCGCTATGTTAATCGTCGCGCAAGCTGAATATGGAGTCAGATCAGTCTCAAAATTAATAAATGCACACATTCACAAATGTATTTTGTGATTTATATATAAATGACTCTCTCCAGAATAGTTTTTCAATGCATACAAAAATAGTTATTGTATATAAATGTAAAGAAAAATCCGCATAAGAAAAATAAGGTTCACAAATATATTTCAGATGCACACACAAATATTTCTTGTTTTGAATAAATGTAATAGAAATCAAATTTTTTTCAACAGGGAATTATCTGTAGCCCATCACATGTCTCCCTCCTTTTCAGCCAATCACATGAGTGAGCCCCCACGGGGGTATGAGTTACGTCAGGCACATGGGGTGGGGTGAATGCGGAAAATAGTCAGACAGCATCCATGGATGTGTAAAGAGGACAGCTGGTTTTAGCGAAGTGGTCCAAACATTTGACTTGTGTACCCAGCCTGTATAAGTTTGATATATTAGTAATATGAGAGCTGGCTAATGTTGACTAATGCTAACGTTAGCTATGTGTTTGTTTTGCCAGATGATATTGTGACTTTGCCCTGACTGCTGTAGTGCTGCTACCCTGAAACCAAAACGAAATTTTATACTGTAAACCAGACCTCATTCAGCTGACAAACAAACATATAGCTAGGCTAACATCAGCCAGCTAGCGTTAGCCAACGTTAGCTAGCATTAGGGTTAGCCAGCTGTCAAATAGCAACACGCCGGGTGCTGGTGGTCTCTCCTTCAACATCATGGATGAAACCTTCAATCAAGTTATTGTATCTCTTTGTTTAGATTATTTTGGGGATCTTTACAGACATATCTGCCCATGTTTGAATGTTTCAACACTTAGCTGGGTGCACAAGTCAAACGTTTGGACCACTTCACCAAAGCTAGCTGTCTGACTACTTTCCGTGTTGGTGTTCACCCTATGCATGATGTAAATTATACCCTCATGGGGACACGCTCATGTGATTGGCTGAAAAGTAGCGAGACATCTGATTGGCTACGGATAATTCCCTGTTGAAAAAAAGGCATGGAGGATCAAGGGATGTCAGAGGGAGACATTTACATACAAAGATAACTATTTTTGTGTGATTTGAAAAATATTTTTGTGGAGAGAGTCATTTATATATAAATCACAAAATCCATTTGTGAATTTTTCTGTGTGCATTCATTAATCTTGACTGATCTGTCTCCATGCTTATCAGAATCAGATCATTTATATCACATATAATATATAATTTATAATAGATTATCAGTGTGTTTCTTGTCAGATTCGCTCGTGGCAAGCGGAGAAAATAGACCAGACGCCGAAACTATCGCTGAAGATCGCGAGCCGGCAGCACGTCCTATGTGAACAGTCCAATTGATTTACATGGGTGGCGAAAGGACGCAGGCAGCGCTTCTCTGAAAATCGCGCGGCGCTTTCGCGGCCTATATGTACCCGCCATAAGTTTCATTTAAATAGAGGTTAAGAATACTAGGACGTACCAAAAGAAACGGGTCACGGGAAATAAAAGCACAATTAACGTGCTCATTGAACATCTCTAACATAGAGTTCATGACTGCATCAGCAACGTCACACGTACAAAAAGACATTCAGGGAGACACACATGCCATCAAGTCTAAAATATGGGAGTGTAAAACCAGTTATCCTTCATATACAGTAAGCGACTTAAGTCACGACCGACAGAAAATAAATAGTACCAGAATTATTTGTGTCAAACACCACAGCTTATTAACTGGTCAATCCACCACACACACAGTCCTAATTACTTCACCACACACACACAAACACACTTGCTGATGTTATTAATGAAACCAGCGGATTGTCAGACATCACCGTATCCAGACTAACCTTGCTGCACCAGCTTGCGGTAGTGTGGCATGACCTTGCTCTCTGGTAGGTACAGTCCCATCTCCAAGGCAACCAGCACCGGGAACTCCAGAGGAATCAACTCCCGTCTGTTGATACGGAAACGCTCCTCCAGCTTCTGCTCGTCCACAGGAAGAAAAAAAGAGGAAGAGATTGAATTTTGTTTATTACATTTTTATGGCATACTATAATATTTATGATTTCTTTACATACTATACTATGATATTTATGTTTTTTTATGACAATATATTATGAATTTTATGGCATACTATGACATTTAAATGATTTTTTTTAATGACATACTACACAATTACATGAAATACAAATCATGAAATACTATACTATGATCTTATTACTTTTTTATGGCATACTATACTATGCCTTTTTATGACATACTATATTATGACTTTTTTGTAACGTACGACAGTTTTATAGCATACAATCCTATTACTTTTTTTTTTTTAAATGATTTTTTAACATACTATACTATGATTTTTTTTTACATACTATACTATGATATTTATGATTTTTTATGACATACTATATTATTAATTTTATGGCATACTATGACATTTTAATGATTTATTATGACATACTGTACACTGTTCAGCCATAACATTATGATCACTGACAGGTGAAGTGAATAACATTGACTAAAAAGACCAAAAGTGGTCCTAGGAAGGAAAACCGGTGAACCGGTGACAGGGTCATGGAAGGCTCATTGATGCATGTGGGGAGTGAAGCCTGGTCCGTGTTGTCCGATCCAATAGAAGAGCTACTGTAGCTCAAATTGCTGAAAAAGTGAATGCTGGTTCCGATAGAAAGGTGTCAGAACACACAGTGCATCGCAGTTTGTTGCTACCGACGGCTTGGTGGCAGATACCACAGCATACCTTCAGAGGTCTAGTGGAGTCCATGCCTCGACGGGTCAGGGCTGTTTTGGCGGCAAAAGGGGGACCTACTCAATATTAGGCAGGTGGTCATAATTTTATGGCTGATCGGTGTATGTATATGATGACCTTTTTTTATGCCATTTTTATAACATACTATACTATGACTTTTTTCATGAAATTTTTATGATATACTTTTCTATGACTTTATTCATTTTATAGCATTCTATACTAAGACTTTTTTATGGAATACTATACTATGACAATTACATGGCATACTATACTATGACATTTTCATGAAGTACTATACTATGATATACTATATACTATATGGGCTTTTTCTGAATTTTTTATAACGCACTATATGATGACATTTTTATGATACTATATGATTTTATGACTTTAATACTATGCGATGACTTTTTCATGAGATTTTTATGATTTTCTTATGACATACTGTATTATGATAATGTACAATACTATAACTTTTTTGAGACGTTTTTATGACATACTATATTATGAATTTTTTAAAGACATTTTTATGACCAACTTTACTATGACATTTTTTATGACATCCTATATGATGACTTTTTATGAGATTTCTATAACATACTTTACTATGACTTTGATGAAAGATTTTATGACACTTTATTCATTTTTCATGACTTTTTTTATGGCATACTATACTGTGACTTTTGACATTTTAATGGCATACTATACTATGACTTTATGACATACTATACTATGACTTTTGTGACATTTTTACGGCATACTATACTATGACCTTATTTTTTATTATTTTTTGACATACTACATTGCCATTTCTTAATGACATACTATATTATGATTTTTTTACGACATACGATACTATGACATTTTTCATGACTTTTTTGACATACTATACTAGGACTTTTTATAATTTTTTATGGCATATTATACTATGACATTATTTTAATTATTTAATTATCTATAATCGCATCACTATGTCACTCTTGTCATGAAATTTTGAGTTCAACTGTATAGTTACTATTTTTATTTCTATACTTATTTATGTTATATACTATATAATAGGTCACCATGTCCTGCTTTGTTTTGTGTTTCTACTCTGAGATTTGTGTCTGTGGAAACTTTACTCACATCAATGAGCTGTTTAACTTCTGGCTTCCGCAGGTCGCTGCTGATCTTTGCAGCCAGCAGCACGCACGCCGCCGCCACCAGCTTCCTGTTCTGCTTGTTGAGGCAGCCCTGCAGCACCAGCTTCTCAAAGTAAACAAAAGCCATCGCTATGGTGACCGGCTGTAGACTGCAGTCCTCGCCCATGGCCCGCATCTCCCTCTTCAGGCTAGTGGAGAGCGGGGGAGAAGTCAGTTACTTATCGGTTTTCTAAGAAAGAGTGCACTGTGTTTCAACCAGATTAAACCACAAGGAGATGTGAGGAGCTACAACAAGGTTCAACCTTCAAAACGGCTCTTAGAGGATATTTTTAAACTCCAAGGTGTAATCTATCTGTACCTTCTTATCTTGCTCAGAGTCAGCTTGATGTGAGGAAACTTCTCCCTGAAAGTCTCATTCATGTCCTTCTTCAGGTCAGATGGTTTCACATACTCAACCACAGTCGTCTGCAGAGATGAAAAACAAACCAGCATGTCAGTACAGAAGCGACTCATGTCAGCATGAATTACAGCTGCAATAAAGTCTTACAGTTCTGCTTGTTTTTTTTCTCTAGGTAGGTAAGGACCGTTTCACACACACTCATGCTAGAGGTTACAGTCCTGTGATATGATCTACTCAGCAGCAATAAAATCATGTGAAAAGGGACATAATGGATGCATTTCACTCTTTAACAGGGCTGGAGTTTGGTTCAGAAGTGGAGATCTGCTTCATTTTACAAACGTTAGGATAATTTCCTAGTTAAATTAAACAGCCATGTCCCTGACTTCTGAAACAAACAAGGACATTAGAAACCAGTGTGTTTACATGCCTGCACTCACGAAACTTGCATGGCTCTTTTTTATTTTAACTGTAGTAGTGACAAAAAAACGTCCGTCCTGACTCCCTTTTTTTGGTGTGTGTCTGAGCAGTGAGAGGACAGACAGAGCAGAGATTTCCTTCACAGCATCTGAATTTAACAGTCAAATGTTCAGCGGTGGAAACCGACTTATTAACAAATGACAAATGATTCATTCATTTAAGTTTATGCTAGAATGTTCAGTTGCCCATTATGAGGCAATGAGCATCCTAGCTACTATAGCTGTTAGTAGCGACGGTGTTTGTTACACGTCTGATGGTGCCGACTAGAGCTGTAACTATTAATCGATTAGTTCTCAACTATTACATTAATCGCCAACTATTTTGATAATCTGTTTGAGCAATTTTCTTAGAATAAATTTAAAATTCTCTGATTCCAGCTTCTTAAATGAATATTTTCTGGTTTCTTTACTCCTCTATGACAGTAATATCTTTGAGTTGTGGACAAAACAAGACATTTGAGGATGTCATCTTGGGCTTTGGGAAACACTGATCAACATTTTTCACCATTTTCTGACATTATACAGACCAAACAACTAATCGATTAATCGGGAAAATAATTGAAAATGAAAATATTTGTTAGTTGCAGCCCTATTGCTGACTGAAATTCCACTAAAGGATTGAACAGCCTTCAATATGCACAATCCAATTAGTTGACAAGTATGTACAGTCTCCCCACAGCCCGTAATCTGATACAAAAACATTTTATAACAAACATTACTGCCTACAACAGGCAAGAGAAAATATTTATGACTTTTTAATTTATCTTTTTTTTGGAAACTGAATTCAATGCTTTTTAAGACTTTTCAAGACCTGCAGATACCGTGTAGTCTCAGTTTTAGTCGAATTTTGGATGGGATTATTTTAAATACAAAGACGCATTACATCATGTAATATCCTCTCCTTTCATCCAACTCTGTCCTGTTACTTTCCTTGTCTGTAGTCTTTGTCATGCACACACGTACTTGTAAAAAGCAGATTAGAAACCTGGTTACCGAATCTACCAGGAGAAAAAAAAGTTACTATAATCCCTTATCCCGATTACGCAAAACTAGGTTTCTCATTTACATCGTGTTTAAGAAATAAGCTTACTGGAGAAATCTGAGTGTATCCTGAATACTTAACTGCATATAAACACACTGAATGAAAAGAACAAACTCACCACGTATGATGCAAATATCAGAACCCTCTTGTGTCTCCCGCAGGGCCACTGGGGGTCACTGAGCAGGTTAGGATTGTACTCTACCACCTCCTCTATACCTGAAAAACATATTTAAAAAAAAGACTGAATAATAACATCTGATAGTCAGTTATACAGCGAAGAAGCAGATGTGTCTGTTGGTCTAAATTGGAGACATACCTGGGTCTTGTGCCGCGCTGTTGTTCACACGAGCTGGGGTGAAGTTCCTCTGCCCGTTGCCACGGAAACGGGACTGAGGGGTCTGAGCCGCGCAGCTCTCTGGTGCACCGCCGCTCTTCTGTCTCACCAAGGCATTAGTCGGGTAAAGGAACTGAGCGTATGACACCGTCTGAAGAGGGAAAATTAGTCTGTCAGCAACCTTCAGATCAAGCAGATTTATCGGCGTAATGAGAGTATTTCTGTTCCTCATCATAGTATTATATGTCACATAGACATTTACCTTGCCATAGTCTCCAAGCTCCACACCTTCCAGGGAAGGAAGCAGGTCAGCAGCAACCACAGACGACAGCCTCTGTCTCTGAGTCTCCAGCTTCGGATCACTGTTCAGAAAAAGTCACATTTGTGTCATTCTCACTACACGATGACCTCACGCTGCCCTTTCCTGAGAATGATGATGATGATGATGATGATAAATCACACAGGAGGATGATGAAAACATAAAAGTAATGGGTGGATGCTCTCTGCTTGGGGTGGTGCTTTATTTGTACCTGAGGTGAGCACTCTGTCCATAGGGCAGCACTGAGAAAGCAGCACATAGCGACCGCTTGGCACAAATCACCACGATCCTGCAGGACACAACAAGTACAGGCAGACAAAACAGATGGTGTGTCAGTCTACAAGCAACAGCTACAGTCACAGCTACTCAGCAGCTACTGTACTCATGATATTCGTCATCGATGGAGCTGCAGTGACAGCAAAATCAGTCACAGAGCCACTTCTATGTTGATCTGAGTCACTACCCATGCTAAACTGCTATCAACAACTATCTAAAGCTATCTAAAGCCCAAAGCAGGAGGAAAACCTGAGAGCTGGACAAGCCCCAGTTTGTGCCTCTGGTGTATTGCCATTACATTCGAGTCACAGATATAATAATCTCTATAAACAAATTCTGCATTCACATGTAGACCGAAAGCCGATGGGTTCCAAGATTGTAGAGATAAGTAAAGCCATTTTGTTAAAGTGGCAGTAGGCAGTATATTTTTGGCATCATTGGGCAAAAATTCCATAATAATCTTTCAGCATATTTTAATTCAAGTGCTCTGAGAGATAACTAGACTTCTGCAGCCCTTGATTGCAGCCCTCAAGATAAACATCTGATTTTCCAAAAATATATAACCTGTGATCTTTCAAAAACCCAGAAGGTCATTCAACAACACTCACAGCTGTTCTGAAGGTATTCCCAGAATCCTCAAAGACTTTTCTAACCATCTGGATGAAAAAATATTTAATGTGCTGCACAGTAAAAGAAAAGTTTTTTTCAAGTTGCGACTGTATCTCCAAATCACGATAGCCGGAAATATGGCATATGTTGCTCTTTTTCGCTATTTTTGTAAAACACAAGCAAAATATGAATGCACCATTCTGTATGAAAATATAAACTATTGGGAAGAAGAATCAATATTTACCAATATGACTGATAATACAATTCAAATTTTGGTTGACATCGTATGAATTGAATAAAGACATAGTATGTCCTATCTGTTTACCATCTTTGTTTGGATTAGGAAAAAAGAGGCACAACTTGGAAAATGGGTTTGATTTTTCTAATGATTCTAATGATTACTGACATTATCAATTAATGCGATAATTATTTTTATGATTAATCAATTAGTTGTTTGGTCTGTAAAACATTCGTTAAAAAAATATAATTCCCAAAAGCCCAAAGTGATGCCTTCTTCAAATTGCTTTTGTTGTTTGACCAACAATCCAAAACCCCAAAGTTATTCAGTTTACTGGAATGACAGACTGGAGAAGCGGCACATTTTCTCATTGGAGAAACTGGAACCATCAAATGTTTGGCATGTTTGCTAGATAAATGACTGAAACAATTAATCGGTCATCAAAATTTCTGACTAACCTAACCTCAAGTTAATTATCATAGAAGACTATGAAAAACAGGAAATACTTATATTTGAAACCAGAATGAAGGCTGTATCCAGTTATCTTTTTGTAATTTAAGCTTTATTTCTTTTTTTTTACCATTAATAAATTATCAAACCTGCTAGTAGTACTCGATTCATTCAATCGACTAATAGAGTGTTTTTAAACAACCTTCTGGGTTTTTAAATTTTGCGGGTTATACATTTTAAGAAAAATCTGATGCTTATATCTGTGACTCAAAGGTAATGTTAATACAGGAGAGGCACAAACTGGGGCTAAGAGCTGGACTAACAGCAACAAATGCAGTCCAAATTCACTAGAACTCTATTGTTCTGACAAAAATATGGACAAACAGACCACTCACGGTCTACTTACAACCACTGAACACAACAGTGCTTTTGGCAACTAAGAAAACTGCAAACACACCAGGAGCTTCAGCTCTTCACAAAACACCACTCAATAACATACAGTCAGCAGACTCTGGGTCTCAGAGAGAGATATCAGATCTCTTACAGGGGACCATATCACAACACAGAAATCTACTTGTGCTAATTGGCTTAGTTATATAACCTAGCTTTGTTTCAGCTCTGTAAGTAACACGCACTGCCTCCAACAGAAAGTCAGACCTTTGGGGAAATTTAGGATTGCTTCATCGTTGTTTTGCACCCACCAGCAGAAAACACATGACACATATTCATGTATGTGGGCATGAAATGTTGGTAAAGTGGAGGATAAATGTAAAAAAATGGGAGTCAAAAACACATGGTTTGACTAGTGGGAAAGAAAACAAAAAACTATGACATGTTGTTTCCAGTATCCAGAAACAAGAGTAAAATATTCCAGAAAACAAATCCGAACAAACGCCACACTCTGGTTTATGAACACGGGTCAACCAGCTTAACAACAGTGTGATGTTTCAGTCCCGTCGTGCTTTGGGGTTACCTTACAGTTGCTGCAATATTATAGGGCGTTACATTTCTACACTGCACCCCTTTTGGTTTTGGCAAAGCTTCCAATGGTGATTAAATTCACTGTAGCAGTTGCCACGCAGCAGCTGTACTCCTGTGACTCCTCTGCACGCCGAACTAAGTCTCTGTGCCAGAGTTAAGCGGCTTATTTCAATACTCACAGGAGTATAATACTGCTTGTGAGTTAAAGGCATATTTCAGACTCCAAAATAAAGCAGCCTTTGTTTTGTTTTTTACTTTTCTATGACAGGAAACTTAGTGTAGCCGCATTCCTCATGGGTTCCTCTGTTATATATAGTATGTAAGTGTATTTGTTTACGTAAATTGGAGACTCACCTACATCCCCTGGTATCATACTGCCTCATACTCTTGATGAAGTGGACTTTCTTTGGCACCTTGGGTCCAGGAGAACCAGAGGCATTCCTCAACCTGAGTAGAGATTAAGAAAAAACACCTCATTAATGCTTCAACCAAGCAAAAGGACCTTCACTTGATACGGCTCAATCTGTAATCTGTGATGTAAATCCCTTTAACACAGATTTGGAGGTAAAGCCAAAGTAGAGGGTCAAGATTTATTAGGTATTTTCTCCAAACAAGACCTCACATCATAAACCTGACAACTGACAACATTTATTTTAAAGCGGGCAAGTGACTGTGATATACTGTATATCAAGAGCAACAGTGTTCAACATAGGAAAATACAGTGAAATAATCCTATTGTAAAACTATATATCCCATATTATTTATACATGACACATCATACATCTTTTATATGTTAAAGCAGAAAATACTGGAATATGACTAAGTCTACATGAGAATTAAAGTGACTACCTCTCATTATACCTGCTGGTTTCATTTTATGCGGAAGTGAGTAGCCTGTTTAAAGGCCCATGTTGAGACACCGACCACTAATATGCTCACCTCTGCCGTGATTCCAGAGAATTACCGGCCGGGACCGGGCTCAAAGCGGCGGGCGTGGACCTGACACGGGAGCACGACTGGTGTATGGCGGGCACAGGAGACAGAGGGGTGTCCGGGGTTGGCGTCTCGGCCGCACTGCCACCTTCCAAAAATACCTCGTTGGCCCCCACAGCGGTTGTCCCGGCAAGTCCCGGGGACATTACCAAAGAAGGTCGGGCAGGACTGACTACCCCTGGAAAACTGGAGGACGAGCTACTGCTGGCCGCGGCGGGTTCTGTCACCTGTGTGACCGGTTCTTGGCTGCCCGCCGGCAGGGGCACGACCGCTGCGCCGCCGCCGTCTCTGTCCCTGAGTCGCTGCTCCTCGGCGGCGTTTTGGTCGGTGTTTCCATCGCTAAGCTGACACTGGGGCCGTCCGTCGAGCGAGATATTATTGAGGAACAACAAAGCCGCTTGTCTCCTTCTAGAGTCCTTCGCTTTCCTCCGGTGTTCTCGGTGTGTTTTAACTGGTTTACTGTTGCTGCCGGTGGACTGCAGACCGCAGACAGCGGTCGCCATTCTAGTTTGAAATGTGGCAGTTGAACGCAAAGGCAACGAGAGACCGGTAACACTGCGTTCGCCTCGCCCACCTGTGCGCTGATTGGCTGTGATGGAAATTATGTATCTTGCTCGCAGTTGATTGGGTGTAGTGTAATAGTGGGAGGTGCTCTGGAAACAAAGGAAGTATTCACCAAATTCACCAGTTAAATATGATGGCTGATTAATTTATATTTTTTATGAACTGATTAAACCACATTTTTTTAATCAAAGCTTAAACCTAATTTTGTTTTTAAAAAGTGTACAAAAACAGATTTCCTTCTCTCTCTCCAAATTCTTCCAAATTCAATTCAAGGGCTAAAAGCTGAATATAAAAAAATAAGTTGTGTTTTTTACAATAGTCCATCCAGTCTGCTGTCGTAAATGATAATAAGTTGTTGATAAATGGATTTTGGTCCAGACGCCCATGAACCTTTCCCATTAGGTGGTCTAACAGTCAATTTGAAGCGCCTTTCTGATGAATTTAAGGAGGACCCAGGCCAGAAATGTTTTACATTGTGTTTTCCCTTTGAGAAAATAGCACCAGCTATTTATTTAGGATTTGTCAGAGGAATGTGAAACTGTGACTGTGAGATCATAGACAAGCTACTTGTTCCCTCATTTTACTGCAGTAATAGGAGTCAATGGGACAGTTTGCATAGGATCCACTGACTCCCCATTGACTTACAAACATGAAGCTTGAGTCTATTTCTCCAAGACCAAGACTGAGAAAGCTTTTCCATCTTCTGAGTGGAGGTGATCAATAGAATAGACTGATGGAAATCCTGAACAGTTTAATTACAATGATAACAGCATATCAAAGAGTGTAGCCTATATAGTGTTTGAGAATATGTTTGTCTGTTAAGAGGCCACTGACCTTTGTGGATATACTGTAGGTGGTGGTGACAAGTTCAGAGCTGCTAATCCATTGATCCACTGCAACACAGAGATGGGATTTAGTCTCAGTCTAATCAGAACAATCAATCAATCATTCAATCTGCCTCCTTATACCTATCTATCTATCTATCTATCTATCTATCTATCTATCTATCTATCTATCAATCTTCTGTTATGTGCTTGGTAACATTTCTGAAAAATTTTAAGTTTAGTATCAATGATTACGCACAAATAACAAATTTATTTAATGCCGATATATCAATATATTCAAATCAAGTCATACATTTTAAGACTACATTTTATTGTGTTTAGTATATAAATATACTTATGTAAAGATATATTTTAATCTCAATTAGGGTTTTCCCTGGTTAAATACATTGTAAATGAAATACATGTATAAAATATTAAATTTTTAGCTTTTTTAGCAACATTATTCCATGCTGACCTTAGCATGTAGCTCAAAGTATTAGTTATCTATCTACTGTATCTATCTATCTACTGTGTTTTAGAGTCCTGTTTCTGTGTAAAAAGGCATTAACAGCAAAAGTCAGGTAAACACATTGCTCTTTATTTTAGCAACAACAACATAATGAAATTGTCTTCACCTTCTTGTTAATCTTTTTTTTTTCTTGCCATGAACAGCAACAGTCTGGCATGACCAGTTTAAGGCTTTTTGATTCTAGCTTTGTGTTTGTGTTTTGAGGTACAGCCCCGCCCAACTCCTGCCACGACAAGCTCATTTTATGGTACACCGTGTGGCTGTTACGTTATGGACTCAAACAGTTAGCACCATAATTGAAGCCTCTCAGGCTATTTTTTTTTTACTGCAACAGGGGTGGTAAAGGTGTTCAGTGGGCTATTTAGTTATTTATTTCAGTGTCATCTGGGAAAACTGAGCTGACTGGACAGTGTTTACAACAAAACTGTCTTACCTCAGTGACACAATTTAAAATTAATTTAAATGCACATGGCAGGACTCCCCTCCCCCACATACACCCATACACATGCTGGTATGTGAGCTCACACACACACACACACATACACACAAACACACACATACGGTTCAGAAATTTCCCCTCTTGTGACTACTACTATAGAAAAACAACCCTGATAAAAGAAAGTATGCTAACACATTCTTTTACAGGTCCATAAATTCTTAATTTCATAGGAAGGTCCCTGGAAAGACCATAGTAATTTAGCACTAATTATAGTTAAATAAATACCAAATAATCAATTCCAATTAAAGGTACAGTGTGTTGGATTTGGCGGCATCTAGTGGTGTGGTTGCAGATTGAAACCAACTGAGTACCCCTCCGCCCACTCCTCCCTTTCCAAGACTGCAAAACCGTGGTAACACCGTTTTCCTTGCTTAACATAATAACTCTACTTTAGGAGAAACGGAAGTCAAACGGCGGCTTGCGGTACCACGGTTTTGCACTCTGCGGCTCACATTACTGCAGTTCCACAAGCGAGTCAGAGAACTACGGTGGCCTTCAGGTAACAAAAAAACGCAAAAGGCTCTCTCTAAAGCCAATGTTTGGTTTGTCCGTTCTGGTCTACTGTAGAAACATGGTAGCAACATGGCGGACTCCGTGAAGAGGATCCGCTAACAAAAACACAAAGATTCTTAGTTTCTTTATAATCAGGGGGATTATACACTAATGCAAACATAGTTATGAATATATATTTAATTTCTGCTAATAGATCGGCCGAAATGTTGAACACTGTTCCTTTAAAGGCTAAGCTAGTGTAACCTCGACTCTTTCAGTCAGTGTACAGCAGGTCAAAAGTCTGTAATTTGGTGAGTTTGCAATTCATCATATATGCAGAATCAAGTTTCCAATAATTAGTGGATGATGAATACATTATTTGGGGGTTTAAATAGAGCAGTTCTTTCAAGGAAATTCCTCTGGAAGTCATTAACTCAAACTTTGTCTCTATTTTACCTCAAATTAAATATTTCTTTCTCGGAAAAGTTTTGAGTAAATTATAAGAAAATAACGGACCAGTAAAATTAAGTGTTACCACAAGTACCACATGCCTGTACCATCAATAATATCGAAGCTATTCCGAGTCTGGAGTCTGCAGCTAATTTTTTTTTCTCTACATTATTTAGACAACAAAGTATGGATACAGTACAATTACAGACAGTGCTGTCCCTCTGTAACTTCCTCTTCATTATACAGTTTAATTTACATGGAAATTAATGTCCTGTTTCCTTTGCTGTGTAAGGTGGATGCAGTATGATAATACAACCGTTGAGAGTCCTATCAGTAGAATACAGCCTGTAAATGTAAATCATAATGTAGCTATTGTTCAGTGTACACATTCTGAATGAGGGTGCATCTTATTGGAATAATAGTGATGGCATGTCCCGAAAACAACAGATTGCTTGTAAACACACACAAATCTCTTTTTTTTGTTCTAGCTTACCTCAAAAAAACAAATATAGTACCACAGGAATGTTGTAAATCCCACTAACAGCATGAAAACGCCCGGAGCCTTGTCACAAATAATCACATTTCCAACTGTTTTTACATTCAACTTAAATGTTGCTTTTGAACTGCCCTTCAGATATGAAGCAGCATTTTCAGAGACTCCTTCAACATGAGTGAGTAGCTATGGAAAATTATGATTATGATCGTAAGTGCCAGTGTTGTATTTATTGTAGACTGTGTTTAAAATTACAGTGCGAGTTCACCATCTTTAAACGCCTCTCACCCATCTTGTTCAGTGATGTTTTCAGTTCTAGCTGCCATAAATAATCATGCATGTTGAAGGCTCGTCTCTGTTGTTGTCCGCCTTGACAGGATGTGCTGAAGCACCTTCACTGAGGAGGACTTTCTGCCTCTGATTGACAATCAGCTCCACTTCTCTGCCTACCTGTGCTTCTTTCTAACTTCACTGGACAGCGAGCTTTGCTGCTAACGTCGACCTCTTCCTGTACCACACCCTGACCTGAGAAATGATACAGAAACCGAAATATGCACCATCATTAGACGAACATCACAGCACTTTGCCTTTGTAAAAAATAAAGACACCACACTCCGTCCCGTCCTTTGCCCGTTTGTCTCCACTGCCTGACAGTACAGAGAGCAATCAAGTAGGTGTGGCGCTGAAACAGACTGCTTAGTGAGAGTCATCCACTTGCCATTTTATTTAAGGCAGGGTGTCCGCATGGCAGCGAGCTGAGTCACAGCCCATTCAGCACATCACACGGTGGTTTCGTACTCCGTCACTTCTTTGGGTGTGCCCAGACAGCGGTACTGAATCCTTGGCGTGACCGGGGCGGCGCTTTCAAGCACCAGGATGGTTTTACGCAGCCGGCGGTCGATGAAGTGAGCGTCCCAGGCGGGGTACTTCTTCCTGGGCAGGTCTATTCGGATGACAGGCCCCTCTGTCCTGGGTGTGAGGTTGGGCACTGGGGCTTGAGCTCCCCGAGGTGGTCGTACCTGAAACACGTCTCCATCCACCCCGGACCCCTGCTCTCTTTCTGACCCTTTAGTTCTCTGAAGGGTCCTGGGGGGGCTGCTCACCAGGTCAGGGGGGAGGCTGGTAGCCGGGGACACCAGCGACTCCACAGGCACCTCCTTCTCCACAATATAACCCCACCCGGACACCGGGCCGTCAGGGTGCAGCAGACAGTAATACACAAACATGAAGAAGGTGCCCAGAGCATAGCTGCTGGCCACCACGCACACCATGATGACGGCGTAGAAGTCTGAGGAGCGAGGGCCGTGGTACAAATACCAGGCGGTGGTGAGCGCCACATTCTCAATGAACACAGTCAGGCTGTAGATGAGCATCCTGCAGCGGGTGCGCCCCTCTCTCACGCTGAACCAGCAGAAAACGTACACGATGCCCACCATCATGTTATAGATGATCTCCTCCCATTTGGACATGCAGAAGTCCGTTTCACCTTGAATTATCCAAAACGTCATAATGCACCAGTGGGCCACGATGAAGATGCCGAAGTAGAGCTGGAACACGGAGGCGAACAGGGCGAAGGCCAGAGTGCGGGCGCCGATGGTGAACAGGTGCCACAGGATCTGAACTATGACGGCCTTGTAGGTCATGGGGAGCTTATCGTCTCGGGAGTCCCTCAGGACTTTCTGATAGGAGGCGACCATCCAGGCGAGGGATATCAGCGAGGCAGAAGCTGAAAGCCCTGGAGAGACAGAAGGAAGAGAGAGAGGAAGAGAAGTTAGACAGGATGGAAATGGCTCCGGGGTAACTGTCTTACCGTTTAGCATGGCAAGAATATACATTTCTCTGCTCTGTGGGGGCCTGATTGAGTGACTCATCGTGCACAGTGTGGGCTGCAGACGTGTGATTGACTGATGTGGCGGATTGGCCATTTTGGGACACTCACCCTGAAGGGGCAGCACCTGCCTGGCCTGGATCATGATGCTGAGCTGCAGCACCAGCTGAGGGGCGCTCTTCAGGAAGGACTCGAGCAGACGCAGCATGCTGATGTCAGCGCTCTCAAACATCATGCGCCAGTAGTAGTGACGGCGCTCGGGGTCTCGGTGCCAGCGGCTCTGCACGCCCAAATACAGGGCGTGGACATACCTGTGTATCAGAGGCAGTCACATTCATCAGTATACTGTGCTTCAAAAACATTCGGCCATCAAACATAGACTCTCAGAAGTCATAACTCTTTATTCCAAACTCTGGGAGTTGTCAGTAGTTTTGCCAAAAAAGCTGGCTGCTCGCTCCTCTGGGATTTCCGACTAGACTGAAACTGAACTAAGCGGCTCTGTGGTTTTAATTTTAGTGCAGGCATCGCAGGGGGTGAACGTAGAGCTCATCTGCGATCTCTCTTCAAATAAAATCAGAGTCAGAGGGCTGCAGAAAAAGTCAAATATGAGAACAGAAATCCAAATAAATGCTTTCAGTCAAGTCTTCAGATTGAAGGTTAGAGGGGGAAAAAAGAGCTCGCTATAAATCCCTTGTTGAACACCTGAGCTCTGCTGACATATAGTCCCACCCCCATCTCAGCTTGTTCTATAATGACCTTGTATAACAAACACATCCTTTTGTAGACACACCGGGTCACATGCATGCACTGTACAAACATATTCCTGCACAAATGTGTTGACTCCTATTTGCACCATGCAAATACACAATGTGTAAATCATTACCTTCATCATAATAAACCACCTAACTGTTTGAAAAAGAGTGGTGGTTGCCACGGAGGACTGAAGCTATAAATGTGTCAGTAATTGCCTCGGGGAGAAGGGTCAGAGGAGCCCTATGTCAACAAGCCCAGTGAACCACAAGGGAGGTTTGTGTAACCCTTTTTTGTTCTGCTTCCCACTACACAAAGTGTGCCTTGGGATGTAACACACTGAGAAAATAGAGCATACGTGCAGTAATGAGGGTCAAAGACTCAGGAGTACACACACACACACACAGAGACAGAATTTCATCGCACACACACATCGGCCTGTAACACAACCCCATATCCCATCTCTCGTGTGCTGACATTTAATTCTGGTAGCCGGCCCAAATTGATCCCGGTTCACCTGACTAACAGTGTATCAGTGACGGATCATTCCCGAGTTAACAGCTGAGGGTAAAACACACAGCCGGTAATCCTCTTAATGTGCAGACACGCTGGTCTGAGAGCAGCGTCAATGAACGGAGCACACAGCTTTAATGGCATTACCGGTAATTCTGTGCCGCCACAATGTTTTAATGTGCTCCTGGACACACTCTCTCTTTCACGCACACACACATAGAAGTCTAAGTCTCCAGGAGGAAATAAGGAATCAATATATATTACCCATAGGGCTGTCTAAAGAGGCAGGAAGAGAGCGACCACAAAGAAAGACACAGCAGGGAGATTATGAAGGCCTACAGATAAATCAAACAATTGATTCACATCTGATTTCATCATTCACACATAATTTGTCCTGCTATAACGTTCCAGTATGTCTATAAAATACAACTTTTCTTTGAATATCATCACGTTTTGTCTAAAGCCTCCTCCATCACAGTTCAGCTGGATGCTTCCTCCCGGCTGGCAGCAGTTCAAGCCTGTCAAACCCTATCAGAGCACTCTAAGCCTGAGCACTGCCTCTCCTCCATCACTGACTGAGTGGCTGACCTACAGACCTACTACAGTACCATCCGTGTGAGAGGAAAGTGTACGCTGGTTTGTTTTTAGTCTCAGAGCGTGCCCGGTAATTAAACATGTTTGGGCTCAGCTGAGAGGAAACAGACTGAATCTAAAAAAGCTGCTGGGAGATTTGAGACTATGGATTTTGCAAACATAAGAGCAGGAGCCTCAAGCTAAGAACTGAAAATACACTAAACAGTGAAAGGGAGGGCGGATACACATATCACTGCAAATAGAAAGCAGCTCTCATGACATTTAAGACTATTCATTTTCTTCAGCAGTCAGGCTCCTTCTTGTCCAAACCCCCTAAAAACAAAGGGATTTTTATTTTTCTATATAAGGCGATTGGTGTGGATGAGTTGATGATGAGATGATTGACCTAAAAGCGCGTCAAGGGGTTGGGGGGGTGGGTGGTTGGGTGGAGTCTAATTCTCCCTTTCTAAGCTCATGTCAAACAATACAAAAGGACATTCTGGCATTTTGGGCACAGTCCTCCCTAAATGATTCTAAGCGTTTAGCTCCAGGGAGTGATGCTGGGCTTTGGAGAATGCATGTGCACAGAGATGCATACAAAGGCATAATGTGTAGTCCCCCCTCCTCTCACATCCCGTTATGTTCAGACTTACCTCCAGACCTGTGCCAGCTGAAAGATGTGAATGATGGCCTGGGAGAGCCATATGAAGACTCTGCAGCAGCCCCGGGCTCCTCCCCCGGTGCCCGGCCCTGGCAGCACCCCGGCCTCGGCAGAGCGGCCAGCGCCCCGCTCGCCGCTGTCCTTGGTGCTGAAGTCGCTCTCCTCCGCTCCCGACGCCGCCACCACGGCGGCCGCGGCCGTGCCGCTCTCGACGGTTTCCGAGAAATCGTAGGCGAACCATCGGAAGCTCAACACTTGCACGACCACGGACGGAATTATCACAAAGACCAGAGTCAGTGCAAAGCACCAGTAGTACCTCCTTAGGTAGTAGTCCGCGGCCAGCCACAGGTCTGAGGCCCCGTCCGAGAAGAAGACCAAAAGGGCGCACAGCGTCCAGCAGCAGTCCGGGAGGGAGTAGCGCTGCTCGGCGGGACGCTGCTGGGGAGGCCGCGGGTCCGACCTGGAGGGACACTCGGGTGGGATTTCGTTTCGTAGAGAGACGGGTGCACCATCGGATTTCGCGGCCATGTTTGTTGTAGGGAAGAGAGTGAGTAAGAGATGGGAAAATGATGGAAGGGGGGGAGGGGGGTCGCGTATAGCCTGTCGGTCTGTATGCATGCGTGTGGGAGAGAGGGAGGGGAAAGGAGGCAGGGAGGAGGGCCAGGGTGAGAGATGGGGAGTCACCGCTGCTCATCAATCAGCGGTGATGATATAGAGAAATAGGATTTTAATTGCGAAAAATTACAAGCTGCAAGTGATGATTTTAGAGAGCAGATTTCTCTGCAGCTGGTACCTGGTTATTATCGTTCATATTCCTGCACAGATGACACGAGCTCTACTTATACAGCAGGTTGACATGAGTGCCTTTGAGTCAAAAAATCATCTTGCTTGTAGTTATAGCCAGTAGTGTAAGAAATAACTCAGATCATTTACTTCAGTAAAAGTACAGTTAAATATAGTAAAACAATCTAAAAATACTATAATGAAAATCCTGCATTCATAACTCAACTGTGATGTAAAAGTACATCACCATTTACAGCTAAATGCACTATTAGATACTGCAGCATCAGTGTGAATGTGTAGCATTTTGTTATTGTAGCTGGTTGAGGTGGAGCTAGCTTTAAATACATCAGTTCAGTCACATGGTTCCCATCCTAGGGGTCAAAAGGGTCATAAGATACAGTAAATCATAGAGGTGGTAAGATGGTCACTGGGGGAAAGAAGAAAAAACTTAAGTTCTGATACACAAATTTGTTTTCATTTTTTGGACCTTTCTCTAATCTTTGCCCTTTTTTTTTTATGAAATATTGGATAATTTTACCTCTTTGGGCCTTCAAAATATTTAAATTAAACCATCTGAGAGGGGAAATCTCTTTGGAGGAACTGCTAACAACACAGATACAAGGGGACCCAACTAGACAGTTTTCTTCTAAGCAAAAAGGTTGGGAACTACTGGTTTAATTTTTGACAATACATTATATTTTATAAAATTATCATAGGTATTTTTTTGTCAAATTTTAAATCTGCAAGTAAATAGTAGTTATAGGTAGCTGTCAGATAAATAAAAATAAGTAAAATATACAATAATTTAAAGTACAAAAGGGAAATACTCAACTAAAGCACAGACTTTGATCTAGGGGTCCTATATAAATAAACTTACTTATACTTAAATACTAGTACCTCAACATTGTACTTTAGTAAATGTACTTTCCATAAGTGTTTAGTTCAACTTCAATGGCACATAATGCAGTTAGAAAACGTTTATCGCAGTTGCAACCCCGTGCTCTGTTGTAAAACTCAACTCCTTACACTTCCAGTCATGTAATCACGAGGTTATATTTGCAGTTAAGTGTTATGACATCTTAAAGAGGCCTTTGTGTCTCACCATCATTCTGAGGAAGATCTGCTGAGTGAGCCTCATCTGCTTTCACTTGCCTCAAGTCAACCATCTGATCACAGTTTCTATTCTGCTTTTGCTGCCTCCATCTCTGAGGGTTCCTCTTTCTGTGCTCCTTCATCTCTTCACTGCTCCAACCGCCGCTGCAGGTCAGCTGAATCAACTCCTGGGCTAAAACTCCGGTGACTTGGGCTTAGGCCGTCGTTTATGCCAACAGGAAACACTACAGTTACACTTTAGGCTTGTCGAGACTCTCTTGGAGGTACTGAACCTCTCACTACTGGGTGTCCTGAGCAGTACTTTACCAACTTAAGCTGTTGTGTGCTGTGGAGAAAACACATGATTTATAAAACCATTAAAAGTGTTGTTAAAGTGTTCGTACTTTACCCCACATCTAGAATTATATTTCATTCTATCGAACAATGATAAAACATTTAACAGCTTTGGAAAACACACATACAATAAAGGAAAAAAAACAAGACAAAAATAATGAAAATGTACTAAAATTTAATCATTCATAAAAGCTGGAAAATCATCTGTGACAGCAATATTAGAGTTGGTTTAGTACAATATATTTTCAGCCTCAAGACACAAATCAGAACGCACCATTTTCCCCCATCAGTCTATAAAATACTAATTTCCTTAGCTTTATTATGCAAAAATGGAAGTAGAATATATTATGGGAAATATGGAAGGCTTGCAGCTCTCAATAAAAAACAAAGTCACTTAGGAAAGATGTTATCTCATCAATACACATCCTTGTAAGTAGGAGCGAGTAACTTATGGACAATGATGCATCTTTGTTGACACGGTTAGTGCAGAAATATATGAGAAGGCCAACATTTCACATGGTTTCTTTTTGCAAACGTATTGTCACAATATGTCAAAGATTGATGTTACTTTTAATAAAACATTTTAGTTCCCATATATGGATTTAAACCCATGGTCTCTTCTTTTACACCGATATTTCTAAAAGAAAGACACCTTGGAGAGGAAAAAAACAACAAATAAAACAAAAACAGAGTTGTCATCAGGCTGACAATACAAAAAAAGAGAGGTGGATTTCTTCGTTATTAAAAAGCAGAGAAGAGTATCTTGAGAGTATGTGCCGTCTCCTGCCATTTTGCAAGTGGTGAAGTATCTCTGTCGGCCTTTTTCAAAATGCTCTGGAGAGGACTTGGAATGCTGGCACGATCCACTGGGAAACAGTTAATCATTACAAGTTTCTGCAAGCAAGATAAAAATAATGTCAGTACATATTAAATATTGTGAAGGACATGAGTAGGGACCTCAAACACAAATGAGCTGGGAGCCACTGGACAGGTTGTTCTCGCCACTTGAACGCTTGGTGGGGGATAAAAAAAACACCTCCAGTGTTTTTTTTTTTTCTTCCATCAATACATTTTAACTAGGGGTGTAAGAAAATAACAAAAATATCAAGTATCGCGATATTATGCTTTCTGATACTGTATCAATTCTCAAAAACACTCGATTTTTAATGAAGATTTTACATGCAAAGATTAACTCAGTTAATACTTAATTTCATTGGCAAAGAGATGTGACCTCTCCAAGTAGTGCTATGGTGTTGGATGTTACAGGGACTGTGATAAATGCAAATGCAGATCTCACTGTTCTGATTGCATGAAAAAGTTAACTTTATTTTAACTCAGATTTTATGCATATGGTGCTGTGTAATTATACTGAAGGTTTTCCAAAAAAAATTATTTAGAATATCACAATATATCGCCTTGCTTACAGTCTCACAATATATTGAATCGTAGCCTCTGTATCATGATATGTATCGTATCGCCAGATTCTTGCCAATACACAGCCCTAATTTGAACTATATATGCTGGATCTGGACCCCGAGACCATAGTTTGAGACCCCTGCTTTAGAGTCTTTGAAGTCTTGTTAATAGCTGTCTTTATTTTACCATTTACTTCACAGTGGCCATAATTAACCTTCAGTGGCTACAGTAGTTTGGACAAGCTCACTGAACACATCACATCCTCTCAGGTCATAATGCACTCAAAGAACAAAAGAGTGGACAACAACTATTATAAACCAGTTATCCCCTTCATACAAATCATACACTTAAAGGATAGGTTCACATTTTTCTGTCTTAAAGTAATAGTCAGGTGTCAATATGAACATTGAAACAGGTTTTGCTTGCTGTAATAATTCATCCTGTTCATCCGGACCATTAAAACATCCCTTTCTGGACAGAGCTTCCTTTGTCCCTACTAGCACACATAGAAAGCATACGGATGAATGTCCTGCGCAGGTTGCTCTACCCATTTCAAATGTCACCATTTGAGATACCAATCCTCATCTGATAAATTGGACCGATTGTTCTCTAAATTAATTTGGAATGGCAAGCATCCAAGAGTCAGACTTAAAACTTTGCAACTTTCCAAAAGAGTAAGAGGACTAGGACCACCAAATCTTAGATAATACTTTTGGGCAGCGTAACTAAAACCTCTGACAGTGTAGATCTGAGATCTCACAGATGGCTTAACATTGAAAAAAGCCAATGCCAGCCTCATTTAGGCTATCCAGATCAATTTCTCCTCTGACAAGCATAGGCAAAAGATGGTCAGAATATGGACTTAATTATGTACACCAATTGGGTGATAGCAAGCTATTTGAACAATATTTTTTAGGTATTAATAATTGAGACATTTAACAAAACACAAAGACTGGGACAAAATTGTAAAACCCACAGGAGCAGAGAAATTCTTGGGAAATGATGATGGGAAAGGTAATCTCTAGTTTATATCAGGATTTTTTTTAATTATGAACCAAAATAATTCAGTACAAATTAAAGAAAGATGGGAGGCTGAGATGCAACAAGAGATATCAAGAGAGGACTGGAAGGCAATATGCTCTGAAGCATTCAAGTTTAAAGTTATTGCCAGATATTTTCACAGATATAGGCAAAGTCGGGCCCAATACACACTAACAAATATCGGAGAAATTGTGGAGCATAAAAAGGAAATCATCTCCACATATTCTGGTCATGCTCTAAACTAAGACCGTTCTGGGAAGAGGTATATCGAGCTCTTAGAGAGGTATTCCACGCTGATATCCCTCGAGACCCACGAATCGCCTTATTAGGGGTAAAACCGGAGGGCATAGAGGGAAGAGCTGAAAATGATTTGTTGCGGATCTTACTAATCACAGCAATGAAGAGTTTTACTATTAATTGGTTAAAGCCTGAGCCACCCACGTACAATTAGTGGACCCCTAGAAAATCTGGGACATCTATGAGATGGAGCAGATAACCGACGCTAAGATTACAAAAGAAGTTTGATGAGAGATGGAGTCCTATAATGATCTTATTAATGCAGTGATAACCTTAACCCTCTGGGGTCTCGTCAGTCGCCCACGATTGCAAAAGCACTCACTTCATACTGTTAATAATATCTCTGCAACTAATGTATGTAGCGACTTACTATGAAAACTATCCTGCAGCGCACCGTCCAGCCGTTACAACGAGCCGTCACTTATAATCCATCCAGGGGCTTGGTAATCCATCAAGGAAACACTGTTATTTTTGGACACTTTCGAAAAATAATAAAAGCGATAATTCAATGTTATATGTACATATTTATCTAATGCCGACTATACAAACGACTCTCTCCTCTCCAATTACAAGCTGTGATATTAGGTGGTGAACTGTGCGCCAAAGACGGTTGCGAAATGGCGCATCGCCGATTTACAAACATGATAAATCTATACTGTGTTCTGAGCATTTAGAAATCGACTGCAACACGGACGCGACCTTCAGAGAGTAAATAGATATAACAAGACAGTAATCTGAAGTGTATGGAGCTACGTAAAAACATTGGCGGAAGTGATGCGATTCTATCGTGATAAAAATGTAAATAGTTGGATTAATAGAGTCTTTATTTTAGCTTTGTTTTTCACCTGAGACCACCTGAGAGGCTATAATGATAATCATGAAAATTATATAAATGACTTGCTTGTGCCTTACAGTACTGAATTTATAAACGTTTATATACAGTTAAGAGAGTCGAGACCCCAGTAATAAAAAAAAAATGGCTCAGTTCCCAGAGGGTTAACTCACATTAGGGGCTGAGGGATGCATTGATAATCCCAATTATCAAGACAGGCTTGTTAATGTAGTGACAACCCGACTCACCTATCCCTCTAACCCCTAGAAGATAGATATGTGGATGTATCGTTATTTTATTTACTTTGAATCCAATTGGTCAGTATCTTTGTGTTTTTTTTTAAATTATTTCTTACCTCATCTTATTTTACTATTTCATTTATTATCTATTTATTTTTTACTTATTTGTGTGTTATGTCAACTGTAATGGATATGATTTCCCTTTTTAATGCACTTTTAGTATGATGGGGGACAAAATATACAGTCCTCGTTCTGTGCTAAAATGTATTGCAAAGTTTATCTGAAGCTAATATGCTTAAGCAATCGGAGTTAGACAAATAAAGTGCTTATCTTCCACAGTAATAGTCTTTTTGTGGGACGGTGACACAAGGAGGGATTTTACTAAAAATACTGAAACTTTGGAAGGTCCAAACGAGGACTGTGAATTTTGTCCCCCCATCACTTTGTGTATTAGGAAAGCTTTCTTAATGGCCAGTATGAACAGGAGGAACGATTACAGCAAATAAACTTAACTTGAAAAATAGTGAACACACAAAGCATGCTATTGTGTTGGTAATTCATCACAGGGAACAACACGTCTGCTTTTATTGATTTCTGAGTTATATTCTCATGGTGTTCCAAGGCAGAGTAGTGTCATTTGAAAAGGAAGCAGACATAATCGTCACTGTGATGAATTACACATTTCAACCAAGCTTCACGTCTCCAGATTGAGTTTCATATCAAAGTGAGAAGACTGTAAACTGAACAAACTGGGGTAAACGCATACAGAAAAACATGCTTTGGGGAAGAGTGGCTCGTAATGTAAAGTCTAGCACATTAATATAGTGCGTCATTTGTAGAAAATGGGCCAGAACATGAAGTAATGCTGGTATATTGTAGTACAATTACAGTTACAACGCTCCAACAGCAGATGGAGCCACAACTTTCATGAAAGGCTTACAACTTGATACTTTTATATGAATCTCTATAAATCATCTTTGATCAAATTCAAAGATGAAGCCCTAAAATGGATTTTCACACATCCTTTAAGTTTCAGTAGCTTGGTTGACACTGGACATTAGTTCCAGGTTTCCTTTTCATCATATGAAAACAGAAGGTGGTATAACTGATGGCACCACAGGGCAAAAGGGGACTAGAGAGGGTTTTCATTTATTCTATTCCCCCCTAAAAAGATTTACTTTATGTGTCATCTTTGTGTCAGAGACATCAGTGATGCTTTCAACCTCATTTACTCAGTTTATCCTGTTACTGCAACACAATACATGCATGCTTGCCGTCAAAATTTATGAAATTACTCAAATAATCACTGCAATAAACCTCTAAACGTTCAGTGACAATCCCGAGCTCAGTGAGCAGCGGGAGCTCTGCTCATGTCTGGAATAAATTTAGATTCAACACCCACTCACCTGGCCTGGAGCTGCTGTGGGAGGGCATTTTAGAGCAGCGTGCAACTCGACTTCTTTTTTGTCTTCTTCTTTTCCATCGGCGTTTTTCTGTTGATCTGTCTCACCAGATCATAGAAAATCTACAACAAGAGAGAGTTCAACGGTCTCAACATTTTGCTTTAGCGATCACATAACTAATATCTTAAAAGTCAAAGTCATTTTAGTAATTTTCTCATAAAAAAGTAGGTTATATTATACTCTAGTATATAGCTTGCAGCTCTCAATATACAACAAAGTCACTCATGACTGTAATGTTTTCTCATCAATACACATCTCGTAAAAGTAGGGGGACATACTTAATGTAATTTTTCTTGGCACTGTTAAAGCAGAAATGAATGAGAGGCTCATAAAGCTGCAACAATTAGTTGATTAATGCTTCAACTTATCACCAGAAAATTAATCTGCAACTACTTTGATTTTGTTTTTTCTTGTATTCAAGTTATTTGTCACATGCTCAATATATCTGTACACTGTGCAGTGAAATGCTTTTTTGTCCCGTCCTGTGCTTGACATAATACATTTGAAAAAATACAATATAAACAACAGGAAAATATATATGACAAAAGATAAGAGAGTGATTATCTGTAAATACAAAATGTGAAGCAGATATTAAAAAGGATGTTTGGGAAGGGTGGAGGCATTTGTCAAATTATATCAGATGATTATTGATTAATGGTGGAAACTTTTAAGGCCCTGACACACCAAGTCGATGGTCGGCCGTCGGACAGTTGACAGCCGTCGGTGGGTGTCTATCAGTCTAGTTTCTGTAGTGTGGCCCACACCGGTGGCTCTAGTCTGCCCGTGTCAGCGGCTTTTTAGGCAATTCAGTGCACGAGAAGAGAAACAGAAGTGAGGTAAGCAAGCCAACGAGTAAAGGTAAGAGGGCAAACACAGGAGGCTCTTCTCATTATTCATCTTCATCTGATCCTTCCAATACACGGAAATGTTCACGACATGGTCGTCTGGAATGAAGCTAAGTGGTGAGTGACAGTGGTGTGAAAATGGTCGGCAAACGCTGCTTTATTTCATGTACGTATCATAACAGCTTGTATATCCACCGTCCTCGGTCTTCTGGTTTCCCTTTTTGAATGACGAATACAGACTACCACCGCCTGCTGGTGTGGAGAGTTATTTCTCTCACGCAAGTACAAAAACCTACGTGCTAACTGGCCGTCTGCTGTAGTCTTTGCAGTGTGCTCAAATGCAACTTGTCGGCCAAGACGAAGGCGACGTTAGGTGACGCAACAGTTGGCCTTCATCGACTTCTCTGATGTCAGCTTGGTGTGCTGGGCCTCAAACCGAACGCCGTTAGCAACATATGCTAAGGTTAGTACAACAAGCTGTGCGAGTCAGTCACACTATGGTGAGCGCAAATGAAACACTGGAGCTGGAAGACACGCCTGCAGTTTCCCGGCCAGCTACAACAGCAACGGAGAGAGAGTTGTGTATAAGACGACGATGGGGCGTCTGTGTCGCTCCTCAGTTGTAGGAGATGTGAATAGAAACACATCGAACGTGGCTAACGCACATCACCCAGATGTCACCGAGGAAAAAACAAACCGGAGCCCACTAGATGAAACGGAATACATAAATGTGCTTTGAATGTTTAAATATAGCCAATTGAATTGGAACTAACTGAAACACTCCTTCTAATGCACAACTTTTATTTTGTATTGATATATGTATTTTTAATTTCATTGCATAAGAGATGCTTTACAGATTTATAGCCTGCTGCCTTTTGGGAAAGTGATTGTTCAGTGTTCATATAGTGTAATACAGAAGTGTTTGAAATGTTCCTTATTTTTAAAATGAAAATAGTTGCCAGTAGGCAAAATGCTGCCACAGTCCCCCACCAAGACGATTGTGTCTGTCTTTGACACTTGCACTACTGTCTGCTCAAAATAAATGAAAAGAAACGTATCCTTATGTATTTGTTGTTTTTTTTCAGCTGTACCGAACTGTCCATGACTCATAAACCAGGTTATGAACCGAACCGTCACTTCTGTGTACCGTTATACCCCTAATAGTAGTCGTACTTACCTCATTAACATTGATCTTTGATTTAGCTGAAGTCTCTAAAAAGGCACAGTTGTTCCACTGACGGGCCAGGTTCTGACCCTGCTCCTTGCCAACAACACGCTCGTCCTCCAGGTCACATTTGTTTCCCACCAGGATCATTGGAACCTGATCAATTAAAGGAAATGTTAAAGGCTCAATCTCCAAAGCAATATCGTACTGCATATAGCATTTTAATTTTTACACAGCCAAACATGAATGATCCTCTTGGTTTATGATCTTATATACAGTAGATGCACAAGCAAAATGTTGAGTGAGCCTTTAACCAAGAAACACAAGACCAATCAAGTAACCTGCTGCTATGAATAAGTAAAGCACACTCAGCATGCTGCACGTCCTCCCTCTAAATCAAGAGATGAAGAGGCTAAGACTGAAAGTGGCAGATAGCATCTAACAGCTCTGACATTTCCACCCTGTCACAAAGTTCCTGCCCCCCCTCGCTCTGCCCTCTCTCCCACAGAGCTGACTCTAATGAGGAAGTGATGAGCCTGAGAGGTGACACAGGCAGATTATACAGAGAAACACCGACCAAAGGTTATCACTGAGGAGGAACTCTCCACACACTGAGGAGGTGCCTTATCGAATTACAAGAGCTGGTGAAACATTAATGTCACTAGTACTACAATTAGATAAAAAATATTGCAAATGCAAAACAGTTGGTGGTTCCAGCTTCTCAAATGTGAAATTTTGTTGCTTTTCCTTGTCTAGTATTATAGTAAATTGAATATCTTTTGGCAAAACAAGACATTTGATGACATCATCTTGGGCTGCAAGAAAGCGTGATGGTTTTTTGTTTTTTTTTACCATTTTCTTTCTGACCAAAATATTAATCAAAAAAATGTGCAGATTAATCTATAATGAAAATAATCAGCAGCGGTGTGCAAAATCAGATGGAAAAATATAACCGATATAAATTTTTACTGGTTAATTTTTACTCTTTATTGATTATTATATCAGTAGTGTAAAAGACAGATGATAAATACAATTATAATGTTTTAAAAGAGTATAACACTCACGTCCTCTGTGTCCTTTACTCGCAGGATCTGTTCCCGGAGGTCCTGTAGGTCATTAAATGTCGACTGCGCTGTAATGGAGTACACCAAAGCGAAACCTTGGCCATTCTTCATGTACAGGTCCCTCATAGCCGTGAACTGTTCCTACAGATCAAAAACAGAGAGGAGAAGCCATCAGCAGCCTGTTTACATTTGTCTTCTATCTCCATCTGATGCCTGTGACTGACTTGACTTACTGTTCCAGCCGTGTCTAGGATTTCAAGCATACATTGCTGCCCGTCGACCTCGACTTGCTGTTGGAGAAAAACAAACATTTTACTTACTTATGAAACAAGTGGAGGCATTTAAACAGCCAATCACTGAGTTGCATTGAGGTCAGAGTGTACAGTGTGTTTCTGAGCTTACCTTTCTGTAGGAGTCTTCTATTGTGGGGTCGTACTTCTCCACAAAAATGCCTTGCACAAATTGGACTGTCTGAAATGGACAAATGATACAAAGGAAAACATCAAGACAGTGTGTCATTACTAATCAAAAACTGGCACACTGTTTGTATTACTTCATCCAAATCTATTTCGCAAAATATATAAACACACTTCAATTATTATGATTCATCATCTCTGACTGGCAGCCAGTTTAATTTCTTAACAAGGATAATTTATATTCTTTAGGCTGCTCAGCCCATGACTCGTGTATTCTTGCATCCTATTCTCGCTTTTATTTATTGTGGCCTCTTGAAATATTACATCCCCACATATTTTATATCTGCAAAATACAGCCCTTTACAACAATGCAGTTTATGTAGCGCTAAGAATCTATCTACAAATTTATAGAATATATATTTCTTTCTCATTCAAAGCACTCTAATTTAATGCAAATTGCATCATAATCATGTCAATAACAACTTTACTACAAAACTGTAATAAACATATACAGTAAAGTCAGTTGTCTGTGCTGCAGCAGCTGTCACTCACCAGTGCTGATTTTCCCACGCCTCCTGATCCCAGCACCACTAACTTGTACTCGCGCATGGTGGACAACTTCACTGGACAGCACAAGGGTCTGTGAAAGGACAGATAGAGCGATAAAGTGAGACAGAGGATCTTTGTGTCTTTTATAGCAACAGAAAAGACGGCTCAGCTAGCTAAATCCAAACAAGCTTTTCCAAATTACCCTGTCCATGAGAAAATATCATTAAGAAACATTTTAATAACCTGACTGAAATTAATTCATGGCACATCCATAATTCATCTATTACAATAATATTGTATTTGAAGCAAGGTGTTAATAGCATAATCTCCCTAACAGTGCTTTTAGACCGTCATCAACACACAAAACAACTCCTATTCAAAACCTATTCAATTCTCTTTGTTGCTTCATATATTTGTATACACACTTGTATGTAGATAATTGTTCTCTCTTTATTTTTACCTGTCTTTGTTCAGCTTGTTGTCCTTGTTTTTAGCTGTATTTCTATCTTCCTGCAAATTGACTTTGTTTAAGTACATTGACAGCAACTTAAAACCAGAGTCAAATTCCTTGTACGTGTGCACAATACTTGGCTAATAAAGCTGATTCTGATTCCGTTTGCAATCAAAGACGTTTTTGCAGCAAGAGACCAAAACCAGAAACTTCAGCACTATGTACAGTAACTGAAGTCCTGAAGCTGATCGACTAAGCTGATGTCAGAGTGAACACCAAGTCAGTACAGTGTCTACAACAATGAAAAATCACCACTGACATCACAAGATTAAAATGTTGTTCCTCTGCCAAAAAAATGAGCTCTCTTTCCCACCCACTACCATGGGACTTCAGCTGTCATGACAACAGGGGCGTTTTCTTAAAAAAAAAAAACATCAAGAAGAGCTGAAGGAAATCATAGACATGCTCCTTAACTCCAGAGATTCAAGCCAGTGTTTCAACCAGTAGTTAACACTGGCATCACAGAATAATTAAGTGCCTTTTTAGTAAAAACTTGTAACGTCTGACCCATAACATGTAATGTAGAGCTGTGGACTCGAAAAAGTGCAAAAGATCCTGAAATATTAGTGTAAGAGTCAGTAGGTAAGAGTTCCAGTGCTGCAAATAACTTAATGTCATTACAATATGTGGGAGAAAGGCCATGGAGAATGACCCATCATCAACTCCATCAGCCTGACACAATTTAGACAGTGTACGTGGCCTAGAAAACATTAAGAGTCAGGAGAACTGTCACAGGCATGACAATGATTTAAGATGAAGACAGATATTTTTTCTTAATCCAGGGATCAAAAGTGACAAAATCTTTGACAACTTTGCTGATTATGAGTAATAAAGAAGGCTCGTCTTTTGAGGTGTCATTTTCCACCACAATTTTATTAAATTTTTGTGTTTTGTTTATCTTGTGAACGTTGAATATGGGTGACTGTGAATGCTGGGAAAGTCATGAACCTAAAGTTGTATCTTCCACGTCCACGAGTATGTGAGGGTCCGTGTGACGTAAATTTCGTCATCAGAGGGTTTACCCGTAGGCTCTATGCGGACGTCCACGTACAATGAATTTTGTGCGCCCACGTAGTCTTGTTTGTGCGGCCACTACGCTACAAATGGTAGTCTAGCGTTCTACTGCACATGTGTGGAACGCGTCCTCCAAGCGGACAGTATAAACAGAACTACTATGCGTCTGTGGTGTCCGCAGCTGTCCGTGTATGCGTCCGTTTGGGAGTATAACCGAGGCTTAACACTGATAATCAAACCTGTCATTGTTCTGGGTTTCATATGCACATTTTAGATTATTTCAGAGAAAACGTGAGTAGATCTGTCTAATTTGCTGTGTACTTAAATAGATTTGACTGAATTGGGAGAATTTCCATTATCAGGTGAACTCTATCAAATGAATTCTGATTTTAAGGTGAAGATCAGAGATAATGAGTGGCAGCGTGAAAAACATATCTGGGGTAGCCAATAATCACATAACAATACTGTTCACAAACATGTACAGAGGAACACGTGGTGAAAAGTTTTAAAGTAGAGCTTTTTGTGTTTTAAATGTTATTCTGAAATGCAAATGTAATCTTCATTTTATGTACAAATGTCAAAGAGGGGGTGATGCACACTAAAATCTCATTTACGAACCTCTTTGAATCTACTTATCATACTAGGTCTGCGGGACATTTGTCATACGTTGAGACAAACAATACAAAAACAACTCTGTCACACTCGACTGGCATTTGCAATTCTAACTACGACGTATGAAGCACCACCAGAAACCCACAGTGTGAGACAGGCACACGAGGCACTCTACAAAGAGCCATTGTAATGACCCTCCTCTACTCAAGTACACCATACAAACAGAAAATGGAGATCAGAGGGAGCATGCATGACCACGGCACTGAAACCATTACCAGGGCGAGGGGGGTGCACCTAAGGGTGACGCCAATGTGTGCATGATGCATTTGTTAGCCTAAAAATTGTACGTAAATTGCTCTGTGTTTAAAATGTAAATTTATGTGGGTGTCACAAAACTTGCTTCTAAGCCCTGACATCAGATAAGGAACCTAAGCCTTCCCCCCGATTAGATATGAGCCTGGACTCAAACATTTCAAGTATCAAACACTTGAGCTGACAACCTTCACCAAACCTACTCATGAATTTTTGCTGGCTTTGTTGATGAGAGCGCCTCATTGTTGCGAACAGCTGATGAACACTTTATTCCACATTCCTTATCAAGAAGTAAAATGTAAACATTTATCCCAGTTTGCAAATGGACAAAGCCTTACACAAAAGAGCATTTTGCACAAAATCTGTGCAGTAAAACAAAAAGCACATTCATGCAGCTTAACCTACTGTGTACACGGCTGATGCAGATGACAACTCCCTCTACATCTGGGGAGGGGGGCGCCGGCAGATCCTCAGGTACACTGATGTCAGCGGGCAGGGGCTGGGGGTCGGTTGGGAGCCAGAAAACTAGGTTACACCAGACTGTTCAGACAGGAAACTGGCCCTGAATTAAACCAAATATGGAAGTGTTTACATTCAGATCACTGGCCTAGATTAAACTGGATTAATTTACAACAACACTGAAATTGTTGCTGATTTGTTTAGAAAGGCAGACAAAAGGGAAAATGTAAGGACATAATTTGACACCAGACTCCATTGGAAAAACAGGCAATTAGAAGAATTATTAAAATCATCTGCTGTGCAGTGTTTGCTCAATCACACAGTGTGATGCTGCTGCTTTTGAGGGATGACTTCTGTTGCTAGTTTAAAGGCTGTGTGGGTCTACTTAATAAAGTCAGGAGGTGAGTTGTCAAATGTTACATAAACATAATTTATTCCGTGAGAGACCTGTTGCTGATCAACCCACACAGTAAAAAAAAAAAATACTTGCTTGTCTAAAACATTCACCACAAAGCTGGTGGACTTTTTAAAATTATGGCTAACTGGGCTACTCTTGAATCTTGTATCGTGTGTCAAAGCCCGAAGGGGAAAAATGGATCTTAACTTAACATTAACACAAACACACTTCTGATTTAATAAAACTTTTATAAAAGTATATCTTGTAAAGCTAAGACTATATAAATTAAACGAGTAGTGCTATGTTGGCATTCAAAACAAACAAATATTAACTTATTTTCGTGACAACATATAACGTAACGTTGGTAGGTTTCGAAAGGAAGGGTGTGGCTATTAGTTTCCCAATGCAATAGACTGTGACCGTAACACCGTTTAAAACGATCAGTCAAAGTCGGCAGTATTTTATGCATTAATGGGTCAACATAACTTCAATGAGAATTTAACGTTAAGGTTGAGAAGTCGTAGCCGATACCAAAAAAGTAGCTTGATTACGACTACTCAAATGTTAGCATTTGGCTAGGAACACTTGGTAAATGCTAGCTAACATTATTGGGTGTTAGCCTGGAAAAGATACGGCGAGCTGTGCAGCACAAACACTGTTAACTAACGCTGGCTTGGCAGTGAAAAACAGTTGAGCTCACGGTTTAACGTTACTTGATGTCTGACAAGCATTAAACTCTATTTTAAGTCGCCTAACGATTAACATAACATAGCTAACACCGTTAGCTAAATAAGTTAGCTATCCAGTTAGCATTAAGATGAACTCTCAAATCTCGTTTTTTATTTATTCTAGCTAACGTTTGAGATTCAAGACGCTAGTTGAATTCACGTTAACATGTGGATACACCACTACATATGTGAAAGCCAGTGAGATACGATCGGACATTAAACTACTTGCACCACAAACCATGTTTGTATCGACAACTCGTTAGTTAGTTATTAGCTGACGTTAGCTACTCAACCCAGACATCTAGCTTGTAAGCTAAAGCTATTTTACTGACAATAATTATTTCGCTACAGTGGAGCCAGGAGTCATTTTAGTGTCTCGTCGGAGACAATGAAATGTTAAGGGACTATTCACTAAACGAATAAAATCACATAGCTGGATAATTAGCTATAAAATAGCTAATTTTACACAGGGGTAAAGCTTCACAAGACACTTACCGTGTTCCGCTATGTGTGCGCTAAATCACACTGTGTGAATGTACGGAAGGGTCTGAGCAGCAGCTAATGATTGGATCGGGTTCAGCCAATCACAGCTAACCAGGTTAAGGTACAATTTAAACCTCTGCAGCTCAAGTCAAGTTTATTTATATAGCACATTTCATACGACAGGCATAGACCCAATGTGCTTCAAAATATAAAACAAAGACCATACATGACAAAAACATATAAGATAAGAACATATAAGATAAGAAGGTATTACATATACAAAAACATATAAGATAAGATAAAACATATAAGATAAGAAGGTAGGCCTATTATTATTATTATTATTATTATTATTAAAAAGGGAATTATAATAATGATAATAATAATAATAATAATCCAGATTCTAAAATAAAAGTTTTACCCATTAAAGCAGCCGTGGGTAGAATTGGAGCAAATATGATTTTAAAAAGTTATTTTTATAAAACAGTCACTATATATTGACGGTAGTGCATGAGACAGGTAATCTGAAAAAAATCATGTGCCTCGGTGTCCTCCGGTGCTCCTAATGGCATCTGCAAGACTTCACAGATCGGAGGAAAACAACCAATCAGAGCTGAGCTGGAGTCTTGCCGTCTCTGAGCAGCTGTCAATCACTCGCAAACTCCAATCAAACGGTCAAACTAGGCAGCGCTGATCAAATATGAATCAATATTTTGTTACTGTAATGCCTATTTCTCGCCTCAAATGTTTTCAGAAACATCTTGTAGTGTACCGTTTAGCTGTAAAATGAGAAAATTTGTGACCCAGCAGCCATGTTGAGATCAGAAATACCAAGCACCAGCCGGCCAGAGCACAGCCAATAGGAATAGATTTTTTAAAGCCTGAAAACAGAGCCATGAGGAGGTGCAGAAGTCTAGTTTTCTCTCAGAACACTTGAATTACAATATGCTGAAAGGTTATTATGGATGCCCAATGATGCCAAAAAAATATTGCCTACTGCCACATTAATGGAAATTACTGAAAAAGAATCAGTGGAGGAGAAACCTACTTTGTCTTATATAAAGGTATACAGGTTGTTTGTATTCTTGTTCAGGAAGCTGGAGCATCTCAATAACATCTAAAAAAATTACATCTGATTCTCAAACACTCCCCGAAGAAATACACGGCAGAGAGAGAGTGTCTTGATTATGAAAAAGTAGCACAGCTGCACTGAGAGCTGATGTTTGGCAGGTGATTTGTGGTTTGAAGTTGAATCCAATAAGAAGACGTTGAACCCCATGTGACATAAACCGCCATTCAAGTTCTCGTGTTTGTTCACTTTTGGCATTTTAGATTTGCAGTGAGATGGGATCTTATTTTTCAGTCTTTAACACAACCAAACCGCAAGGGTTGTTTTTCTCTTACCATCTGATCTCACGTTAATTTGTTTTTGGTTTTGTTTGTTTTTTTGTCAGATATTGTTGTTCAAAGCATCAGTCTGAGTTGCTTCTGTTCCTGTTTATTTGTATTTATAGATAAAATATATATATATATATATAACGTCATTCCGTTGTTGCTGGATGGATTTTACTGTAACATACCTTTTGGTGTAGATTAAATACATGTACTTGCTATATGAACTGTATCCCTCTGAACTAGTAATCTGATAAGGCAGTATACATATTTAACTTTGAGATCACATGGTGCAGACTGAGTGCCTGCCAGTCATCAGACACAGAGGTGCTGTGATGATAATCTGTCTGCTCTCTCCAGCTGTGGCCATTGACCTGAGTCATCGGACATCTGTCTCGCAATGTTTCGATGATCACAGCGTCTGATAAGCAACAAAATGCAGAGGGAGAGTTGAGTCACCTTCCTTATTGCCTTTCACGTTTACATAACACAGACTCACTGCATAAAATACATATATACTGTACATATATATATATATATATATATATATATATATATATATATATATATATATATATATAATTCAGTTATTTTAGGGCCCTTATGGCTGGAGATGCAGGGAGTTTATGTATGAATGTAGACACCCCAGAACAGTGAGTCTCCTTTTCAATATTGAGCATTCAGAAACTTTAAAGGTACAGTGTGCAGGATTTGTCAGCATCTAGTGGTGTGGTTGCAGATTGCAACCAACTGTGTCCCTTTCTGCTCACTCCTCCCTTTCCAAGACTGTGGTAACGTGAGCCGCCGAGTGCAAAACCGTGGTAATGCCGTTCACCTCACTCAGAGGCCATCCTTACCATAATAACACTACTTTAGGAGCAACGGAAGTCAGACGGCGGCTGGCGGTACCACGGTTTTACACTCTGCGGCTCACATTACCGCAGTTTCACAAGCGTGTCGGAGAACTATGGTGGCCTTCAGGTAACGTAAAAATGTGAAAGGCTCTCTCTAGAGCCAGTGTTTGGTTTGTCTGTTCTGGGCTACTGTAGAAACATGGCGGAGCAACATGGCCAACACGTTCTTGTTCTTTTAATACATCCATGGTTCTCCTCCCAACTCGTCACATACCGCCCCTTGGCATGTTAGCACATTAGCATTTAGCTCACAGCATCGCTGTGCTGCTAGCGTGGCTGTACTCTTTATATTCTCAATACACAAAACTGTTTTATATAAGCTGAGTAGAGTTTGTGCTCTTCACTTGGTTGGTGTGCTGACATTACTTTTGTTGCTGAGACACATTTAACTAATGTAGGTGTGTCACATTATTGGTCGTATCTAAATATTTCCTTCAGTTGATCATCCACTTAATATTTCCTTAGTCCTTTGTCATGCCATGTTTGTCTGCTGGCATGACAGAGGCCCACATGAAAGAACAAGACACCCAGCTGGTGACTGCATGGATTACATGAGTTACTCTCACTGCATATCTTCCTCATTACACTGGCTAAATATGGAGTTTGTGACACACCTCAGATGACTTATGACTGCACATATCATTTATTGTTCTGTCTACTGGGGACAGTGTTGCCATGTTACTCTAACAAAAGGTTCTTGCCCTCATTGAAAACAAACAAATTAAAGAGCTATTACCACAGTCATCATCATAAACTGTAGATATGGAAGTTATAAATAGCAGCCTTAAGTAAAGTAGATAGAAATGTACACAGTAACTGTTTGTGCTCTGTCGTCCCTCAAACAGACCCTATGAACACTGACATGTTGACCTTTGACCTCATCATACAAACTACAGATTAACTTAAAAAGAGACACACACATGCCTATTTGTCAGTTCAGTGCAACACCGGTGACCGAGCTTCAGGCCAAACCTGTAAAATAAAAGAGACACCAACAGAAGTAATATGCAGTACATGATATGAGGAGAATCCACAAGGCCTTGGCTCTAAAAATACTGTTTTACTATCCTTACAGCTGGAGTCACTTACGGTTCCAAGAGTCGAACAATTACACATAAATCAGTAACAGGATATTTCTGATTCAGTTTTAATTCATTCATTTGTATTCACAGTGTGTAATCATGAAAATCCATCCAATTCATGTGATTTAACGTGACGTTATCGCCTCCTACTCCTCATTATATATCCCATAATGAAATAATTTCATCTGATCTATGCTTTCATTATGCTGTTTGAAATGAACAACGGCTCCCTGTAGATTCTCCCTCCACTCTATCTTGATGTCTGCCAGCTAAGCTACTTTATCTGGCAAAATGGGAACAAGAGATGCCTGTGAGGACGGGTGTGATGTTTGAGGAGCAGATTGTCCACCTTTAGCCTTTTATGTGACCTTGATCAAGGTGAGGGTCAGTCAAGGAGAGAGCAGGTGTCTCATTGATGCTTGACTTCTTTTTTCCTTGTTGACATCCTGTACATTTCAGCAGCTGTTTTGTGATGAGAATTTAAGGCAACACTGAACCTTATGGGTTCACTCGACCTCTTTCATCAGAAATTTGTTGTCAGTGGTGGAAAAAGTATTCAGAGCTCTTTACTGAAGTAAAAGTACTGAAACAACAATGTAAAAATACTCCATTATTACAAGTACGAGTACTGCAATCAAAATCCTACTTAAGTAAAAGTACTTATTCTGAGGTAAAATGCCCCGTGACTGATATATTATTATCATATGGCATTATTCAATTGTTCGTAATGATGCATCAATGTGTAAACTGCAATTTGCCTCCAAAGGGTCACAATATAAATCTGAGTTCTGCTTCACAAATGTGTATTTTGATTTATTTATTATTTTATTAATATTATATTTTATTTTACTTTTCTTTGATCTTTGTTCTTTTGTGAACATTTTGCTTTCTCTTTCTGAAACATCATAGCAGACATTTTGACTTGTTAAAACAGTGAGAGGTAGATTAAGAGCTGAGAGTCTTAAAGGCTTTCACACTGTCAAAAGTATCCAAACATAAAGACAAATTAACTGCACCAAAGACCTACTGCAGGTGGAAAAATCCCATGTTTATCTGTTTAGAAAGTTGAATGGTGGGTGGATATATTGTGAGGGTCAGTGCACTGAAGAGAAGCTGCTGCAGAGTGATTCAGTTTGCTGGATGAGATACAAGAGTGTGGAATAGTCTTTGTATATGTGATCCTTAAAAGGCTCTATTGGCAGCAGCTTTCTGTAAAGGAATTTAATTTGTCTTCACATGAGCTGCTTCATTCCCTGAGCTTCACTCAGTTGCTGTTAGACGAAGAAACAAAATGTTATGTGGCTTTGTCCGTTTGCAACACGGGGTTGATTGATCACTTTCAATTATGATGAAAACGTACTTGAATAATCACTGCTGTGCTCTGAAATAATTATCATTACATGATGTACATGTCATTGTTTATGTTTGGTGGCTGCTTTGATTGAATGGAAAACTCATCATCTTGGCTCAGTGTTTTTTTCAGCTCCAGCTGGAATTGCTCAATATTTGTCTGAGTGTTATGAGATCTGAACACTCTTCTGTAAGAAAAACCTTGAAGACATACATATCTGATCTGTATGATCCATTTGTCTCAATTCTATAGCCTTCAAAACAGATTTTTACCCTGATAAAGCATTATTTATAGACTGATAAGAGTTATAGACACATCAGGAAAATAATTCTTCTAAAATCACTTTGACTACAGCTGATGATTTAACTCTGCAGCTCTTCAGCTCGATAACAGGCGGCCTGAAGGACACAGTTCATCATGGGATGTATTTTTAACGCCTGCCACAGATGCTTTATGGTCACACACTAATGGATCTCCTCCTGGTTGCACCTGCTGTCATTAGCTTCCTCTAAAGTCCCCACGTTCAATTTGAAAGAGTAGGACGATGGCTGAGGTCTTAAAAAACATGCTGAGCTTTAGCTGCTAAAATATAGATTGATTTTTCTTCTAATTTTAAGTGAAAAATAAAGAAGTTTGTGAGCCCAGTCTGCAAAAGACGCCTCTAAAATCATTCATTCTTGTTAACTAAGCTGTGAAAACCTGAGGAGGATTATCCATCACACTGAACTTGAAGCCTAAAACTTGTTTTGTCAGATGGTTGAGTGTTTTTTAATGTCAATACATTTGTCTCTGGATACTGTCAATCTGTTGACACCCACAGGAAGAAATCAAAGTCTTTGCATGGATATAATCCCTCCCCTTTATGCTCACATTTTTAGATGGGTGTATTCAACATTTGGTGACCAACAAAGACACTAAATATAATTGGGTTAAATGTACACTAGATATAAAGAGCAATAACCGAGCTGAACTGTGAATGGCGTTCCCTTATTAATCATGTTTACGAGGACATCTAGTGGTTTCTTTCTTCAATGTGTTCAAGTGAAATGACGAGACTTCTCCATAGAACAAAAGGGCTTTATTCCACAATATAAACTTGTAACATCTTCAGCTACCTCCCCCACAGTATCCTATGCCGAGTTACATGCTGTGGCGGTCAACATGTCAGCGGCGCTACGTCGCCACTCCACAGATGTAATCCATCTATCTGTGTAGCTCTCTGTACATCATACCGTAGCTAAAGCACCAACACAACTCAGCGGAGATCAAGCCATTTAAGTCGATTCAGACAAAAATTATTGCTCAGATAAATAAACCTATTCTACAAAAAAAAAATGGGAATACCGGTAATTATATTAAGATGCATGTACTAAACACTGGATTTCAAAGAAAAGAATAGTCATTTTTTGGGGGGATAGGGGATGAAAAGCGTGACTTCTGTCCCCTCAGCTCTGGATTAACATGCAAGGAGGTTCCAGAGAAGATAACATTAACCCTTGATTAACCCTCTTTACTGTATTCTAAGACTCCTTTTGCACCGATGTAATGGAATCCCATGCAGCACACTTCACATCCTGTGTATTTTTTTTTTTTCATTTAGACAACCACAAACAATTCATAAGAAGAAAGAAATATATATATATATATATATATATATATATATATAATATATATATGTAAAAATACAAAAAAATAACTAAACATTATAGTTCCGGACAACAAGTCAAACAGGAGATAGCACCGTTGTTACAAAAGGGTCGGACACGTGACGGAGGTGACGGAGGTGAGGGTGGGGTGGGGGAGGGGGCGGATCAGTGACACATCCAGACTGGTGGCTCGAATAAACGGACTGATGACAGACAGACCTCTTCAGCCATCCTTCAGTAAAAATCTCTTCATTTTCTCGTGTGTCCATCGTTCAGTGTACACCTGACACAAATGTAGTCCTCCTTCTCCGCCATCTCGGCCGTAACGCCGACGCAGACTTGGTGGAACCACTGGTTACAACTGCCGTCACACTGGACCCAATCCACCTGCAGAAAATGATTTAACATTAAACCTGCATTAACCGATTGGCCACTTAAACGCATTGACATATTAGCAAACAAGTTAGCAAACAGTTGCTTATTTACACATCCAGCAGCTGCAGAGGAACATTATCGTGAATTCAGAGTTGTGTTTCTGTCCACCTGATGAATGTAACTCCAATATTCACTCTCTTTTAGCTCTGTTTTTTGTCTCTATCAACTCCTGAAGGAAATATCTGGATTTGTAGCAGCTAAATGATCCACTATGTTCACCAGTTAGTTTCTAACTGTGTCTGTGTGTCCGTTTGGTGTTGAGCAGGAAGAGTGCAGTGAGTTTTTAGAGCTTTTTCGCTGAAAACAGCTGCCAGGGGGCTGAAAACAGCTGCCAGGAAACAATGAAAACAATGAGGTGGAACACACTGAAACGCTCTTCAGAGCTGAGGGGAGGGTGGGTCCTTCAGTGTGAGCAACACCTTTCATCGTTAATATAAAAACATTGATTATATCTGCTTTAAATAATAAATTCAGTGTGCTCCAGTTCTTTATTTAGATTAAGCACCAAGTTTCTCAGTTTCTTTAATCTTAACAGAGAGGTTCACATTTTCAAGTCTGTCTTAAAACATTACTAACATGCCCAATGCAACATTGCGATTGCTGTAATTATTCGTCCTGTTCATACTGGCCATTAAAATGATACCTTCCTACCATGCTTACCTACCATACCATATTATTAGTATTATACTATTTGTAGAATTCGATCCAGTGGTGGCTGCGTAGGATTGTTTTCGACATGTGTGATCCAAATATTTACAATAACTCCGGAGTGTTGTTAAGTCCGAAAGTCACAATTTATTTATTTTTATTTATTTGTTGGCATTTAGCCTTTCAAAAACAACATTTTCACTGCAGAAAACCGCTTGCTTCTCCAATTTGACAAATCCGCCATTTAAATAGCAGGGGGGATGGGAGATGACACTCTGATTGATTTAATTCATGTTACGCCAAAAACACCTATGCTTAATGATTAAGAGACTAAATGCAACTCATTTGCCCCTTGCACCTTACTTTGTGCCTTTTAACTAGCAAATGTGGAGTTGGACACGCCCTAAATGCACTTACGCCATGAACTTTAGACCATGTGCTATAGATCGTTTAAATAGGGCCCTCAATGTTTCATTATGAACATACAATTGAATTTCAATTTTCCATGAAAGAAAAGTTACAAAAAGGTCTATAGATGCTTCACACTGACGGAGTCCAATTGCAAAAGTCTTTCTCTGCTGCTAAATTCAATTAATTTTGTTACATGATACTTGTCATGTATGTTCTATATTTACATAACGGCTCCCTAAAGTGGAAGGTAAACCGACCTCTGCAGAGAAAAGAATCTATAGACAGAAGTTTTTCTCACCTCATCTCCCTCTGGCAGCTGACACCTCTCTGCAGGACACACCGCCATTTCCTCATCAGAGTCAGACTGGGAGAAATCAGAGCGCGGAGAAGACGAGGTCGAGGCCGGCCTCTTTTTATTCATCTTCTGTCTTTTGTGAGAGTGCTTTTTGTCCTTCACCCTGCGCTCTGCGTCTAATCCTTCCCTCTCCAGATGCCGCTTTGCTTTCTTTTCTGAGCCAATCATAGTTTCCCTCCCATCATCGACGCAATCCTGAAAATAAAGACAAATTAAAACTGATATTAGGGCAGTTTTTAGGAGTGTTTTAATCAATTCCTTTGGTGGTTAAAGTGGCAGTAGGCAACAATTTTTTGGCATAATTTGGCAAAAATTCCATAATAACCTTTCAGCATATTGTAATTCAAGTGTTCTGAGAGATAACTAGAATTCTGCTCCTCCTCATGGCTCTGTTTTCAGGCTTTAGAAAAATCTAGCCCGTGACGGCAGATTTTGATCAATCACAGGTCATTTCAGAGAGAGAGAGCGCTCCTATTGGCTGTGCTCCAGTCATGTGACCAGAACTTGGCTTCCTTCAACAGATTTTAAAATTGCGGCCGCGTCACAAACTTTCTCATTTTACAGCTAAACAGTACACTACAAGATGATTCTGAAAACATTTGACGCGAGAAATAGGCATTACAGTTACTGAATATTGATTCATATTTGATCAGCATGGCCTAGTTTGACCGTTTGGTCGGAGTTTGCGAGTGATTGACAGCCGGCTCTCATAGACGGCAGCTGGACAGCGGACCTTGTTTTCCTCCGGTAAGTGAAATCCTTCAGATGCCGTTAGGAGCACCGGAGGACACAGTAGGACACAGAGGAACATGATTTTTTTCAGGTTTCCTGTTTCATGTACTACTGTCACGATATAGCGGCCGTTTTCAAAAAATAACTTTTTAAAATCATATTTGCGCCGATCTCGCATACTGCAGCTTTAAGAGTTTGTACCTGGTTCAGTGGCAGATTATTTCCCTGAGAGTTAAACTGCATGTGTTTATCACAGTCTGTGGACTCGTCCTGTGGTGGCGACATGCATCGGTCTGTGTGCTGGCTGCTGGCTTGGTCCAATAAAACGTGGAAGAGGCTCTGGACCTCTGGCAGAGACACCTGCAGCAGGAGCCCCTCCACCATCAGCTCCTCCAGATCCTGACTCAGGCCTGTCACACAGAAAAACACCCACAACATAAACAATGATAATCTATAATGAACCCTGACTCTGCAGTTTAGAAAAAGATGGCACTGACCCTGCAGCGGGATGCATCTCTGCTCAGTGTAGAAGACGGTCTGAGTATGGCTTGTCCTATTCCACTCTGGAGTCAAACAAGGAGCCTGTATCAAACACATCAAACCCCAAACTTAACATTTGGACATAATATACTTTTTCAATTAACTGTGAGAAAATGCATCACAAGGAGATGAAGAGTGACCTGAGTGTTGTTGTGAGCGTCATGGCTGCCTGAAGCCCAGCGGGTTAAGGTGGGAGGAGTTCCTGGCCTCTCTTCCAGTTCTGGTAGGTTACACGACTGTGAGATCTCCTGCGCTCGGTGCTGCCAGTTAACCGTCCTCTCCACCAGATAGTGCAGTGCGTCGCCCTCTGGCAGGCGAACCCCGGTGTGCCGCAGAGACGCCAGGAGAGAGACGGCTTTGTTCAAGGGGGGCTTTTCTGATCGCTGGCACTGCGGACAGAGCCACGGCTGTGTTTCGCAGGAGTCTGACGGGTCTCTGACACACACGCTGTGGAAAGCATTTCTGCAGAGTTCGCACTGTAACATCGCACCCATGGGCGCCTTCTGACAGACGCACACCTTCAGGTCCATGCAGTCTGCTGTGGGAAGGAGCTTTGACTCATTTGCTGCCCTGAGATTAGAGAAAGCCTCCATCTCCCTCGCCCGCAGCTCCTCCAGAGTTGCCATCTGTTGAAAAAAAACACAGACCGAGTCAGAACATTTCCTGATAGTGAGAGTTCATTAATCCCATCAACTAATAATATACATTTATTTTTACATTTAGAATTACTGCACTTACTGCAGAGGTAGAATCCCTGGTCTCTGAAAGAGCTTTTTCCACGTCACGGAGAGTGTTGAGCCTTGGTGTTTTCTTTTTGTTACTTTTCGGTGATTCTTTTCCTTTCTTGGCCTTCCTCTTTGGAGAGCCTACATTTCCAACCTCACATCTTGGACACAGGACCTGTGATGAACAAAATAACTGTCAGGTTTTGTGCCCCAACAGGCCCAGAGGAGTAGAAGCCAACGTCCACTGGCTATTTTTTTTCAGCTCCAGAGCAGCTCACATCTCTGGCGTGTGAAATTCACTTGTAAATGTATACGAATTAGGGTTGCCCCCTCTAAGTCGATTAGTCGACTAAACGGTTGTTTTGATCTTAGTCGACTAAGATTTCTTTCGTCGATCAGCTATTTTTTAAGCTTTTTTCACGCTGAGTGACTTATTTCGAAGAAACTTTTAAGCACATCTCTGGTAATCATAAGATTGTTGAAAGTGGTGCTTTTGTGTGATTCTTTGTGGAGAAACTCAGTTGCACCGATCTGTCAATTAAATCAACTAATCCATTAGTCGACTAAAAATGTCTTTGGTCGAGGACAGCTCTAATATAAATGCCTGTATTTATTGGCAATTATAATATTTGATGATACCTTCAATTTGTTACTGACTTTGTCTTAACACATATACAGCAAAAATTAATGGGAGAGAGTGAGAAAAAAGGACAACAGCGAGAGAATGAAGGAGGGAGACATCTCTTTACACCTCTGTTATGTCCTATCGTGCTCTCTGTGATGATAAACACTTTGTTTTGATACAGCCAAACTCATGACTTAGTTACTCTCTTTTACATATTTACATATACAGTACATATTCTGTTTCTGTTGATTGCTTGGTTGAAACGTAGTATTTATGAGCCACAATTAAATCTTTATTTCTTCCATTGTCAGTCATTCTCAAGTTGCTGCGCTGCTGATTGGCTGTATTGACACTTAAAATAAGTAATCGCAAAGAAAGTTAGGTTGTCTTCTTCAAGTAAAGCCCCAGAGCATCTGTTACCACATCTAAATGAGCTGCAAATATTTATTCAATAACGTATTCAACTCAAAACTACATTAGAAATGCAGCAGCAGAAGAACATTTTCAGTGGATGGTAAAAAAGAGCTGTGACGAAATCGGGTCCAGTGGACATGAGGAATAAGTGAGATGATGGGCTTTTTATTCATTTTAAATTTGTGGGATTTTACCTCCAGTAAGGTGAGGGTTGAGTCTCTCTGGAGGAAAGTTGTAGCTGCAGATTCTTTCCATTCTTGTACGTCTACCATTAAAGACTCCAGTCGGTCTAAAGGCTCCAGGTGGACTTGAATGGCTTGTCCTCGCAGCACCATGTCAGAGAGGCTGTCCATCATCGGTGTGCTACCACTGGCCTGAAAGAAGCAGGTTATTGTGTTACAATCAGACTCAAATCAACCCACACAGAGAATAATATCCATTAATACCCCCCAACTAACCTGAAGTTCCTCGGCTTCTTGCAGCAACTCTCGGGCTTTTCTGATGGTGTCTTTCAGGAGGACACAGTTTGGGAGGTAAGCAGTGATGCCAGAAGCCTTCTCAGCAGCAGCACTAAGAGTCTCTATGGAGTGTGGTGGTCTGATGGGCAGTAAAACACAAATGACATACTGTAGGTAAAATACCTGCATCACCTCCAAGTTAATAGCTCACTATAACAAGAACTTTCATGGCATTTTCTTCCGACATCTTCACAGGCATTCTGAAATTATTTTTCCGACCAACACTTTCAAAACATCCTGTGCGCACAGTTCTTACAGGACTTTTAAAACCAAGACTCTCTAGATGGAATATAATTAATGAGAAGAGTCAACGTCTTTGCCAAAACACTAGAAAATATAATTATAAACAATATTTTTAATACTGTGAAACCCAAAATTCAAAGCTGCAGTAAACTAAGCACGGTGAGGGAGCAAAACACTTGTAGATGTGGAAATTTAAGCCCTGACTTGAAATTAGTTTTTCTGATAATGGAGAGAAAAAGATGCACATTCCTGACAGCCATGCCATTAAAGCCTTTGAAAAGCACTTGTGACAGTTAATACTGGACAGCACTGAGTACCAATGGAATGAGGGCAGAACTAAACATGATGCTCACTTTTTGTTGGTCTTGTTGAATATTCTAGCGGCAGCATTTTGCACTAGCTGGAATTAAAATGAAGCAAAATCAGGAGCGCTGACGTAATATAACATTATTCACGTACAATCAGTGCAAATACCTGGACAGAAAGGTACAGGTATTAACAGGGCATCACAACCTATCACAACTTGGTGATATTTTTTCCACCCTGTGGCTTAGGGTCCATCATGGAACCGTCATGGAACCGTCAGCGCTGTCCTCACCTGGCTTTAAGGAGACTGCTCGCCTTGTCCTCCCAGTGCTCGGACACAGTGAGCAGCTCCTGCAGGCGTGCCATGGCTTTCTCCACAGACGGGTGAGGTGCCAGGCCGACTCCCTGGTCGATGAGCCTCCGCATGGTCTCCAGAGTCAGGGTGGCGGGCTGAGCGCTGGCCTGCTGCACCCCCTCCAGCCAACGGGCCTGCTCCAGCCTCACCCTCAGGCGGGGCAGCTCGGGCAGCTCCACGTCGAAGTCGAAGCTGACGTCCAACAGGCTCTGGATCTCGGCGACACTGGGGACTTCGTCTGCCAGGACCTTCTCGCTGTGCTGCTGGAAGTCTTCGATGCGATTCAAGAGTTCCTGAAGAAAGACATTGATTCAAGCATATAGGAAGTCAAAATCAATGCTCATGCATACCTGATTTCAGTGTTAATAAAAGTCACATGTTTAATATCCTACAGCAAACGACGCAGTACAGACACTTTATGGATAGGTTCACAAATTTTCAAGTCTGTCTTAAGCAATAGTCAGGTGCCCATATGAACATTGAAACAGAATCTGCTTGCTGTAATCATTCCTCCTGTTCATACTGGCCATCAAGAGATTAATTCCTAATGTGCTTCCAACGGGATGGGGGAAACAATCCACAGTTCTGTGTCAGGGCTGTCAAAGTTAACGCGATAATAACGCGTTAATGCACATTCGTTCCTAGCGCCACTAATTCTTTAATGCATTAATGCAATTAAATCTTTTGGAAGTTGTAGTGGGCTCAGTTTTAAAGCTAGAGTGAAGATTCTGGCATCATATGAAACAAGAAAACCTAAGAAATCCATGGGTACCAACCATGTCATAACGCTAAATAACGCTCCAAACTTACGCTAAATTTGGCATGGCCATTTTCAAAGGGGTCCCTTGACCTCTGACCTCAAGATATGTGAATGAAAATGGGTTCTGTGGGTACCCACGAGTCTCCCCTTTACAGACATGCCCACTTTATGATAATCCTCTGCAGTTTTGGAGCAAGTCATAGTCAAGTCAGCACACTGACACACTGACAGCTGTTGTTGCCAGTTGGGCTTGAGTTTGCTTATGATTTGAGCATATTTTTTATGCTAAATGCAGTACCTGTGGGGGTTTCTGAACAATATTTGTCATTGTTTTATGTTGTTAATTGATTTCCAATAATAAATATATACAGACATTTGCATAAAACAAGCATATTTGTCCAATCCAATGTTGATAAGAGTATTAAATACTTGGCAAATCTCCATTTAAGGTGCATTTTGAACAGATAAAAAATGTGGGATTAATTGGCGATTAATCACAATTATCTATGGACAATTAAATATTTTATCAATTGACAGCCCTAGTAAAAATGTATTCAGAAGTTTATCTAAAGGTTATATGAAGCTTCAGCAGTCTGACTTGGCTAAATCAAGTGAATATCTTCCAAAGTTACAGCATTCTTAGTACGGAATTCCCTCGTTCCTTGCCAACATTCAGTGTGAGCAGCCATGTTGTGGCCGGTCAGTTAATCTGTACAGCGGGATCAGAAAAGTCGCAGGTTCTGGCCGTGCAGATTAAAAGGTGTAGTGCGAGTTAACACAACGTACAAGACTAATCAAAACGCACAGCGTCTGCCTAGCCTGAATTTAAATGAATGTTTCCTGAATTTTGAATTTTTCCTGTGGTAAAATCACAGGAATGCATTGGTCCTCTGCAGCCTACCTTCAACATGGGGGCTTGAGGGAGACTGCAGGAGAGGTTATACAGCTGCCTCACAAATGAACTCAGCTCTTCCACGCTCAGCTGGCTGCATGATTTCCCACTTCCACACCGATACCTAGGAGAGAGCGTCCAATCAATTAAAGAAAATGAACCCCATTAAGGCACTCATACCACTTTCCGATCTGATGTAGTAGAGTGTATTAACGCTACCTGGTCTGCCTCTTGCCATTCAATAGCTGCTGTGCCACCGAGGCGCACTTCTCTGCGTCTTGTGTGACCAGACGTAGCCGACGCAGCAGGTCGTTGTCGGGGAACAGCTTGGACTCTGATTGAGCAAGAAGGGAGCGAAAGACCGGCAGGCCTGAGGAGACACATAAGATAACATTCACTGTTTAAATAACATAAAACACAGTGCCTCTACCTCTTTTTCATCATTTTGACCACAGTGATTGTGTTCCTTAAAAAGGACCATACCAGTGGTTTCAGCACAGTAAATACGTGTTCTTATAATTTACATTGCTGACAACTATTTCCCAATTCATGCAAGTGGCGCTGTCATTTTTAAATGCATGTTTCCTAACTTCCAGGGGTCGATTGTTTTCAGTTCATTTTTGTATGCTATCTACGGAAGCCCCGCAAGGCAAGTAAGAATTCTTTTTTTATGGTGATTCATTTTCTAACTCTGATCTAAATTATTTTCTCTCCTGTGTTTATGACTTAAGAACATGTGAAAAAAAGTAACCCCAGGATAATTTTTCTAAGTTACTCTTTTTTATCTGTGAAAACAGATGAAAACTTTTTTTGTGAGGATAAGTTTTGTAAGTGTTTGTTGTTGTTGTAATACTCATTTCAGGCACAAGAAATTTAAGTGCATCACTATCCCATGTTCTAAATAGGACTAACAGCATTCATGTTTTCTTCCCGGTGAGTTTTAATTTCTCCATGCACTCTAAACAACTTAGAAAAAATTATCCTGGCTTAACTTTTTTTCACCTGGCAAACCCCCCCCCCCCCCCCCCTGTTTCACAGATGGAAAAAAACACACTTGGAGAGATTATTCTGGCAAAACCTTTTTTTCACCTGTTCTTAAGTCATAAACACAGGAAAGACAACAATTTAGATGAGACATAGAAAATGAATCTTTTTCTTTTTCCTCACTTGCTTCTCAGGGCTTCCGTAGTTATCAGAATCACCTCGCAGACACTTGAAACTTGCTCAACATAGCTAAAACATCATTATGAAACACTAGTCTGCACTGATTTTTGTTAAAACGTATTTAATTTTTGAGATGTGATTGTGTTTAAACAGCGGAGTGATCTATGAATCCTTCCTGGTGGTGCATTCACATGCTGACGACAGAACTTCGCCATTCAGCTGTCATACAGCTTTTCATTCATGAGCTATGATGTTTGGAAACTCAACAGGGAAGACAAATAATTACCACACATGAAAGTTGTAAAATCGTGTCATAAATTTGACAGTTAGTTGTATTAAATGGCCTATGAAAAATTATTTTGCTGATTTCAGAGTGGAAAACAGTTTTAGCTACTCAACGGCACACAAACGCATCATTGCTGTACGTGGAACTCAGATGTGCGCTATCAATAGTTGACGTTACATAACAAAGAAGTATCTCTCTCTCTGAGTAAATGTCAGACAGTGAATATCATGATGAGGACCTCCGACGAGAACAAGATTACACATTCTACAGAACGACTGTTGTACCGAATCAGTTTGAGCATACTGTGGAGGAAATGGTGGTGAGGCGAGCAGAGTGAGACAGAACACCAGCCTCTGGAACCAACAGATGGCAAATTATGCATTCTACAACAAGTGTTTTTGCTGCCATGACTGGGACATTTTAGAACTGCTGCTGGAGGAGTTAGAGCGAGGCAGCGATGCAATGACAAAGTTGTTCATCCCACTGAGCCACAATGTTTTGGTGTTGTGCTTCACGGAGCAGAGCCTTTCCAATCAGAACCATCGGTATATGTTTGAAGGTGGCTGTATCGTCTGAACATTTCAGTTTGAAAATTTTAACAATTCTGCAATATTACAAATATTATGGCTGCATGCTTTGAGAAATGACTAACAGAGGGTGCATTTATTTGGCTTCAACATGCAAAATCACTGGAATGGTCCTTTGATGCTTTGTTTACTCATTTACTCTTAGTGCTTACCTTTCTTCTTTTCCAGTTTAGCCTCGAGAGTCTCTGACACAAGGGAGGCCCATGCATCATACAGTTCAGCTCGCTGTTTCACTGCAGTCATCATGGGATACAGCTCGTCCAGTGTGTATCTGAAACTGCAGGAGCAAATAGAACACTGAATCCAAGTGGTAGAGGTAATAATAAGACACCAACATCTACTTCAGGAGGCCCAGAATATGAGTGATATAAGTGATAAAATATATTTTTACTGACATATCGTAAGGCTTGGGGAGTAACGGAATACATGGAACAGCGTTACGTAATTAGGATACAAACAAAAGCTAACTGTATTTGGTTATAGTTACAGAACAAAAGACATAATCAGATAGATTACTGATTTGATTAGTAAAAATGGGGATTATTAGTAGGATTGCAATTTTAAAATACATGAAAAACCAATAACAATATACTTTGCACACTCTAAAGCCCTTCACGACACGATTCTCACACAGTAGCTGCTAACGTAAAAAAAATGCTTTCACTGGGTGGATTATTTCACCATTATTTTGTATGCACAGCAGAAAGGGGGAACAACACCACAGTACTGAGCAAGTTATCACAAAGCGGGATGGTTTGCACACTTTCCGGTTAATCAAGATTATGCTTTTTGCCGAGAGGCATCCCAGCATGAAAAGACGGTTCGTAGGAAATGAGCGAACTGCTTTAAATTTCTGGTTCAGCAAATAACACAGGACAAACTGGTAAATTTGCATGTAGGGTAATTCAATTTAAATTAATTTATACAGGTACTGCTGCTGCGCCAAGTTAAAATCCGGTATCGCTAATGTGCCAAATGAATTGAGTCCTTAGATGATGACAGCATTTTCACAGCTGGAAGGCATAACTTGCACTGTACTGTGATGCTGTTCCCCTTTTCTTCTTTACATACAAAATAAAGTTTACATGTAATTAGTAATTGCATCGGAATACATTTTTTAAGTAACCCTTCCAACCTGGTGTACAGTATTTATTATATTTATACAGCTCACAGGTGACATGTACTCTGATCTCTGTGTACAAAGCCTGTTAACTGCCTCTGAATCAGCTCTAGAGGGACTTACTTCAGTGTGTAGTTGGAGACGGGGCAGGAACACAGGTCGCTGATGTGGTGCAGACAGACCAGGACTCCCGGGCTGCATGGACAGGTGACGGCAGACAGGTAGCAGGTGGTCCTGCACCTGGTACACTGCCGCTCGTCGTCCTGGAGGTGATCGTAATTTGCCTCCTTGTGATGAAACACCCCCTGAAGGTGTGAGACAACAACAAAGGTGTTAAAAGCAAATCGACACAGTGAGCTTATTTGCTTGAGTGAACATGATATCTCTTAACACTGTATTTAATGTGTAATTGTTGTAAAGAAAGCCTGGAACCTGGCAGCTATCAACAAAACATACACAGTAAAAGCGATTACATCCTTCTTTTGTGTTTATGTTATGTTATGTTATGTTTTTACACAATGAGAAGAAATTTAATTCTGCAGAAAGTTAGTTGTTTTCACATCCCATCTTTAACAGACAAGAGTATCTGCTCATGAAGAAACAATGTAGTAGTATATAATGTAGTATAATGGTGTATTGATATATTTAAAAAGGACACTATCCTACCATCTTCTTCACTTTCTCTCTCTGTTTCTGCTCTTCTCGGATCATGGAGACCATATCCTTGTGGACAGCTGAGGCCAGGACCATATCGAGTGTGTCCGCTTTCGAGGCCATGTTACACACCATCTCGTCATGGGAGAACACATTGTACCGGTGCAGCATACGATAGTGGTCAACGCACTGCCTGCCAAGAGGTATCTGGGGATAGAGAGGGGAAAGAAATTGGTTGTAAGGACAGTTCATTCATTTTTTGTAGAGTACACAAAAAATACAAAGTCACATGAGTGAAAATTAATCTGCAACAATTTTGATAATTGATTGTTCCTTTAAATAATTAAACAAAGAAATGGCTAAATTTCACTGGTTCCAAGTTCTCAACTGTGAATATATTCTGGTTTTCTTCTGTGATAGTGAACTGAATATCTTTGGGTTCTGTTTGATCTATGGGTCAGACAAAACAAGATATTTGAGAAGTCATGAGGGGTCTGGGAACTGACATTTGACAGACCAAACATTAAATCCAGAAAATAATCTGTAGATCAATGGACAATGAAATTAATTAATGATGCTCCGATCGTTCAGCCACCGATCATTATTGGAAGATATTCGTTCAAAATAGTTTGATTGGTAGTCTCTATAAAAGGCTGATCAGAAGATCTGATCAGATGACGCAAAACACACAGACAATTTCTCTGATGTGCGAGTTGTGTCTCTAAAGCCCCTTTCACACAGCCTGTGAAAAGCGGGACTGTTGCGCCGTTATTCCGCCTCGTTGTTCTGTATAAAAGGTACAGACACGGAATGAGGGGCATTGTTGCTCCACCGCTAAGACGACAGTGGAGGTAGTCACAGAGTCGAGTCGACGTCGTTGTAAAAGGGACAGCTGGCATGGTGGGACTACATGCACACACACTAGACACCGACGCTGTTGTGTTACACGTCACGCCGGCATGCTATCCAAAAATCACAACTGGGGCACCATCATGGCGGATTTGTTTAGTTCAGTGGAAAAAAAGTAAAGCCAGTGAAATGAGGGGTCTTTCTTTTACAGCAGTACTGCAGGATCTCTGTATAAAAAGGGGCTTATGAGAGAGAGTGGAATATGTTGCACATGTTGCCTGCAATAACAGTTGTCAATTCATGATATTTTCTCATCTCTTAATTTTAATAATTACTATACAATTTTGTTAAGAATAGTTAAATAAATAAATGCTGCTACACAGCAAATAAAAGGCTTCAAATATACCGTGTGATCAGTATGAGCCGATAATGCCAAATTGGTGATAGGCCCCAAAAATCCTGATTGGAGCACCTTAACATGAATCGTTAGTTGCAGCCCTACATGAAATTAAATCTTACACAAACGTTCTTTCCTTCCAGTTTATATTAATGTAGTGGTCCCTGGGGGGAATACATCTTTTGGTGGTGGGATGAAACCGGAGAACCCAGAGGGAAATGAAATACTGAACTCTAAATACTGAAGCTAATCTAAACACTGATGCATTAACTTATAACAAAAACTCACACCAGTACTTGTTTTTTTGGTCGACAACTTCTTAGGTAAGCCATTGTTTTCAAAATACTTCCTCAAGCATAATAGAATTACTTTTACAACAACAAGGTATAAAGGGATGCGTACCCAGTCCACAGTACAGAAGTTGACCGCCTCGGCGAAGTTGAAGCCCTGATTGAAGCCGCTGTGGTAGGCTCTGGGAAACGTGATGACAAACTCACCAGCACACTGGTTTGTTCTGTAAATCTGAAGGTCAGCAGAGACAAAAGAAGAGGATTTATGTTCCTGTTAGAAAGACCAGCTGCTCATTCGTGAAAATGTCAGCAGTGCATTACTGCGGATTATAGATAGAAGGCGTCAAGTGCATGTCAAATGAACTACATAAATACGTACTGGGACTCCGTGGGCCATCAGGGTGTTGGGGTTCATGATGGTGACCAGCTGGTGCAGCAGGTCAGGCTGAGACTCAAACAGCTCCGGAGCCAGTTTCCTCATCACCGCCTCCAGCTGTTCTGCAGCGAAACCAGGAGCTCCGTACCAGGTTTTGGGTTCCCCCCTGGTGGTGAATAAGAAAAACATAAGATTTAGCTTAAAATGAAACAAAAATAACAAAGTCTAGACCTGATATTTACCATCACAAGCCACCATGAATAATTTATTTGCTCTCATCAAGAAAAGCCTTTAAGTCTTAAGTACCAGTGCAGGTAGTTGATGGAGTAGCTCCAGTGATCCTCGATGTGCCAGCAGAAGGAGGAGAAGCACATGCCAACATAAAGCCACGGCAGCGTCATCCCACAGATGTCAGCTGTCACATGAGTCAGTACAGACGGGTTCATCATCGCCAGGTTGTTGAGGTTCCAGCCACATTTGAGGTATTTCTGCAACATACAGTTTAATAACACAGGAATATATAAGTGTTCAACACTTAATTTTACATTAAATGACTGATGCTATCCGATATAATCAGATATGACTGCAGATAAAATCTTTAACTTAAATTTAAGACTTTTTAAGACCTTTATATTATTATAGCAATTATTTATTAGTATATCACTTCTTTAATACTTCCCAGCAGTATATAAAAAGAATTCCTGATGTTATAATTAATTAAATCAATGTGACCTGGACCTAGATAAGCGGTATAAATTGAATGGATGGATTAACCAATTCAAAATGATCAATTCTTTTAAGCCCATTTAAGCTTTTGTTTAAATCGACACTTGCCCATTATGTGTTGATGAGCTAATGTAGCTAGCAGTAGTGACAGTGTTTGCTGCAGGTCTGATGGTGCTGACTGAAACTCCACTAAGGATTAAACAGACGTCGACAGACTCAATCTACTGTCGCAACAATCCTACTTTTAGTGTATAGGTGTGTAGATCTTACAACAGCAGTGTTAATTTTGTTAACGAAAATTCTTTTTTTTCTGGACTAGACATGACGAGATGGCACCAATGTCATTAAACACATATTAAAGGTCTCTCTTGACAATGAGACCCAGTGTCTCAATAAGATAACCTCTATAGATAAAGGCTAAAAAATATCTAAATCAAAATAAAAACTGTGACTATATAAACATGCAATGTTGTTGACGAAAAAAGACGAGACTAAAACATAGTTTAAAAAACAAAAACTTTACCAAAATCTCTATCTTTTTGTTGACAAAAAAGAGGAGACAAAAACATTATTGATTGTTTTGTTTTTCTCAACACAGTAGTTTCGTGTCCTGTGCCATGCGGACCATGTCAGGACGACACCGGCAGCAGCACACAATGAGCAGTCAGGAGGACTCTGAGTAATTTACTTAGTCAAGTTTAATAACAACAACAGGGCTTTGCAGAAAGAAACCAGGTGATATTGTGGCTTGACTATGTTCAATATAATCTGATGAGTAAAAAACACTAAAATGTTGTCATTGACTAAAACTATACTAAAATAGTTAACGGTTTTCTTTGACTAAGATAAGATTAAAATGCCCAGACTTTTAGTCAACTAAAACTTGACCAGAAAAACAGGATGAGGTTGACTAAATATGATAAAAAAACAAAAAAATAGCTGACAAAATTACCCGACAGCCCGCTATTGGATACATAAACATTTTATAACTAACATTACTGCCGACAACAGACAAGAGACTTTTGTAAATCAAATTTAAGACGTTTTAATACCTTCTAAGGCCATTTTATGAGGAAACAGAATTCAATGCTTTTTATGACTTGATTCCATATATAGTATCTCTAAGGGTTTACCTCATCAGCTGGGGAAACCTTAAATTTTCCGTTGGTAATGGGGAATCCGCTCCCAAACTCCTTTGAGGCGATATCTGCTCCATATTCTACAGTAACGTCCTCTTCGATGGCTCCCACTAAACGCCAGAACTCTTTCTCCACCAGCTCTGTGGGGACCATCTGTAATGAATACATGAAGAAGACATTCAAATTTAAAAAATACTCACAGCAAGATAGACTGACAGATTTATTTTGAAACGGTTTTTACTTACATGAACTGGCATGTTGAAGTAATCGGATTTGAACGCATCAGCCATTTGTCCAAATGCACGCAGGGAATACTCTCTGTAGGCTTGTTCAAAACCAAATGCCTCGTGAGGTTTGTTGCATTCCTGTGGGTAAAAAAAACCATCATTGAACAAATATGTTAAATGTGTTTTGGAGCCATTCCAATATTCTCTTTTTTTATGTTATAAATGTTTGTACAAACTCCTTTTTAGGAGAAGATAGACTAGATTCGATAATTGCACAGCTCATTAAAGTGGCAGTAGGCAGTATATTTTTGGCATCATTGGGCAAAAATTCCATAATAATCTTTCAGCATATTGTAATTCAAGTGTTCTGAGCGATAACTAGACTTCTGCACCTCATCATGGCTCTGTTTTCAGGCTTTAGAAAATCTAGCCCGTGATGGCAGACTTTGACCAATCACAGGTCATTTCAGAGAGAGCGAGCGTTCCTATTGGCTGTGCTCCGGTCATGTGAGCGGAACTTGGCGTTCCTTTACCAGATTTTACAATGGCGGAGGCGCCACAAACTTTCTCATTTTACAGCTAAACAGTACACTACAAGATGATTCTGAAAACATTTTAGGCGAGAAATAGGCATTACAGTAACAGAATATTTATTCATATTTGACCAGCGATGCCTAGTTTGACCGTTTGGTCGGAGTTCGCGAGTGATTGACAAGCGGCTCTCATAGACAGCGGACTTCAGATCAGCTCTGACTACTTGTTTTCCTCCGGTAACTGAAATCTTTCAGATGCCGGAGGACACAGTAGTACACAAAGGAACATGATTTTTTTCAGGTTACCTGTTTCATGTACTACTGTCACGATATAGCGACCGTTTTATAAAAAAAACTTTTTTAATCATATTTGCTCCAATCTCGCCTAATTCAGCTTTAATAAAGAGTCAATTTGCATCACTTTAATCAGACTTTATCCTCACCTGAGCGAGACACTTGGGACACCTCCAGTCTCCTTTAGGGATATCGGGTAGAGGAGGGATCAGGCAGAAGGTGTGGTAGCTGTCGTCACAGCCGTCACACAGCAACAGACGTTCTTCATCTCCCCCGCTGCCACACACCAGACACACGACCAGATCCACCTGGAGAACAAGAGGAGGAGTTTGTAATGTATCTGTTTCAGAGCCATGACAACTGAAAAAATAGCGTCATTAGTAGCTGCATTAGCAGACGCTAATGTGGTTTCTATAAACAAACTTGAAATAAACAATAGACAAAGACAATTTTACATCACAGGTTTAATGTTAAGTGATTCAAGCCTATTCATTTTTGATCAAGAAATTTGATATCACATGCAGGTACATCTCATCCAAAAGAGGAGATAAAGAACATTTCTACTTACTGGACTGGGAAAAACAGGAGGGATGATTTTCTTGTACCGTGACTTTGATTTGTCAGCTTCAATTGTTGGTTCTTTAATTTCGACTGGTTCCTGTTTCACTGGAATTGGAATCTCTTTTTCTGCAAGACAACAGGAAACATTACTAGCACCATTACAAAGCGTAGCACTTTTGTTTTAATAAGAACTTCTACAGTAAATACACTTGACATTAACGTCCCCTATTTAGCATTTATAAGCTGTATATAAACTTAATAAATGGTTTATAACACACTATAATGTAGCTGTGCGTGACTGTAAAGATATATTTAAGTTTTTTTTTATGTACAGATATATTAGAAGTGCTCAGGTGAACTTATTTGATGCCAACTGGCAACTTCTCATTTAATATTTGGAGAAGATAACAAACAGGGTGTAATGTTATTTACAGATTTTTGTTAACAACATAATATAGGATCTTTGGGTTTTGTTTTAGGTGTCTAGGTTGGGGGTGTTTTTTTCTTCTTTTTTCCTTCCCTTCTTTTCTTCTACTGTGTTATTTTCTATAAGTGTCTATAAGAGAATGGGGTCTGTATTAATTTTGTATATTCACTAATTATCTTTAAATTGCATTTGTATATTCACCAATACAGTACAGTATTTGTCAACAATTCTAACTTTTCCTATGAAGACATATTTTTAGGGTTGTCCATCGATTCAAATATTTAATCGCGATTAATCGCATGATTGTCCATAGTTAATCATGATTAATCGCAACATCACACATTTTTTATCTGTTCAAAATGTACCTTAAAGGGAGATTTGTGAAGTATTTAATACTCTTATCAACATGGGAGTGGGGAAATATGCTGCTTTATGCAAATGTATGTATATATGTATTATTGGAAATAAAAAAAACACAAAACAATGGCAAATATTGTCCAGAAACCCTCACTTGTGGTGCATTTAGCATAACAAATATGCTCAAATCATAACATGGCAAACCCAAGCCCAACAGACAACAACAGCTGTCAGTGTGTCAGTGTGCTGACTTGACTATGACTTGCCCCAAACTGCATGTGATTATCAAAAAGTGGGCATGTCTGTAAAGGGGAGACTTGTGGGTACCCATAGAAACCATTTTCATTCACATATCTTGTGGTCAGAGGTCAAGGGACACCCTTGAAAATGGCCATGCCAGTTTTTCCTCAACAAAACTTTGGTTGGTACCGATGGATTCATTAGGTTTTCTAGTTTCATATGATGTCAGTATCTTCACTCTAGCTTTAAAAGTGAGCCTGCTACAAACTAAAAATCGCAAGTTGCATTAATGCATAAAAGAAATTAGTGGTGTTAAAGTGAATATGCGTCAACGCGTTACCTTTGACAGCCCTATATATTTTATATTGTCACAACTGTGTTTTACTATATTGACATTCATAATCTGTTTATAAGAAGAGTTATAGTTGTTGAAAAATACACTAATTCAACTTATCCCTGCTTAAAACTACACTATAGTTTGTTATAAACCATTTATGAAATGCTTACATACTGCTTATGAATGCAGTATGCAGAGGCATTAAACAAATGTGTTATCATAAATAATGTAAATGTCATTAGTGTAAATATTTCTTCACTCTGGGATATGGAGCCTGACCTGGTTCTTGCTTGGCGACAAAAGAACCCATCCTCCTCCTCAGGTTGGGCCTGTTCTCACCGGGCTCACCTGGTTCAGTCTTCACACAGACGGCCTACAGAGAGAGTGAGAAGATAAACTGCAGGCAACTTAAAACTACTAAAATCGTGATGTGGAAATATGTGGAGAAAAGTTAAGAATGGAGTTTGTGCTGCTTGTTTCAGGACAGTTTTAGTCAGGTCTTTGTGGTTCTCTTCAACGACACCTACCTCACACTTCATGCGCTTGGCTCTGCGAGCAGTGTGGCCGGTGTCGGGCGTCTGGGCAGTCTGCCTCTGAGCCTGGTCCTGCAGCTTGTGCTCCTTAGTGTCCACGCTATCCGTGCTTCCTGTGCTCTCCGCTGGCTGGATTGGCTTCTGAACACACTAAAGGAATAGCATGCTAGTTAAACCCACAGCTAAGTGGCTTTTAAAAAAAAACATGTGTGTGCCTAACTGGAAATACCTGTAAGTTCAAAGTCGGTAAGATATAAATGGAATATTAGATACAGCGTACATATGACTATGCAAACACTGACAGGATAGATTTAAGTGTCTCCTGTAAAACAGGAAGTGTGAATGTACCACAGCCTGCATTTAAAAAGGGATCTCCTTGTTTGATTATTACTTCTGTTTACCATGTAATAAAATAAAAATTAGGAAGTATCAGCAGCTACCAAATGTGGTTGAAAGACTGAGACATACTCTATCAAAGACACTATTTGGTATTAAGAGTTTCAAATTAAACAGCCAGAGGGCAAAAGAGGCCATAAGAAGGATGTGTTTAGTTACAGCTTGTCACCCCAAACAGGGAGCATAGAAACTAAGGAGGAACATGCCAAATTAGAAGAAGAAATAACAGATTTGAGCAGAGGCAAGGGTCAGCAGGTAAAGAATATAAGACCTTCAAGGGCTGCCTGTCGAGTTGGCAGGTTAAGTAATTATAGAGAAGAGAAAATCTACTACAGTATTTGAACTGATAAATAATTAGCACCTAATTGACGACTGCAGCCTGTCTCAGAAACAAAAGAATTGTATTTGAAATTTGTCCCAAGATGCATGTTAAGTTTAGATTAACTCGTAGAGGCGAAGGTCATTTGTTTGAGGTGATGCTATTGCTGTAAAACCAGCGAATGACTGTTTTAAGAAGGGTTAAATTCGCAGTATTATGCCTGCAAATATTGAAACAATAAGCTGGACACACAGTATACAGTCCAGCCACAAACAGGCAATTTTGTTAATTGTGAGGCCGAGTGGCTTTTAACCATGACACAAACATACCTTTTCAAGTTCAGGATCAGCCTCCAAACGCATCAGTTTGGAAGCTGCCTCTGGTGCCTGAGGCAAGAGAGAGCGCTGGGTAATTACAAAATTTAGAGTGACCTCTCCAGGAGGTCACACAGTACCAATCCAAAGACCTTGGATAAGCTCTCTTGCAACATGTTATGGAATATTTGGGTGCAAATGCTATTAAATGACTAGACATCAGATTGTAAATTCACACTCAGTATATTAGTCGGACGACAGAGTTAACTACTCCAAAGAATAATACTGTAAAAAACAAACTGTCATCTCTAAATAAAACACAACATAAATAGAGCATGCATATCCTAATAATGCATTTGTTCCCATTTATCTTTATGGTCTTAATGTGTAATCCATATTCCTTCAAATATTTTTGATAGGAATAGTTTCTTCTTGTTCAAAGTGAACCACAAGGGTTTTAGCATAATAAATATGTAATTTATCTTTGACTGTAACATTAAATAACTGGTAGTAATAAAAGATATGGATAAGCATTATTAGGGTTTTGTTTACAAAAGGGACAGCAGCTTCTCTTTGTGAGTATCACCAGGGACAAGATATGCTGTCATAATGATGCATGTGTCCAACTCACCAGCAGGTTCGCTCCGCTCTGAAACAGATTGTATGGATAGAGCATTCTCTCATAATGCCCTCGCAGGTGTGAGCCGATAGCTTTGCCAGGGGCAAAACCCATTTGTAGTGCAATCTTGGTCCATCGCCTGTCCTGACAGACGGTGTCAAATCCACCCTCATCTGCTACCAGCTGAAACGACAGTGAGTCACGTTAATGGTGAGAGTTTTTTTAATTGCATTTTATATATAAAAATAATGCGCAGGGATGTCAATTACCAACCTTATTTAGCTTATACAAATCCAAAATCTTCCTCTCCACATGAGGAATCTTCAGGGCACATCCCTGCAAATCCCAGAATTTGGCAATCTGGTCCAAGAAGTTGAGCTTGACTCTGGTCTGTGCCTGGGAAAAAAATAAAAGGAACGATAACAGTCAGCCACAAATTAATTAAATTATAATGAAATCAACCAAGACAAGGAATTCGAGGCTTTCAAGGAAAACCAAAGCAATCACTGGGGAAAATAACACAGGGGCTAAAATTATCTGAACAGGCTGCATTTTTATCCAAGAATGGGGTAGTGTGCCCTATAGTTTAAGATAAATAAATAAATGCACTTTCAGTTTATTTTTTAAATTTGGATTAAGTAACAATTATGCATTGTAATTTCCAGTCTAAATTTGCAATTCATCTATTGTTACATAATGTCATTACAAGGCATTAGTAACGTTAGTGTTCTTTGTTATTGTCAGTGTAGCCTACACAGGCCAAGTAATTACATAAATGAGGTAAAAACATGCCAAGTAAATGTATAATTTTATAGAATACTGACACACAAACACAGATGTGGTTAAATAATCACTGGTATATAATCTGTTTATAACAAAACTCACCTCCAGCTCATTGAGCCTCTGGATCCGAGGAACAAAGTGAAGTCTGTCGACATCACAAGCAAACGGAGGTTGCCAACCCTAAACAGCAACAAAAATACACACAACGGCACATGAAGGTCATAAGAACACGTGGCCTGGATATTTATGTAGTTGGAAGTTTTTTCGATTATCATTCTTGCATTTATAAGTTATATTGGTAAGTCTATTTATTTTCCTTTGAAGATGGTCCCCTTGTGGCAATTGTTTTTCAAAGCATGGACTCAAATTTCAGAAATTTCCATATTCTTTACTTGTGGTGACTTGAATAAACTTAAATTAAGCAGATAAAAGAGGCACATGACTACACGGTTGCAGGATTTTAAACTGATGTTAGAATCAAGTTTGGCAGGAAAGCAAGGCCCTGCTTCTGATACGCGAAGAACAAGGTGATCCTTTTTCAGTTTGTAACTCACAACACTGATCAATATCTGTGTCAATACTAAACACAGGCTTGCATAAATGACAACAAATATCCCATCACATAAGCAGGGGCCCAAGTTCTTGTTTTAAGTCGGTAGCCAACATCCCCCACTGGCACACAAAATGGCCAGATGGAAGACTCACCAGCCCAGCTTACCACAAAGCCAACATGGAGGACAACACCCTACAACACAGGCTCATACATGAACAGTGGCTCATCTTCCAAGAAACTTACATTATAATAACATGCAACACCACTGCGATGTTGTGTAATATGGCGAGTTGAACCACAACTTCAAAAGTCACAACTTATTATTTAACAATAATAGTGGTCTTTATATTTAAATAACCCAGTGTACTTCTTGTCTCATCATGAGGCAATCTCTGTGACACCCGAACCATTAAAGGGAACATTTATTTAGCCTGACCCTCGACATAAATACACACTGCTTCAGATATTCATTAGAAACTGGCAGCTGATTGAGAAGTGATGGATGGAAGTGACCCAACTGCATCATGATGCTCTTCGACAAATAATTCATAATTAACCTCAACTACGGGGCTGTGAGGACATTAAAGGACAAAAGGGAATAACAAGTGTTAACATCCATGTTTATCTTTTCATCATCTTCCTCTACGCAGGTGGAGGAGAATGGCTTCCGCATAGCCACCTATGTGAAAGCCGTGAGCTAAATTATGACAGGTTGGTTGTTGAGCTGTTAGCTAGCGTTAGCCTAGCTGGCTAAGTGGCTCAATGAACGGAGCACCGAGGCTTTGTTGACACACGGTCAACCACGACTACAATCCACTTTTAATGCATTTACACATCTTTATTGCTGCTAATTAGCTTTAAATTGACCAAAAAATAGCGCACTTGGGACGTAAATAGTCATAAATGAGAGCTGGCTAGCTGCGAGCAGCACAAAGAATGAACACAGCCGAACGCTAACGTTATATCCGCCATGTTGAACAGTCCCTTTAAATCCCAACGCGCTCGGTCCATCTACAGCCGTCTCAACGGGGAACTAATTTAGCACCCCGTGTAACGTTTAACCGTTTTTAATGACACTCACCGGAGGCGGGCGGACTTTGCAGATGCCAGTTTTTTCGGCGATGGGACGGATCTTATTGATGAAGGCAAACGGGTCTCTAAATTCTTCCCAGCTCGGCTCGAAGACCGGGCACTCCGGAGGAGGCTTGAACTCGTCCGGCCGAGGCTGGCTCATCGTTTCGGACCGACCCGGTGCTAGCTCGGACAGGACAGGTCACGCAAAAAGTATCGCCGTGTTACGGTTTTCCTGGAGTGTTGTATTTTCTTTATCCCGTTTTGTTCACCGTCAGAATCGGTGGCAGTCAGTCGTCAGCAGCACGAGAGGAGGCAGCTTACACACATAGTGCCTAGTACACATACACACAAACATACACGCGCTCATACACACACATCCATGCACAGTGAGGAGAATGTTCCAAGGCAGTGAGCACGTCCGCTGAAAAAACTAGACACCACCCAATCTTATTGATGCGGGAGTGATTTATAAGTTTGCACAATGCTTGATGTTAAATCTACTTCTTAATAAGTAACTAGAGCTACATGTGGTTTTCATATTTTCAGTGTTGTGGTGCAATAAATAGTTATTTTATTACACCTCATTTTATATAAAGACATCAAATTGTTACATTTTAATTTCTGATTAATGTATCATACCCTCAAACTTTAGCAACCACACAATCTAGACTTGATTTAACAAATTTATTGTTGAACTGATGAGAGATGGAGTCTCCCTTTTGTCTTAATGTGTGAACAGTATGCTACAGCATAAATCAAGATCTGAAACTAATACATTATTAATAATAATAATAATAATAATAATAATAATAACAATAATAATAATAGTTAGACCTAAAACTATATTAGAAATCTGAATTGGGATATTCTGACCTTAAACCACACTATTAGAAGTACTCAGATCTTATGCTTAATTAAGTTAAAGTAGTAATAGGCCCACCACAGTGTAGAAATACTCTGTTACAAATAAAATTCCTTCATTCAAATCTTACTAAAGTAAAAGTACAAATATAATCAACATATAGGACCACTTAAAGTACCAAAAGTAAAAGTAGGCTACTCATTAATCAGAATAATATATAGCCTATTATGTAATCAGATTATAACTATGGATACATTTATTTGTAAGAATCACTTTAATGTTGCAGCTGGTAAAGGTTGGGCTAATTTTAAGAAATGTATATACTGCAGGATTGCTTGATCTGTAATAATACATCATAATTCATTTGTTGATTAGACTTTGAACTAATAATGTTAATCTGCAACATAACTAGGCCTTATAGCTATAAAATAAATGTAGTGGAGTACAAAGTACTCCACTACATTCCCTCAGAAATGTAATGGAGTAGAAGTATAAAGTAGCATAAAATAGAAATACTCAAGTAAAGTACCTCAAAATTGCACTTAAGTACAATACTTGAGTAAATGTATTTAATTACTTTCCACCACCAAATTGAAATGTTCTATGTTTAATAAACACTCAGACATGTCCATATTTAAAGTAGGAACTAGCTTGTCTGCTCATGGCTGCAGCCTAAAATCTTCATCAAGTGTAACGATGCTTGATATTTTCCACTTCATCACTTCAGAACAATAAATTGCATCTAATTGTAAAAATTATTACAAATAATTTCTTGCATCGTGAAATTAATAAATATTAGTTAAATATTAATCTGTGTAACAATTCTCTTCGTTGTAGACTGTCTTATGTTTACACTTTACACGCGGATGAATCTGTTCAGGTGACACCTTCACGGCCGCCGGGACTCGTTGTTTAAATAGCCAGTCTGTGCAGTTTGATTGGATGTTTCTCCTCATCGTTTTATAACATCTGCTGCTGCACAATCACAGGCTCATTGTCGGCTCATTTAATGCAAAAACTTAGTCAAACTTAGATATTTTGATGTAAGTAGAAATATCACACTATAAAAATAATAATTACAAGCAAAAGTCATCTTTGCCAAATTTTACTTAAAGTGGCAGTAGGCAAAAATGTTTTGGCATAATTTGGAAAAAATTCCATAATAACCTTTCAGCATATTGTAATTCAAGTGGTCTGAGAGAAAACTAGACTTCTGCACCTCATCATGGCTCTGTTTTCAGGCTTTAGAAAAATCTAGCCCGTGACGGCAGATTTTGACTAATCACAGGTCATTTCAGAGAGAGAGAGCGTTCCTATTGGCTGTGCTCCGGTCATGTAACCAGAACTTGGCTTTCTTCAACAGATTTTACAATGGCGGCTGCGTCACAAACTTTCTAATTTTACAGCTAAACAGTACACTACAAGATGATTCTGAAAACATTTGAGGCGAGAAATAGGCATTACAGTAACAGAATATTGATTCATATGTGATCAGCGCAGCCTAGTTTGACCGTTTGGTCGGAATTTGCGAGTGACTGACAACCGGCTCTCATAGACGGCAGCTGGACAGCGGACCTTGTTTTCCTCCAGTAAGTGAAATCCTTCAGATGCCGTTAGGAGCACCGGAGGACACAGTAGGACACAGAGGAACATGATTTTTTTCAGGTTACCTGTTTCATGTACTACTGTCACGATATAGCGGCCGTTTTCTAAAAATAACTTTTTAAATCATATTTGTGCCAATCTCGCATGCTGCAGCTTTAAGTAAAAGTACAGAATTCTTTGGTAACAAAATGTACTTGAAGTATCGAAGTAAAAGTACTCATTATGCAGAATAGCCTCTGTCAGTGTTATATTATGTTATTGGATCATTATTGTTGAATTAATATTTAAGCAAGTACTTTAATGTTACAACTTATTTGTTCAATGTGGAGCAAATTTGGACTACTTCATATACTGTTGGATAGTTTAATCTATAATATTTTATCATATTTTAGAATTGATCATATAATTTTATGTAAAAATCTTAATCTGAAAAGTAACTATAGCTGTAAAATAAATGTGAAAGTAAAAAAAAAAATACAATATTTCCCTCTGAAATGTAGTGAAGTAGAAGAATAAAGTAGCATAACATGTATATACTCAAGTAAAGCACAAGTATCTCAAATTTGTACCTAAGTGCAGTACTTTGATGGTGGTATGATGATGCCTTGGTATCTCCTCCATCAGTGCTGTCTTTACATCAAGGACCTTGATGGAAATAAGTCTGAGACTTTTTTTCTGTTGTCCTTGACATTTTGGAGATATGTGTGACCTGAGGCCCTCCATCTCACTCTGTCAAGTATGTCCTTTGTATTTCTTCCACTGAATATACAGTATCCTCATCTTTCAGGCCTGCAACAGTGTTCTCTGGGTGGAATTGTAATGGGAACGTAGTAGTTACATGGTGTCGTGTTAGACCACTGTAACACCCTGCTTGCACATCTCTAACAAGTTTCACGCAGAATATTCTCAGACAAAATTTATTTCACAGCACATTTCAAATACAAATACTAAATACTTTAGTAGTTTGTCTTCTAAAGCTGACATTATAAAAACATGGCAGTGAGAAAGATCCTTAATTTGGTTAAAGGTCTTATTGATAAAATTTTTTGTAGATGAATATTAAAAAAAAACAAACACACATCTAAAGAGCCTTAAGAAAGGTGCAGAATAAAAGTATGGCTTTTCCTGAAAAAAATTATTATGATTGTGAATTAATCATTTAAAAAATTTTGGCGGGTCCAAAATTAATGTTTTGTTTATCTCTGTGGAAGATATCTGACGTTTGGTTCCCACTTCTAACAAGGCTTGTGAGCCAATAGTAAAACAACGTTGGTATCACGTGGTATCTCTGGGTCGTCAGTTAGTGCGGAAAAGAGGATAAATCACTGAGACTGACGGTAAGTGCCTGTCAACGACTTGTTGTGAAATACATACAATGGAACCGGGGAGGGAGAATGCGACATCTAGTGGCTGAATGTTATCAGTGTTATCTATAGCACCTTTAACTTTAGCTTAGAAGATATACAGTACAGATATGAAATCGTTATTTAGTACAGGATAAAATCACTGCTGTGCAGCCGTCACAGCCTCACAAGGTTCAGTATTCTTGGCCTTCGTCGTCATTTTCAAAATCGGGGGTCATTCGACCCAACTCCTCGTAATCCTTTTCAAGACAGGCCAGGTCCTCTCTGGCCTCTGCAAACTCTCCCTCCTCCATGCCCTCACCCACGTACCAATGGACGAACGCACGCTTGGCGTACATGAGGTCGAACTTGTGGTCGAGACGAGACCAGGCCTCAGCGATGGCAGTGGTGTTGCTCAGCATGCACACAGCCCTCTGGACTTTGGCCAGGTCTCCACCAGGAACTGCAGTTGGAGGTTGGTAGTTAATTCCCACCTGTTGAGACAAAGAGAATAATCGGAAACATGAAGGATCTCAAACTTCCCTTGAAACCTTCATGATGTTTCTCACCTTGAAGCCAGTGGGGCACCAGTCGACAAACTGAATGGAACGTCTGGTCTTTATATTTGCGATGGCAGCGTTTACATCTTTAGGAACGACATCGCCTCGGTACAGCATGCAGCACGCCATGTACTTGCCGTGACGAGGGTCACATTTCACCATCTGATTGGTCGGCTCGAAGCAGGCACTTGTGATCTCGTTCACAGTCAGCTGCTCGTGGTAAGCCTTCTCAGCAGAGATGATGGGCGAGTAGGTAACCAGAGGGAAGTGGATGCGTGGAAATGGGACCAGGTTGGTCTGGAACTCCATCAGGTCGACGTTGAGGGCGCCATCGAAACGAAGAGAGGCCGTGATTGAGGAAACAATCTGACCGATCAATCTGTTGAGGTTGATGTAGCCAGGACTCTCAATGCCCATGTTGCGATGACAGATATCGTAGATGGCTTCGTTATCTACCATGAAGGCACAGTCAGAGTGCTCCAGGGTGGTGTGGGTGGTCAGGATGGCGTTGTAGGGCTCCACCACAGCGGTGGACACGTGGGGAGCTGGGTAAACAGCAAACTCTAGCTTGGATTTCTTGCCATAGTCGACAGATAGACGCTCCATCAGCAGAGAGGTGAAGCCAGAGCCGGTTCCACCTCCAAAGCTGTGAAAGACGAGGAACCCCTGCAGGCCGGTGCACTGGTCCGTCTGATGAGAAGGACAGAAGGACAGGACAGACTCTGTTAAAGGAATAGTTTTGTGAAATGCACAGTCTATAAATAAGAAGGGGGGTGACTCCTCTGTTTGCAAAAAGAAGTGTGATTGTATAGAAGTCTATGAGAAAATGACCCTACTTCTCACTTGATTTATTACCTCAGTAAACATTGTAAACATGAGTTTATGATCTCAATCGCTAGTTTCAAGTCTTCTTCAATACAGCATGATGTTCATTTAGTAAATTATTATAGTGAATTATGATAAAGCAGGGTATGCTGTATGTGGATACCTTGTGACTGATAGGTCGCTACCACGGTGATGTCTGGTCTGGGAGTTGCCCGTGTTTTCGTCTAACAACTTTAACCCTTTCACAGTGGGTTTTCAGTTCATTAAAGTTAATTGTAACATTTTGGTCACCTAAAAGTGTCTTATTCAGCATTCGGTTGTACTTGGCTCCACCCTCTCGTGTCACTTCTGGTTGCAGAAAAATAAGATGGCGACGGCCGATATGCCGAACTCGAGGCTTCAAAACGTTAAAAATGACAGTCCACAAACCAATGGGTGACGTCACGGTGACTACATCCACTTCTTATATACAGTCTATATATGAAGCTACAGCAAGCAGGCGGTTAGCTTAGCTTAGCATAAGGACTTTAAACGGGGAAACTGTTAGACTGGCTATGTCCAAAGGTAACAAAATCTGCCTATCAGCACCTTTAATTATTAGATATTGAACGGACATATATGAGTGGTGTGGATCTTCTCATCTAACTCTCTGCAAGAAAGGAATAAGTGTATTTCCCAAAATTATGAACTATTGCTTAATACTAATGTAGTGCAGAAAGTTAATGTGTTAGTTGATGTATAAGCTTTACATTTGTGCAATGAAACTGTGATTATTGTAAGAGCATCATTATTCCCACTATTAGACTTAAAAAAAATCTAGAGCAGAATTTATGTCAAAACAATACTTTTCTTAATCTTTCATTAACAGTAATTTATCAATCAGGTTTTTCTCATTATTACTGACCATTTTACGAACACGCTCCATGACTCCATCAATGATGTCTTTCCCGACGGTGTAATGGCCTCGAGCGTAGTTGTTGGCTGCGTCCTCCTTTCCAGAGATCAGTTGATCAGGGTGGAAAAGCTCTTTATACTTTCCAACTCTTACTTCATCTGAAAAGAACGTTTTTATCCAGAAAGGTCAATAAAAATCAACTGCAATGTGGTTTAACTGGATGTTTTCCCCAAGTTTATCATCTTTACTGTCACATTATCTTTAACCTTCAACCATATTGATTTATCGATGGCTCCATAGCCGGGTCTGTTGATGTGGCAAACTCATAACAAACCACTTGTTTTATGTCAAAATCTGAAGATTTACAAAGATACAAACTAAAAATCTTGAGTTTTCTATTTAATGTATTGGTGAAGCCATACAAGTGGTTGTCTTGAATTTGAATGTTTCATAAAGTGTGGAGCCCCAAAACGGACAAGGGTTACAGGGAGTAGATAAATTATTAAAGATTAGATTTGCAATTTTTCAAGTCTGCCATAAAACAATAGTCAGGTACTCGTAGGAATATTAAAACAGATTTTGCTTGCTGCAATCATTCATCATTCTCTAGATATCGAAAATCGTAAACCTATCCTTTAAATGTATGCAAAATGTATGTAAAATATACGTCTACATAAAAATGTTATCGATAAGACCTTTGACAAAATGATGTTAACTGAGTTTAAAGGTAAAGTATAAATATTTATATTTCCTTTTTATACTATATAACTATATACTATAGTATATATAGTATATATACTATTATATTATCTAACTAAAAGTGTTATTTATTGGTGTATTCAGTTATATAATCTTTTACTTTTTTACAGCTTTGGGGCTCCACAGATGTAGTGCTTCACTGAAACAATAGCGCAGAAATGTTAAATGCAAGACCACTTGTATTTGAGCAGTTTTAGATTGAAAAATGTGGAAAAATATCGTGTTTTTTAAATTGAAGGGACATATTGTCCTGTCTAAAATCAATCCAATACTGCACTCTGCTAGTTACTATTTACACAATACACTTCTGTAAATGTTAGCCAACATTGAATAAAAGGCAAAGGAGTCACCACTGCACTTGTTGCTTGGATACCAGTGTTCCCATCAGCAGTTACCTGCATGACCCGTGTGGATGGAGATGCACTCACACTAGACGCATGCGACCACACATAAAAGCACGACTGGAACGGTAATAAAAAATAGAGATAAGGAGGATAAAAATAAACGCATAGACAGGACGACTCACCAACCACTGTGGGCTCCAGGTCCACATAGATCGCTCTAGGAACATGGCGCCCAGTGCTCCCAGTATTGAAGAAAGTGTTGAATGGGTCTTCACGACAGTTGGGTTCTGCAGGACTGTCCAGGAAGACACCATCAGGACCGACGCCATGCTCGAGGCAGAAGAGCTCCCAGCAGGCGTTTCCTGTCTGGACACCTGCCTGGCCCACATGGACAGAGATGCACTCTCTCTGGACAGAAAGAAACATGACAGGTGGAAGTTAAGATGTCTGTCACAAAGCACAAAGTAAAACAATCCTTGTGGTACTTTTTCCTCAACATTTATGACTCCCAAAAACATGAATGATTTGTAAGCACAGCCATCTATTGCAAACATAAACTTGAATGAATAAGAAGGACGAATTAAGGAAATGTCTCATATTTTTACGGTTAGAAACATGTTTTGCCATCCATAAATAATCAGATCTCTTTGAATTACTACTAAAATTCAAAACTGCTGTTGAAAATAAAGGTGGATGTGTGGATTTTGTGCAGTCAAAATTTAATCTGAACAGAAAACAGTACACATCTGTGGAAGCAAGGAAGGCCATAAGGAGGTGAATCTAAAAAGCACCTGAATACCTAATTTAATTCTTAATTTAAAGGAACAGTGTGTAACATTTCGGGGATCTATTGACAGAAATGGAATATAATATTCATAACTATGTTTTTATTAGTGTTGATCACCTGGAACTAAGAATCATCATGTTTTCGTTAGCTTAGAATGAGCCCTTCATATCTACATAGGGAGCGGGTCCTCTTCATGGAGTCCGGCTTGTTGCTCCACCATGTTTTACAGTAGCCCAGAACGGACAAACCAAACACTGGCTCTAGAGAGAGCCTTTCATGTTTTTACGTTACATGGAGGCCACCGTAGCTCTCTGACACACTTGTGAAACTACGGTAACGTGAGCTGCAGAGTACAAAACCGTGGTGCCGCCAGCCGCCGTCTGAATTCCGTTGCTCCTTATGTAGAGTTATTATGGTAAGGATGGCCTCTGAGTGAGGTGAAAGCTGTCATACGGCTTTGCACTCGGAGGCTCACGTTACCGCAGTCTTGGAAAGGGAGGGGTGAGCGGAGGGGTACTCAGTTGGTTGCAGTCTGCAACCACACCACTAGATGATGCTGAATCCCACACACTGTACCTTTAAGTACTGAATTGAAATTTAAATACCACTGACTATTAAAGCGGCTACAATCAATATTCTTTATAATAACAACGTAGCAAATGGCAATGTGAAAAGTGTTACTTGTAGTGATAAAGCAACAGAGAATTATCACCTGAATCTGCAGCTTCCCTCTGCATTACAGAGCTTTATAGTGAGTTTCAGCTCATTGTTTATCTGTCTGGCCCACAACTTTACTGTTTTGGTTCACTTTTGCCTTCATAGCGTTGTTCTCAGTCGCAAAAAAAAGCTCTAAAAATCCATTGTACACTACCTACTCAGTTCAGTTCAGTTCAGTTCAGTTCAGTTCAGTTCAGTTCAGTTCAGTTCAGTTCAGACAACTTTATTTATCCCCAAGGGGGCAATTCATTTGTAGCATTCCCAGTCCATACATCCACACATACAACAGATAACAAATAGTTAGTTAAGTCAAAGGAAACATATTAAAGGCATGGGGCAGTTGGAGGGACAAGTTACAATAAGAACCATATAAATACATAGGATTATAACAATAAAAGCCAAAAAATTAAAAACAATAAATAAGAACAACACATCTAAGAATTCCTCTAAATAACAGTAATTTAAAATGGGTATGCTCAGGTAATGCTCAGCACCAAACAGCAGACAGACACAGTTAGAGACTAGCTGGTGAACATAGTGGAACTTGAAATTGAGTCTGCAGTGATGCCTGCAGCTCTGTGAGGCTGTTCTTAGGCACACTGGTGCTTTGAGCTAAATGCTAACATACTGATGAAAAGCAGGTATAATGTTTATGTAAAGCAACTTAGTTTAGCATATTAACATCCTAACATCAGTGTTAATTAGCACTAAACACAAAGTACAACCTAGGCTGATGGGAATTTGATTTGGTTTTGCAGGTTTTATTATAAACCAAAGTATTGGACAATAATAATTTTGACCTGATGATGGTACTAGAGGAAAAGTCAGGGCTCATCAAAGTGATTAGGATTCATTCTCTTGGCAACATGAATATCTGTAGGCCAGCTACATTTCATGGCAATCCATCTAATAGTTGTGAAGACATTTCACTAAAAGTCAAAAACATCAACCTGCTGGTGGTGCTAGAGGAAACAAAAATGTCAGGTTTAAAAAATCAAGTGGCTTAAATTAGATTGGTTAAATTCAGACACCAAACCCCCAGACACTTACATTTTCTATATGAACTTGGGAACCTATTTTTTTCCAGCTGTTTATGGAATTGAAATGATGATGGCCTTTGTGAGCTTCCATACCCATCAGATCAGTGTGCAAAAATTAAAAAATCTCTGATGACACACTGTGTTATTCATTGTCTGTGCGCTCTGCTGTTCCATTTTGTTAAGAGTAAACAAAGTCAAAAACTGGATGGTCTTATTCCAACTCTTTACTGTTTTTCATTTCCTAAGTGCTTCCAGCAGTCATGTTTCAACATGTTGAGAATTTTGTTTTCCCTGCAGGGAGAACATCCCCCAAGATGATTTTCTTTTTTGCTGTTGAGTGATATTTGTTAAGACACGAGTATAGACTAAAGTTTGGAATATGAACATTGATAAAATACATCCAAAAACTTAAATATTCACAAAAAAGAAGCTTCTGAGGGTCTGAGGCTGAAGATGAAGCTTTGAACTCCTCTTGCTGTCAGGGATTATAAACTCATAAAACACTCAAAGTGCAGATAGAACACAATTTGAGACTTAAAACTTTTGTAGCTACATGTATGTTAACACAAACAACTGTATTTTTATTTAAAATACATGTGTACAATCCATGCAGCCAGGATTTTAGGAAGGTTTTCGATGAATATCTTAGATTTCCTTGCAGATAAAAGTCCAAAACTGATGCAGATTTCAGAAAAAACTAAGATATATAGCATAATTGAGGCAAACATATCACCAAATATCAAACTTTCATATTATAAGTTTCCACATTTCTAATAAATTGTAATTTACTTACCATGTCGCTCCGGATTATATGAATAGTTGGTTTTGCTGCAGGATACTGTGAGTTTATCGTCTGTCCTCAAGGCTTCAGAAAGACCGAGTAGTTCCTCTTAACTGATCCAGGACGAGTAACACAGAGCTGCTCTGTTGGCTGAGCTGCTAGTCGCTCTTTGTACCTGCAGACAGACTCACCTGGTGTGCCTGTCTGACTGCTTATTCAGGCTTTAGGAGGAAGGGAGGGAGGGATGATGACTTTCCTCCCACATGGAGCCACCTTTCCCTCAAAATGTTGTTTTAGTCACTTTTTTGGTGGTCTTGTTGCACTGGCAAAACAGCTGGAGAGAAAAATCAGATTGGTCATCTTTCTCATTTTAATTCATATTTATCCCACTGACTCAATTCAGCACTGTGTCACTGGTTATTTCACAGCGGATTAACTCTTTTTATAATAGTGAGGTGGAAAGTCAGTCCTATTTGCTTTTGTACTGTACACATTATGATGCTTTAAGAATGTCAATTTTCCATGAAATGACAAAACCCTGCAATAATTTGGTGTACAGGTGATTAAAAATAGGAGTAGTTGTTAAATTTGATGTGCTAAAGTTAACTAACATTGTATCAAAAGTTTGGAACAGACATGTATAATTAGTCCATGAGCCAGGGGGTTGGTCGTGCCACTTTGGAGGGACCAAGTCTCATGGTGATTTTTTTAAAGGTCTATGTCCATACTGTTGGAAAATGCATGATAGCATTGCAGCAATGGTAGCTTTCTATGTGCTATCACTCCTTTTCTCATCCCTCCATCATTTCAATTTTTCCATCTTTTTTCATCATTTTACACATAGATCCAGTATAAAAGAGGGTAACCAACACACAATATCATGAAGTTATATATCATTGTAAAACTTAGACTATAATCTATCCATCGGTCACATTGTCATGACTCTGAGGTCAAGATAATTTGACCTTTGACCTCTAATGCTGTAATCAGGCAAATTCTGAATGCCACTGCAAATGCCCTTATAACTAACTTCATATTGATCTGATGTGCCCATGGATAGTTTCTGCATAAAGAGCACAAAAAGAGCTTTAAAATAATGTATTACATGACTAACAACAATAACAACATTTCTTATCAGAATAAACGTAACTTTGTGCAGTTTGTATCTGATAGAATGTTTAGAACTTTGCGTTGGATTCTGTTATTGGGGCAGTTTGTAAATGGCTTTCTAAGTAGCAGAAACACAAAATAATACAAAACTCAAAAAACTTTCCTAAGAAATTTATTCTCTACCAGGTTTAGCCATTATTTTATATTTTCCCACTCTTACCTCATTGTCAATATAAACATATTACAACTGATGAGGCCCTGATTCAGTAGCAGTGGGTTATATTCCAGGTGATATATGAAAATGATGTTCACTTTTTCACAAAGGCATGAAACTTGGTACACTTGAACAGTTTGGAGCCCTGAACATTTTCAGATATGGAGCCATCGCAAAAACGCCTCAAGGCAGCCATGGTGGCCATTTTACCTTCCACCATAACCAAATTATGTATTTTGCATAATATCTCCTGAACCAAACAAGACAACACAGAAAGGTGATGTCTACCCCTATGTTTTGATTGCCAATGTTTACAATGATACTATACACAACATCATAAACAGTTTAGGTAGCGTAACTTTGTGCAGTTTGTATCTGATAGAATGTTCAGAACTTTGCGTTGGATTCTGTTATTGGGGCAGTTTGTAAATGGCTTTCTAAGAAGCAGAAACACAAAATAATACAAAACTCAAAAACTTTCCTGAGAAATTTATTCTCTACCAGGTTTAGCCATTAATTTATATTTTCCCACTCTTACCTCATTGTCAATATAAACATATTACAACTGATGAGGCCCTGATTCAGTAGCAGTGGGTTATATTCCAGGTGATATATGAAAATGATGTTCACTTTTTCACAAAGGCATGAAACTTGGTACACTTGAACAGTTTGGAGCCCTGAACATTTTCAGATATGGAGCCATCGCAAAAACGCCTCAAGGCAGCCATGGTGGCCATTTTACTTTCCACCATAACCAAATTATGTATTTTGCATAATATCTCCTGAACCAAACAAGACAACACAGAAAGGTGATGTCTACCCCTATGTTTTGATTGCCAATGTTTACATGATAAACAGTTTAGGTAGCGTAACTTTGTGCAGTTTGTATCTGATAGAATGTTCAGAACTTTGCGTTGGATTCTGTTATTGGGGCAGTTTGTAAATGGCTTTCTAAGAAGCAGAAACACAAAATAATACAAAACTCAAAAAACTTTCCTGAGAAATTTATTCTCTACCAGGTTTAGCCATTAATTTATATTTTCCCACTCTTACCTCATTGTCAATATAAACATATTACAACTGATGAGGCCCTGATTCAGTAGCAGTGGGATATATTCCAGGTGATCTATGAAAATGATGTTCACTTTTTCACAAAGGCATGAAACTTGGTACACTTGAACAGTTTGGAGCCCTGAACATTTTCAGATATGGAGCCATCGCAAAAACGCCTCAAGGCAGCCATGGCGGCCATTTTACTTTCCACCATAACCAAATTATGTATTTTGCATAATATCTCCTGAACCAAACAAGACAACACAGAAAGGTGATGTCTACCCATATATGTTTTGATGGCCAATGTTTGCAATGATACTACACACAACATCATAAACAGTTTAGGTGAATAGTTAATGGTGAATTCAGTGATGTTGTATGAAGCAAAACACAGTATCTGAGAACCTAGGCTAGACTTTACAATGTCATGTCTGTTGCATGTAAAAGCTTAATCCTTTTGTTCTGACAATACAGTGACAATTCAGTGACTGTGAAGAGTTTAACAATATTCGATATGACCTTAACAACTTAAAGCTTACAGATGTAGTAGTGACAGTCAGGTCGTCCACTCCAGTCTTGGACAGAGGGCCCCTGCCCTTTACTTAAATACATTTATTTTAGAAACATATTTGATGTTGCATTTGTTGTTGAACCTATTCTTCTCTGTCTCCTTTACAGTCTCCTCCACATTGAAACAGAGCTATGCATTAAAGGTGGCTTTTTTGCATTTGCAATGCCCCTAGCCTTTCTTGCAGCCACATGTGTCATAGCTTGACACTGAGGAGCTGTGGTTGACATTTGGGACTGGTAAGAACTTCAGATACACACCTGATCACTAGGGGTGTAACGATACGTTTTTACAACTATACGATACGTATCACTTTCTGTGGTTCCGATATGATTCAAGGATGATATTTGGCTCATCTAGAGCGATACGATATGATTCAATGACTTGAAATCGATAGAGTTACTATTTTTGCCAAAAATTCAATCAGTGTGACTGTGCAATAAATATCTGATACTGGACAGTGAACAAGGATAAAAAGTTGATGTCTACAATAATTTTATGGCCAATGTTTGCAAATACATACACCACATAAACAGTTTAGTGAATAGTAATGGTGAATTCAGTGATGTGTATGAAGCAAAACACAAATTTAAATATAGACTAACTTCATTCTGTTGCATGAAAAGCTTAATCCTTTTTTCTGACAAACAGTGAAAATTCAGTGAACGTTAAGAATTTAACAATATTCGTATGACCTTAATTAGTTAAAGCTTATAATATTGGGATGTATTTTTGTGCTTCTCTATGCATTTATTATGACTGCTCTAGTACAGATGTAGTAGTGGGAGAGGTCGTCCACTGGATCTTGGACAGAGGGCCCCTGCCCTTTACTTAATACATTCATTGAGAAACATATTTGATGTTGCCGTTTTTGTTAAACCTTATTCTTCTCTGATCGTTTGATTACCTTTGAAAGTGCTTGCATTAAAGGTGGATTTTTCATTTGCATGCCTTAGCCTTTTTAGGTCAGGATTCCTCAAAGTTTTTACTTGTAAGGGAATCAGGATAAATTAATTATGGATATAAACAAGTAAACAACGATTAAAGGCAAATACATACAGCCTTTACTTGAAAATAATAAAAAGTGCAACTGCAGGACCTGCTGATTCACTTCTCAAGATACAAGGCAGTGAAATATTTAACAAAAAATAAAATAAACATTACTTCTTTCTGAAATCGTTCACGGCATACCTTTTGCTTTGAAAATGAGGACAGAAGCAGCTGTTCATTTAACCTGAATAGAAGTTGGTTTATTTTATTTTTTGTTAAATATTTCACTGCCTTGTATCTTGAGAAGTGAATCAGCAGGTCCTGCAGTTGCACTTTTTATTATTTTCAAGTAAAGGCTGTATGTATTTGCCTTTAATCGTTGTTTACTTGTTTATATCCATAATTAATTTATCCCTGATTCCCTTACAAGTAAAAACTTTGAGGAATCCTGACCTGCACTGTCCAGTATCAGATATTTATGCACAGTCACACTGATTGAATTTTTGGCAAAAAAAGTTACTCTATCGATTTCAAGTCATTGAATCGTATCGTATCGTATCGTATCGTTCTAGATGAGCCAAATATCATCCTTGAATCATGTTTCGTCATGTTTGGTTCAGGAGATATTATGCAAAATACATAATTTGGTTATGGTGGAAAGTAAAATGGCCGCCATGGCTGCCTTGAGGCGTTTTTGCGATGGCTCCATATCTGAAAATGTTCAGGGCTCCAAACTGTTCAAGTGTACCAAGTTTCATGCCTTTGTGAAAAAGTGAACATCATTTTCATATATCACCTGGAATATAACCCACTGCTACTGAATCAGGGCCTCATCAGTTGTAATATGTTTATATTGACAATGAGGTAAGAGTGGGAAAATATAAAATAATGGCTAAACCTGGTAGAGAATAAATTTCTTAGGAAAGTTTTTTGAGTTTTGTATTATTTTGTGTTTCTGCTACTTAGAAAGCCATTTACAAACTGCCCCAATAACAGAATCCAAAGTTCTAAACATTCTATCAGATACAAACTGCACAAAGTTACGTTTATTCTGATAAGAAATGTTGTTATTGTTGTTAGTCATGTAATACATTATTTTAAAGCTCTTTTTGTGCTCTTTATGCTGAAACTATCCATGGGCACATCAGATCAATATGAAGTTAGTTATATGGGCATTTGCAGTGGCATTCAGAATTTGCGTGATTGCAGCATTAGAGGTCAAAGGTCAAATTATCTTGACCTCAGAGTCATGACAATGTGACCGATGGATAGATTATAGTCTAAGCTTTACAATGATATATAACTTCATGATATTGTGTGTTGGTTACCCTCTTTTATACTGGATCTATGTGTAAAATGATGAAAAAAGATGGAAAAATTGTAATGATGGAGGGATGAAAAAAGGAGTGATAGCACATAGAAAGCTACCATTGCTGCAATGCTATCATGCATTTTCCAACAGTAGGGACATAGACCTTTAACAAAATCACCATGAGACTTGGTCCCTCCAAAGTGGCACGACAGCCAAATTTTGGGGGTCTGGCTCATGGACTAAATGTAATGTAATGTAGTATTTATTCAGCTTTCTCCAGTTTTATATAGATTTTAGAGTGATTTATTAATGTTTGTATATATGAAGGTCTGGAAATCTAATTGATTAAATTAACTGAATTGGTTTTCTCCTATTTTTTTTTTTTTTTTTTACTTTTTTGTGGTGGTATTTGAAAATGTGTAATAAAAACTTAATTTGTTCATGTGTGTCACTGCATTGTTACTACTGATGCATTTTAATGTTGCAGCAAGTGGGGCTAGTGTAAAGTTTATATTGCCTTTTGTTAGTTCAATCTACTGTATAACAGTGCCTCATTTTATAAGGTGATAAAAAGTGTTTGATGAAACTTTTAATCTGCAAAGGTAATTATATTAACTGTAACAAATAAGTGCAGTGGAGTAGAAGTATAAAGTAGCATAACATGGAAATACTCAAGTACACCTACCTCAAATTACACTTAAGTACAGTACTCAAGTAGATGATTTTAGTTACTTTCCACCACTGATATAGAGGTTTAAAGTTATAAGGTTAATAACAAGTAAAAGAGTTTATATGCACATCCTGTAATATTTAAAATTGTATATGAAAGTACAGAAGATGGTGAAATGTGGTTAATTCTCAGATGTTTTATCATTTGATGATCCTGCAAACCTACCTTCTATTCAATCTTAATGTTTCCTTTTATTAAAAGAGACGACTTATCCTGTAGGCTATGGTAAGATGTTTCATCATTATTCACTGGTGGTGTCTTCCTTAAGAAACAGTGCTGTAACAGTATCTGATTGCCCAGTTCAGAAAATCAGACAAAACTTAACATAAGTAAAAGTAGTGATACCACAATATAGAAATACTCAATTACAAGTAAAAGTCCTGTATTCAAAATTTCACTTAAGTAAAAGTAAAAAAGTATGAAAAGTAATTTGTCAGAATGAGGCTTGTAAGTTGTTTTCATCATTATATTAATGGACTATTAATAACTGCTTTATGTATGTTTGGGTATTTAAATCTATGACATAGCATCATATTTATATATTGATCACGTTTTGTTTGTAAAATCTTAATTTGCAAAGTAACGCTGTCAAATAAATGTACAATATTTTCCTCTAAATTGCAGTAAAGCAGAAGTATAAAGTAGCATAAAATGAAAATACTCAAGTAAAGTACCTCAAAATTGTACTTACAGTTCTTGAGTAAATGTACTTAGTTACACTCCACCACTGTTTAATACCTTAATTACATTTTGCTGATAACATGTACACTAAGTAGAATTTTGAATGACAGACTTTTACTTAACTTTTACGTAATATATTTTGACCCTATGTACTGGTAGTTTTACACAAGAAAAAAATGTGTGTACACAAAGTACACCTGAGGCTGATGGAACTATTTATTTAATACTATATTCTTTTTGCAGGTATTTAGCCATAAAGTTAAAAAGTATTGGACAAATTACAATTTTGACCTGATGATGGCGCTGGATGAAAAGTCAGATGATCACAAAATTAATTTATTCCAATTTATTCTTACGGGAACATGAATGTTTGTACCAAATTTAATAGCATTTCAATTAAATGTTTTTTTATTATATTATTATATATTGATATTTCATTCAAAATCACAAATATCAACCTCATGGTGGCATAGAGCTATTATTAGTAATCAGGTGGCATGTGGACAGTTTTTACCATTTCCTCATGTAAATAAGTTGTACAGGGATAAAATGGATGAGTCTACCTTGTATAGTTTGTTGAATGAGACATCAAACTGCTTCGAGTGGCTGGATGATTCCTCACATTCGCTCCGCGGATGTGAATGATGATGATGCCACTGACTCAGCTGACGACGTGTGAAGCGAATATACAGCGTTTTGTCTCCCTGCATCACTTATCAGGTGCTTACAGACTGAGAGGATAAAACGCATCAGTTCTCAGTGTGTTTATTCACTTCCCAGGCAACAGTGATGTTAGGACTTTGTGTCCTACATGTACATGTCCAGATCTATAAGCTGAGGAAAAAAATAAAATAAATCACATGCACCTCATAGTTATTACTTTGTGATTCTTCAGGGACAAAATAATCAAAGTCAACTGGTACAATTCAGTCATTTTCTAAAACGATATTGATCTCTAAATATATATATTCTGAGAGCGACAATAAGTATTAAACCTTCTGTATTAAAGTGATTTGAATCTAAAAGCACTGTTTACTGAAAGAATTACAAAAAGGGTTGAATTACTGACCCATTAATGATCTCGCAAATGCCAAATGAGTACACTCGATAATAAGCCAATGTACTGTAACTATCATCAAAGTCAAATGGGAGGCAACACGGATGTTCACTGTTTGATGTAGGCCAAAGTCATAAGGCATATAGCAGCAACCGGAGTCTATGTCGACTCCATCTTTTTCTGTTTATGATGAGTAGAAATATATTGCACTTTGAAGACAAACTGAAAAAATAATCTCACAGGTAACGACAGCAACAAGTACCACCAAAGAGAGTCATGCAAGTGGTGATGGGCTCGTCGGAGGCCTCTTTTGAGGTGAAGTCTGCCACCAATCTCTGTTGCGCAGTCCGACTGACTGAGAGAACCTATTTGCATACTGGCGAACAAACATCTCCCTTTGTGTGGCTCTGTTTTAGTGGCATTTTAGCAAAGTCTAGCTGCCTGTCCTCCCTTCTGTTTTTCCTGTTGTGGTTCTTGTTTCTTGGCAAAGATCACTTTTCTCGTAGAACACAGACGCCTGCGTCGCACCGCTGCGTCGCCATCGAAGTGACGACCTCCCAGGAGTCGATGACCGGGTCGTAACATTCAATACTGCTGAGGAGAGAGTTCCCATCATATCTAGAGAGAGAGAGAAGTGACACAAACACAGAGGAACTGAGAGTTTTAATCACAACAATCACCACTGCTCGGAAGAGAATGATGTGCCACAATAATAAGTAGAAAAGTGTGCACAGTAGAGTGTAGATCTCCGCCAGGTGTTTCTGCAACGACCACTGCTGTAATGATTGATTGAATGAATACAAAACCACAATTGCCCCCCCGTCTGTGTGTGTTTTTGCAGTCGCACATCTTACGCAACAGATGCGCTCTCATTTTAATCTATGCAGCTGTCTGCAACGGCTCTGTCCAGCTAAACTGCAGTTCACAGTGTTATGCTTTATGTTGACTGTTTAACGCTTCCTCTGAACAGAAACTGTCAGTCCTGCTGTGTGTTTAGTTCCGTTAGCTGTTAGCTCTGTTAGCCAAACACACTGCAGGACTCTGCTGCCCACCGCTAACTAGCTCTGCGCTCCTACGCTCCTAAGCATGCACTCAAGAGAGGAACAATTCGTAATCCGCAATGGAAACAAGATTCCAAACTGAAGCAGTTGTTGCGGCCCATACCAGCCGGTTAAGAGTAGTGAGGAGTCAGCAGTCAACGACAGTATAAAATGGTCAACAAACTATGTTTTCAAAAAGTGTGAATCACTGCAACAAGAGGTCCTTGTGCATACAGTCATAAATGAGCACAAAAAATATTAGGCTGATGGGTCCAGTTGTATGCGAGATTAGCCGTGGACAGACACACATAATCTCCTGGCGGGAATATTAATTAACCAGATCAATTTGATAACTTGTCTGATAACAAGATAAAAAAAGATGAAAGTGTTAGAATACACTTGCAGCTAATTTAACTCTTAGACCACTTATAGGTTCACAATTTTTTTTAAGTCTGTCTTAAAACAAGGCTGAGTCCTAAACGCGGCAGCCCGGGTTTGAATCCAACCTGCGGCCATTTCCGCATGTCACCCCCCCCCCTCTCTCCCCCTTTCTACAACTGTCCACTGTCCTATCAATAAAGGCTTGAAAATGCCAGAAAAAATAATCTTTAAAAAAAAAAATCTGTCTTAAATTAATAGTCAGGTGCTCATATGAACACTGATACAGGTTTTGCTTACTGTAATCATTCCTCCTGTTCATACCGACCATTAAGAGATCTGTTCCTACAGAGCTGTCCGGGGAAACAAAGTCAGGTAAGACGATTAAATATGATCCAGAAAGTCCAGTTTGAGTAATAGATCCACGAGTTTGAAGGCTTATCAGATGCCAAAACACTGCACAGAGGTTAATAATACTTTGAGGAAGGATTTACTACTCTGGAAAGTTATAACAGTGGCAATCATTTTATCTTTCATCTCAACGATCACCAGGTAAACAATAGAAGTAAGCCGTTCACTTTACAAAGTAATCTTCCATTTGATTGGCCAATGCAGCGCCTTGTTCGATGATGTCGAAGCTGAGCCTGGTTAAAATTTTTGGTCAGAGCCTTCGGCAACAAAATCCACAGTCCTTGTTCCTGCATCCTGAAGTTCAGCCAAAGCTAATGTGAATTTTCAGCAGTCCAATTTCAGCCAAACTAAGTGAGTGTCTTCCAAAGTCTTTTTTAGTGCAAAATTCCCCAGACAGTGTTGCTCAGCCACAGTGGAGGGATACGTCCTGCTAGTTGAATTGCCGGAACAAAACACCGGCAATAAACCTACACTTGATTTGGCTAATTGCGACGGCTGAAGCTTCATAATAGCTTTGGCTAAACTTCAGGATGCATTTTTGCACAGAACAAAAACTGTGGATTTTGTTCCTGATTTGTTATAGTGTCGTTGAGCTACGAAATTTGAATCTATCCTTTAAACCCACCGTCACAGAAAGAAGGACATTAGGACACTCTTTCTTACCCGGCGATGGCGTAGAGACGTCCTCTGAGGACGGTGGCTCCTACGTAACATCGGGGCGTCGTCATACTGGCTACAGTTGTCCAATAGTCTGTTCTGATGTTGTAGACCTCAACAGAGTCGAGGTGTGAAACACCATCAAAGCCTCCCACTACATAGATGTGGTCGTTGAGTAAAGCCACACCAGCGCCTGAAAACAGCAGAACAGTCTCAGATAAACATTAACACACACAGTTAGCTGCAACATTTGACTGCATTCTGTTTTCTTACCTACCTGACCGCTTGGTGGCCATAGGTGTAACACTCGTCCAGTGGCCAGTGTGTGGGTCATACCGCTCCACTGAATTCAGGATATTTAGGCCATCGTATCCACCTAAGAGGAAACATTAGAAAAATGACAAGTGTAATCAATTATTATATTGAAAGAAAAATAATCTGCAACTATGGTATTTTGATGATCGATTATTTTTCAAGCAAAAATGCCAAACATTCCCACGTACACCAACTTCTCATTTCTTAGGTTTTTCTTCTTTTCTTTGTCTTCTGTGATAGTACATAAAATTGGTCAGACAAAATATGCAAATCAAATTCATCTTAAGCATTAGGAAATTGTGTTGGGCATTTCTCACTATTTTCTGACATTTTATAAACCAAATGATTAATCAAGAAAATAATTGTTTACTACATTTTCTCAATATGAGCTAGAACTAAAATGGTTAATCAATTACCATATCGGCTCGAATATGAGACAATATCTTTTTCTGGAAACTGCGTTTGAAACAGTGTGATTGTATTATATTCTAGGACGAGACAATTACGTATTCACAACACCAGATATTCTTTTCGAACGGAGAGAGCATCAGTTTTAATACCAGGTCTTACAGAGAGTGTTGCATTATGGGTTGTCTGTAGCCTTAAAGGATAACTTTGGTATTTTCCAACGAGCTGCGAGGGCAAGTGAGCAGCAGTGTAACTTTACGTCCACTAAAAGTGCTTGTTTTTGCCACTGACAGGCTCAGATTGTTATTATAAGTGTCTGACAACATTATGGAAAGGACCATACAGAGGAATAAAACATTTTATTTGAATATGTCATCGATTTCAAAGACCTCATCCACATTGTGGAAATCATTTAAATATTCATTATGACATTGAAAATCTTTTAGATATCACGGAGCTACGCTTTCTGTACTCCAACACAACAAACTCTACCCGGCTGGCACTCATAGCGTTTCCACCATGGATGTATTCCACTATTCTGTTGTCTTCCGGCAACACGTCATCTCGCCAGATTTCACAACGAGACTTCTCCTTGAGCGAGACTCTTTCCATAATGTCATACACTTATAATAACAATCAGCACTTTTAGTGGACGTAAAAGACGGTGCCAGCTTGACCCAATAGCACTTTATTGCAGCCCGTTTAGCAGCTGCCGTCTACAGCGCTCTCCCTCAATACTGGACCAATTTCAGAAATCGTTGTCCCAATTAGTCAGTTAGACACAAAAACATGGGAAATAAGTGTCCAGGTTGAAAAATGAAGGAAGTTTTCCTTTTTTGTTTTTAGGTTAGAGAGTGTCTTCAAGTCTGTTTATAGTGTATTTTTTAGAGTGAGTCAACCATCAAGGCCTCAAAATATTTTGTTAGCCTAATTAAGGATTTTCTGAGGGAGTGTCCCGACGCCTTTAGTTCAGAAATGGACTGTGGACTGAATCATTTATCAAGAATTATTGCTGACACGTCTAAAAAATGTTTACTTCTGTAGGAATTAACTTTTACCGCTTCCAAGAGTCAGATAGGAGGGAGTGTGAGAATATGTGACTGATAGGCAAACTACACAAATGTGTGATTTATGGGCGCTGTAATTGTATTATTTCATGTTTCACTTTTACGGCGATGAGGATTCTCTTCTCCTTGGATTAACATTTTCTCAGGGAAACAACAGGACTGATGTGAGAGAGCGTTGTATCTTTTTCCAAAAAACAGTGTTGGGTTTATATTTGGGTTAATACAGTAATCACTTAGTCGATGGTAAGAAAATTAATTGGTAATTTCAGTCATTTTTCAAGCAGCATGACAAACATTTGCTGGTTCCAGCTTCTCAAATGTTTGGATTTGCTTTGAATGTCTTTGGGTATAGCAGGACTGATGGTCAAATAGAACAAGCAATGTGAATGCGCCACATTTTACAGACAGAATGATAGATAGATTAGTTGAGAAAATGATCGGCAATTAAAGTGGCAGTAGGCAGTATATTTTTGGCATCATTGGGCAAAAATTCCATAATAACCTTTCAGCACATTGTAATTCAAGTGGTCCGAGAAAAAAACTAGACTTCTGCACCTCATCATGGCTCTGTTTTCAGGCTTTAGAAAAACCTAGCCCGTGACGGCAGATTTTGACTAATCACAGGTCATTTCAGAGAGAGAGAGCATTCCTCTTGGCTGTGCTCCGGTCATGTGACCAGAACTTGGCTTCCTTCAACAGATTTTACAATGGCGGCTGCGTCAAACTTTCTCATTTTACAGCTAAACAGTACACTACAAGATGATTCTGAGAACATCTGAGGAAAGAAATAGGCATTACAGTAACAGAATATTGATTCATATTTGATCAGCGCTGCCTAGTTTGACCATTTGGTCGGAGTTCGCGAGTGATTGACAGCCGGCGCTCATAGACGGCAGCTGGACAGCGGACCTTGTTTTCCTCCGGTAAGTGAAATCTTTCAGATGCCGTTAGGAGCACCGGAGGACACAGTAGGACACAGAGGAACATGATTTTTTTCAGGTAACCTGTTTCATGTACTACTGTCAAGATATAGTGGCCATTTTCTAAAAATTACTTTTTAAAATCATATTTGTGCCAATCTCACTTACTTCAGCTTTAATTGATTATGAAAATATCAACTTGCAGCCATAACATGATCTTATGTGTCAAAGTTATCAGAGATTATCTGTCCATACCTAGACAGTATATGAGTCCAATGGCCACCACCAGACCAGCTCCTTCTCTAGCCGTCTGCATATCTCCCAGCATGCTCCACTGGTCAATGTTTGGGTCGTATCGCTCCATGCTGGTGTGACGCCGGCTGCCATCGAAGCCGCCGGCAACATAGATCATGTCTGTCGAGGGCCAAATAAGACGGAACAATATATTGCATACCTCTCTGAGAGAGGAAAAACATTCACATGGGGATTTCACAGAAAAGAAACACCAGTACCTCCTAGTGTCGTGGCTCCAGCGAGGCCACGACGCACATTCATGGTGGCGACGGTGTACCAAACACCGTCCTCGTCCGCTGTGTAGTCCAGGCACTCGACGGAGCTGAGCCTCGACCGACCGTCGTAGCCTCCGATCACATAGACTCGATCGTGGAGGGACACCGTGGCGACATAACGCCTTTTCCGTGCAATGTTCTGTTCAAGACACACCTGTCTGCATTAGCCAAATCCACTAGGATAAAAAAAAAAAATTACAAGGATCTCTTTTAACTATTTTACACTTACAGGAAGGGAGCTCCATTCTTGTGTTTTCGGATCATATTTCTCAACTATGTCTATTGGTGATTGTTGGCTGCCAAACCCGCCTATAACCAACAGGACTTCCTTGGCACCTGAAAAGACCAACACATCACTTTAACTATCAGTATGGATTACAAAATAGGTATAGAAGAGACTTGCTTACAGCTAAATTGCTACTAAAAAAAGGATTCTCACCTAATCTCGCTTGTGTGCGTGGGCCCTGCATCTCACTCCTCAGCTCCGGTCTTAAGTGGAATTTCTTGGCTTCATCAACAAGGTCTCGACACGGCAGGCTACACCGAATGAGGGGCTTAAACGTGTCAAAACGTGCGTTAATTATGGTGGTAACTGTGATAAATATTTGAACACATAATCCATGCTTGGCGTGTGATTACACGACAACCTGCCGTGTGTCGGCTGGCTCACCTCGGCATCAATGACATCTGTAATGTAGCGGGGGGTCAGGAGTGGCATACGAACAAACTCGAGCATGTCTGGCAGGTAGGGCTCTCGCTCTTTTCGGTTGTGTTTGACCCAGTTTAACACGGCTTCAAATACAGGCTCCTCTGAGTCCACCTGCATACAGACAGCATGTACAGTTAGAAGAATTACAGTCACATTTAAGACTGTTAATCCACATATTAATTAAACAAATAAGATGCAGTTCAATATGTTGCACAACTTTCATTAGTCATGCAACCACTCTATTATCGTTAATTGTTCAGCAAGTGAAATTATTTTTGTAATTGCAAAGACACAATGTGCAACAACGCATTCGGCTGGAGGTGAAACAAGCCATAAATTCCTCACATGAGAAAGATGACACAAAGTTTTACTGAGGGCAAATTACGCGTGACTGTGATTCACATGTATGGACTAGTTTTATTCTACAAACAACAAAAATGACAGAAAGAACCATTTGAGAGATGTGATTATCTATAAATCATTGTGCTATAATAACTGTTTTCACAAAGCAAGGTGTGCGGTTGGGAACAGGAATTTCCTGAGCACAAAGGCAAACTTAAATCAGGTTTTCTTCTCTGCAATTTCTTTGTCAGCTCAATCCGCAAAAGTGAGTGGAATTAAGGGGGGGGGGCACTGACTGACTGAGATTACAGCAGGTTGGTACATGCTCTTCTCTTTTCGCACTCAGGTGTTTGAAAGAAGACAAGAAAGCTGTGAAAGTCAGTTGACACTATACTATTTTAGTCAAGTTGCTTTTCAGGCATCAATTCGAACCATTAGTTACTGCAGGTATATACATAGACATGCTGGGGAGCAGATATGTCATTATGGTTTCAGGTATTTCACATATTTAGTTATCTATAGTCAGTGCTTGAAGTGGGAAAAAAAAGTGCCAGTACTCCCCTTATTCACATGTTGGCGTGTGTATCGGCACTAGGAGATATTGGTTTTGGGGGTCCTCTCACAAGAAAATCTGAAGGTTTTTGACTTAAACCTATGCAATTCTACATCATTTTGGACCATTATTATTACTAATTAAATGATTATTGTTATTATTTTTCACAGCCTTCGTCCGAACATTTAATTCTTCTGGAAATTCTATAAATCAAAAGAGTAGATTAAGAAAACTTTTAAATTAATTATATTTGTTCAGAAATAAAAAAGTTAAAGGCAGGGTTGATGATGTTATCCAGGATACACTATTTGTTATATTGGTTGAAATGGTCTTTACAACCTGAGAGCGATCCATTACTGATGAGCTCTGAAAAAAGACTGGAAGAGAGCCGTCATCTGTAGCTGCTGTAATCCTGTAAAAACGTCTACCAATCACTGCCTCGGCGCCCGGTTGTAAAGAACCAATCAGATGCCTCCCTGCCTCCCTGCTCGTACACTACCCTTGGTGTGTACCAGCCTGAACTCAAAGCGCGTTGCGGTCGCACGTTTACTGGAGAATGGAAGAGAAAACTCAGCCCTGCAGTAGCACTGCCGCGGTTACTTGTCATGAGGAAGCGTTGTTGAGTTGAGGTCCTCTCTCCGCTCTGTGTCTGTGAAGTAGTTAAGATGCGGCGGTGCTGGTGCATGTGTGTGGGAGGCGTTGCCTTGGAAGGAGCCCCAAGGGGAGTGGGGGGGTTTAGACGGAGCTCCTGAGGCGATGCTACTTTCAAATTATGCTAGCTCTCCAAGATCGTCAACCCTATCTTTAAGTTATGACGAACAGTTCATTAATTGTTTTACAAAAAGGACGTGTACATTGTATCGATAAATTACAGCCCACTCGTTCTCACCCCCCCTCCCCTCTGCCGTGCGTCGGCTCGTGACATAGTTTTTATGTTCATACGGCTTATGAGGCGCGGCGCAAATACGCTGGCGCTGCGCCGTTATGAATCTCCATTATGAATCTCCCAGAGAACCTGATATGGAGAGGCCAGAGAAGAGTACCAGCAGCTTGTAAGCAGAGCCGGTGCGCAAGAAAAAAATCACGGTACGCCACGGAGTAAAATGTAGAAGTGCTGATGTGCAAGAAAAAGTCACGGTACGCCACGGAGTAAAATGTAGAAGTGCCGGTACGGCGTACCGGTGAGTACCGGCCCACTTCGAGGGAGCACTGTCTAGACAGATCAAGCAGCCTCCACAGTACAGCTGACAATAACGAACAAAACCTCACAACATCCAGCTTTCTTACCTGGATTTCGTCACATTTTATGAGCTTTTCGACTTCTGACTGGCTGAGCAGCATGAACTCCTCATGCTGAACCACCTCGGAGAAATGCTTCTGGGAAAAGAGCTCGGCGGCCTGCATCAGGTCGAGGCAATTGTGAGTATCGGCGAAGTCACGGATACCCAGGCAGTTGGTGGGATCGAGCTGACTCTCCAAAAAATCACAACATGCTCTTTTCACCCCTGAGGAAAATAAGGATACATTTGTTTCTACACACACACATATTCAAATTCAGCCAAATCTTGATAGACATGACTCTCATGCCGTTCAACAACTTTTCATTTGGAAATGCATATGCCATTTCAAAAGTGGTGCCATGCCTCAAGACTTTCTGCAGGGTTCATTGAGCTAAATTTAAGTTTAAATATCACATAGAATGCAATTTAATAACTATTTTATGATCAAACCAGTCAAAGTATTAAAGTATGATGGAAAACCAGTCAGGGCGATATGCCCGAGAATTATGTATCATAATATCACTTTTTATACTTCCCAGCAGTATATAACAAGAATTCCTGATGATATGATAAATTAAATTAATGTGACTCGGGTAAGAGGCATAAAATAGATGGATCAACCAGTTTCAAATGATTAATTCATTTAAGTTTTTGCTAAAAATGTATATTTGACAATAAGCTTCCTAGCTGCTGTGACAGTGTTTGCTGACTGAAACTCCACTAAAAAGGATTGAACAACCTCCTACCAACACAATCTGTCGCAACAATCCCGCTTTTAGTTTGCAGGTGTAGAACGTCTCTCAACAGCCCACAGTCAGAAACAAAAACATTTCATAACTAACATTACTGTCTAGAGCTGGCACGACAAAATATTTAAGACTTTTGTAAATTAAAATGATCAACTTTTTAATACCTTCTAAGACCTTTTTATTTGAGGAAACTGAATTAAATGCATTTCAAGACCTGCAGATACCCTCTGCCTACACTCATGTGTCAATACGATATCAGTTAGCTTCAGCACGCACTTTTCAAATCAAGGTTTCAAATCATGCACTCCAAAACTTACCTTTGAGCTGCAGTAAGCACGCTGCGGGAAGCAGTTCTTGTACGTTCTCCACTGTGACTAGCACCGTCTCTGTGTACACAAAGTCCAACAGGATCTCCATAGTCGCTGCAGTGAGCCCCTGAATGTCGACAAAAGACTTCCCCTTCTCTGCAAGCTGCAGAGCCACAAAAACAGAGACCATCAGGTGCAATGACAAGAAACATGTCAACGATAGATTCATTATAAGCATTGGGTATTATCAAAAATTGGCTTGTCAACTGGCTTGTCTTTTTGGTAAAGTCTGTGACAAAGTGGGTGAGAACACACCATTTGTCCCCATTTTCAACATTGCAACATTTCAAACTAATTTAACCATGCTTGTTTATTCTCTTATTTAGCCATAATTCCATCATCTGTAACTTGCAGACACATTCTATCCCGGGTTTGTTTGTGTTTTGTATTATGTGGTTACAGTTCATATACACCTCTTTGGTTAAATTAAAACACAGACCAGCATTGTTAAGTTTAGTTATTGTTTATTGGTTTGGTTCTGCATTTTATAAGTTAATAATTTTTCTTTCTCTCCTACTTACCATTCCCACCATGTGCCCCAAAGGCACAAACACCTCCTGCCTTTATGCACTGAGTGACATAATCAGTGATGTCACTGAAGTGGACTTTATTAATTCAATTCAATTTATTTTCATATAGCGTCAAATCATAACAGAAGTTATCTCGAGACGCTTTTCATATAGAGCAGGTCTAGACCGTACTCTATAATAATGTATTAGTAATTTCTTTTCAGGGAAGGTTCGGGTTTTCTAGTAGGAATGGTACAGCCTGCTGCTGAGTGACTCCTGGTGATTTGAAGGGTCTATAAAAGCATGGACGTCAGCATGTAGCTGTGTGCACGTGAAGTTTAGTTAATATAAGTTACTTTATTATGAGCTTTAAGTTAAAGCTGAGTTAACTGTTTAGTTGTTTTTTGGTTTGTACATATTTTTTTGTTAAACGTGTAGCATGGTGACACTGTAAATAATACACATTTTTTTCATAACTGGACAAAGTTTCCCCTAGTCTGTCTCCTACACCTTCCAAGCCACTTTGGTCAGAATTCCTAACAAAGTCAAATGCTGCCTTATTCTTCATATATATTTACTATCTATAATTTTGTCATCCTGATTTTCTATAGTGTAAATTCACTTGTTGGTCTATTCTGTGCACACATCTGTCTGTCCTGGGAGACAGTTCCCTCCTCAGTTGCTCTTCCTGAAGTTTCTTCCATTTTTTCCACATTAAAGTTCTTTTTTAGGGAGTTTTCCCTTTACCGAATCAAGGGTTAAAAAGGACAGAAGGTGTCGTATGCTGTTCAGATTGTAAAGCCCCCTGAGAACAAATTTGTGATTTGTGATATTGGGCTATATAAATAACTGACTTGACTTAAAGACTCTGGAGCGAGGATTGAAGAATAAACAGATCATATTTATCTATCTTCATCCTCTTTCTTGAAAATAGATACCGTATCAAACCATACGTAACATGCTTTGTAGAGATAAATAATAGTAACAATTCAGTGTGTTTCTGAGCGTTCCAGACATTTGTAGCATTACCTCACTGGTGAACATGGCACAAAAGTAGTCGCTGCAGGCCGCCAAGACAATCCGGTGAGCTGGGAAATCTGTGTTCTCCACCCTCAGAGTGATATCACAGAGTGTGTTGCTCTTGCGAAGTGAGTTCATGGCATTTAGGATGGATTTGGCATGGGAGTTGGTCATGATGTCTTTGGGAGCCATGCTGCCTTGAGAATCTCTCAAGGATCTCAAGCTACTCCAGGAATCTAAAATAGACAGACAAGCTTTGTTGAGAACAATTGTCAAGACACTCTTCTTTACAGTCACCCTAATTTGTACATGCAGCACTTACTATATGTGTTATCCTATGGGGAGTGTGTTTGTGTGCATTAAATGAGTGTGCAATGCGTGTGAACTTGTGTTGCATAGTGACAGAAATAATGCATCTGATGTGTGATAAGTTAGAAAGCCTGAGAAACAAAGATGTAAAGTATATTAAAGTACTGTATTTCAGTACTGTTTTGAGGTATTGAGGTAATTTTAGAGGATAATATTTATACTTTATACTAATTTATGTCATTTATCTGAATGTGTCATGCAAATCATGATAATCTAATAAAATATCCATTTCTTCAGTAGCAGGACTTTCAATTTTGATACATAAATATATATTATTTGTGCTAATAATTGAGTGTTATTTTAGTGAAATTTTGAATGCAGGACTTTCACTTTGAATTGAGTAATTTAGCATTGTGGTTTTGCTAATGCAACTTACCGTTAAAAGATTTGAATACTTTTTCCACCACTGGGAGGCAATAACTATAGCTACACATTAGCAAGCAGCAGCCAACGACAGCTGAGGGCTAACGCCAACGCTAGACAACAACTAGGAAAACACAGGCATAGAAAGTGAGACGACAGCCAGAAGAAGACAACACAAGAAGCGACACACACACAAGAACTTGTCAAGAATTTGCAATACCTGTCGCAGCGGTAAAGCTGACTCAAAACGTCTAGCTAAGTTGCGCTGCTAGCTAACGGCAGTAGCACCAAAGTCCCTTGTCCCAGTTCCTGCTGTCAGTCACACTGTCTGGAGAAAAGCCACTGAACTACAGCTAATCCATGATGACCTCTGATAGGACGCACTATGCGCCGCCTCCTCGAAGACATATATGTCTAAAATGGCAAAAATAATTTCATATCGTCCCCCGGTGCGAGTTTTAACCAGCTAGAAGATTTCGTTGACTAAAACTGCAGCAGGTCACAGCAGCAGAGACTCCACAGATTGGACGTAAACAGACCATTACGTGAGTGTACGTGCGCCCTCCCGGAGCCGGACGCGTCACGTCCCAGACACAAGATGCCTTCCGCGCGTCCTCGCTGGTCTGTCTCTACAGCTGCCGTTAGAATGGTAAAGTGACTATTTCTTACAAATAAAGTTAAATATTCTGGTCCGATAAAGACATTTAAATCTAAATCAACACCCGGAGCGGATTATAATCTATTTTAAAAACACATTCTGCTCTTTTTTTTAGCTACCGGAGGACGGCGGCTACACCGTGTAGGAGGAGCCAGCGGCGTGTTTCCGCTAACACCAGGCCGAGAGAGGTAACACGGTAATCTATGCTGCCGTACTGAGAATTACAGGATATTGACGGCACAGTTGGCAGCTATTGCGGGACACTGTTATAGAGTACAATCTGTTTAATCACCGGTGAGCTGCGGTTGTCCATATCTGGGGAAGAAGAAGAAGTAAAGGAAGGAGTGGCAGCTGGACTGTCAGCAATGGAAGCCGAGTTTCGGGAAATCGATGAAAACGGGAGTTGGAGCGCCATTTATCAGGTAGGACCTCTCCGGCAAAACCAAGGTGGAAATGGTCTGTTAGTGAAGCTGCCACTTTTAGGCCAAATGAGAGCTAATGCACAATGAGTCTGCAGCAGTGTAGCTACCATTAATGTAGTTTTATACGTTTTTAGTTTAGTCCGTGTTCCGCCTGCTCTGCTCGGATCAATCCGATGATTGATGTGTCTGCCTGGGTCTCAAGCAAGCAGCACCTCCCATCACTAAACTGCTATATTATCATGTATTATCTACACATTGTACATTTAGTTAGTGTTGGAAGAAGTACTCAGATATTTTACTTGAGTAAAAGCAGCAATACCACAGTGTGAAAACACTGTGTTACAAGTAAAAGTCCTGCATTCAAAAGTATTTGCATCAAAATATACTTACAGTACCAAAAGTAAAAGTACTCATTAAGCAGAAAGGCCCATTCAGAATAATATATCACCGGATTATAATTATTGATGAATTAATGTGTAAGCATCCCTAATGTTGCAGCAGGTAAAGGTGGAGCTAATTTCAACTACTTTACATACTGCTGGGTAGCTTAACCTAAAATAATTCCTATTAATTTATTTGTTGGTTCATATTTTGTATTAATAATCTGAATCTGCAAAGTAACTAATGTAATCAAATACATAGTGGAGTAAAAAGTATAATATTGGCTGCCAAATAGTACTCAAGTAAAGTAAAAGTGACTAAATGTACGGAATATTTTTAATGGTTTGTCCATAGTTTCTTGCACAAAATATTGATTAATTACAGCTCAGTGTGAATCAGGTGATATTTTATATTTCCAGTTTATTCATGGGTGCACTAACATGTTCAATACCCTACTGCGCAACCACACACACAAACACACACACACACACACACACACACACACACACACACACACACACACACACACACACACACACACACACACACACACACACACACACAAGTATGACACTTTTAGGGAGTTGACTTGAATGAATATAAATTTCTGCAGAATTAAATAAAGGAACAACCTCCCTCAAGATCCTTAACACATGCTTGTATTCAGTTTTGAAGCATCTGACAGCCGTGGAGACAGCCTGCACCATTCATGTTACATTAGATCTTTAATGTCATGTTAGTGTAATGATATTTTTTTCATTCTGTCACAGGAGATTCGCCAGCACTCATGTGAACTCCCTTGCAAGGTTGCCAAATTACCTGAAAACAAGAATCGGAATCGTTACAGAGATGTTAGCCCATGTAAGTTTCTGTTTTATCTGACTGAATGCACCAAACAGAATAGTTTTAAATGTTTAAAATATTCCTTTAAATTGATGACAGCTCTGTAATCTGCCAGTTGCGTCCAAACATCAGCCAGTGGTGACTTATTTACATTAAGAGCAGCATCATGCTAAACTGAGTCTTCCACAGTTGCTATGCTATACAAACATGCCAGCTCACTGCTGTTTGACCTCAGTCATTTGAAATAACACAATGTCAGTATTACACAATAGGCAGAGTGTTGCGTCACTGTGGACGGACGTCATAAAGGATGTGACTTCCAGAACATAACTTTTGCTGCTCTTTTCAAGAGCAGCACATCTGTTTCTGTGAATTTATTAAGGTCATCACTGGTGATAGTACATGTAGGTAAAGCTACATGTGGCCGGCAACATAATATTTACTTAAAACCCATTTGTATTGGCTGGCTTTTATGTCATTTTCAATGACATTTAACAACTTCAATGTAAATGTGCCGGGGTTAGCTCAACAGCTAATTTGCACCCGTATTCCCGACACAACTAGACACTGACAAGTGATAATATACATTATTACAAAGTAAAGTTGCAATGAAAACTGGAGAGAAATGAAAGTGAATTGCACCAGTTTGTCCAAACAATCTTAAACCAACAATACAATCAGACAAGTATAAAGCACTATAAACAAGTTAGAGTTGATCTATAAAACATCAGATCATGCATGAGTACATATCTCAGTAGATTTTATTCACATTTTAGGTTTGATTTTAAAAATACTAAATGATTTTGAACTTATTTTCTCCCTTTCTAATTATACATTTTATCATTTTAAAGCACTTTGTAAACATTGTCTGAGAAAGGCAACACATTTAATTGTTATTATTATGGCTGTCAAAGTTAATGCAATAATAACGCGCTTAAACAAATTTGTTTAAAAGCCACTAATTTCTTCAACGCATTAACGCAACTTGCAATTTTTACGTTGTAGCGGGCTCAGATTTAAAGCTAGAGTGAAGATACTGGCATCATATGAAACTAGAAAACCTAACGAATCCATGATACCAACCATGTCATACTAGCTTGTCGCGAAAGAATAAATAATGCTCCAAAGTTACGCTAAATCTTGGCGAGGAAAAACTGGCATGGTCATTTTTAAAGAAGTCCCTGTTCCTCTGACCTCAAGATATGTGAATGAAAATGGCTTCTATGGGTACCCAAGAGTCTCCCCTTTACAGACATGCCCACTTTATGATAATCACATGCAGTTTGGGGCAAGCCATAGTCAAGTCAGCACACTGACACTCTGACAGCTGTTGTTGTCTGTTGGGCTTGAGTTTGCCATGTTATGATTTGAGCATATTTTTTATGCTAAATGCAGTACCTGTGAGGGTTTCTGGACAATATTTGTCATTGTTTTGTGTTGTTAATTGATTTCCAATAATAAATATATGCATGCATTTGCATAAAGCAGCATATTTGCCCACTCGCATGTTGATAAGAGTATTAAATACTTGACAAATCTCCCTTTAAGGTACATTTTGAACAGATACAAAATGTGTAATAAATTTGCAATTTATCATGATTAACTATGGAAATTAACTAATATATCTTTTATGTTCGCTCAGCCATCCTCGCAGACACACTGCTTTTAACTGCAGATGTGTCTTTTTATGTAAAAATAACTATTCGGCGTAGTTCAGTGTTCGAAATGAATCATCATTCAACGAAATGTTTTTTTCTCTGCAACGTCACAATCCAACAGCTGAACCATGTGGTTTCCTCTTTTTCACACTGAATAAGCTATGCAAATAGTTACTGTATATGTGTCACCAAGCTTGTGAAAATATGAAAATCAGTAACCTGAAACTTGTTCATGCTGTTTACTTTGTAACTGAAATAGCCTTTCAGTGATGTATCAACAAAAGTTGACGTCATCCATCTCGGAATTAAAAACTGATACCTGCGTTTTGATCAAAGACAGACTCGTCATATGTTCTCAGCAGCTGTGTCGGTCTAACCTATAGTCCCCTGAGTGTTGTGACATATTTTCATGTTTCTGTTTTTTCTTCTTCTCCTCAGTTGACCACAGCAGAATATGTCTGCAGCTGGGTACGAATGACTACATTAATGCCAGCCTAATAACAGTAGAAGAGGCGCAGAGGAACTATATCCTCACTCAGGTAAGCAAGATTCACTACACTCTTCTGGACAGCGATGATCCTCCCTTACACAGAATTCACACCTGTTATTTATATGATATTGGATGATATTTATAACAGCCATGATGCAGGCATTGTGTCATTAGCAAGGAAGTGGGAGTACTACCTGTGACATATTCATGGGAAGACTGACTGACATGACTATGAAGTCAAAGGTTTTTTCCAAAAAATAAAGAAAAATAGAGAGACAGAGAGATTTAGCCTGCCCTCATTGATAAATATGGGGTGGACAAAATAATAGAAACACCTGTCAGTATAATAGGGGTGAAGGAAAAAATCAATACAGCATAGTATCATGATATTTTGCATGGCAATATTGTATCGATACACGGACGTAATGTATCGATCTTTTATTATATAAACTTTTAACCTCTTAACAATCTGACTTCCCGCTGGCCCGCTTAGCCGCTATTCTGTCTGTCAGAGATTGTAGCAGGCTCCGTTTTAAAGCTAGAGTGAAGATACTGGTATCATATGAAACTAGAAAACCTAAGGAATCCATTAGTACCATGTCATGGTAGCTTGTCGGGAAGAAGGAGAAATAAAGCTCCAAAGTTTCGCTAAATTTAGGTGAGGAAAAACTTACATTGCCATTTTCAAAGGGATCCCTTGACCTCTGACCTTAATATATGTGAATGAAAAATCTGAGATGAAGCGAGTGAAAACTGTATCTCATTAGATAAAACAGATATTGACAAACTGCATAATTTGCAGTTGAAAGAAGGTAATATATCGCAATATATCTTATCGCAATACTCAGCATATCGCAACATGTTTAAAATTGCAATAAGATCGTATCTTGACTTAAGTATCATGATGATATCGTATTGTGGGGCCTCTGGTGATTCCCACCCCTACAGTATAACAAGCTACAATTCAACAGCACCACAAACTACATCCTCCAAAATGATCATAAAATTACCATTTCTAGAACAATTTCAACAAAAAATGAACATCATAACCTTCATGAACGTAAGATTTATTGCAGGTGTACCTAATAAACTGGCAACTGAGTTTGCAAATACAGTATATATATATATATATATATATATATATATATATACGGTATATATATATTGTGTGTATATATATATATATATATATATATATATATATATATATATATATATATACTGTATATATTGTGTGTATATATATATATATATACATATTAATGTATATATATTAATATATATATATATATATATATATATTAATTAATATATATATATATATATATATTAATTAATATATATATATATATACTGTATATATTGTGTGTGTATATATATATATATATATATATATATATATATATATATATATATATATTAATTAATGAGCACTTAAAAGGTCATTATAGCTGCGCACAACAACATTATTAAAAAACATTGATTAAATGTTTTCTATACTGCTGTTAAAGTGTTAACGATATTGTTTTTCCATCTTTATGAGGGAAATATTAACATAGATTAAATGTTTTTTTTTTTTTTTTTTTAATTAGTTTTTTAAATCCTTAGATGTTAGCTGCAGTATTTCTCTCAAGGAAACGTCTGTTGTGTATGAGAGGTGAAATGCTGCTGCTCATCAAGCTTGTTGCTGTGAGTGACTCAGATGAGTGTATCAACATTTTTACCAGCTATTGTATTCTCGCCTTTCATTTGGATTTTGGCAGTAAGACCAGTGAGATCCCCAGTGGGAGTTGCTGATGTTATACAGCTGATGTATACAGCTGATGTTTAGATGTTGATGTGTGTTGAGACTGAATATTAAGAGAGTAGACTGAACATTCAATACATCTGTCTCTTCTAAAGCAGTCTTTTTTAAGAATAATATGCTCGACAATATCAAACGCCTTGCTGAGATCTTTAAATAGATGCACTGTTTTTATTTAGTTATTCTGTACTAAGAATAAAATCCACTCTTTTTTTCAGGGACCCCTTCCAAATACATGTGGGAACTTCTGGGAGATGGTGTGGGAGCAGAGGACCCACGGTGTAGTGATGCTGAACCGAGTCATAGAGAAAGGATCTGTAAGCAGAGGCTTCTTTCCTCACAGTGTAACTCAATTGTTTGCCCCATAACTTCACTGCTCTTCTCTTTTTGTTATGTGTAATGTGCACCTTGATTTGGTTTCAGATTAAATGTGCCCAATATTGGCCACACAGAGAGGAGAGAGATGCCGTCTTTGAAGATACCAATTTCAAGCTCACCCTCGTCTCGGAAGACATCAAATCTTACTACACAGTCCGTCAGCTGGAGTTGGAAAATCTCTCTGTAAGTTGTTATGGTATCAACATTTTAATAATCCCCGTGCATGTGAGTCCTGGTCACCTCTTTGGTCTTTGAATTCCTCTTTACACTGGTCTTCCTTTACAGACTCAAGAGACTCGTGAGATTTTACATTTTCACTACACCACCTGGCCTGACTTTGGGGTACCAGAGTCTCCGGCCTCCTTCCTTAACTTCCTGTTCAAGGTGCGGGAGTCAGGTTGTCTGAATTCGGACCAGGGACCGGTGGTGGTGCACTGCAGCGCCGGCATCGGACGCTCTGGGACCTTTTGTCTTGTGGACACCTGCCTCTTACTGGTTTGTACAGAAATCATGACGTCATATCTGTCGGTCTGTCTGCAAAATAGAATAATTCTAAATTCCTTGATCGCTGTTACAAGCAACCAGTAATGAAGAGTGTAAATGGTCTGACTCTAGTGCTGTAGAAATCCACAATTATATTTATAAGCAAAATCTTCTCAAGACTCTAATGTACTGAATCGTTTTGCTTCTCTGTTATGCAGATGTCCATCCGTAAGGACCCGTCTTCAGTGCGTATTCGTGATGTGCTGATGGAGATGCGACGCTACCGCATGGGCTTGATTCAGACAGCAGATCAACTTCGATTCTCCTACCTTGCTGTCATTGAAGGTGCCAAGTACATCAAGGGGGATACATCACTGCAGGCAAGTCCTTCCTCTCTATTCTGCTCAAATTTCATTCAGTTCATCTTCTTTTCAGGTTGGCTATAATGTGCTATAAGACATGTTGTTTTTCTTTAAGTATTTTTGCAATTAAAGGGATTTTGTTTTTTCTCAAGGAGTCCTGGAAAGAGCTCTCAAACGAGGAAGATGATCCTCCAGAGTTCACCCCTCCGCCTCCTCTTCCTCCTCCCAGAGACCCACACAACGGCAAAGTTGAGCCATCCTTTTTCCCCGAAAATGATGAGATCATCCAACAGATGGACATCCGCAGTCTGGGGTAAACATCCAAATTCTTTGGAAGATTTAGTTTCAATTTGTCTATCATCATTAGTGTAAACTTTTTACAAAAAGAAAGAACAGGATTAGGTTGCACCAGCTATTTGTAAACCCATGAGCCGGCATACATAGCGGCAAGGGTGGGGAAACGTGTGTTTTCCTACGAACGTCCAGCAACACGTGTCAATTTCCACTCGTTACATGCATACAGTCTTATCAAAATAAAATTCTGTCTTCACAGGAGACAACCTGGTTAGGTTTATGGAACAAAACTACTTGGTTAGGTTTAGGAAAATATAGTGGAAGTGGCGTTACTTAATTATGGAAGTTACGTGACAAATGAGACAGTGTTTGGGTTAAAATACGGAAGTGACGTAACTTAAGTACAGAACTTACGTTACTCACACGAGATACGAACACCAATCTCCTGGACGAAAGTCTGGTGATTTTTGACCCACCCATCCACCCCGACCTCCTTCCTACACACCGTTTGTCGCTCTTTATACTTCCTGGTTCACAATTGCGTGGATTACATACAAATTTATTTTGTGGAATTTATAGGAATTACGGTGCTTTTATTTTCGTAGGTATAGCTACAAACGGTGTATGAGAACAGCCTGACCATTTAAAGCGCCACTGAACTGGTTGGGTTTTGGAGGGCACCCATCAACTACTAGTCTAGTTTCAAAGTAGTGATTTAATAAGTCAGATTGCACCATTTTAAATGTCTTAGCTTTACTAGCTAATTAGTTATGTGTAAATTGGTTGCTAGGAAACATCTGTAGTCATCTAGTGCCGTCTAATCAAAATGTAAACAGAAAGTCCCAATAACATCACAAGCTGTAGCCTAACTTCTAAAATGTTTTAAGTTATGCTACAGCTGGATGATGATATAATGAATACCTGACAAAACTTTGTTAATGTAGTTATAACTTTGTTTTATTTATATGTGCATACATGGAGAAATATGTGTTTTAGATTTAGTAGAATTCATGCAGTTTAGAGCGAGTGGAAAATGCCTGATTATGCTAACCTAACGTACGTCATTTAGTCTAATACCGTTAGCATGACATTTTATATGTTGTGTTATTATAGTAAAATGTAACTTTAGATTATTATTTAACAGCATCTTATCAAGTGTTGGGTCGGATGTCGACCATATTTTCATATAACCTCTCTGAACGTCTTGTATTAGCAAGCTAGTGTTAGTTGCTCTTAGATTACTGGATGTAAATATTTCGTAACAACTAATCTCTACTTAAAGCTGAAGTAGGCGAGATTGCCGCAAATATGATTTAAAAAAGTTATTTTTAGAAAACGGCCGCTATATCGTGACAGTAGTACATGAAACAGGTAACCTGAAAAAAATCATGTTCCTCTGTGTCATACTGTGTCCTCCGATGCTCCTACCGGCATTTGAAAGGTTTCACTTACCGGAGGAAAACAAGGTCCGCTGTCCAGCTGCCGTCTATGAGAGCCGGCTGTCAGTCACTCGCGAACACCAGGCGGTCAAACTAGGCTGATCAAATATGAATCAATATTGTGTTACTGTAATGCTTATTTCTCGCCTCAAATGTTTTCAGAATCATCTTATAGTGTACTGTTTAGCTGTAAAATGAGATAGTTTGTGATGCAGCCGACATTGTAAAATCTGTTGAAGGAAGCCAAGTTCTGATCACATGACTGGAGCACAGCCAATAGGAACGCTCTCTCTCTGAAATGACCTGTGATTGGTCAAAGTCTGCCGTCACGGGCTAGATTTTTTAAAGCCTGAAAACAGAGCCATGAGGAGGTGCAGAAGTCTAGTTATCTCTCAGAACACTTGAATTACAATATGCTGAAAGATTATTATGGATTTTTTGCCCAATGATGCCAAAAATATACTGTCTTCTGACACTTAAAGAACTAGTTTGTGTGTTGCAGCCAGGGTCTGAAATTAACTTTTTTCACTTCCTGCCACTGTGGCAGGCAAGTATTTTTTTTATCTGCCACTTTTCAAATCTCTGTGCTAAATGAAGGAATAACATTTCAGATCTGATGTCATTCAATGTTCCAATATATTTTACACAAAAAACAGTATATGCATGGTAAATTACAGTGTTCGAATTACACCGTGGCTTCCAGGGGAGCCCTATTTTTCGGGACAGGGAGGGTACTGTACACAGTGTTGTACTGTACTTTGTTATTGTCATCTATAGTTGTTGTTTGCATAAAAACACACAATTCAAATGATTATGATTATTTAAATATTTGCTTTGATTAAAACGATCTTGGCAAGCTGCTTAGAGCTAGTGTTAATAAGTTAATCGGGTCATAATTCCCTCTCTAATATCTATTTTATATTACTGTGAAAACATCTCCTTCAAACAACTGGATTTATTCAAGTTTCTCGCCAAAAACTTAATTTTACGAGATTACATTTGAGCACGTCATGATAACGTAATTTACCTTCGCCCAATAGTCATTTTTCCTGAGCAGCGTTTGAACGCCTCATAATAATAACTCAATGGCACCTCCGTTAATGTTAGCAGCTCCCTTATTTAGCCAAGCAGGACTGAGCTGCCCACCTGCTGCTAACAGGTAATGTTACTAACTCTCCTCCTGTTGAATTCAACACAGGTTTGGGGTTCACAGTGAAGCATTATCAGGGAAAAAAATAGGGTACATCCCCTCAGGTTTAGTAGTGCCACGCTGTTGAGCGCTTTTTTTTTCTCCGCCGTGGCTCCGGTCCCAAACAAACTGAAACATGATACACCGTGCGTATGCATCATTGTGCATACGTAAAGCCTCAATAAGAGGAATCAATAGTCACAGAAGCATGACATGCCAAGGAATTGGACAACTAAGAGCCCGTTCTTAACGGGAACCGGTTCTCTATTCCCATCCCTAGCGTTTTCCCTGTCTGCCAAAGTGGCGGATGGCCTGCCGATTTTATCCGCCACTGCCAACAATTTACCCGCATTTGGCGGGTGGCGGGTGCTAATTTCAGACCCTGGTTGCAACCCATTTTAATTTAGTTTTAATTTAGTAAACAAGTTATTACAGTACTAGGCTACGCTTGAACTTCGAGGAGCCGGTGCAACCGGCTTCAGGACTGTTTGCCAAGGATAAACTTACCAACGAAATTGCTTGAAAGCTTTACCCTTCTCTACTCAGGTCCTCACCAGAGTTGCGAAAGAGGAACATTGCTGCCCCCCTGCCTCCTCCTGACGGTGCTGATCCTCTCGATGGCCACGTGGGAATCGAAGATCATACCTCCAAAGCTCCAACGAAATCCCAGCAGCAGGAGACGGAGGAGCAGGAGTCGCTTGAGGGAGCGACGCAGCAGAAGGAAAGCTCTCCTGTGCCGGGGACTTGGTCCCCTCTACTAGTCAACGTGTGCCTGTGCACGGCGCTGGCTCTCAGTGCTTATGTCTGTTATCGAGCCTGTTTCCACTGATGTCTGTCCTTCCTCCTCCTTTTTTGTTCCTCCCTGTCTCTCCACTGATGTTGCAAAGTGGACTAGGCTGGCCAATCAGCCTGCTTTGACTTTGGGTTTACTCTGCGAGCAAGTGGATTATTTGGACTTCAGCAGATTCAGGTTCACTCATTTATTTCACAAATGCAGTGCGAACGGGTTGGCCGGTTGGGAATAGCAGGCTCAGTCCTCATTACCCACCCAAACGTTCTTTCAATATGTCATCATGGATGCTCAGGGCCTCTGTTTTTCAGGTGTCACATCCCAAATACATGTGCCGACTTAAACACAGACTCAACAAACGTATAATACGTGTCTGTTGAGGAAAAGGGTTTTGTTTTAGCTCCCCTGTTTTTGTGAACCAGGATGAATGGCCTGTCAGCCCATTTTACACGTGTCCCTTCTCTTATTTACCAAATGACACTTGTATGTGTTCTTCCTTTTCATCCTGAGGTGTCCGTTTGGATTTCACATTTTTTTTCCCACCTGATCTTTCTTTTGCTTTCACAAATGACCAGAAATCATAGAGCCAGATTTTTGACCAGCCTGTCTGAAAATATGCCAGTAAGTGAGAAACTTTTTAACATGTCCGTTCTTTTGTTTGTGGGTTAATATTAAACCCAGCAGTAAGGTGAAGTATGTGAAAGTAAGAGGGAAGCAACCCTGTGCCCACTAGATAAGAGATGCATGCTGGGGTGGGCATTGAATTATCTGTCCTCACTGGGGGCCTGTGTAGCTCTGCAGGGGGCATGCTAGTTGAGTACATACAGACAGTATGTGTGTGTTTTTGTGTATTTGTACGTTTGCGCGAGTGGTAGTTAGTGGAGCTTTCTACTGATGCTTGAGTTAAATCTACTCAGTGAGAAATATTAATATAACATTCACAGTACATCAAATGTGAGATGTAGACTGAGTTGCCTCCGGGCAATTGATTCCCTCTGCGTTTTCACTCCCTGGTGGCTCAACAGTGACACAGAAAAAAACAAAATGGTGCAGGGACAGGGTGCCATGTCTCATTCTCCATTTCCCTGGCATTCTCAAATTGACATTGGAGAAATCTTGAGATTTTTTTTAATAAGGTTATAACACCTGGCTTTTGCTTCAACTGTTTTGGAGAACATCTTTTCAGTCACAGTGGGTACAAATGTGTGGAGGCTTTTCATGCCAAGAGAATGCAACTGTTATATTAGTAGTTATATTAGTTAGTATAGTAATGTGTGTTCAGTTACACACAAGAATGCCAGCTTATTGAGACACAAAGTAGCTAACACCCAACTCTTTTATCCAGCAATACAAATACTGAATAATGTGTCACCCTTTACTTTATCAGACTCTTGAGTTTGAACAGGGAACCAGGGATTTTGAACAAACCAAAAATCAAACACCAGCACAGGGAAGAAAACAATACACTGTAGTGATGATCCGTTGTATCATGGCGTGGCCCTGAGCTGGCAATATTGTTTTGTATGATTTTCTTTTTTAGCATGCTGCATTTGTGAATCAACAGGTTTGTCCTAAAAAGAGATTAGCTAAGCTGCTAGCATTCAGTTTACCTTTGTGACTCGACAAAGTTCAGTACACGAGTCCGACAGCTGTACTTTTCTTTAGAATGTATAAACGTCCTGGACAAGGACACACCCTTATTAGATATACTGTATATATTTTTTTCAAATCAGGTTTCAGTGTGCTGAGTTATTTTTTTTTGTTCAGCTTTAGCAAGGAATTAAATCTCAGCACCTGTGCAGCCATCGCACCAGGTTCTCCTGTTTTTCTATACTTATGCTGAGCTCAAAAACATGTATTTTTTTATTTACATTTGTTGTTTTCCTTTTTAAATAAAAAAAAACAAAGTTTACTGTTGATTTGTTCTGCTTTTTAACCTCATTCTAAATCTCCTAGAACAATAACTATGGTAATAAAAGGTCACACATAACTGTGTTTTTATCTCACTGTTAGGTCAGTGATATGAATAGAAAGGGCTGATGTGGCTTACTGAAACTGAATGTGTCACAGAAACACCTTTTTTTTCCTTTATAACTTTCATTATACAGAGAACCATCTGCTTGGGCCCCTTAAAGTGGCTTTTCCACTTCTACTTCTTTAAAGGTTGCCTCTAATCAGAGATATTATAATGAACACATTGCATCTAATGAAACTGCATGAATCAAAAATATGAATAATATTTTATTTTTTTATTTTCTCCATCTTATGTAAAGCATTTTGAATTGTCTGGGTTTGAAAGGCCCTATTATAATTACACTTGCCTTGCCTACATCATTCAACGGTAGCTGCAACAGGTCAGATTAAAATACAAAATATGATTTTATTTACTTATTTTAAAGTATTGCGAGGGACCGCAAAACATATTGCGAGGGAACGCAAAACATAGTTCGAGGGAATGCAAAAGTAGTCCTGAAAAAAATTCTCGCTGTTACCCTCAAGGGGCTTTGTACAAATGAACATGACAACAGCAGAGTTTTATATTAAAATTAAAGTTTGTGTGCCGTTATTAAGATCACCAGGAAGTTGGTCCCATCTCTGTGTTTGGTTCTGACTTGAGGTTCTACCAGCTGACTGCTTCTTAAAGACCCAAGAGACCTGCTGGGTTTATATTCAAGGATATCAAAGATTTATTTGGGCCCAAGGCTGTTAAGTAGTTCTCTAAGTGAGTGGCAGCAAGATTAAAGATTTAACAACAGGAGTGATGTGCTCTGGGTCATGTCATTTTAATGATAATTAATAATAACTTCAAGTCATCAATCAATGAAATACTGCTGCACTCTGTAACAACAAAATGTCTACATTTGAATGCTTAGAAATATTGGTACCCCTTTCTAATAATGTACCTTTTATAAGGGGCTTATAAATTGGCTTTATTCATTTTAATAAGTAATTTACTGATCCGTTATAGATCAGTTATAAGCCATTAGTTAGAACTAAGGCTGCCCCCTCTTTGTTGATTAGTCGACTAATCTGTTGTTTTGTTCTTAGTCAACTAAGATTTCTTTAGTAGATTACTCATTCTTTATGCTTTTTCATGCTGAATGACTTATTCCTAAAAAACTTATGAGCACATCTCTGGAAAACACAAGGTTTAAAGTGGTGCTTTTGTGTGATTGAGAAACTCAGTTTTACAGATCTGTCGATTAAATCAACTAATCGATTAGTCGACTAAGAATTTCTTTGGTCGAGGACAGCCCTGGTTAGAACAAATCTGGCCACATTGTGAAAAATCCTGTTGCAAATTATTTATCCTATCAGTTTGGTAATAATGTAGTTATGAATGTTGATAATTCATTCATACTTGCTCAGGGGTTTCTCATTATCTTATAGGCCATCTTGTCTGCAGTTATAAATGTTAAGTCATTACTAAAGGGCCTTATTCATTAACTCTGCAGGTATAAGTGTTGATAAGTTGTTAATAAATAGATTTTGGTCCATTGTCTGTAGCTCTTTTGTAGAATTAAGTTAAACATTTTAACCAGTCAGCCCAAAAGTGTATTCTGGTTGGTTTATAACTGATCTGTAAAACATTAATACATCATTGATTAAGAATTAATAAAGCCAATATTAGTTACAACTTATAAACCCTTTATAAAGGGTGCCAAAATATCTCTAGTGATGTCAGGAAATCTTCCAGTCAGAGCATCAGTTTTGGAAAGTTACTAAGTACATTTACTCAAGTACTGCAGAGTATTACATAATATAATACAATTTTGAGATACTTGCACTTTATTTAGTATTAGAGTATTTCCATTTTATGCTTCTTTATAATTATAAAGTACTCCTCTACATTCATTTGACAGCTGTAGTTACTTTGCAGATTCTGATTATTAATACAAAATATAAATCAACTAATAAATTATGATATATTATTATGTATTAAGCTACCTGGCAGTATATGAAGTTGCTAAAATTAGCTCCATCTTTACCAGCTGCAACATTTAAGTACACATTAATGCATCACTAACTATAATCCAATGATATTATATATACATTTTATTCTGAAATGGGCCATTCTGCACAATGAGTACTTTTACTTTTGGTACTTTAAGTATATTTTGATGCTAATACTTTTCCGCTTTTACTTAAGATTTTGAATGCAGGACATTTACTTGTAACCGAGTATTATTACGATGTAGTATTGCTAATTTTACTTATGTAAAAGATCATAGTACTTTTTCCACCACTGTGAGTACTGATAATGTTCTGTTTCCAGTGGGTCTTAAAACCACCCCCAGGTGGCGCTGTTAGACTGTAAAACTTACTGCTTCTATCTCTGAATAAGGAGACTTGGCTTTTATTGCAGTCCACACTCTTTCCTGTTTTCTGTATTGAACCTGGGTTTGCTCATCAATTACTTTTAATTACTTAATTACTTTTATTTACAGTAAACAAGAATCGGGAGTGTTCCTCTATTGGCAGAACATACACTGCCTCAAACAGTATGTTTTCATGAAAATACTACTAGAAAACTGAATTCTATTATCTATTCTGATCACTCTCACCACAGGCATTACTGATATAAAATTGTTTCTCAACAGTTTGTTGTGAAAACACACACCAGTTCCTTTTAATACACAAAACTTTGAGGTTAAGGTCCAAACTGTTCCACTAAACAAAGCCCAAGAATGAGTTTAGGTTTGTTTCAGTGTAAAAGACCACAACAACGACGGTCAGTGAACACTAAAGGAAGGAAGAACATGTCTTGAGACACGCATTGCTTGAGTAAACTCCACCACACTGATGTAGTACAGATGATTTGGCAACAGTCTTGGCTAGAACTTCCTGTTTGGGAAATAAGAGGCAGGCACTTGTACGTGGTGTACAGGAATGCAACTTAAACAGAGTGAGTAATAGCACTCCCAGCCACGGCTCTCTGCTGACGTCAAGCGAGCAGACAAGATGGAACACGCTGCACTCGTCTGCAGTAGGAAAACTACAATCAAGGTGGACCGGAAGTCATCTTAAAGCCACAGTTGTTTCTATTGAAGCTATAGACTGTATGATCTGACAGTGTTGTCATGACTCATGCTGTTTGTGGTGAAGAATACTGTCATTTTATTAATTATTTTGAATATACTGTATATCATATTTATGTATGTCATCTACCACAGCCTTCATATTTTGATGTTTATGATTTGGGTGAAAAATTAAAGCTCCTAGATCAGAATATGACAGCTCTCAGAAATGTCACTTGAACAAATGTCAAAAGTGCACTATGTGTTGTCTCTCCTGACTCAGCCTAATTGTGCATAATGCTGACTCCACATTCGCAATCGACCAAAAGGGATATCTGCCCTGCCCTGCTGACTCTTCCAGCATGTGTCCTCAGTTTAATTATTAACCTGGAACTTCCCAATAGCTGGCCAGCTGTGAGGGTGGGTGGGACGATCTTTGACTGTAAGTCTCTTTTGTAGACCTGCAGATCATTTGCGTTGGGAGCCGAGCAGGCATCAGGAAATTCCTGAATGTGAGGGGAGTCAGATCTTTCCAAGTGTGACTCTGCAAAGTCTGAGTCACCACACACACAAGCGTCGTACAATGGAAGCTTGATATGAGGAAGTGTGAGAACGCAGGTGTACCATGTCTCTTCATGCCCTTATCATTTCAAAACTAACAAAAAACAGGGGAGTGAATGAGACATAGTCAGCTCTCAGTATCGATCAGTGGTAGAATGTATCACAGTACATTTACTCAAGTACTTTTGAGATACTTGCACTACATTTGAGTAGCGTATTTCCAGTTCATGCTACTTTATACTTTATACTACTCTACTACATTTCAGAGGGAAATATTGTACTTTTTTATTCCACTACATTTATTTGACAGCTACAGTTACTAGTTACTTTTCAGATTCATTCTTTGCATAAAAAAACACAAGCTTATAAAATACGACACATTGCTAACGTAATAGTGTGACATATTCAGCAATATTCTTATTTGCTTTCTTGCTGAGAGTTAGATAAAAAAAATCAATACCACTCTTATGTCTATACGCTAAATATGAAGCTACAGCCAGCAGCCGGTTATCTTAGCTTAGCATAAAGACTAGAAACATGGGGAAACAGCTAACCTGGCTCTGTTCAAAGGTGACAAAATCCAGCTACCAGCACCTCTATAGTTCAATTAACACAGTATATTTCCTTTGAACAGAGCCAGGTTAGCTGGTTCCCTCTGTTTCCAATCTTTCTGCTAAGCTAAGCGATCTGGTTGTTAGTGGTAGGTTCATATTTAGCATTCAGACATGAGAACGCCATTGATTTTCTTAATTAAAATAACTGTTCAAGGCCCAAAACAGGTTTAAGTATCAAATGTGTGGCCAAACTTTGTTTTTATTTTCTTTCATCTCCCATTAATCATCGCACAAGCCCTCAGATGTATCCTGTGACTAGGGCTGTCAAAGTTAACGCTATAAGAACGCGTTAACGCAAATTCGTTTCGACGCCAATCATTTCTTTAACACATTAACGCAACTTGCGATTTTTAGGTTGTAGCGGGCTCAGCTATAAAGCTAGAGTTAAGATGCTGACACCATTTGAAACTAGGGAACCAAAAACCTAAAGAATCCATTGGTACCAACCATGCCATACTAGCTTGTCGGGAAGGAGTTAAATAACGCTCCAAACTTGCATGGCCATTTTCAAAAGGGTCCCTATGTGAATGAAAATGGGTTCTATGCCCACGAGTCTCCCCTTTACAGCGATGCCCACTTTATGATAATCACATGCAGTTTGGGGCAAGTCATAGTCAAGTCAGCACACTGACACTCTGACAGCTGTTGTTGTCTGTTGGGCTTGAGTTTGCCATGTTATGATTTGAGTATATTTTTTATGCTAAATGCAGTACCTGTGAGGGTTTCTGGACAATATTTGTCATTGTTTTGTGTTGTTGATTGATTTGCAAAAATAAATATATCCATACATTTGCATGAAGAAAGCATATCTGCCCACTCCCATGTTGATAAGAGTATTAAATACTTGACAAATCTCCCTTTAAGTTACATTTTGAACAGATGAAAAATGTGTGACTAATTTGCGATTAAATATTTTTATTGATTGACAGCCCTACCTGTGACCCTAGAGGGGCCTGACCCCTAGGTTGGGAACCAGTGGAGTAAACTATTTAACAGCGGGTTCACATTGGCCGCGAAGCCCGCACTATGTTAATCGCCACGCGAGCCGAAGCCTGGCTGTTCACACCAGAAGCACATTTCTCCGCGCCAGTCAACAAGCGATTCTGCTCCTCTGCTGTTTACAATAAAGCTATCTTTCTCTCTGTCTGTCTGTTTGTCTGCATTTGTATGTCTGTGTGTGTGTGTGTGTGAGTGTGTGTGTGTGTCTGCTCGTCTCTCTCTTGCTCTCTGTTTAGACACAACTAACAAATATGTGGAATAAGTACGTAATTTAAAACCAACAATCACAAACAGCAGTGACACTAGGCTATTTCTAATAAAAATAGTGGACCGATTTCGAAATTTGACTGGGGGGAGGGACTGGGATGGGGAGAACAGGGAGAGAGGGGAGGGAAGTCAAATGTGTTTGTGGGATGCATATTTTATCATCTTATCAGAATCATAAACATATAATATATCAGTTATATTGTTTATAGTAGATTATCAGTGTGTTTTCTTACCAGATTCGCTCGCGGCACTATAATTTAAAGGGCCAGTGTGTAGCATTTCGGGGGATCTATTAGCAGAAATGGAATATAATATTCATAACTATGTTTTCATTAGTGTATAATCACCTGAAACAAAGACGAGCTGTGTTTTTGTTAGCTTAGAATGAGCCCTTCATATCTACATATGAAGCGGGTCCTCTTCAGGGAGTCCGCCATGTTGCTACCAACACTAACCAAACACTGGCTCTAGAGAGAACCTTTCGTGTTTTTAGGTTAACCGAAGGCCACCGTAGTTCTCTGACACACTTGTGAAACTGCGGTAACGTGAGCCGCAGAGTGCAAAACCGTGATACCGCCAGCCTAAAGTAGTGTTATTATGGTAAGGATGGCCTCTGAGCGAGGTGAACGGTTTTGCACTCGGTGGCTCAGGTTACCACAGTCTTGGAAACGGAGGACTGAGTGGAGGGGTACTCAGTTGGTTGCAATCTGCAACCACACCACTAGATGCTGCCAAATCCTACACACTGTACCTTTATGTAAAAGAAGCTCCATCTCAACCAGTTAATATTAAAATGCTACTTAGGTATTAATGCATCAGTATTGACAATATAACAATGTGGTAATTTATCAGCCACAGAGACCATTTTTCTGCTAAACAAGTACTTTTTAATTTTGATAATTTAAGTGCATTTTGCTGATAATAGCTCTGTACTTAAGTATGATTTTGAAAGCTGGACTTCTACTTGTAATGGAGTATTCTTTACATTGTTGTACTTCAGTAAAGGATCTGAGTAACTTTTTGCATCAGCCCACCTTTATTCCTTAATTAAACATTGCATAGTGTTCTATCATAAGAATATAACTGCTTTTCCTAACCAAGAAGCATGATTGATTTTAATCAGGTGGTAAAAAACACCTCCGTGTTGTTGTTCTCATCACACTGCAGCCTCTCTGTCAGAGACTGATGTCTTTGGTTACGTCTGTAGAGACACTCACCCGTGAGCAGTTCCTGTTCCTGTTCCTGTCCCCCAGGCTGCTGCTGTATAGGACCAACCGTTATACGTAGACATCGATGTGACATATTGCACCTCGACTGTCATACGCTAAGTTCATGCATGTAGGTCATATCGTAAATACTAAGAGGTTGGAGCTGGTGCTTCCCCTACGGTCCCGCATCCTTCCTGATGACGTCGACGACATATGGTCCACATGTAAACAAAGCTGGCTGACCTGCCTGCCTCACCACAGATGTCACCACTGTGTTCTTTTGGCTTATTATTGATGTTTTCTTCATAGCAACTGTGGAAAAAAAGACGACATATTGTTGCATATGAGTTTGTTTTTGATGCACCACTGAGTCTGTGACAGAAGCAAACGTATGTCAATGATTGTGTGTTTGTGACAACAACTTTTGGGAATGAGGTGAAAGGTAAGACGTGAACGTGAGGACGGTCACATAGTTAAGCTAGTGTGGGTGGAATGTTTTCATTGCTGCCACCATCGTCAACACACCCTACTTCCTGTTGAGTAATCTGAACATGAAACATGAACATCAAAGCCCACACATGACTACTAATATTACTTCAAGGTATCTGTGATTTCATGAGTGTACAGCTGAGAGTTTACTGTACATTTTATGTTTTACTTTGTAGTAGCTCGTCAACATAACAGCGTTGTTTCATTTTTTAAATATTCTCTGTCAGGCATGCAGTCACAAGATCAGAGGGGAACAATCTTCCCACCGTTTTTTCTTCCTATCGTTGGTCTAAATACTATCCCCTCTTAACCCATTTGTGCCCAAAGATGATCTAGTATGATAAGGGAAAATGCCACAACATTTGTTCTGATTGGTCAAAAGTCTTTAAAGACATAGACATAGTTTGGGAAAGTATCTAACATTACAACTTTGAAATTTTTAGATCACATGAAAAATCAGGATGAAAAGTCTGAATTTTTGAAAAATGAGGAAAACGCAAACATTGTGTTTATTAAATGTTTTCCATATGAAATATTTTTTTACACAGCATATGTGTGCATGTCTTTGATATTCAACTTGTTATGAGTTCATAGATACCAAATACATGATTTTCTTCCTTGTAGTTTCTGAGATACAGACATTTTCTTATCATACTATATCTAGTATTTCGGCACATGAGCCTTTGTAAAATATACTGGAGTCTATTGAAAAAAACAGTAGTCCCATGTGCCCAAAGACTAGATATAGTATGATAAGAAAACTCACTTTTCAGCCAAACAGTTTCACCAAAAACTTCTTCACATTTCTGCAAGCCCAGAGAACACTTCCACCAAAGGAAATTGAAAATTTCAGTTGCGGGCACAAATGGGTCAATACATGTCATATTGTTTTGCATCTTTCAGGTAGGGCTACCTTTTTTTAAAATTGGGATTAAAGACCTGAATATAACTTCTTCCCTGCATAATTGTTAATGACATTTCACACAAACTTATAGAATGACAAATCAGTCAATAGCTGTTATACCAGTTAAATTTTAAACTTCTTGCAGAGCTGGTTCAATTAAACTATGTTCATCTTTCATCCCCTGATTCAATTAATATGTACAATTTACAATAAGTGGCCTTCTCATGCCCTACGTTTGCACATCTAGTGGTGGTATTTCTTGTGTTAGAGGATACATTTTCACTTCCATAATATTCACAATTATCAACGCCCAGTTGTCAAAATAAAACAGGATGTAAGCTTAACTGAGCAGCATGTCAGAATGTCTGGTAATCTAGGAAAGTTTTAGAGGAGAGCTTTGAGGAATAGAGCAATGGGTTCAACTTTCAATATTGATAGAAACTGCGGCGAAATACTAATTGGATATCTTCTTTCTTATAAAGTCATGTAATAATTACCTACATAAGAAATTACTGAGGTCTAATTGTTTGTGTGTGTGTGTGTGTGTGTGTGTGTGTGTGTGTGTGTGTGTGTGTGTGTGTGTGTGGAGGAGTCAGTATAATAACAGTGTTAAATCAATGTTGGCTCATATCTGTTGAGAAGTGATTTGTTGGCTGTGAATGATTTTATTCATGTGAGGTGACCCTGAATGACCTCCAATTCTATTGAATACTGACTAGGGGAAAATGTTACCAGCTCATTATCTAATATGTCTGAAATTAGTGTCATCAAATGCCATCTTTTGTTCAGTTTGTGTAAATTTGTTGTACATTTACTGCTGAACTAGTACAAATTTCAGGTACTTGTACTGTATTTTACTGGAGCATTTATTTTCTTAAATAATTTACCATTTTTTGTGACTTTATACTTGTGAAACTACTCCACCACAGTTCAGAGGGAAATATGATACTTTTGTACATTTATTTGACAGCTATAATTTCTTGTTACTTAACATATTAAGATTTTACACACAAATCATAAAATTAACTTGTAAAATGTAATGTATAGTTATAGATTAAACTACCTAACAGTATATTAAGTTATATCTTTTACTCAACCTCAACCAAATACAACATTAAAATGATATGTATTAATGCATCCGTAATATTAATCCAATTATATAAAATACTGTATATAAAAAGTGTACATTTCTGCATCTACTTAAAGTGGCAGTAGGCAACAATTTTTGGCATAATTTGGCAAAAATTCCATAATAATCTTTCAGCATATTGTAATTCAAGTGGTCTGGGAGAAAACTAGACTTCTGCACCTCATCATGGCTCTGTTTTCAGGCTTTAGAAAAATCTAGCCCGTGACGGCAGATTTTGACAAATCACAGGTCATTTCAGAGAGAGAGAACGTTCGTATTGGCTGTGTTCCGGTCATGTGACCAGAACTTGGCTTCCTTCAACAGATTTTGCAATGGCGGCCGCGTCAAACTTTCTCATTTTACAGCTAAACAGTACACTACACGATGATTCTGAAAACATTTGAGGCGAGAAATAGGCATTACAGTAACAGAATATTGATTCATATTTGATCAGCGCTGCCTAGTTAAACTTTTTGTTCGAAGTTCGCGAGTGATTGACAGCCGGCTCTCATAGACTGCAGCTGGACAGCGGACCTTGTTTTCCTCTGGTAAGTGAAATCCTTCAGATGACGTTAGGAGCATTGGAGGACACAGTAGGACACAGAGGAACATGATTTTTTTCAGGTAACCTGTTTCATGTAATACTGTCGCGATATAGCGGCCGTTTTCTAAAAATAACTTTTTTAAATCATATTTGCGCCAATCTCGCATACTGAAGCTTTAAGTACATTCTGCTGATAATATTTATGTACTTTAGTTAAAGAAATTCTAAATCAACCAGGACTGAAATCTTAAGGATTGCCACTTTCAGTAAAGGTTTAAAGGTTTTCTATCATGATGGGATGTATTTGCATTGTGCTATTGCTACTATTAAGAAAACGATGTCATGTCCTCTACCACTGCTTTATTTGATCAATAAATGGCTTACTATTATTGGGAAATAATCATAATTTGGTCATATTTTAACATTTTGTAAGAGCAGGTGTCACATTTGAAATGATGTGTGCTAAATACATTTTCAAATATATTCAAATGTATTCTGGGGGATCATTCTCAGAGGCCTTTTTTGCACTTGTATAGCAATTTATTATTATTTTTGGGGAAATCCTAATGAAATCCTTATTTTTTAAATTATATTAAGATGACAGGCAGCTAAACCACCATAATCGCAATTTAGTCCCAAATGGCACTAAACATTTCCATACAGCTTCAATTAACAATTTTCCTTTCAGAAATTTTGTAAAAGTCCAGTGGAAAATAAAAGTTCTGTCAGGCTTAATTTACATATTAATGTATAAATTGATTTATTAATGATACATCATTACAGTGTTCTGTACGCAGTAAGGAAACACCTGTTGATCACTCTGCATAAACCATCAATTAACCCTTCATACACTGCGAGTATATTGAAATGAACTCTTCTCACACAGAAATGTTTCTCTAATATTTAAACCAACGCTCATTTTGTAAGGATGGGCTGATGTTACACAAGATCTGGGCAGTGATACTTGATACTGTGTAGTGACCGCAAGTCACTTCTGCACGTCAGTTTGGTGTTTTCACAGTCATCTACAGCAAAAATAGCAGAAGTGAACTAAGATGTCGAAATCTTGGTGCACTTCAAGACAGATCATGTTCTGGTCCGTTTACCGTAGCTCAGGCGGTCTGGCTTCCCGTTACAACCCATGGTCCGGATATCCGGCGCTCCTTTCACTTAGAGGAGGAACTGTAATTAAACCAGCAAAATCACAGTGTTAAAATGACCATCACATTTAAAAATATCTGTTTTAATTGTGGCTAAAAAGATGACACAGGTTTGGCTACTTTCGATAAGAGTATTTTAGAGTTTCAGAGGGGCCAAGACATCTTGACTACCTTCTGCTTTTCGTCTGGACTTGACAATCATAAGAGGGTTTACGTTGGTCAACAACCTTTTAAAAGTCTTTAAAATTCTGACTGAGCAAACGGTCTCTATATAATATAGACAAAGGGTTCTTTAGGATGATGTGTCACTACAACCATAAAGATATAAACAAAAACTGGTCAAATATTTCTAAACAAACCATTTCAGTATCTGAGGGTCCTAAATAACTAAAATCAACTACAAGTCAATGTATGTTCTCTAAATTGGGGGTTATATGATCATTCATTTAGCTCTGGTTATAGATCAATCCTTGAGATGAAACAAGATTTTGAAATGTATGATAAACTTTTACAAATTCAAAGAGGATGGATCCTAAAATAGAAGAAACCACACAACTGAGCACCTCTTTAAACCAGTTTTACAAAATACTGACCAGAATATAAGTTGATTCCCTGTCTGCTTTCAAAACATTTTAGAAAGAGTAGTTTTACTTGCATTTATCTTATGGTAATTTGAGTAATTAAAGGAAGAAATGTGAAAAAAATAATATAAAGACAAAAAAAACAGGACCCGGGATAGAACTTTGAGGTACTCCACAGCATAACTGTGATCAAGTGAATGTAAGATAACAAACAGCAGACAACATTAAATAGAAACTAACTGACTGGTGTCTGTCAGAAACAGATTTCATTTAAAGAATGACTTTGTTAATATTCTATATTTTTCTTATTGTCAACAAATCCCATAAAAATGAATTCAAATGAATTGATCTGTGTAGCTAAAGCCTGATTTATTTAATTCCTCTGTTGCCATAGAGCTTCATTGTTGTCCAAAAGCTTTTAAAACACACCAATGAGTCATACTTTTGCACTGGGTGACATGTTCCTTCATTAAGATGAACATGGTTAGTTTCTTTTGACTCTATTCCACGTACTGTACACCATCCTGTTGCAGTAAATACTCATTGGAGCACCAAATATATATTTATCTGTGGCTGAAAATAGTTCCCAAAAATGCACTGTTTATTATTTTTGTTTGAGTGAAGTTTGCTGAAAAAAACTACAGTACTCGGCTGTTTTAAGAAACTACAGAGTCTGTATTTATGACCTCTTTTTATAGATTAATGTATTCAGTAGGAACCAATGAGTTTGGGGCTGAGTTTGCCTTACCTTACCATGTCTGGTAGGGAAGTCAGAAACGTATAGAGGGACGGACTAGACCAACACACTGTTGGTTTGGTCTTTTCATGGGATTTGACTGTAATAAAAATTGTGAATATTGCCAGCCTTTTCTATTTTAGATGCATTGCAAACTATGTCAAAAGTAAATTTTAACCAAATTGGCAGAAAATAGTAATTACTGTGTTATCATTATGTGCTGATTTGCATTTTTGTGATGAACAAGTTGATTGTTTAGACACTATGAAGAAGCTATAGCCACGTTGTGTTTGCTAAATGTTAGTTCAGCTTTTTTGCTATTACAAAGTACTATATTAGGATTGCAACTAAGGATTTGTTTCATTATCGATTAATCTGTAGATTATTTTTCAATTAATCATCAATAAAATACCAGAGAATAGTAAAAATGTTTTTTTGTATGATTGTCTGATCAGAACACTCCAAAGATATTCAGCTTACTGTCATGACTGACAAAGAAAAGCATTAAATCCTCATATTTGAGAAGCTCAAAACTATATTTAACTAAATATTTGAGATTTTTGTTTAAAAAATGACTAAAAAGGGTGATTCAATTTGTCGATTAATTTTCTGGTGATCGACTCATCAATCTATCTACTTATTGTTGCAGCCCTTTACCATGTATGAATTTGTGTCATACCTGTTTCTAAATAACCTTATCTGTAGAGAAGCAACAAACCCCTAATTCATCTGTTTTGCTCCATGTTCATAGTGTAATTTCACTTCAACACACTTCTGTAGCTATTTATGATGTAAAACAGCAACAAATGAGTTGTGTATCAGCTCACACACGATCAAACTAAACAAGAAAAACTAGACCAAAGCCAAATAAATAGTAAAAGTGTTAAATAACAGAAGGTTGAGTTTTCATCATTCAACTTTTTTTAATTAATATAAGGTGGCGATCTCGAAAAATTTCATTTAAATAAATATCTGTTAAGTCACTATCTATCGCCAAATGAGGTAACACAATGGTGACTGAGCCTATGGCCCATCGATGAAAGTATTGCAATATTTATATATCTGCAGTATTACAAACCGGGTCTCTGTGGTGAGATTCCTGGAAAAAGAATGCTGTATCACAGTTTTTCTCCATTGCATACACACAAAAAAGGGACTGTGTTCACAATTCTGAAAACTTGAAGCTCATGTACATAGAAAAATATTTTTTCTATTCTATTTCTATGCTCTTGTATCAACAAAAAGACTCCAGACTGCTGAACTCAGAGCACATTTCCATTGTTTTCACTCAAATAGAAATTCTAAATCAATCAGACTGAAATCTTACGGACTTACACTTTAACACAATCTGATACTACATTGTAGAAAAGTGGTTTGAGGAACCATAAAAAACTACTAATCAGCGTCAAAAGAACATACTAACATGACTCATAGGTAAAAAAAAATCTTCAATTTCTCAACAACTGGCACAGAGTGGACATTAGAGTGGCAGGAGTGTGTGTGTGTGTGTGTGTGTGTGTGTGTGTGTGTGTGTGTGTGTGTGTGTGCGTGTGCGTGTGTTTGTATTGCCTTATCAGAGGAGTTTTTTTAGGAGGCCAGTTGGCCTGTGGAGGGGCTGTGATGCAACGAGGAGTTTACGGACAGACACTGCCCATTGACGGTAAAATGTGGAAAGGGGGCTGGGCTAAACTTTCAAGAAAAGAGGTCATCCTGTGTGGGAATTTCCCTCTCTCCTGTCAGCGTGTGTGCCAGGAGCAGGGAACGACTGCGTGGGGCTCCAATGGGAAACGAGGGGTCATCGAAGAAAAAATGCCTAGAATGTCTAAATGAATCTGTGCCAAAACTGACAGCTACGACGGGAGCGGCAAGAGCAGGAAATGTGCTGTAAAAGTCACGACAATGGAGTGCTGGATGTTAAATCATTAACACAATATATGAAACATGACTCTGTTTCTGCGGTTTTGTTAATCATGTTTTAAAACACTTTTCTTGAAATCTGTAATGAATGATCATGTTTACTTGCACTGTTTTGTGCCCAGTACGGCCTAAAGTCAGACCACAACTACTTACAGCTATTGTCACGTTCATGGAGGATAACAATGTCTTAATGTGGGTGTAGCATTCTTCAAGTGGTGATGTGTTGGAAAGGGAGGATATTGCACAACAGTTAAAAGCCAAACTGTTCCATCATTGAGTGTGTTGAAACTTCCACTGAGTTTAAAATGTCATCCCTCATTGCAAAAAAACAGCAACAGATTTTTATAGAGAATATAATGTGACCTTTTAATGCCAATAAAGTGCCCTCCTCTTAAAAAACTAGCAGAAGTGGTTTTTCCTCTTTTCTGCTGTTTGAAGAGAGAGTTGGAAAAACATTCCCCACCCTGAATTGTCACGGATCACCTACAAATCCCACCATGCCTCTTTCTTTATCCATCTGTCTGTGGTTTGCTTTTTTGAGACAGATACGTTTGTGCACACAGTGAAATGCAGTCTAAGGGCTTGGTAAATTCCAGTGCAAACAAATAGGCAACTTATCTATCATGTCTGGTGTAACCTACTCTGTCACTCCCATTTTTTAACTTCTTCATTTTCTTGCTGAGTGTTTTCCTTCTGAGGGTTAAACAAGGTTTGCTCAGGATTCTTCGTATCTCGCCCGCACTGACTCCCAGCCAGGTCTTTTCGCTGTTGAAGCGTGACCTAAGGTGGTGTGAGGAGGTTAGTTGCTGATTAATTTCCATGCAACCTTGAACCCCTCTCTGGGCCAGTGGACCCAGCAGACTATTGACAGAGCCGTGTGCTAAAGATAAAGCTAACATTTCTGTGCTACGTGCAGTGTGACCATTTTTTTCTGCTGTTCTCAGCAGTATCATTTCAGTATTGGATGTATTTCAGGATCTGAGGATTTTTGTGTCAATCAGTGTGTAAACAGAGGAATGACAATGGCATTCGCATTAAACGTTAACCGATAATAGTGTGGAGATTCTGTTATTATGAGGAATCCCTTCATATTGTATAATGGCAATAGAAAAACACAGTTTCACATATCAATCCTCATTTTATATTCAGTAACAGAGGAGGTTTCTATTGCCGTACAATGTCACTGATCAAACGCCATTTTCTGCTTTGTGGAAACACTAAATAATAATGAATAGTGATGATGGTGATTTGAGGCATTAATAAAATCTGTTTAGCCTTACTGGTGATGAAAATTCACTCAATGTCCACAAACAAACACATTCCTTCAGCTTGTTGATGACTCTTTCAATTTTGGCATATTGGCCTGAATTAATCGTTTGCAAATTTGCCTTAATGTCGAGCCAGTTTTTATCTGCAATATGTTGTACTGAAACACATCGAAATACACAGTCTGAATATCATGAGCGTGGATATGTAAGGCAAGCCCAACACCCCTGTCTGCACCTGCTTCAAATGGACCGAAAAGAAGAAAATTACAAATGAAATTGTTTAGACAAAGTAGAAATCTGTTTAATTCAATAAAATATCAAGTACAATTAAAGCATTTCCCCATTTAATATTAAATAATTAGACTTATTTCATTCATTGCCAATACTATTACAAAGAGTTGCATCATTTCACTGCAGCACAACTCTTCCCTTGACAACCATTGCTCCAGATACACAAAATGTAGAAATTCACTCGCATGTAAGTAAAATATGCACCGAAATACTGCATACACAAAAAATGACATCTGAGAATAAAGCGAAGGTGACATGTGAAGAATCGTGAATGATTGCGCAATCCATGCACCCCGCTCCTTCAGTCCCATTCAAAGTGTCCCTGTAAACTGGTGGTCGCTGTCTTCACCTGTGAAGCGTACCGTTTTTTCAACACTTGTTCAGTGGATCACCTCCGGCTCTAAAGTCCATCAATGATTAGGCGAGCAGCCCAGAGGTGCGTGTGGAGTCTCTGCTGGAGGTTTCTAACATTGTCCGGTGGCAGAGAGCAGGTTCCGCAGGGTGGACAGCTCTCTGGACAGCTGCTCTACGCGCTTTTGTAAACGGTCGTTCTCCGCAGCCAGTTCCAGCACTTTGTGTTGCGTCTCCAAGTTGCGCATTTTGGCTTTGTCCCTGCTCTTCCTCACGGCGAGGTTGTTCCTCTCCCGCCTCACCCTGTACTCGTCACTGTCCTTGTCCAGGCGTTTCTTTGCTTTCCCGCTGGACATTTTGCCACCATGCGAAGGTGACCTGCTTGCACCTGACGGACCAGGTGTGCCGGGCGGGCTGGAGCAAGTCGAGGACGCACTGGAGATGTTTCCAAGACTGCCACTGGTGGACTGGTAATGAATGTAGGACCTCATGTCAAAACCAGACGACCCGTTCTCCATCTTTGCGTCTTCCTGACTGTCGTCTCTCTCAGCAGCAGCAGCAGCGGCGGCAGCAGCAGCAGCAGCAGCTCTGTAGCGGCTCCCGATGAGTTCAGGGCTGAGCACACTATCCACACGGGTTTCCTGCAGCTCAGTGTAACCCAGCGCGTAAGGCTCCCTGGGGTCCCTCAAGTTGTCGCACTGACTCGTCTCCAGCTCGTTCAGCATCGAGTAGTTCTTGTAGTTCTGTAAAGCTGCAACTCTCTTGATCTTGTTCTCCGCCAGGAAATCTGAGAAAACGTCCCCCTGCTGCTGCTGTTGGTGCTGCTGGTGCGTCTGCGCCGCCAGTTGCGGACAGTGCAAAGCTGAATCCAGGTAAACGCTGAAGTCTATCGCTCTCTCCCGCTCTTCAATGCCCAGCTCCGTCATCGAGTCGCCGAGCCTCCAGTATGAGCTGTTGCTGATGGGACTGATAATGCTGTCTCTACTGTGGATAGCAAAGCCGCCCTCGTCGTAGAAGCCGGCCACTTCCATGGATCTTAACACCCGCCGGATTGCTGGAGCATGGAGGGCTGAGATGAGACGCCCAGGCTGGTTTTGGTTCAGTTGCCTCAGTTGCGAAATGGCTGAAGTGTCGGAATGTAATGAGTTTTAAATGTCCTGTGTCACTGTCTGTGACAAAACACGCAGTGAAACTACTTTGAAAAGGCTGTGCTCATGGATTGGGAGGAATTGACAGGTCTTCCTGTCTCGGGGGGTTTTATGAGACGCGAGGGGCGGGGCTTCAGCTGGGCAGGTGTGTGACGCGCAGCGAGGAGCCAACCGGACAACCTGTGCTGCTTTCAGAAGATCTTTCCCGCATTCAACTATTTGTGTTTGGACATGATAAAAACTTAACTTAATCTGGGTTTTTGTGTGTTTTTGTGACATGAGGTTGTGGCATAAACTTTTAGCGCAGCAGCAGAATAAAGAGGGGAAATGCAACTTTGGTGGTTTTCATAAAACGAAACTGAGACAACAAAAAATTAAAGAGTGAAAATAAAAACCAACACCAGTCTCTTTACCCAACTGTCACAACAAAATACTTCTAACCACCATTTGTTGACAACACGTCCATTCACGCCCTCTACAGTCACATCTCATCAACTCGACAATAATGGAAAAATCCCACTCAGTCAGAGGCAACCATTTTCTAAGTTCATGCGTAATCACCCCATAACAACGATGCTCCTGAAAGCAGCCCAGCACATCTCCAGACAGCTGTTTCCCCACAACACACACAGAGAGGCTAGTTTAAACCAGTCTGTTGTTGTGTAGTCAAACTGTACAAGATGATACATCCACTCCAGCACTGTATGAGGGTCAGGGTGGGGGTACTGAGGAATTTAGTCAGGCTAGTTTATGTCGAAAACACTTAAATGTTTTCTCATTATGGTCCAAGATCTATATATGTCTCATGGGTCATCATTATATTCCCCTCAGAACATTACATTAACAATAAAGAGCTCACAAACAAGTTAGAACCAGACACAGTGACTCAGTGGCTGAGGTGACAAAACAGGTCTTGGTATCATATATACACTTACATACTCAGTAGGTCTAATGAGCCTCAATGCACACAGGCTGCTCATAACTTGACTCTCAGCTCGTCTTTATACACTACAATTTGTGATCAGAGCTGAGTGATGTCGATTAAATGTGAGGTCTTACTGCCATCTTGTGGTAAGCTGCAAGAATGTACACAGGCGACATTACAGCAACATATGTGTATCTCTACATAAACTGTTTCACTCATGTGCAGCCAAAAACACTTATGTCTTAAAACATATCTTGCCTTTCCCAGGAATATAGGACCCCTCCTTTTTACCAAGTGGATCCCCAACATTTGCATGCACCGGTGTTACAGTTTATTCCGTGACTCGTTAGAGTTTGTAACTTTATTGCTGTATTTCTTTTGGTATAACTGCTATCTGCTGTTACCAAAAATGGTGACCCCAGAGCCCTGGGGCAAAAATTTGCTGTTGGAGAAGTATAAAGTAGTATATGTGTACTCAGTTACTTTTCACCAGTCAATACTGAAAGTTGTCTCTCATTCACTTTCACCCAACAATACATTTGATTGTATAAGCTTATGTTTTTATACAAAATATGAATCTGCAAAGTAACCAGTAAATCAAACTGTCAAATAAATGTAGTGGAGTGAAAAATGTAATATTTCCCTCTGTGGAGAACGTACAGTATAAAGTTGCATAAATTGGAAAGACTCAAGTACAAGAGCCTCAAAATTGTACTTAGATACAGCTCTTGAATAAATATACTTGTTACTTTGCTGTTGGGCCCCAACTGACAACCACTCCCAATCTGTTGTATATGTGACCCGTCGCCTTCAAGTTGACACAGCATGTCTGCTTCATTATTAGAAAGTAACCAGGACTAATGTGCTGGTATAACACCACCTGATCCTAAGTTTTCTAAATAATAATGGTAATAAAACTAGATTCTGACATAAAGTATCTCTACAAAACCGGGCCACAAGATTAGCTAATAGTGCAGAACCTACCTTAGTTGATATTTATATTAATCAAATTAGTTAAATCAATTGGCACAGTGAACCTAGGACTTTTGAGGCCCCTGGGGATCCGTTCCCTGCTTTGCCTGGTCATATTTTAGAAGCTGATCAAATGTTTTGTATGTAAAAGCAAGGTAAATGTAGTCGATTTACAAGTACAATATTTACCCCCCCAAAAATGTAGTGGAGTAGTATTAAGTATTAAAGGGACTATTTGTAACTTATCACGCGCATAAATCTTAACGGGTCGGAATCCCATGCGCGCTCGCGTGTGGGTACGCGAGCGCGCAGCAGCTCTGCTCCTGCTGCCTGCTTGCACACAGCGCTCGTTCTCACTCGCTCGGCTCGCTCCAACTCCACGTGCACGCGCGCACACTGCAGAAGAGTTAGTTTAGCTCTGAGAATATCTAGTGAATGTGCAGTGGACGTTTTTGCAGAAATAAATGCTGCCGCTCCTCCAGACCAACAGAGGTTTCCCGTGTCTTGTGAAGTGACGGGGCTCCGCAGCGAGTTATGTTATCGTCCCGACCGGGTGTCGCTGTCTCCCCCCCCCGACCGGGTGTCGGTGTCTCCCCCTCCCCTCCCCTCCCCCGTTCCCTCCGCGGTCGGCAGGTTGAAGCAGGAAAAGACAACACTAGGATCAGCATTGATTCATGGAGAGACCTTAGTCTGGTCAGCTAACATTACTGCCAAGCAGGTGAAATATAGAGCGATATTGTGTGTTAGCTGACGTGTGTCGCCTCACTGTTTAGACCGGTGCTCGTTCATGTCAATGTAGCGCGAGCGCGAGCAACAGGACGCTGACTTTCGTTGACATTGCGGCCACAGGTGTCGCTGTTAACAAGCAATTTCTGATTCTTACATATAGCCCCTTTAAGTATCAGAAAATGGAAATACTCAAGTAATGCACAAGTATTGCAATATCAAAGATAACTGTACTTACTGTAGTTACACATTCCACCACTGCAAACCGTGAACTTTTATAGTATTTAATACTCTAGGGTCACAACTTTTGTTAGTTGGCTAGCATAGTGTCTATTGAGCAGTGGTGCAAATTAACCAAGTATGTTTACTCAAGTCCTGTACTTAAGTACAATTCTGAGGCTCTTGTAGCCTACTTTACTTGAGTATTTCAATGGGTCTACTCCACTACATTTCAGAGGGAAATATTACACTTTTCTTCACTGCATTTATTTGACAGCTATAGTCGCTGGTTACTTTGCAGAGTCATATCTTGCATAAAAAGCATACGCTTATACAACTAGAATTGCACTCGGAGAGCGCAGAACTCCGCCAACGCGTGACTTTAAAAACAGATCACAGCTCACAGCTGGCGGTACCGTGAGGTGGTTGGCTTACTATTAACACGGTGTGTTTCCGTGTAACGTATCGGCGGATGCCTCTCTCATTCAGCAACCTTGTTATGTCTGTATAACGTTACACTACGTTGTCTGTCATCCGGTCATCTACAGTTTTTGTTCTTTCTCACCGGGGACGGCCGGCAGCTTCCGCACACACATCCACACACGTATCTCTCTGCTCTCAGAAGAAGGCGGTGTCACGCGTCATCAACGCGTCATCAACGCGTCATCAGTTACACTGCGCAGGTGTTATTCCCTGTGGTTTTAATGCTCAGGCTGATTGTACTCCTTAAAAATATTCCTGAATCCGGATCATGATCCGGATCGCCACCAAAATCTAATGGATTGTTCATTGTGCCACACCCCACCCCTCCAAAATTGAATTTCATTCAAATCCATCACGGACTTTTGGAGTAATCCTGCTAACGGACAAACAAACAAACACACAAACCAACAAACCAACGCTCGTGAAAACATAACCTCCTTCCTAGGCCTTCGGCCTTGGCGGAGGTAATAAAATACATTGTTCAAAGACAGAGGAGTGAATGAGGGTGACGGAAAGTAACTGAGTAAGGTTAGCTAGCTACATAGCTTATAGGCTACCTAAGTACTGTATCTAAGCATAGTTTTGAGACTCTTGCACTTTACTTGAGTATTTCCTATTTATGCTACTTTACACTTCTACTCCATACGTTTCAGAGAGAAGTATACACTTTACACTCATTATTTGATAGTGTAATATAGTGAGAGAAATATTATGTATTTAGCTAACCTTACTCCACTGTATTTCAACACCACAATATTTATTTAACAGCTAACATTATAGTTAATTTGAAATTAGGTTAACCCATAACACAAACTTTAAGTAACATTAGAACTGTAGAACATTTAGCCTAGCTACTTGTAATGGAGTACTTTTAAATAAATGTATTGCTAATTTGCGATTCTATTCAACTATTGCTGAACAGCACCAAATGGCAACCATGATGCCGAGAAGTGGCAGCTATGAGAGTTAGCTAACATTAGCATTAACGCTAGCTAACAACTGGACATACAAGACCAGGTGAGGTTGTAGCACAAAACCTGCCTATGAATTTACTTTGAACTGACTTTAAAAATTACAAAATTTCGCTTTAAAGCTGAAGTAGGCGAGATTGGCGCAAATATGATTTAAAAAAGTCCTTTTTAGAAAACGGCCGCTATATCGTGACAGTAGTACATGAAACAGGTAACCTGAAAAAAATCATGATCCTCTGTGTCCTCCGGTGCTCCTAACGGCATCTGAAAGATTTCACTAACCAGAGGAAAACAAGGTCCGCTGCCCAGCTGCCGTCTATGAGAGCCGGCTGTCAGTCATTCGCGAACTCCGACCAAACGGTCAAACTAGGCCGCGCTGATCAAATATGAAGCAATATTCTGTTACTGTAATGTCTATTTCTCGCCTCAAATGTTCTCAGAACCATCTTGTAGTGTACTGTTTAGCTGTAAAATGAGAAAGTTTGTAACGCCGCCGCCATTGTAAAATCTGGTGAAGGAAAGCCAAGTTCCGCTCACATGACCGGAGCACAGCCAATAGGAACGCTCTCTCTCTCTGAAATTACCTGTGATTGGTCAAAGTCTGCCTTCACAGGCTAGATTTTCTAAAGCCTGAAAACAGAGCCATGATGAGGAGCAGAAGTCTAGTTATCTCTCAGAACACTTGATTTACAATATGCTGAAAGATTATTATGGAATTTTTGCCTAATGATGCCAAAAATATACTGCCTACTGCCACTTTAAGTAAAAGGTCTGAATAATTATTCCGTTAACGCTTCACCTGACGATATGTTGTCAAACTCTCGGTCTTTGCACTTGGTTGAAGTTGCAGCATCACAGAATGTGACGGGTGACAGATGTCGCTGTAACACCTGCTCCGGTTGTTAGGTTGTTTGACATGTATACAGAGAGAGAGAGCTCCATCTACAGTACATCCAGCAGAGGGCTGCGAGCAGGCACCAGACAGGACGGCTGGGGTCAGGAATTGCGGTCTTTCCCCTCGCAAACCCCCATTGGTCACTTGGCTGTCTGTGGAACATTTTCCCGTCCGGTGATTGGCTGCAGCGCTCAACGACTTTGTACCTGATTGGTTGAAAACGCTACGCTGTCTGTGGGCTGAGAACTTGATGATTCCGTTGGTTCCTGACTGTGAGTAGAGAGAGATTGAAGGGGCTGGGCCCACAGTGGAGAAATGGCGAGAATGGTTAACGAGAACGGCTGTGGAGTGGAAACACAGAGCCCGGAGCCGCAGGGAGCGGGCCGGGGTTCGGCCAGATGGGGTCCACAACACGCCGGTGCCCAAGAACTGGCAAATTTATACTCACCAGGTGAGTCGATCCCCTCAGCAGCTCCGTCTTTTATGGGCTTGTTCCCCCGGTCCAAGTGTCCACGAGTGGTGTGATATAACGACAGGCTTTACATAGCGTAGTTACCAAGTAACAAACTGGGGAAAAAAATTAGTAAAATCACAAATAAGAGCACCAGTTTATCTTCAACTGCTGCAGTTAAATGACACCGAGCAACGAGCGACAGCTGGGTGTGTGTCACAGTCAGACTTTTGTTGTTACACAACAGGAATCACGTGAGAATGAGGTTGAATTTGTGTTGATTCGCTGTTGTCCTTTGACATTTCGAGCATGCAGGCTAGAAGAATCTAGTGCCTCTACTTTCGGCTCAGAAGCCCCATTTGTCCATGGAGCTGCTGTGACCTTCCATAACAGTGCTGTTTCTCAGTCAGCCCATTGACTAACTCGGAGAACAATGCATGTAACCAAAATCTACTGGTCTAGATAGTTTTGAGATCTTGGCCAGTCCACTGTGCCAGTTCTCCCACTATCATTCATACCATTTGAATTTGAGCGCATGCAGTGAAAAGCCTTCACTCCCATTATACAAATCCCTCATGTCTTTCGGGCTCCTCATATCTTGGATCCGACAGCTTTGCCTATATGGTGATCAGACTTTTTATAGCCACTAAGACTGTAGCCTCCTTTGAGCTGTGAGATGTGGACAGGTATTTCAGGCCCAGCTGCTCACCAGTCATGTAACAAGCAAATTGCTGAGGAATGTAGCCTCACTGATGTAAAGAAGCATTTGATAGTTAATCATGTTGCTAATAGTTTACTAACCTTTGGACTTTTTGAATGATATCATATCACACTATGGTCGGGTTAGACATAATGTGACTGATAATCTTATCAGGAATGCTCATGTGTTGAATCATACTAATAGGTCTGCTTTTCCTTTAAGGCAAAAGATGTCAAGAATGGTTCAGTGTCGTCCTCTGCTTCTCTCTCATGGCCTTCAATTTCATTCACCTTCTTGCCAATTTCAACCTGGGACATCTGTGGCACATCCTGTTGAGTGTTGGTAAGTGCTGACTGAAACATTATATAATGTTGTATTGTCACTAAATGGTGAGTTCTGTTTTTGTTCAAGTGTTAGTTGTTCTTTATTTGAATGGTTTTCTCATCCTTTTTTCTGTGCTTCTCTCCTCCTCAAACTTCATTTTCAGTGGCAGGAATACTCACCGCGGACTTTGCGTCAGGACTTGTTCACTGGGGGGCTGATACATGGGGATCGGTGGATCTACCCATCTTTGGAAAGGTAAGGTATCCGTTGTTTTGTACTCTAAATAATCGGTTTAAAAAAGGGACATTTTCCTGCATTCACAGTTGCGTATTTGGTGTTTTTTCAGGCCTTTATACGACCATTTAGAGAGCACCACATCGACCCCACAGCCATTACCCGTCACGACTTCATTGAGACCAATGGGGACAACTGCATGCTGACCCTAATCCCTCTAGCCAACATGGCCTTCAGCTTCCTCACCCTCTCCCCCGGTGAGTTTTGGATCAACAAACCGACTCTGACATTATCTTCTGTATGCTTTTCTAAACTATTACTTCAAAAGGAAAAAGACTCCAAACAAACAAGTTTCTGTCTCCTTTTCACAGCGGAGATTTACCATATCTACCCGTGGTACTGCTACTTGTTCGCTCTAGCCATCTTTGTGACCCTAACCAACCAGATTCACAAGTGGTCGCACACGTACTTCGGCCTGCCTCGTGGGGTCGTGTTCCTACAGGACTGCCACATCATCCTCCCCCGCAAGCACCACCGCGTCCATCACGTCTCGCCTCATGAGACGTACTTCTGCATCACTACAGGTTTGTCTTTATTATAGGGATTAAGGGTGTAAGAAAATACTGAAAATATCGAGTATCGCAATATTATGTTTGTGGTACTGTGTCGATTCTCAAAAACCCTATTGATTTTTAATTATTAGTTTACTTGCAAAGATTACGGATGCCATCCTCTATTTCTGCTGCAAAACAAATCTAACTACGGTTACAAATAAAGTCACCTGAACCTGAACCACGTGAACCTGATTAACTCAGTCAATACTTTATTTCATTTGCAAATAGATGCACCATCTCAGCGTATGTGCCCTCTCAAAGTAGTGCTATGATGCTGGATGTTACAGGGACTGTGGTAAATGCAAATGCAGATGCCACTGTTCTGATTCCATAAAAAGTACACTTTTTTACTCAGATTTTATGCATATGGTGATGTGTTCTTTATACTATGACAGTTTTCCTAAAATTAGGTTTAAAAAAATTTGTAATATATTGTCATGCTTACAGTATTACAATACAGTGGAAACCCCTTATAGTGATCACGTCTGTCTGGGTCAAATTGATCACTATAAGCGGATGATTATTATAACCAAATTTTGTTGTGGTGCATCATTTCTAATGCACATTACCATCTAATTGACATTTGTATAATTCTTACATAAATAAAAAAGTAATAAAATGGACCGCTTCGCTATTTACTGCCTTTTCCCTCACCGAGGGTGAGGCATTGCCGTTCTTGGCCAGCTCTGCAGAGCGAGCGTGCAGGCAGAACAGCGTCTTTCCTTTTCCCGTCACGATATCATTTTGCATGCAGCATCAGCCTCAGGTATCCAGCCGGAAAGCAGATGGTCCACGAGGCAACATATCAAGGGAGTAAAGTGAAAAACAAAAAATTCGATTAACGTTAGTATAACATAGTTTTAAAATGTTTTTCCATATGTTGTCATGTATGAAAAGACCCTAAATGAACACTGTAAGTGGACTACTTCATTACTACAAGCAAATTATTTAAACAACATTTGTATAGGAATGATTCTATCCCAAGCTTTTAGATCACTATAAGCAGTTTCCACTGTATATAGCAATATATCGAGTCTTAACCCTGTATCATGATTGTGTTGTCACGATACCAAAAATTCAGACTTCGATACGATGCCCTGCCTAAATATCTTGATACCGATACTGAAACGATACCGCAGCAAAAATCTAAAATATTAGGAAAAGTAATGAATAATAGATGACAGAACATGGAGTTTAAAATGTTTTTTTATTAATTAAAAATGTTTAAATGTATTAAATTAAATTAAATTAAATTAAATTAAATTAAATTAAATTAAATTAAATCACCGGAGAGTGGTACTGCAGCACAAAAGATGACGAGAGGCTTCCAAAACAAAAACCCATAAAATGTTCTGCGAGAAGTTGATGAGAGAAAAGCTGCTAAAAACAGAAAGACACCACAGTAACTGTAGAAAGAGCCGTGTTGTGTCAAAGTGGTGTGAAGAGAGAGAAGAGTCACTCTAACCGGACTGCTTTTCCTCTCCGTCCATTTCACGTTACAGAGAAACATGGTAAAATAATACTTTAACACATGCTCTTTGGTGGATTAAGTGTTTGCAGAATTACAGGAGGTGCTTGGACAGATTCAGAAAAGATGGTGAATCTAATGTTACGGTACATTTGATCGGTAATTAGAGCCACGCTGTTATTTCCTTGTTTTGTTTTTTTAAGGGAGTTCTGCTGATAAAGACACCAGCTCAGAGCAGGACTGTGCAGCCGGCGAGAGATTCATGACCTTAATCTTCTTTCAACTTCATTTATTGACATCCTTCTGGTTATCACTACAGTTTATTTATTGACTGCTTGTGCCCACCAGCAGCAAAGTTATAACTGCCTGCTCCCGCGGGATCCCAATCCTAATGGCGTCCTCTAAAGCAGAGCGCTGCACACACACGGCCCGCTGTCGCACATCGACACAACTCAGTATCAGTACTAATAAAATGGGGTATACCGTTGTTAACGACAGGGTATTGCAATACCTTTCTAGTATCGGTATACCATGCAACACTAATCATGATACGTATCGTATCGCCAGATTCTTGCCAGTATACAGCCCTAATAGAGATCAGCCTGTAAAATAGTGTTTTGAAGATGAAATCTCCCAGGTAATGGGATGAGAGTGAGGCAGATTTGTCATTGAGCTTTGTCTCCAGGTTGGCTGAACTACCCTCTGGAGAAGCTGGGTTTCTGGAGTAACCTGGAGGATCTCATCCAGAAAGTGACGGGAGAGAAGCCCAGGGCGGACGACCTGAAATGGGCTCAAAAAGTCAAGTAACGCCTGGAGGCTAACGGCACCCCTACCTCAGAAGAGGCTGGCTCCTTCCAGGCTTCTCATCCCTCTTTTTTGCCTCACACAAACTGTAATCCATAGGAAGAAAAACTAACAAACACTTTTTTTTCTGATGCCATAGCTTTAAGTCTTGCACATTTTGTCTGCTTTTCAAGAGGAGGGCTCTGTTGATGGAATTTTTCATCTCTCGTGAAGATCATTTCAAATCGCAATATATCCTAAACTCTTCGAATGTCTAAAACAACTCATCACTTTCTTGAGGCGATTTACAAATGCTTTTGCTAAGAAGGTATATTCAGATACTTTATAGCCAGATACGGATCATTTGAAATCGCTTTCCAAGGAGATTAAAAGATTTCCCTCACATCAGAAAGTTCAAACAATCCCAAGAAAGAATACTTGAAAGAGTGAACACTCACTTTTTTTCTCCTCCAGAGACACAGCTGTTCATTTATAGAGTGGATAAATCTCGTTATATTTAGCACTGCTTTTTATTTTCTCTGGATAAGTCTTTGCATCTCCACCTCATCAAGGGTCTACTTGATGTGCAAGTAATAAATTGGATTTAGGCCATGGCAAGTATTAGGGCTGGGGTGATGAAGAATGCTTTACCAATGTTGATAGCTAAAGAACAAATGGGGTAAATTACTGTTACATTTCTTGATTTCTTGCACATTTAGGTTTAGCTGCACACGTTTGGGGACTATTTTTAAAGAGAGGTGATGACAATATTTAAGAGTTTAGTAATGGATTTGTCAAACTGAGACAGCGACTACAGTTGCAGTGGAAGAGTCAATGCTACTTTGAAGCCAAAATCATCCCCCCAGGATGCTAAATGACTGATCTGACAGCTCAGAAAACGGGTTTTAATCTAAACAAACCAAAAACAAACAACCAAATTGCTCATATTGCTGTCAGATCCTAAGCTGGCATATTGATTAGAATTTGTTATCTGGCCATTGAAACAGTTTGTATTTATATTAGGGCTGCAACTAATGATTATTTTCTTGATTAATTGATTAGTTGTTTGGTCTATAAAATGTCAGAAAATGGTGAAAAATGTCGATCTGTGTTTCCAAAAGCCCAAGATGACGTCATCAAATGTCTTTTGTCCACAACTCAAAGATATTCAGTTTACTGTCATAGAGGAGTAAAGATACCAGAAAATATTCACATTTAAGAAGCTGGAATCAGAGAATTTTGGCTTATTTTTCTTAAAGAATTACTCAAACCGATTAATCGAAAATAGTTGGCGATTAATTTAATAGTTGACGACTAATTGATGAATCGTTGCAGCTCTAACTTATATCTTTGATGGTAGTAGAAACAGAAGATGAGTAATTTGATCTGAAAAAGTCAAATTGAAATATGTGTAACTGTAGTCAGTGTTGATGCTTGGCCATTAGAAAATCTGGACAAATTCACGTATCATGCTGTTCTGCTGAATCAGTTTGGCCCAACTAACTAGTCTTTTCAGATGATCATGTGTCCTCTGTGAATAGCCTTTTTTAGTTTTTATTTACCTCCTGATAAACAGACAGGTTGGCAGGAAAGAGGCAGACTCAGTTTTGTCGAACTGCCTTATGCACCAGTACTTGTGTCTTTTTCTGTTTTGTTTCATTTGCTTCACTTCTTTGTGTTGTTGCAACGGTAATTCTGTCTTTCTGGGATTTGTGTCTCAGTCAATCAGACACAGATACTCCAAAGTTATGTGCCAACAACAGTGTGTAACATTGTTTTCTCTCCTCACATCTAGTCAGTTTCAGAGCGTAACATTCCCCGTGAGTAATGCCGCCACCGCGTACCGTCTTGGTAACTGTGACACGCTGACTCTGTGATGTTACAAGGGCTTCGGTGACGGCTTACGATCCAAGAATTTCTTCACTCTTATAGATGAGATTATATAGTTCATTGATTGGTTGAAAGTTTTTTTAATGCTTTAGCCAGTAATTTGTAAATGTATTGTACAGCGAATAACTATGCAGTGCAATAAGAGGCCCTAAACCATACGTCTTAACTCATCTGATTAGTTTAAAAATGCCTTTCTTTTTCTACTAGTTTACACATATTTGCTATTTAAGTTGGAAAACTGGAGCTTAGAAAATTAGCTACTTAAACAGCATGCCAAAATTACGTTTACTTATTAAGATGTCACTTGCACAGACGTGAAAATGCGTGCATGTATACAACATGTGGGCTTGTGCAAGTGATACAACAGCTTTCCTTTTAGTTTCTGTAAAGCAGACAGGGAGGATTGTGCTATAGCTCCAGATGAAATTAATTGTGTTGCTTTCAAAAGATGACCCAAAATTTTGACCAAATGGTCCCAGGTTTGAACTATCAAAATGTTATCTAATAAATTTAGGTTGAAATTGGAGGAGCTAAAGTTTCTGTTCAGTTGGGTTGACCAGGTTAAAGGATGAATTAGTGAGCTTCTGATGTTGTACTCAAAGTAGACAATTTAATGATAGTAAATAGTTAATTTTGATGCCAAATTGATGCATTATATGTTTTAATATTCCACTTTTTCAATCCTTCATACTTGATTATATACAATTATTGACCATAGGTCAAAAGCAGAAGTACACTGCAGATTGCATAGTGCTTGTAGAGTATTGTGAGAAGCAGTTTTGTGTGTGCTAAGTAGTGTAATACATGCTGGTAAATGGATGCCCTTATGTCACTTGATCAAAGTTTAAGGCCTGCGTAGAAGTTCTACTTCTGTAGCTCTTTTTGATAAGTATTAGGCAAAATATAGTTTGGGCACTGCAGTAAAGTAGACTCATTTGAACGTTTGCAGACAACTTATTTTATAAGTAGGAGTTTCGTTCGTTTCGGCGCTTCAGCAAATTGCTTTTTGTGATAATATAAAAGTAATGACAATTTTAAGGATGCTTCGTGTTTTTGTAATAATATCAAAAGATAATGGTTGGAAATACAAGACATGCCATAATTAGTTTGGAGATTGCCAAAACTGACAACATTGCAATAAAAATATATGGTGAGCTCAGAAGGAACTCAATCTTAACTTGGAGAAAGACTTGCTGTAATAGTTTTGTCATAGTTTGGAGATAAATTGTCATAGTTGGGAGTCTGGTTGTGAGTATAGATCTAACATGCATTAACTTATTCTTCATTCTTATTCTCCAGATGATCTCAGGATTGTGGTTAAGTAGGTTATTAGGAATTTGTGAAAAAAAAAGAAGTTAAGGCCGTTATTTAATAGATAAAAATTGTGTAAGTCACTCGTTTCCATCAGATTTTGTTGGCCAAAGTAGCCGAATGATTTTTAAATGCATTATAGGTTCTAGCCATATATCAGTACAGTTAACGTGGCCTCTTGTTCTTGAGGTAGAATTTGTGATTAAGCTGTGTTTGGTTTTTCTGTTTTAGAGACAGACATCAGTGGATTTGAAGGGTATTTCTTGACAATGTGTGGTTAACTTAATATTTTCCTACTGGAAATTGTGAAAGCAAATGGACTTTTTATTGATTTGCCTTATCCTCTCCCTGACTGATTTACTGTAAATCTTGCCAGCGATATGGGAAAACGGTTTATTGACTGACTTTAAATTGCCCTTCACTTGCTTCTCACTTCTTCTGAGGCATGACCCATATGGATGTCGTAGTTGGTTATGTATGCTGGTGGTGATGGAGTTTTAGATATCAGAATAATGCCTTGATGCCTTTTTGTTGTCTTCCATTTGGGAGACTTACAATGTATATATTAAACTGTATTTATAAATAAACTAAATAAACAATTGATAATTACTGCTACCTGTTTTCTCTAATTTCTTTCCTGGTTTTAGATTAAATATGTTGTAGCTGTATATTCTCTCTGGATTACATCGAATTGTTTTATTATTACAACTGATTTATTGGACATAATGTGCAATATCATTGCATAAGCATGAACATTCTTTATTAACCATGCACTCTTACACTTACCTATACTTATAGACTTAATACTGTACATACAAGCACCTGATCTTTACTGTTAACCTGATTATATTTTATGCTCTGTATATTTGCACTCTTCTCACTTTGTATTGCAAATTGCCATACAGCAATTTCCCTAAAGACATTTTGGCATTTCACAGTAAGAAAAGCACAGGTAAGTAATACAAGATCATAAATGTTATTGGTAACGCATGCTCCTTTCCTTCTATGACAAGTCAAATTGTCTGCTACAGAAAAGGCCTATAAGTTATGAATCAATGTGCTGACACCTGTTGGGAGGCCTTCATCTTTCAGGGCTATTTTAGCCAGCCAAGATCTCTGCGGTTTTGGTTTGTTTTTACTTTATCTAAGTAGTAGTTTTGTTTTTTGTATTTCAAATACAACATCAACACTTGAACTTAGCTTGCCTTCCTTTCTTCGCAACACTTTGAGATGTTTTATAACAATACTGAACAGTTAAATCCTTGTACAGCATTCGACTTCTTGCTTCTAACAAGCCGGAGGGGACAACAAAGGACGCGATGCTCTGCGTTTCTTCCGCGCGCACGCACTGCTGTGGCCACAATGGCAAAATGTACGTGCGCGCTCCCGCAGTGTGCAGCGACAAGATGGCGGTCGCCGCCGGATTAGGTAAATGTACGAAAGAAATATATCACGAGCTGAATAATCGGCTGAATGAATTGTCATTATGTAGCTGTCACGTTTCGTAATGAGGCTGAATATCTACTGACGCGCCTGTTGTGTAAAAAGCTGCAAGCTAACGCAAAGCTGGAGCTGCTGAAGAGAATGAATAGGAAGCGATGCTATTAGCTAAGCTAACGGAACTGAAGTTAGATAAAAGGGGCAACGGGATGCGCTATGGCTGCCGATAATGTGATTATTATGTCGTTTAATAGCCATTTAACACCAGTCAAATGCGTATATAATAATGCGTAACTTGTTGGCTTCCGGTAAATAACGTGATTTAGCATTAATGGTGTCTAGCGCCGATGCTAGTGCACCACAGCAGCGCTAACGCTACCCTGACGCTCCTGGTAATGTTATCTTATTTGCGATATCAAATTATAGTTACTGACTCTCAAAACGGATGTTTCACAACCTGTGTCAATACCTTTAAATGCTATTAATAGATGTAGGTGCGTCAACATTCAGCCATCGTGCATGTTTAACGTCAACAATGACGGTACGTTTTTTTCAGCTGACCAGGAAAACATGATGCATGTTGAGCTTCAGTGAAGGGCTCTGGAGATGCCGGTGATCTGAGCTAAATTGATGCACCGTCTGGTAGCGTGACTGTGTATGTTTGCATGGCTCAGTTAACGGTGCAGCATCAGTCAGTTCTCACTGCAGAGGCCAAATGATGCAGCATCGCCAGATGCTAAATTTGAGGACCTGAATCTACCATTATGGAAAGGCTGATGAAAGCCGGTCAGCTAAGGCGTTCCTTATCTCCCTGTCACGTTGTGTGTGTTACTGAATGAGTCACCTGCTCATAACTGTAAAACTGCAAGTCATTGCTCTCGGCAGAATCTATTGTAAATTTTACGGTTTTAGTCTGGTGGTACGTAAATCCACTTAGTGTGCATAACAGTCTTACTAAGGTGTGTTTTGTCCACAAACAGGCGTTAAAGTCCCTCGCAATTTCCGGCTCCTTGAAGAGCTGGAGGAAGGCCAGAAAGGTGTGGGAGATGGAACAGTGAGCTGGGGTCTGGAGGATGACGAGGACATGACCTTAACACGGTGGAGAGGGGTGATCCTTGGCCCTCCAAGGGTGAGTGGTGCCACTTTTTAACTCTTATAATGAGGACTGTGCAATAAGCATGACTGTCATAGTGTACATATCAGGATCTATGTCTAAAGGCAGATGCAAAGGGATGGAGTGTAATGAATAATGAAAGTGAATTTGAGACAGTGGAGCAATAATACACCGTAGTAAAGATACAATATCACATAATATAATATCACAAAATGACAGGAAGCAACAAGTAGCACACCCTAAAGCACGGTCCTCAGAGTGAAAATCAACATTTTAGCATTGGTTCTTTAAATGCTAAATGTAGGAATGGCTTTTATGCATGCTGGTAAGGTTCTCATAGAAAATGTTTATAGTTTTCTTCAGTTTTGGTTGACTGTCTTTGGAGGCTAGTTTAGTACAAGTGCAGCTCAATATGCATTTGTAAAGTATAGAACTAGAAGACACCTCAGTACCTCAAGGACCTTTATCAGAGGACTGTGGACATTAACCTGGCTCAGCCAACATATTTACTGTTGCTATGGAACTGGGTAAAAATATAGATACGTTTTAAACTGTCATAACCCGGATTTGGGGTGTTTTCTCCCATAGATTTCACATTAATGGTTGAATACATTGAACATTGTGTGCTTGTGTTCACTTCCCTCTCTCTACCCGTCTCTGTCCACAGACAAGCTATGAAAACAGGATGTACAATCTGAAGGTTGAATGTGGGCCAGAATACCCAGAGTCACCACCGTTTGTCAGATTTGTGACAAAGATAAACTTGAATGGCGTGCACACCTCCAACGGTGTGGTATGTAAATCTTCTAGTTCTTATTCCAGCTTTATTACTCAACTTTGGATGCCTGAGCTGTCAGCAGTCTCTTTGAAATAGATAATGCTCTTGATCTTGTTCTTGCTACAATGATTAATAATCATGTATATTTTGTAATATCAAAGAGTATGTGCATGCAGCACAAATGCTAAACACATTAGAGTGGCATGTATCAAAAAAGTAAAGTTGCACGCAATGAAAGGAAGACTGTCATGCCTGCTCTGCAGACTGGTCAGTGCAGATAAGATAGTTTCTGTTGTAAATGCATGCATGAACCCTCTGACAGCTAATGCAACCATTGCATTAATTCTTGCACAAGACAATTAATACGTCTTCATTTAGACGTTTCAGGGTGCTTTCACACCAGCAGTTTGGTCCAAATCTGATTGCTGTTCACCTAAAAACTTGTTAATATGACATGGCCAAGAAACCGTATAGGATCCACCCGAAGGAGGTGATCTTAGATTGATTTCACTCAAACTGTAGTATATCAATTATTCTCGATGTAGGAGCACAGAAAATGCAAAAACCCTTGTGAGACTCGCTGCCCGACAACCTATCCTAACCTTAACCATTCGAGGTCAATGCCTAACCTTAACTATTCCAGGTCAATGCCCAACCATAGCTATTCGTGGTTAATGCCTAATCTTAACTATTCAAGGTCAATGCCTAACCTTAACTATTCCAGGTCAATGCCTGACCTTAACCATTCGAGGTCAATGCCTAACCTTAACTATTCAAGGTAAATGCCTAACCTTAACTATTCTAGGTCAATGCCTAACCTTAACCATTCAAGGTCAATGCCTAACCTTAACCATTTGAGGTCAATGCTGCACCTTAACCATTTGAGGTCAATGCCTAACCTTAACCATTCAAGGTCAATGCCTAACCTTAACCATTCAAGGTCAATGCCTAACCTTAACCATTTGAGGTCAATGCTGCACCTTAACCATTTGAGGTCAATGCCTAACCTTAACCATTCGAGGTCAATGCCTAATCTTAACTATTCAAGGTCAATGCCTATCCATATCCATCTAGCGAGAGTTTCCCAAATTGAGAGTTACTTTCTAGACACGGCTCTGTTTTCCCCAGGAGGGCAGTGGAGAATGTGCACCTGTTTTTTCAGTTCTTTGCGAGTGGTTGCGCTCCCCTCAGTTTTTCAAATGCGGCAATGCCCGGCCATTCATTGTTCTCCATTTTCCTAGTTTATGTCAAAATGGGCTTACTACGGATCGAGGACAATCAAATTCAGGTTTGGACTCAAACAAAACAAAAAAAAGGCTCATATGAAAACTTAACTGAACAGGAAGTCACCTGTAATGACATGATATCATAAAATATCTTAACATATCTTAACAATTTGGTCATTTGGAAATGCAAAAATGTAAGCCAGTAGACTGTTTCTGTTGTGTTTTGTGATGTGTAGAATCGATCCACCCATTCCTTACTTGTTCTCTTGTCCTGCAGGTTGACATGCACGCGGTGACTGCACTGGCCAAGTGGCAGAACTCCTACAGTATCCGGATGGTGCTGCTGGAGCTGCGACGGCTCATGACCTGCAAGGAAAACATGAAGCTTCCTCAGCCACCTGAGGGCCAGATCTACAGCAACTGAGCCCCCTGCTACTTTTGCCTCCATCTTTTTCTCCCCCTCCCTCCCCTCCCCCTTCCCAATTCGTCTGTTTTGCTTTCATCCCCTTTATCCCCATCCTCTCCGCCATGTGACATTCCACCTCCTGCCAACACCTTAACTGAGCACACACACAGTAGAAGATTGAACACACACACACACACACACACACAGCAGAAGACTGAAGTACACAGTAACACACACACACACACACACACACACATATACACATATATCTGTATACACAAGACTGAACACACACACACACACACACACACACACACACACACACAGCAGAAGACTGAAGTACACAGTAACAGATACATGCAAACATACACACACACACACACACACACACACACACACACACATATCTGTATACACAAGACTGAACACACACACACACACACACACACACACACACACAGCAGAAGACTGAAGTACACAGTAACAGATACATGCAAACATACACACACACACACATATATATCTGTATACACAAGACTGAACACACACACAGCAGAAGACTGAAGTACACAGTAACAGATATACACACAGTATGAGACTGAAGTACACAGTATCAGATATACACATAGTATAAGACTTAAGTACACTGTAACAGATACATGCAAACATACACACACACACACATATATATCTGTATACACACAGAAGACTGAAGTGCACAGTAATAGATACATGCAAACATACGTACACATTTTTGCACATACACATTTATCTGGACACAAACACACACACACACATACAGCAGAATGCCTATACAATCTACAGTAACAAGTACATGCAAATATACATACATATATATGTGTGTAAACACACACTTATTGAGCATTCATGAAAGTCATTCCAGGCCCTCCCTCTCCCATCACTGACTCGATGCGGCGAGGCAGGCGGAGTCCTCGGTCCACACCAGATACGATCATTCAAATACTGTACATGTTACTAATCTTTTTTTTTTATTATTATTTGTTAAAAAAAATGCAGATTGTACAATAACATAAATAATCTTATTGAGTGTACCTCTTTTGTGTGTTGCCTTTTTGTAACGGTAAAAAAAAACGGCCACTTAACACAATTGCACATTAAACGTGCTGTTAGTTATGAGATAATCTTTCAAGGTATATGAATGAAGCCCCCCAAACACATTAAACTTGGCAAATAATGTTAAAGATATATTGTCATGTGGCCAGATGTCTAATGAAATATTCTCCTCAATTTGTGTTGACATGGGCTTGCACAGAATAATCACGCAGTCCTGTTGTAAAAAGCATGACTGCAGCTCGGCAAGGTGCCTGGAAGTGATCACCTTTCATCACACATGGCTTTTTTTTCTTCTCTTCTATGTAAGAATTGTCCAAAGTGAACATTGTGTATCTATACCACTATATCTGATCGTATGAATAGTAGCATAGTATGCAAATCTACTGTAGGTCTGCAGAAGTCCCAGTTTTAAACCATGCTTGAAACTAGAAGTGAAATCAGCTACCTCTTGGTCCTGTGTAACGTCAGAGGAGTTCATCTGACTTGTGAAACTGTCTTTGCTACTTCCTGTGACAATTTGTTTTACTTTTTCTCCACTTCTTTCATAAATCTTAATTCATGCTTTTCATGCATTTGTGTCATTGTAGATCACTATACGTGTTAGTCATGAAAGTTTATATGGAACATTCATACATAATTACTTGTCTTATGTACGGTGTTTATTTACATAGCTTCTGCTCTTTAATTATTCTCACAGATTCAGCAGAAGTGCTTAGAGACCACTATGTTTATTCACTTTCTTCTCAGGAGTTAAATGAGAAGATTGATATCAAGCTAGCTTAGCTTAGCTTAGTATTGCAGAAATGCTGGAAATAAAGAGAAAAAGCTAGCCTTGCTCTGCTTAAAGGTAAATAAAATCCACCTAACACCTCTAAAGCTCAATAATTAGCTTGTTGTATCTTGTTTAATCGTACAGAGCCAAGAAATAGATGACTCGGGTTCTTACTGGCTCAACCACTGTGTAAGTTCTGCATTCAAAATCGTATTTTAGTCAGAGTATTACTTTTATATTATCATGTAAATATACTTAAAATTTCAAAAGTAAAAGTACTCCTTATTATATCACTGGATTATAATTAGTGATGCATTAATGTGTACATCACTAATGTTGCAGCTGGTAAAGGTCAGGCTTATTTTTTATATTCATTATATACTACTACTACTACTACTACTACTATACACCGATCAGCCATAACATTGTGACAGCATGGGCACCCTGACCGGTCTGCGGCTACGCAGCCCCATAGGCAACAAACTGCGATACACTGTAAGTTGTGACACTTTTCTATCGGAACGAGCATTAACTTTTTCAGCAATTTGAGCTACAGCAGCTCTTCTATTGGATCGGACAACACGGGCCAGCCTTCGCTCCCCACGTGCATCAATGAGCCTTGGGTCTGACCCTGTCGCGGGTTCACCGGTTTTCCTTCCTTGGACCACGTTTGGTAGGCCCTGACCACTGCAGACCGGGAACATCCCACAAGAGCTGCAGTTTTGGAGATGCTCTGACCCAGTGGTCTAGCCATCACAATTTGGCCCTTGTCAAAGTCACTCACATCCTTACGCTTGCCCATTTTTTCTGCTTCCAACACAAAGTTCAAAGTTCAAAATGTTCACTTGCTGTCTAATATATCCCACCCACTGCCAGGTGCCATTGTTACAAGATAATCAATGTTATTCACTTCACCTGTCAGTGGTCTTAATGTTATGGCTGATCGGTGTATACTATACTACTACTATTTTGTATTAGTTATCTGAATCTGCGAAGTAACTAGTAAATAAAGTCATATAAATACAATATTGGCTTCAAAAATGTATTGAAGTAGAAGTATTAAGTAGCATAACATGGAAATACTAACGTTAAGTACAAGTACCTCACAATTGTACTTAAGTACAGTACTTGAGTAAATGTACTTCGTTACATTCCATCACTGCAGGTTTGTGTGGAAACAAGATACATTTTAATCACCTAAATATAATATAATTAACTTAAATTTTCAATACTCAATCATTTACTATCTGCTGCGAGTATACAGTGTCCTTATTATGTTTCATTTTACAACTATGGATTACTTTGACATAAACCAACAGAAAAAGCTTTAACCTACAGTAATTGATTGATTTATTGATTTTTTTTTTGGGCCACTTGGGGGCAGCTGAAACAATTAAGCTGTTGCTTGTTAGCAAACAGCTGCTTATTTACACATCCAGCAGTTACAGGAGCAACATGATCATTCATTTGGAGTCGTGTTTGTGTCCACCTGATGAATGTAAGTCCAATATTCACCCTCCTCTAGCTGTGATTTGGGTCTCTACCAACTCCTGAGGGGAATATCTGTCTCTTTAGCTGCTAAATGCTCCACTATGTTCACCAGCTATTCTCTAACTGTGTCTGTCTGCTGTTTGGTGCTGAGCAGGTGGGTTTTAAGAGCTTTTTTCGCTGAAAACAGCTGCCTGCTACAGTCTGGTTTTACACTTCTGCTTGCTCCACCACTACAGAGAACTGCCAATGAAAAAAAGGGCAAAGAAGAAGTGAAATTTCGATGGCGTGGCTATTTAGAGCAGTGGTTGAATATAACTGAAGTATTTGTACTTTACTTGAGTATTTCCATTTTTATGCTACTTTATACCCATATTGTAAAAAGTGAGATTTTCATGTCTTTTTTATTATAAAGAAGGTTTAAGTGCTGTATAAATACTGTGAAGGTATTGAAACACTCAATCCACAGAGAAATACACACAGCCTGTATTCAGAAACTCTGCCTTAAAATGAGCCGTTAGGATTTCTGCAACTTTGTGATGTCACAACTGTACAATATATAGACCATCAGACAATTTTAAACTTGAACAAACAAAATGTGTCCCAGTTTATTTCTGGTTGCAATGTATGGTTCCATTCGACATTCCACACTAATATGCTCTTTAGTTCGCTAAAATAGTATGTTAGATATTTAAATATGTCCGAAACCTTAGTATGGAACAAAAAGTACGCAAATTGTATGCTATTTCCGATGAGCATTACAGTATGCAACGCTGAACACTACGGCGGCATAAATATCCAAAAATGCAATGCGGCAGTAACAACAACGTTCATAACAGACTTTGACGGACAGCTCTATAATATCAATACCGCTTCAATTTAACTGTAAGTATAATATTTCACTTTGCTAAGCGTAATATATCTTTTAAATTAATTCGGACTTTGATTCCTATTAACTGTTGTTTCGGTCACATGAGGTTGGCAGGGGTTACCATGGTTACACGTCTCCAACCGGCAAGGACACTGTCAGGAAGTGAAGACGTAAATTACTGCTCAGTGCGTCCGAAAAGATACATACTACTGTTTATTTACACAAAAGAAGCCAATGACATCAGCTGACAGGAAGTCATGGACCCAGGCTGTTGCCTAGCTACGCAATTCTGTTGAAATGAGCTAAAACCGAGCATTTCAGACAGAGGGTAAATGCGGGCATATTCAGGCACAGTATGCAGAAAATATAGGGTTTTTGAACATTAAAGGCTGTAAACATGTTCTAGTAGAAACATAAAATACAAGTATGAACCTGAAAATGAACACAATATGGGACCTTTAAGTATATTTTGATGCTAATACATTTGTATTTGTTTTATTGGATTTGGATTTGAATGCAGGACTTTTACTTGTAACAGAGTATTTCTATACTGTGATATTGCTACTTTTAAGCTACTTGAGTAAAAGATCTGAGTACTTCTTCCATCACTAATTTATAGCGGCCACATCACCATCATCAGCGGTGATATCTCAATCGTCATATTAAACGTCAGAAAGATGATCAATGATTAATTAATAGCGCTCATATTGAAACAGACTTTGCAAAGTGCTTTATGATTGACGATAAAATAAAATGAGCACTGACACAGAGAAAATGCCACTCAAAGCCTGTTTTCTGCTATTAATCAAAAGGTCAATGTAAATGGCTTTATTTACATTAAGACTATCACATATCAGTCCACTGTTCCTCAAAGTGTTTTAGCAAAATTGGGTCTTTCCAACAACAGAGACTATCATTTTGAATGATTTCATTATCTACAAAAAAACAACAACAGATTTAATGTTTTTAACAGAGACAGGTTGTCCTCTTTCTCATGATTGTTTTAGTCAGCCGAGATTAAACGGTTGTGGTGGAGGATGAGCTGTTGTTTTTCTCCAGTCAGTGACGGATGTTGTATGGCATCAGGCAATAAAATAATCAAAAGGGCCTAAATAAAATCCCCAATACCGTATGCATACTGTATATATAACATATACAGCACATATACAGTATGTATATGTGTTTTTGGCATTTTTAATCATTTTATTGCCTCATGCCTGTCCTTTGAAAGGCACTTTGGAATCTGATTTTGATAAGTGCTATCCAAATCAACTTTATTAGTATATTATTGCAGGGCTAAATGTCAGGTTGTACTGACATTATAACAAGAGCACCCTCCTGTAGATACACCCAACTTCAGTCTTATTTGACGTTTACCTAAAGTTTTAAAAGTCCACAGGCAAGAAAACTAGTTAGGTGGATAAGGAAAATAGAGCAAATGTTTGAGTAAAACGCTGAAGCCTAAAGCAAAATTACAGTGAAAAGCAGAGCTGCGAACATGTGAGGCAAAGAACAGGTAGACTTTAATGCCGTTCTGCCTGACCAGTACCAGTACCAGTACCAGACCAGCACTGAGTACTGGCACTTCTGAATTTTGTCCACATGAGTATCCTTACTTCTTATTGCATACTGCCACCTCCTGGTGAGTCTGGGTGGGCACCCCTAAACATCTGCGTAACTGCGTGTCTCTATGTAAACATATAGCTAGCTTAACGGCGGCGTCATCACTGAAGCGTAGCACCCACCCTCCGGTTCCCCCCCAGGTTAACACCTTTAGCTCTGTCAGCAGTGTTGCATGGTAGCACCGTTAGCTGCGTGCCACCGGCTCAGCCGTCGCCATGATCAGAGCTGTGGACTGCCGTTTTGAAGCCTCGCATTCGGCATTTTGGCCGTTGTCATGTTGTTTTTTTGCAACCAGAAGTGACACGAGAAGGTGGAGCTAAGTACAACTGAACGCTGAATAAGACATTTTCGGTCGACCAAAAAGGTTATAATTAACTTTCATGAACTGAAAACACACTGTGAAAGGGTTACAGTTGTAAAACGAAAACACGGACAACTCCGGACAACGCCGTGGTAATGACACACAAGGTAACCACGCCCTAAAGCATACCCTGCTTTATGGTCTATTTGACTCTAAATGGGACCATAATTTACTAAATGAACATCAAGCTGTATTGAAGAAGACTTGAACTAGCGATTGAGACCATGAACTCATGTTTACAATGTTTACTGAGGTAATAAATCAAGTGAGAAGTAGGCTCATGTTCTCATAGACATCTATATAATCAGACTTATTTTTGCAACCAGAGGAGTCACCCTCTGCTGGCCATTAGAAAGAATGCAAGATTAAGGCACTTCAGCAGTGGCTTCACTTTTCAGACCCAGAGGTTGCCCAATGCTCTTAACTTTCTATTTAGCGCCATCATCAGGTCAGAATTGTAATTTGTCCAACACTTTGTTTTATGACCAAATACCTGCAAAACTAATGACAATCCTATCAGCCTCAGCTGCACTTTAACAAGCTAAAGTAATATGGTTAACATGGTAAACATTACCTGGTAAAAATAAACATGATGCCATGGTCATTGTGAGCATGCCGACATTGAAATGTGCCTAAGTACAGTCTCACATAGCCACTAGCATGGCTGCATACTCTTAGTCTTGTGTGATCATATACTACACTTTACTTTGTCACGTTCTAGTGTGAAAACAATACTCAACACCTGCTTGGATTTGGTAGGTATTATGCAATAGGGAACCCTTTGACAGTGAGCCAACATGCACTATACCAGGACCCTAAAAACTGAAGCAGTTAAAAGGAATTCAGCCATCATTCATTGTGTTATTTAGACCTGTGCATTTTCTAGTGTGATATGTGAAAATTGCATATTAAAGCAGTTATAAGAAACAAACTAATGACTATGAATAAAAGCAGTGCAATATGTGAGTTTAATTTATGTAGTAAACTGTAAATGCTGATTTTACAGCTCAGTCCACCCACTTAAAGAGAGGCAGATGTTGTGGGCTTTTACATAAGGATACATGAATAGGAATGAAGAAGTGTCTACTAATGAGTGTCTACTTCCCTTGAATCATTTTACAATTGTTTGTTGCACAAGACAGTGAACCCCTTGAGGTCTCAGTGCCAAATCACACACTGTATCTTCCATCTGAGGCCAGTAGGGGATGCTGCAGGCTTGGGTAGTCAAAAACAACTAACTACAGCACATTTCATTTTCCTGCTGGGGCAGGCAAAGAAAGCAGCTAAAATGTCAAGGGCACCTCAAAGTGTTTCAGCACTGACTTGACCTAATTAAGAGGTGGGTGCAGTAAGGAAAGCTCAGCGGTTATAGACACTGCCCTCTGTTATCCAGTGGAACTGATCAACGGCTTGAGTGGACTCTGACCTACCCAGAAGCCCCATGTGATTCTCATCAGTGTGTACATGTAACAACAGCCAAAGGAGGTCTGTCGCTAACCTCTATATAAGATGACAGCAAGTCGTATTCAACGCCTCCAGGGACTGAAGAAACTTGTAAGTACATTTCCATGTCTAAAAGGCAGCTTATTTGCTTTGGGACCAACAGTGAGTGTTTTCTTGTAGTTCCTGTTCATGCTGTCTTTCCATTATATCTACTGATTACATTATTTAAAGCCATAATAGCCTACTGTTTTTCTCAGAAGCCTTTGAGACAGTTTCTTGAACCAAAATGGAAAATATATCACGTCATCATCATGGATCATTTACACATTTTCTGACTTGTTTTTGTACATCATCATGAGATCAGTGTGAAAGCTAAAAGCTTGCCAAGAGAGGGAGCGTGGAGGCCCATATGGTTTGTCAGATTCCTCCACAGGCAGCGTGTGAAAAGGGATGTGAAAATTGTATCAGCTGCTTGAGACATGAGTAGCGCACTGTGGGTGTGAACTAAAATGATATTGCTGTTACTTTCTGTGAGGAGAGACTTGATTTCCCACCGGCTTTATCTATGAAGAAAGACACTTGTCCTTATCTTGCTTTGTTTTATTTATGCACATGAGGTTGTTAGAGTTTACTGATAATAACTCAACTGGCCTCAACTCACATTTGTCCTCATAAATTATCATGAATTATTAGGGATGTTACTGCCTATGCCAAGAGCCAGGGATTTTGCGACACTTGAACATTTCCATTTTATGCTACCTTATGCTTTTGCTACGTAACTACTTTCATTTAACATTGGTTGATATTTGATTTGTTCGTACTTGTCCTGGCCAACCTCAGTAGACACTTGGTTGACAGTGGAGGGCCATCAGGTGATTAAGCTCTGCTGGGCTATATAAGGTGGCCAATGAGGTTCCTCCTGTCTCTCCCCTCCTACAGCTGACATCCACCTTGCACCACTTTCTTTTGCTTTTGCTTCAAACTTCAACACAGCACACATAGGGTGCTTTTCATTATGACAATTTACAAGAAGAAATTATCTGGCAACGTAGTGGAGTGAAGACCAGGCTTTTATGGAGAGGTTGATGAGGTGAGTGGAACCTGGTGTGCCTCGTCTGCTGCCGAAGGCGGGGCCAGCCACACCCGCCGCCACACACATGCCCTGCCATGAGGAAAAGACATAGAGGGGAAGGGGAGAGAGAGAGAGAGAGAGAGCAAACACAATAAAAAACCTACAACCAAAACCAAAATCTAACAGAATCCCAGAAATCGTACAGGAAAGGAAACACCGGTGTATCCTTTGTGCAAGTCTCTTCGGCACCTCCGACATAAAAGAGGCGTGAAACCGCGTGACACACAGCTGAATAATCTCACACCATGGCAAGACTCTACAAATGTAACTGCTCCTTTTTTAGTCATAAGTTGTACATATTAAAGATGATCAAACTTTCTGCCCTTCACCGTTTTGACCGCGAAAAAACTGTCATGGCCGTTTTCAAAGGGGTCCCTTGACCTCTGACCTCTAAGTATGTGAATGAAAATGGGTTCTATGGGTACCCACGAGTCTCCCCTTTACAGACATGCCCACTTTATGATAATCACATGCAGTTTGGGGCAAGTCATGGTCAAGTCAGCACACTGACACAATGACAGCTGTTGTTGCCTGTTGGGCTTGAGTATGTCATGTTATGATTTGAGCATATTTTTTATGCTAAATGCAGTACCTGTGAGGGTTTCTGGACAATATTTGTCATTGTTTTGTGTTGTTAAATGATTTCCAGTAACATATATATATATATACATACATTTGCAAACATATTTGCCCACTCCCATGTAGTAAAAAGTATTCAATACTTGACAAATCTCCCTTTAAGGTATATTTTGAACAGATAAAAATGTGCGATAATTTGAGATTAATCGTGATTAACTATGGACAATCATGCGATTAAATATTGTAATCTATCGACAGCCCTTATATACAGTATATATATATAAACACTGTTATGCTCATCTAACAGAGATAATAAAATACAGCCGTATAACACAACAATAGACAGATGATGCATCTGTGCAACACGTCATATTTAATTGAGTTGATTTAAAATGACAGTTCCGAGGCAAGGATGTCTCATTTGTTAAAAGCTTGTTGCCTCAACTCCTCTCTCCTCGCGTCTTTTCCTCGCCTCCTCCGCGGAAGTGAGGAAATGAATCGAGGAGACATGTTAGCATAATGAAAAGTACCCATGCTGTCATGGCTAACATTTCTGAATTGGACACCCCATTGCTCATTTGCGGGAACTTTAGTTTTAATAAATTACATTTATTTAACTCTTGCATGGACTCCTCCATGTCACCTATCATTATAATGACTCCACTTATATGTGATCAGAGAGCAGAGATAGATTGGCAGTTTTTGCAGTAGAGCTTTATAGATAAATAACACACAGTGCAACTCCCCTCTGTCAGGCAAAGAGGACTAGGGGACACAATATGTGTGCGGTTACCATGGTAACTATGCTGATAGCTTTGGGTTTATTTGGTCATGTTTTAAGATCTTCATCTCTGAGATTTCTGCCTCCAGCCCAATACATTGCAGGTGGATGAAATTTTGTGTGGTTAAAAATCTGGCCGCCAAAATCAAAACCAAACTTTTCTGCATGTTGTTTTGGTGAATTAACCCTTTAAACTATTTTACAAGATATTTCTTGAACATTTAAAGCTAACACTTCTTATTTTGGAACAATATATAATGTCTAAAGCTAATGCTCCTGACCTTTTGTTCTAGGTATGACACACAGCAGAGGTGGAACCATTTAGGGGAGGCGGCCTCTTCTTCTTCAAACTTTCCTCACGCTGATCCGGCTGCACCATGGCTCTGCTCATCCACATACTGGCCTGTGCCTTCGGCCTGGGCTCTTGGGTGGCAGTGAACGGTATGTGGGTGGAACTGCCACTCATCGTCAACACTCTTCCGGAGGGCTGGGAGCTCCCCTCCTATCTGACGGTCATCATCCAGCTGGCCAACCTGGGACCTCTGCTGGTCACCCTCATGCACAAACTGTGCCCGGGTCGTCTCAAAGAAAACGTTGTCATTTACTCCATCCTCTCCATCGGCATCCTCTCCTGCATCCTGCTTGCCTTCTTCTGGGACAAGACTACGATAGTGGCCGGGGCGTCACGTAGCACCGCCTTCTTCATCCTCACCTTCTTCCTCTCTCTGGTGGACTGCACCTCCTCAGTTACCTTCCTGCCTTTCATGATGCAGCTTCCAGCAAAATACATCACCACATTCTTTATTGGAGAGGGGCTGAGTGGTTTCATTCCTGGCGTAGTCGCTCTGGCACAAAGTGTAGGCATCGCCAAATGTGTCAACTCGTCTCAGACTGCAGGAAACCTCACAGGCGGGTCATCGCATACAGAATATCTTCCTCCCAACTTTTCCATAGAGGTGTTTTTCGTCCTCCTAGCAGTCATGATGTGCTTTAGCCTGGCTGCTTTTGTTGCGCTGAACAGGCTTCCTCGGACATTTGAGCTGTCCACCGAAAACCTGGTGCCAGGCACCGCGGCATCTGTCGGCTCCGGCCTGGAGAACCCCGGAGCAGAGACTGATGGAGAGGCTGTAAAAAGACAGGGTGAGGGGGCAGCCCAGAGCAAGCTTCTGCTGGCAGGCCCAAAACACTCTGTGTACGAGCTGACCTTCATCTACTTTATGGTGGTGTGGGTTAATTGTGCAGCCAACGGGCTGCTGCCCTCGGTGCAGACGTTCTCCTGTAAGCCCTACGGGAACCTGGCCTATCACCTCTCTGCTTCTCTGGCATCAGTGGCCAACCCAGTGGCTTGCACCATTGCAATGTTCTTCCAAAACAGGTACAAATTATTGTTGGACAGATATAGTTTTTTCATTAGAAGGACAGGTTCACAGCAGTCTGCCTTAACCTCTTCCACTCCACCCCTCTTTTTCATAGACCCATTTTTGTCTTTTTTTAGGGGGGGACAGGGGGTCTTTAAGAGGAGATAGCAAGTCAGCAGTATATGTTACATAGAAGTGGTGTACATCATCACTTCTGTTCATGAAACTGCTCTCAGAAACTCCCTTAATTTCAATCTACCTAGGAAAGCCATCCATCTTCTGAATGCCCTAGGTCTCTTGTTTGTGGCTGTAAAGTTTCATGAGGCTGTGATTATCCTAGAGGTCACCAAAGGTCATTTTATACAGTGTGGTCAAGTTTCAAAAAATGGTCTCACTACAAGGAAATGGCTACTATGGGGACTGACATCATCACACATGAATACAATTGGGCTCATTTGGTCCGCAAGAGTCTCAGCTTTACAGTGATACCCAATTTATGTAATTTCAAGACTGTTTAGGGACTCCAGTATGCAGAAACCATTTTTAAAATAGGTGAAAATAACACATTTATACTGCATGCAAAATGTGGCATTGTTTTTGCCCCACACTGCATGTGATTATCATAAAGTGGACATGTCTGTGAAGGGGAGACTCGTGGGTACCCATAGAACCAATTTTCATTCACATATCTCAAGGTCTGAGGTCAAGGGACCCCTTGAAAATTGCCAGTTTTTCCTCGCCAAAATTTGGCCCAACTTCGGAGTGTTGTTTAGCCTCCTTCCTGACAAGCTAACATGACATGGTTGGTACCAATAGACTCCTTAGATTTTCTAGTTTCATGTGACCGCATGTCTTCTCTTCACTCTAGCTCTAAAACTGAGCCTGCTACAGCCTCGGAAAGACGGTCAAGTCAGCTGAGGGCGCCTCAAGGATAAAACAATAGTCAGGTGCCTATGTGTACATTGAAACAGGTTTTACATGACGTAAGAGATCCTTCCACAGTCCTCGTTGCGTGCAAAAATATAGTCCAACGTTTGTCTGAAGCTAACAAAGAGCCAAGTGAAACCTTAACTCCTGGGTTAGTAAGAAAACCTCATTCAAAATCCCATTGACATTTGTAACAACGCTAATAACTAAAAGATTTAAAATTATCTGATATTATTGTTTATATTATGTTTCTGTATTTTAGCGGCCAATAATGAACACCATTACCCCTAAACCCCAGACTTTTGTGGGTAAAACATCACGGCTCGACGAAAGAGACAAGTCTATGAGCAAGTCAAGGGGTCGCGGTTAGCTCAGACATGTCTGTGATAACAGCAGAGGACCGAATGCTGTACAGGTTCTTAGACAGCAGAGATTACTGCAAAAAAGTTGGAAAAATTTCTTTTAGAAGAGAGCTTTGGTGAGTTTTATGGATACTGACGAAGTCAAGTTACAATGCCTTCAGTGCCCGCAAAGCCGCGCTTGTAAATTTTCATGTAGTTTTTTCTGCTCCCACAAAGTAATTGTTTGACTTCGTTAAACCACAAAGGTTTCAATTTCTAATAGTAACTGTTGTAGTGAATGCTAATTTGTGTTAAAATATAGAAAGTAAACTCCAGGAACACGCTTATTTTTTCAGAAATGCATGATAGAAATTGTGAAGGAGAGATTGTATTGAGTAACAGTAGCTAGTAGAGCAGAGGCAACTCAAATGAATGTCTTGAGCAAATTGTTTATGTGGGATAATAAAAGTCAATCAAACTATCCTTTTGAAAGATAACATATCTTTTATCTCGAAGTGGATTCTTTGAAATTAGGAAACTGATAACAAACCTCTGTTGTTTTCAGGTCACTGGTGTTTCTCGGCATGCTGACGGTGCTCGGGACAGGATTTGGAAGCTATAACATGGCTATGGCAGCTATGAGTCCGTGTCCTTTGCTTCAAGGGTCTGTGTGGGGAGAGATAATCATTGTAAGTGAAACACAAACATGCTGTGAGAGAGACGTGTGGCGTAGAAACAATAGGCACAGGAAATATTTCTCAGCTGCACTCTCAGGGAAATAACTGTGGCAAAGTTCAACCCCTCCTTTACAAAAGACCAGAGCATTGAGCAACTCTCTCATAACTGATGACGTATAACATATTTGGGATGTTAGTGTGAAATCCTGATTTGTTTTTCAGACACAAATGATGTTAAACATTTCCCAGATTATCATTCAGATGAGTCCACTCTGTTCTTTCGCCCTCACCAGGTGCTCTCATGGCTCCTCTTCACTGGAACGCTGTCTTATGTCAAAGTAATGGTGGGTGTCATCCTGAGGGACCGGAGCCACAGCGCCCTGGTGTGGTGTGGTGCCGCAGTACAGATCGGTTCACTTGTCGGCTCGGTCACCATGTTCCCGCTGGTTAACGTCTACCGGCTGTTTAAGTCAGAAGACTTCTGCAACACTAAATGTCCTTTGTGACAGTAAATCTGAGAACGGCAGTACTGAGGAGGCTGGAGACGCTCTCAGTTAAAGGAACAGTTTGTGCTGATTCAATTTCTGGCAGAGAGTTCGATGAAAAGATCAACACCACTCTCGTATCTGTACGTTAAGTACGGCGCTAGAGGTGGGAGTCAGTAAGCTTAGCTTATTACACGGCTTTGTTGAATACTTGATTCTGATTGGTCAATTACAGCGTTCTACGGTCTGTTATTTCTTTTTAACAGGCTGTTGCTATGTATAACAGACCGTTGCTATGGACGCAGTTCTGAGCTCGGACTCTGGCGGACCATTTTTGTGTCTAATTATTGATTTCTTAAGTAATTAGCCGTGAAATAAGTGGAATAATGTACAGCTAGCGGGTCGTTGTTGTGAAATAAACCCCTTCAGGGCTTTGCGTTGGGGACCCTCCGCCTCGTCCCGTCTGGGTTTATTTCACAACAATGACCGGCTCGCTGCACATTATCCCTTACTTAGCATAAAGACTGGAAGCAGGGGGAAACTGCTAGCCTAGCTTTATTCAAAGGTACACCATCTACCTACGAGCACCTTTAAAGATCACTAACGCACGGCTCTCAATATGGCAACGTCTGTGCTGGCGGATCGCAGCTAACGGTCAAGCCCCCAGGAAGAGTGCCGGGCTGTGAAGCAAATTTTGGCCACAGTGGTACTACAATGTCCGTGTCCGTCATGTGATACCATTGGGCCCAAAAAAACGTTTCCCCATAGACTTACATTGGAAAAGAGACGTTGTATATAGACAGTGAATAATTTTGGTGGTAAATCAACTTCCCAGTATGAACACTTGAATAGCCCTTATTTAAATCGTTAGGTCCTAAAAGTTGTACAAATGCACTAATAGCTGAATCCAGAGTTATTTCCCTTCCTCCATTCATGTGAATGAGACCCAGACCGAGGCTGGAGCAAGGGCTGGGAGGCGGAGTTAAAGGAAACGCTACTGCGCCTGCTCAATGGGCCCAATGGATGCGAAAGATCGCCGGAAAATCCGGGTACTTTATCGCCGGCAGACGAGCCATTTTGGCTTCATGCAAAACTGAGCAACTCTCATAGGAATGAACGGGAGCCCGCCTCCAACGCTGTATCCAGGTCTCTTAATACATCCATGCTAACGGTGCTAACAGCACTAACAGTGAAAACAACATCAACACTCCTGATAGAGCTAACAGTGTTAAGCTGAGGGGGGAACTTGGGGGTGGTTGTTTGATGATATATTAATGCTCTTGATGTTATATAGAGCACCTTTAACCTGTATAACTTGTTTAGTTCATGCACAATCAAACGTAAAAAAATGTTGTGGTTGTGGAGTTACGTACTCTTACTATTTCTTGGCGACCACCCCAGTTGGAGTATCGTTTATTGTACTTTAGAGGTGCTGGTAAGCTGATTTTTCTTAAACTTTGAACAGAACCAGGCTAGCTCTTTCCCTCTGTTTCTAGACTTTATGCTAAGCTAACCAGATGCTGGCTCTAGCTTCATATTTAGCAAACAAACATGAGAGTAGCAGCAATCGTCTCATCTAACTCTCAGCAAGAAAGCAAATAAGGGTATTTCTCAAAATGTCAAAAAACTAATTTGAGGTTCTTCTGGTCTGCCATCTTTCCGCTGTTTGTTAACGATGTTTTTGCATTTACTTTCTTTCTTTTGCATCTTTGTGATTTGTACGTCATGTTTACACTTAACTTTATCAATGTTTATGTTAAAGTCATTTAATGATGGGAAAAGCTATTAATTTGTATAAATATTTAATATAAGAAGTTCAACACTGGGTCACAGCTCTTTCATTCATTCTGCTACAGTAGTTTCAGGCCGATAAGTGCATTGCACCATTCATGAAACTGTCAACTTGTTTCCCCACTAGATGGCGCAAGCACACTTCTATATACTGTATATCAAAACATGTCGGTCCACAATCTGCAGGCACTCAGTGACCACACAATCCTGCCCATGAAATACATTTATACTGTGCACATGAAAAATTAAAGGAGGTAAAATTTATGTTACACATGTAAGCTAAAGATTTAATGCTGACATTTATTCACCTATTATATGGGGGGATTCCCTTTAAATTTAAACATGCATGCAACTAATAAAAACAGGTTGTTGATGCATTTTATCACTGTGTATATGACAGAGAGATAGTCAGGACATGGTCAGCTACATATAGTATTATACTATCAGCTCCAGGTCAGGAGCCATCGGTGGGATATATACTGTAGCTATATATTTGGGCACATAATATACAGGGAGTGGACAACATAACACAGCACATCATAAGTCCTACAGTAAATATTCACAGTGTAAATAGTTTAGTTAATGTTGAATTGTTATTTTTCGACTGTAGTTATTGTATTGATTGGTGTACCCAGTGGTGGAACGCACCTAAGTATTTTTTTTCAAGAACTGAACTTAAGTACAACTTTGAGGTACTTGTACTTTCCATTTTATGCATCTTTTCACTTCTACTCCATAACATTTCAGTGGTAAATACTATACCTTTTACTCCACTACATTTATCTGACAAATATAGTTACTGGTTACTTTACAGATTAAAATTTTACATAAAAAAAAATAAAAACACCAGTTTTAAAAGCAATCTTTTAAAAAATCTCGTTCGATACTTTTAGTATATTTTTCTGCTAATACTTTGGTAATTTTGAATGCAGGACTTATTCTTGTAATATATTATTTTTGACATTGGTGTATTGGTACTTGGACTTAAAGCTGCAGTAGGCAGAATATTTTTGGCATCATTGATCAAAGGTTTGCTGCGGCTGGTGGGCGGTGATTGGTATTTCCTCAACTGATCGCAACATGGCTGCCAGGTCACAAACTTTCTCATTTTACAGCTAAACAGTACACTACAAGATGTTTCTGAAAACATTTTATGCAAGAAATAGGCATTACAGTAACAGAATATTGATTCATATTTGATCATCGCTGCCTAGTTTGACCGTTTGATCGGAGTTTGCGAGTGATTGACAGCTGCTCATAGACGGCAGGCTCCAGATCAGCTCTGATTGGTTGTTTTCCTCCAGTCTGTGAAATATTGCAGATGCCATTAGGACCACCGGAGGACACAGAGGCACATGATTTTTTTCAGATTACCTGTCTCATGCACTACTGTCAGGACATAGTGACCGTTTTATAAAAATAACTTTTTTTAGTCATATTTGCTCAAACTCCAAAACTGCTTTAAGTAAAGGATTTGAGTACTTCTTCCATTTCTGGGTGTACATAACATTTTGTCACCACCTCTGAAAACGGACCATTTTATAGACCAGTAGATACTTTCATTTTTAATCAAAGTTATAAGCTTCACAAAGGCCATGCTAATGTTATTGTCCACTTATTTTAATTTATCGCTCACGTGATGCATGTGTGAGTCTTGCTGTGCCGCCGTTCAAAATCAGACTGAAATGCTGTCCGTATTAAACCACCAACAGATTAATAAATCACCAACTCATTAGTCATGGAAATGGTGATAACAAACAGAAAAGAAAGAGGAAAGATAAACAGCCATGAGAAACCAGACAGCTCCTATAATCTGTCTGGTCCGAGCCCCCATCATCCCGATCAAAGATGCTGCTGCACATCCTCTGAGGAGGACGGAGGGACGCTGGTCATCCATGGGAACCGCAGAGTGGTTTCCCATCAGCAGCTGTTCCTCCTCTCTGCCCCCTTGCCCTTCAGAAGAAGAGCGAGAGGTTCCCTGGTCGGGAGGAGGAGGAGGGCTCTAATTACTGATGCTCAGCGGGGGCCGATGGCTGTTGCTCCTGCCGCTGGTCACTTGGGAGCTTCCCTGACCCCGACACTGAGTAAAAACAAAAAAGATAAGGAAAGGAAAATGGGGCCACAATTAGCCCAATGTAGCCTCCAGGGCCCAGGATCAGTGGAGGAGAAGCACAGATGGGACTTTCTCACTTGGATTTGTTGAATCTACATTGCAGCATGTGTAAGCTGCACAGACATCGCTGCAGTCGGTTGTTGATGCAGATTTGAAGGATGATTTTGAATGAAATCACCTCAAACAATACATAAGATTTATTATTTTTGAAATAAAAAATTTGATTATCGTCATGAAACGGAGAGTGTTCACTTGAGGATTGCATTTAAACGCTGCTCTCCTGTTGTTACCATGAATGCTTATATGTAATCAAAAGGATTTTTTTCTAAGCTTCATTAGCTAAATTCCTTGATTGGCTTTGGGCTTTTGTGTCGAGACAAAACAAAGCAGCAAAGAAAAGTGTATCGTTTTCCCTGCGAGTGTCAGATGGTCCCATCGCTCCTCCAGCTGGTCAGGAGGGGCTGAGGCCACCTGGATGCTGTGTCCCGGTCCTGTGAGATCCTGCAGTCTCCTCCGCCATGTGAAGACTCCACTTACTACGCCACTGAGAGGTCCATCTGCTCAGGACGACACCTCCCAAAGAGCCCCCCTACACCACCACCACCATCACCGCTGCTCCCCCACAGCTCCCCTCCCTCTGGCCAGCCACTGTGCCTCTCAGCTAAATGAGCAGCGTGTCAAATGGAAGGAGGATTTACCCTTCCTTTAACGGGATAAGAGAATGAATTCACAGCACCGTGATGCAATGAATGAACGAACCCACCTGCACTCCTGCTGAATCGACAGATACAGTATGTCACCTGTGTCTGACTTTGCGCGGTATTCTCGTTCTGAGGCACAAATGCAGGGGAGTAGCATGCTGGCCACACAAAAGGAAGGTCGTTTTTGTTGTTGTTGTTGTTGACAAAAACAACGCTCAGAAAGTGTGGAAATCTGCTCGGGTGAACCCGCGGGCCGACAGATTTTGGCAGCTGATGTTCAGGTGAACAGCTTGTGGGTAAACCAATTGCTGATGCATGCAGACAATTCACAGACAGGCGCAGCTCAGACAGCATCCCTCCCATCAATTTCCACACACACCACATCTAATAAACGCCGTCCATTTATTTGAAATTGGATGTGACAGCCCTATGTCATTTCACTATAGTGTCTTGGAGCAGACAGCGATGCGCGCGGGCCCACTCCTCGTTTTCTATCAGCAGGTATTGATGTTGCTTTAATGAAGTGCCTAGCACTCCACCCTAGGATGAGACAAGTCTGTCAGCATATGTAAATGCTTCCTGCCTGTCATTGTTGTGGAGGGTTCAGCATGGGTCAGCATAGATTCCCCCTCTGGGAACCCTTTGTTCTGGGGCCCGACTGTGCCACATGAGGGGACCAATTACAGAGCTGCACAGCAGGACGGGGGTGCTAACTTGTTACCCCGCTGTAGTGAGCTAATTATTACCTCCACACTGTGGGTAGCATGCAGCCAGTGCATCATGGATGGGGAACAAAAGCCAGCTTGTCTGTATGCATATAGCTTCTACATAAATGGTTCACATTTCCCAGTATATGATAAGACATTTCACTTCGGTGAATTGGTTTATATTAAAGGCACCATTATCACTGTTTGAGAAAAGGTCATCCTAATTTTCAGGCCATAAATAGCTACTGAACTACTTAAATCCCAGCGGAGCTCCTTTGCATTGTCAATGCAAAGGCAATTTACAGGCTACAGGCTGCCAACCACATAACCTTGATGTGGTGTCAAGAAATGATTTATGAAAATGCATCCCGCTCTGCCGGTCCCGAGCGGGACCTGGCTGGACCCGGAGTGTTGACACAAAGCCCATATGGCCGAGCAAACGCGCGCTCGCCGAATTATCATTCATATCATAACATCTCAATGGGCTTTTGTTCCCAGTTCCTGATGAGATGTTGGCAGTCTGTTTCTCATCAAGGAGTGCAAGAGATCTGCCAGGTTTTCGCCGAGCAACAAAATGTTGCGGCTGACGTGCAAAAGGATGCTTTATCCTTATGCCAGTGAGCGGAGATGTAAGTATTTGATGAAATGTAACGATGAGGAGGTCGACCTAAATGTGTAAACACACCTGAGCAGTACTGTAAGTGCATTAGCAGGAGTGTTTTGGAGGGTAAAATAAAGGGTATATTTTAGGACAAAATAGCAAACACACCTCTTGATGCATATAGACGCCCTTCCTTTCTTGCTATTAGCCCCCTCCCCTTACATCCAACCCATTCATCTCCTTCTCCCCACCCCCAGTGACCAGTCTCGCCCAGCTGCTAGGGGCTACCAGTCCCCCTCGTGTGTGGGGCCAGTCAAGTGGAAAATGGCTGCTACCGAGAGAGCCCACTTTAGAGAGCCATCATCCTTTGAAGGGGCATGATGGCCTTTGACAGCCACAGTGTTAACATGGAGCCCACACGAACACAGCCCTGCTATTATCGTGTTTACTAAAGCAAGAGGAGAGGAGAGGGGATCAAGGGGAGACCCTGTTGGTTGATGTTTGAGTCCAAGGGTAGCAGGGTGCTTGCCCGAGCCACGTAGGCATTGTGGGGAAACATGACATGGGATCACTCACAGCCAGGTGGAGATTGTATTTCAACATGTCAGTGGAGCTTTTAGTGAACAGGTGGTGATATAATTTGTTTGTCTCGGTACGGTGTGATTACTATTCAAACACCTGTTTCAGTCAGATATCGCAGGCAACAACTCCTGCCATTCTGATGAAAATCAGGATTCTCAAAACACTGTGTGATTCTCAAATGTATAGCTCATTTTTGCATTTCTTGTTGCTTTCACACAGCAGTCAAATGTATCAAATATCTTTGAATGATCCAAAAGATTTCTTGTACAAAAAGATTTGTCTGATTGTATAGAAGTCTATGACAAAATGACCCTACTTCTCACTTGATTTATTACCTCAGTAAACATTGTAAACATGAGTTTATGGTCCCAATCGCTTGTTTCAAGTCTTCTTCAAAACAGCATGATTTTCATTTAGTAAATTATGGTCCCATTTAGAGTAAAATAGACCATAAAACAAAGTATGCTTTAGGGCGTGGCTACCTTGTAATTGACAGGTCGCTACCACGGCGTTGTCCGGTCTGGGTGCTGTCCGTGTTTTTGTCTTACAACTTCAATCCTTTCAGAGTGTTTTCAGTTCATGAAAGTTTATTAATTTAAGTTAATTGTAACATTTTGGTCACCTAAAAATGCCTTATTCAGCGTTTGGTTGTACTCTTCTCCACTCTCGTGTCACTTCTGGTTGCAAATAGCCAAAATGGCGATGGCCAAAATTCAGAACCCAAGACTTCAAAACGACAGTCCACAAACCAATGGCTGACATTACGGTGACTACATCCACTTCTTATCTATGGTCTATGGTTGTGTGTATTGTAAAGGAAAATATCTGATGAGTGATCAGATAGACAGGAGTGTTTGGATATTGGATTGTCAATGAGGTGCATTTTAGATAGATAGATAGATAGATAGATAGTAACTTTATTGATCCCGAGGGAAATTCAATTTTTGTTTTTCATTTCTAAATGGTTCCTTATATACATAAATTTGTTGTATTGAGACATGCATTTTTCTATTTCCTGCTTTACGTCGGTACATAAAAAGGTACTTAACATGAATAGAAACCTGTGAACAAACTGTTGAAACTTTGTAAGTAAGTCTTGATGACAAATGATACAAAGTGACACACTTTTAGTGTCTTCTGTCTCACTGACAGTTCCATAAATATTTGACAGCAGGAACAAGTTGTGTACACAACACTTTCATATTTTAAGTTGATGATAAGTCGCCTGGGTGTAACTCTTACGCCTAGTATGGAGCAGGCGTTAGTTGGAAAATCAGACTATACTCATGGTAATAATATCGGAAAAAATAATGATCACAAAACCAGAAAAGAGAAACAACGATGGCAACACGTCTTGATGTAGAATGAATAATGAAAGGGCATTAACACGAGAAAGGGTCGTCCGTGATCGGGCAAACCCACTGGACATCTGACAGTGAGCTGATTGAGAGGTTTTGCTTTGGCAGGCGAGCCCTGTTTGAGTTAATTGAAGAGCTCTCCTCTCAACTACAGCATGTATCGGACAGAAACGCTGTGCTGTCCCCCGCCCTGCAGGTGCTGATTGCGCTCAGATTTTATGTAAATGGGGCTTTTCAAAGTACTGGGAGATATGATAAATGTACATTGGACAACCATTTGCCAGGTTATTAGAAGAGTGTCCTTGGCTCTCCAAGAAGAAGCTGTAAAGACCAAGCAGGACTTCTATTAAAATCAAGACTACCTGGTATTGCCGGGTGCATTGACGGTACCTATGATTGTCTCCAAGCCCCCTCTGACTATATGACTATAATATTTGTATGTCAATCAAAAGCATTTCCATTCTCTAATGTACAAATTGTCTGCAACTCGGACATGGCCATTGTCGACCTTGATGCAAGATGGCTGCCTGGGTCGATCCATGATGCTCGCATTCTCAGAGAGAGTGCACTTTATCAGGGATTTAAGGCAGGGAGATTGAGTGATTTTCTGCTTGGAAATAGTGGATACCCACTGAGGCAGTGGGTAATGACACCTGTCATCGCAGTGAGAACTGCACAAGAAGTCAACTACAACATAAAGCATGCAACAACGAGGAAAAGTGTTGAGCGCTGCATTGGAGTGCTCCAACGTAGGTAGTAACTAGTTTATGGGCACAAACACTTCTAACAAAACGACTTGTACACAATCATATCATAAACAACTTATAGGACCTAGAACATGTTGTACTGTATGTTGTAAAAGAATGACTGACCACTGTCGATAAAATATTTGTAAAATGAGCGCTTATACAATCTAACACTGCTGTTTCAAATGGTTTAATTTCATTCTCATGTTTTTTTTTGCATATAACTAACAGCTTGTCAATCTTTTAATTAGCTCATCTTTGTGATAACATATTTTTATTTGGCCTTTTTATAGCCTAAGTCTATTTCAAATAAATACATAAATAATATATAAAAAAATCATACAGTATGTTGGTTCCTAGATGTACTGGTAAATAAATAAATAAATAAAATAAAATAAAATAATATATATACAGTATATATATAAACATAAGCAACAAAACAACAGTGAAAACAATCTCATACATTAGTTCATTACAATTCAGCTCTGAATTATATAAAATATAAATTATAGGCTATTAATTGGCCTAGATTAGAGCTGAATTTGGCCTTGAAATGTCACGCATATTTCTTTATTTTTCATCATGGACAATCATTTGGAAGCTATAACATGAAATTGAGAAAGAGGAGAAAGCAAATAGAAAACAACAAAAATAATAATAATCAATTGTTTTCACGAAAGAATGGTGAATGACACATTGACTCTCAAGAAGTTTAATTTCCAGTTTTAGGTTTTCCTTTTCAAGCTCCAACTCCTCATGTTCTGTCTTGAGTTTTGCAGTCTCGGTCTCCACACGAAGGATTCCTTTTTCAACAAGGATGCGCTGCAGCTCAGCAAAATCCTTCTTTCTTCGTCTAAGGGGCATAAACCTATTTTGAGATTCCTCCTGCGTCATTGTTTGGGTTGTGGGGCACGCTGTGGGGCTTTCTTTCCTCTTCTCTTGTATTTTAAGTTGATTTGTCTAACTAGCACTTAATTGTAACAGTGTAGGCCTAACTTATTATAGCTGTAGGAATAAATAAATTTTTTAGGGTAACGTTATAAGGGTAACTCTATTAATAACCAACCACTCATACTGACAGCTGTCACATCATGATCTCTGCTGCACCGGTGAATGTCCAATTCATCCACTTCAACCGCTGGGGCTGACAGCACTGAACTATCAATGCTGTTTACTCCTCTAAAAGTGGGGAAATCTGGAGTGGTTACAGTGCATGCCACGTTGCCGCAACGTCTCGGGTTCGATTCCAGTCATGGGACCTTTGTCGCATGTCACACCCATTTCCAGTCTCTGTCGTTAAAACTGTCACACATCTTTAAAAAAAAGTGGGGGAATCGTCGATGATACCGCTGTATATCAACGTTCATGGGGAAGGACCTCCCCGTCGGCGGGTTTTTAAGAGCCGATGAATCCTCTTTGGAATTTGATAAAATATCTTTCCGTCGCATTCGTTATTGATTGCACTGGGGATCAATTTCTATGGTGATAGTTTTTGTTTGTTTTTTACGGAGCCCCCCTAGTACCCTAGGAGAACATTTTTATTATCTCGTTCCCTCGAGTTAGTAACTCGTTCCCTCGAGTTAGTAACTCGTTCTCTCGAGTTAGGTATGAGTTACTTCATAGACCACTTCTTCCAATCATTCCTGACAGTCCACGCATTGATGATGTACGGAGCCCCCCTAGATGTGGTACTTCGGTAAAGTTGGTAGTTCGGTAGACAACACAAAACACACACAACAGCTCATAACAAAATAAATGGAAGAAAACACAGACAAATGACTGGCAGTGAAGTCCAGAAGTGAACTCGTTCATGAGCACACACCCACTGAGCCAAAGAACGAGTGAGAACCGCTGCTCAGCGAGCTAACCCAGTAACACAAAGCCTAACCCTGTAAGACAAAGCCTTACCTGGTAGCACAAAGGCTAGCCCAGCAGCACAAAGGCTAGCCCAGCAGCACAAAGGCTAGCCCAGTAGCACAAAGGTTAACCCAGTAGCACAAAGATGGCTATTTGCTTATGTTTATATAATTGTGACATGTAACAGAGATGTTTTTTTATTATTCTTATATTAAAAAAGCCAAGAGAGCTTGTGAAATGTAGCAAACTAGCCGCTCACTGATCTCCCAGCTGGAAATGTGTGCAAGTGACGCCGGCCGGCTAACGTCACTTCAGCGTTCCTATTGGCGGTGCAAATGCAAACAGAAAAAGCCCTTGAAGGTATGTAATTCTCATTATAAAGCTCAGTAAAGCTGAGAGAAGCTGCAGATTCAGGTGATAAGTCTCTGCAAGTTCATCACTACAAGCGACCCCTTTCCCTTTGTCATTTAATACATTATTATCAGATAAATATAGATTATAGCTGCTTTAATTAATTATAAAGGGATATGTTATTTTGCTGGCTTTGGTGGATGACGAGTTAAATGAGTGAGTGACGGCCCTTTGCAGGACAAATTAAGAATATAAAATGCTGTGGTGTTTGCTCTCAGTGTTTTGAGGACTGAAACACGGTTCAGAAAAAGAGTAATATGCTCATTAGCTGATGCAGTGTGCTCTAATCGACCTTTGACCTTACGCAATGTGCGCAGCCCAATTTATGGATGCAGGTTGGATCAGCAGCAGATAAAAGCTGACACCGTTTCATCCGGCCTTGCTCTCACTGGCTTGACTCCAACACCGGCTGACTGCTGATCTATGGCTGTAACTCGACCAAGCCGCTCTCACAGCTCCGGCACATGTTGCTGCAGAACACACGCGGAGCTCACAATGAGCAACAGTGATTTTAACTGCAACAAATGGTCGAGGTATGTCATTATCCAGATTTTTGGTGAAGGGATCATTACCTGCCACAGATGCCACTGTTGTTTTGTGTCTCCATTTGTCCTGAGGCGAGTGAAGCCCCGATACTTGAAAAGAGCAGGAGGTGCCTTTGTGAAGACTCACACCTGATCTTAGCAATCAATTGGCAGCTCTACCCTCACACGAGTCTCTCAGGCTCTGCCTCAAGGCCGTCCATCTGTTGCTGCGAGGCTGTGGGTGAATGTGCATGCGTACAGGTCGGCATCTATCTGAGCGCACGTGTGTGTCGGGGAGTGGGAGGCTGCAGAAAATAAGTGATTTGTGGTTTTGTGCCTGTTGACACCGCTTCTCCCAGAGGTGTAGCTCTCTCACTCTCTCTGTAGTCATGAAACCGATATTTAAAGCTGAGAGAGGTGACAAACAAATGTGGCAAGATGCTCGGTGTGTAATTAGTACAAACAGAGGTAGCATTAGAGAGCTGGGGGGAGTTTACATCTATACATTCTAAGGAAATGAGCATATTGCACCCTTTATCTTCCCTATAAACAGATGTAAAGATATGCACCAAGTGAAGAAACCAGAGGTAAAAAGGACAAATAGATGCAGTCTTTCTAACATACTGTAACAACAGATTTTTATTTCCTGCTGAGTCTGCATTATACTGTTGTTCATGAACACCTTATCTTCTCTGAGAGCATTAAAAAAGACTTTTGAAGGTGGTGTTGAATGCCTTCAGCGTTAAATACTCCTGTGTATGTGTGTTTGTGAGTGAAAATGCCAAAGTGTCTTATTTCAGTGAAATTCAATGAGAGAAGCAGTGCAGAGGAACAATGTAAATGATCATGACAGAAGGACTTAATGTCCTTGTACACACAAGATTTGAAACAGTATTTTGTCTCGTCCACTCGTCTTGTCTGTTCCCCATATAGTCTTTTTCTTCCACTGTAGCTACATTTTAATATGAGTAGGAAAGTATTTTATTGGTAGCTGATTCAAAAAAATTTACGCTGTAAAACACGGGCTGTATTATCAAGTGTTACCACAAATTGTGCAATGCAGTACTGTTATATTATTTTGAAATATTTGGGGGAGGGTGTTGCAGTTCAAAGTCACAGGGAGGGTCCAAAGAAAATATGAATAATGCTGGAAAGGGTCTTGCTTTTTCACAAAGTGAAACATGACGTTTCCCATTCTAATAATTTTTGTACAGTCTCTTAAGGCATCAACAAATAACAAACAAGCCAAAGACATAAAGGCAGGAGACTGGACAATAACTTTGCAAATGTAAAAAGGTTGCAGCACAAGGTACGCACCTTTATATGTTTTATTCTAAGCCTTTATTTAAAGCTAGGGTTGGTAATCTTGAGAAACCAGCAAGAGAAAGCTAGATTTTAAAAATTATCCAACCGAAAAACCGAGCCCAGTGTTGCCAACTCTTTTCCAATGAAGGACAGCACTAGCTCCAAAGGTCCCTAAATCTAGCGAGAAAGTCGCCAAGTCGGCAACACTGACAGTCCGTCCGTTCAGGACTCCTCCAAAGCCATTTCCCCAAAATTATTACTATGAATGAAACAACGAACATGGCTATTGTTAGTACTCAAAGCTGTCAAGCTAGCAGCTTGTGGAAGATTCCAGTGAGGAGCCTTGAACTGTTTGCCGTGGTACTTTGACTGGTACAAAAGAAAATGGCGATTGTTGTTAGTTGTTATGGTGACAACAGAACCCACGTCAATGGGGCCGTAAAGTGTGTGGTCCCCGCTCATCGGGAAGAGAACAGAACACAATGGGGAGACAGCTGGCCGACTGGCTAGTTAGCTAGTTAGGTAGCTTGTCCACAGTCGGAGGGACTGTTTCGACCCGGTGCTGCTGCTGGCCACCAGCCCGCTGTTCGGCACATTTTCCATAATCAGTGTGGCATCAAAGCCTGGCGGAACCTGCCCAAGAGCTACCCAGCAAGCTGTCCGCTGGCTAGCTAGATAGCTAGCTATCTTGCTAATTCCACCATGCTTAAACGCCGTATTGCTTACAGAAAACAAGCCAAACAAAGTTGAAACTCATCTGGCGATAGTAATGTGCTTTCCTCCGCTGTGACAAGCGCGTGTGTGAATGAAGCATTAAGTTATTCAATTTGACTCATTTACGTTTTCTATGTGCCTATAACGTTTCTACTCCACTGCTCGTTTAGTCGTTACTGCAAAACCTCACCTCAGTGAGTCCACGACTTGCCGCAAGTCGGCTTAGTTTATGTGGAAGTCAGCCCGCTAAAATGGTCGTTATGGCAACAGTACACATAAAAATTGCTGCCCCATCCTGCTACGTTGATTTAAATGGGAATGCCTGTTCTACTCCTATATTCTATTTCTATTGGCAGGCAAGTAGCCCGTCCAATAATTTATTTTTTTGTCAGAGCTTTTGATTTATTGATTGCTGTTGGGATGTAAAGAGAATTTCAACAAATATAACAAAAAATGTTTTTGAAGAACACTACTAACCCCAGCTTTAAGCCTTCATCTTGAGGGTAAAAGCTGAAACTTTTCCTTTACTGTTTCAGTTCGACGAACCATAGTGTATCTGTGCTGTGCATTACAGTGAAGAATATCTGCCTCTACAGATCTCATGGGAACTTGATTTTTGATACCACTGACCTTGTAAATATTGAACCTTTCGGATAGATGTGCGATATGTAACTCGATTCAGGGTTGTTCTGGTCATAAGAAACTGATAAAGGATTAATTGATAATGGAAAAGAAGCATGTGTTGCACTGTTCTGTATGGATTCCTGTACTCTCTCACTTGTGATTAAAAAAAATATATTTAATTTGTGGTGTACTTTTATGAAGTCTGTGTGACATTTGGATTTTGTATTTCCTTTTAATTGGTATCAAAGGACTCTCCAGTAGGTCGGTAGTAACCAGTGTGGTTTCTTAAGCTTTAATGATTTATTTCATTATCTCATACAGATTATTGATCTCTCTCTCATGCTTGCACTGCTGCTCTGTAAGTAGAGTAGAAGGAGATGAAAAACAGCAATGTGTCATGTTCAAACCGGTGGCCTCCCTCCTCTCCTCTCTCACTTTAACAGGATTTAGTTCATTATGGGGATTCGTTGCTGGAGAGAATGTCATATGCTAAGTTAACCTCTGCATGCCTCCCTGGCTCGGTGCCAGTTATGAAAGGACACAAACATAGACACACTCTCTTTGATGACGACAACTGGCAAAGTTCCCAACCTTTTAAAACAACTCGAGCCTCTTTCTGGATGTGTCCGATGGTGGGAGTGCACTCAATAAATCTGCAAGGGTCTGATTCAGACTCCCACACATCGCTGCTCAGTGTCCTTGAAAGCAGCTAATGCCATATCAGTTCAGCAAACATAAGATCTGTCCGCTCTGCCACAAGTCAATGAGTCACCGAGAGCATTTTTAACTGTATGGAGAGTGGGTGATGTTCATTTCATAAACATATTGAGTAAAATAGTCACAGATCATTTCAAACCAACGCTCTGACGCTTCTCTTCATTGGACAACCTACTGTGAGGACAGCCAACAATCCCATTGAGAAATTAGCAGGGTCCCCTGTGCTTTCCTCTCCTTTAATGAATAATTCAGCTGTCAGGGTGAAAGCAGGGCAAGGAGACCTTGTCAGTGGCGACTGACTCAGCACTCTGTGGCCTGAGGGTGACACTCTAAACCTGAGCATTGCATCCTGTTCCCTCCATAACAGGTAGCGGTGCTACAGTACAGTATGTCTCCTGTGTTGGTGGCCACATGATCGTCCAAGTACAGAGGAAATGGAGAGGTGGAGAGGGAGCTTTGCTCGGTATGGATCTACTCATCATCAGGCTCCCATAAAAGTTCTGCAGAGCAAGATGGTTTGTTGGTTTTCAAAGCGCTTTTTAGCCACGCTAGCAGCTCGGCTCTATACTGTCAATGTTGGTCGGTTGGTCCACCACTTTGATTCTGACTGAAATGTCTCAAAAACTATCTAATGCAGGGGTTTCCGACAAGTAGCTACAAGTAGCTCGCTACACATTTCTGAGTGGCTCGCTAAAGGTAATATGTACTATGTAATATGTGAAAGAATATGTACATACATTTCTGACATACATAAATAACACAAAGTCACTTTGTACATTTTTATGTAATCAAATTCACAGACATCCCGCCCCCTTCTGACACAAGATGATTATTTGCCAATCAGCTGTCAGCTCAACAAGTTACGCTGCTTTCAAATTAGGTTACATCAGTGACGCCGTAACATTAGGCGATGTTAGCAGACTAGCAAGTGCACACCACATTTGACAATGACCGCAGAAAATAGCCACGCCAATAAAAGGCAAAAAATATACTATTTTCATGAGAAAAGGGTAACAGTTTCTTTTTTTCACGAATGAAAAATGTGTCTGTCTCATTTGTGGTCAGTCGGTAAAAGACGTAACTTCGAGTGGAGCAAAGTCCACAGCAACTTTTCATGGGCTTTCCATATGGTAGCAGTCTACGAACAGAGAATGTGCAGGAGCTGAACACAACGCTTAAAAGACAACAGTCTCCGTTTACCAAACTGATGAAGAAGGCCCAACGCAGCAACAGAGGCTTCGTTTAGTGGCGCACATCCTAACAAAACACAAAAAGTCCTTCGACTATGGCGGCATTGTAATAGATACGATGACTGCGGTGGCTGAAACGTTATCAAAGGACCATAAAAGTAAGACAGAACATAACTTGGTGCTATGAGTAGCTCTCAGTCACTTTCATTTTGTCAAACTAACTCTCAGAGTGGAAAAGGGAGACCTGACCCCTGATCTAATGGATTGGCACTAGATTTTGTACAGACATTAATCATTCCCCTCAGGATCAATTGTAAAAACTTTGGTGATCCCTTAAACTTTCATCTAGCACCATCATCAGGTCATATGTTTTATACTTTATACTGTGAACTTTTGCACATTTTTGGTCAATATTTTGCACTTCATCGTCTTTGTTTCAAACACTGTACAGCTCTTTTAATTTTAAAAACAGATATATTCTACATATTTTTTAAATAGATTTTTTTTTACATTTTTCTGTGTAATTTTTAAAATTTTCCATTTTTGATTCTTGACTTTTGCAGTACTTGCTTTTTATTTTTATTTTCTCTTAATATGTTTTCTATGTTATGCACCAAAACACCAAGGGAAATTCTGAAAACCCGCTTGGCATTAAACCTAATTCTGATTTGTCCAATACTTTTGTTTATGACCTGCAAAACGAGACTGTCCTCCCAAAAAGAGCGACAGCATCAGTCGTTTAAAGTGGCAGTAGGCAAAAAAATGTTGGCATAATTTGGCAAAAAAATCCATAATAACCTTTCAGCATATTGTAATTCAAGTGTTCTGAGAGATAACTAGACTTCTGCTCCTCATCATGGCTCTGCTTTCAGGCTTTAGAAAAATCTATCCCGTGATGACAGATTTTGATCAATCACAGATCATTTCAGAGAGAGAGAGAGCGGTTCCTATTGGCTGTGGTCCGGTCATGTGACCAGAACTTGGCTTCTTTCAACAGATTTTACAATGGCGGCCGCGTGATAGACTTTCTCATTTTACAGCTAAACAGTAACTACAAGATGATTCTGAAAACATTTGAGGTGAGAAATAGGCATTACAGTAACAGAATATTGATTCATATTTGATCAGCGCTGCCTAGTTTGACCTTTTGGTCGGAATTCGCGAGTGATTGACAGCCGGCTCTCATAGACGGCAGCTGGACAGCGGACCTTGTTTTCCTCCGGTAAGTGAAATCCTTCAGATTCCGTTAGGAGCACCGGAGGACACAGTAGGACACAGAGGAACATGATTTTTTTCAGGTTACCTGTTTCATGTACTACTGTCACGATATAGCGGCTAAAAATAACTTTTTTTAAATCATATTTGCGCCAATATCGCACTGCAGCTTTAAGCATATCCCAAAAAACAAAATGTTTACGTTCAACATGACAAAGACCTCCAGCGGCGGGAGGAATTCAGGAGCAAAGGATGAGGTAGTGTGACGTTATAGAGCAGCAAAGTCTGCAGACGTAGACAAAACGTTTGCTTCCCGTTTTCAACCGACAGTCAATGCTGGTTCTTTTAACCTGGACCAAGCGGTTATCATTGTAACCACGACAACAAAGGTTACCTAGCCTTAACAAAGTAGTCAATTCAACCCAGACCACAATGTTTCCCTAAACCTAACCGAAACATTTTTAATGCATAAACCTAACCAAACTTTAACAATAGCGTTATCAGATCATAAAACATTTACTGTATTTTCCAACTATGATTGGTAACGTACTTTGTGTTAAGTGCTATGTAGCAAACGTTAGCATGCTAACACATTAACTATGATGGTAAACATTATATCTGCTACAACTCAGCATGTTAGCATTATCATTTAGCTCAAAGCACCACCGTGCCTCCATACAGCCTCACTGTAGACTATCAGTCTTGTTTTCTACAATGATCTACACATGCAGAAATAGCAAATAATGGTCAAGATATATTATTTTCCACACACCTCTTTTTGCCCAAACTCATCTTTCCTTCCATCTATTTACCCTCATTTCTAACACCAATCTTCATTCCAGAGGATATTTTTGTCCTTTCTTTCTTTCAATTGGGTGCATCTTGCCTGTGGCTGCCTCCTGCATTCATAGCCAGTGGAAGAAGAAGGCATTTCAGCACAGTTACAAAAGATGATTCCACATCCAGGGCACTCCAGCCCCTTGGGCCCAGTGCATTTGCCTCCTATGGTCCACAGAGCTCTGAGCAAATATCTGTTTTGCTCTGGAAACAACCTTTGATCTTAGAACGAAGACTTGACTTGTTGTCAAATTAATGAAGAAAGGGGTCATTACAAACGCAGAAAGTGAAACTGTGAAGTGTGTTTTCCTGGTATTGATCAGGCATGTGAGGGTGAGGTTAAGGATGATTCATTTGTTCAGCCTCTGCTCATGAGCTTTTCACACTGGATCGATTGCATTTCAGGTTAGACCCAAACTCAGCGAGGGTCACAGTGAAAATATGACATAGTACGACCCACTGTGACTCCATTAAACCTGAGTCACAACTGTTCACATTTACACAGACTGTGTTCAGGGCTGTAGTCAGTATTTGACACATACTGAGGTCATGACAGCAAAAAAAAGTCAAATGCATCTACTTAGCTGCTAAATTATAGTTTTATTTAAATGAAGAAGTTCTTACAAGGATATCAACTACTGCTCATAAACTGCACTAACTAAAATAACGGTTTCAGAAATTTCTCCATTTTCTCTAGTACCAAATTATATTGTTCTTTCCAGGAAACTATCATGGAAATTATGAGGAAATTTGCAACCTGTAAAGTAAAGTGTTTTATTTCCCTACATGGAGGTGTAAATGCTCCATGGTGCCAGGAATTTAAATATGCTCAGTCTAAAAAATACTGGAATCAGCATAAAAAAACTGAAGGTTATATTTTAAACTCCCCCCAGGGAGCTAAAATCCTCAAATTCCCAGAATAAATACAGAGGACATAACCTCAGGGTCCTGAGGTATTGAATAGGTACTAATTAAAATCGGATGTAACTATCACTGTGGTCATTTCAGCCAATAAAGCTCAAATCTGGTGCTTGTATTTAAAACAACATGATGCCCTTGTATAGTATTATAGAATTTTGTCTTCTGGGAGTTAAAAAGAAAGAAAGAAAAATATATTAAAGACACAGTGATATTCACAAAAAAGGCATATGAATTACACGATAATGCGCAACACTTTAGCGTGCAATAAGAATGCAAAGTAATTTGTACACCATTTAGTCTGTACTGACTGCAATGTAAACACATTCGCATAAATATGCTACGCTCAGAGCTAGTGACGTTAGGACTGTGTATTGGCAAGAATCTGGCGATATGATACGTATCATCATACAAGGGTTACGATTCAATATATTGCGATACTGTAAGACGATACATTGCGTTTTTTTAATCTAATTTTAGGAAAACTGTCATAGTATAAAGAACACTCCATCATATGCATAAAATCTGAGTAAAAAAAAGTTTACTTTTTTTATGCTATCAGAACAGTGAGATCTGCATTTGCATTTATCACAGTCCCTGTAACGTCCAGCATCATAGCACTACTTTAAGAGGTCACATACACTGAGAGGGTGCATCTCTTTGCAAATGAAATAAAGTATCGACTGAGTTAATCTTTGCATGTAAACTATTAATTAAAAATCTATACAGTGTTTTTGAGAATCAATACAGTATTACAAAACATAATATTGCGATATTCGTTTTTTCGATATTTTCTTACACCCCCTAATGACATAGAATAAAAAGCGAGAAAGACCGCTGAAAGTGGGTGGGTGAGGAGGTGGATGTGTCCAACTAACACATGACTTTTAACCAGGAGACCGGTGTTCAAGACCGGTGTTTTGTTTTGTAAGTTACGTTAGTGATGTTTGTCACGTGTTTTTTAGTGACGTTTGTGCCCTGTTTTCCGTAGTTACATTGTTTTTGTACTTATTTTACTTAGTTTACGTTCTTAGCCCAACCATGATGTTTTTCCTAAACCTAAGTGAGTGGTTTTGTTGCCTCAACCTAACTGAAGATGTTACTGTGTTTTTTTGCGTGGCGTGCAAATGACATGCAAAAAGCAGCGAACAAATGATGCAAAAAGTCTAAAATGCGTCGTCATGACACTTGAAAACAAATGTCCTTGTAATGTTGTGCTATTTATATGCCTTCCCATGAGACCGAGTTGATATATTTCACGTTCTAATTAGAGCTGGGCGATATAGAGAAAATCAAATATCACGATATTTTTGACCAAATACCTCGATATGATGATGATGTTGTAGGGTTGACTATTTGTGCTTTTACAAAATATTTACACAATGAGATTTTTGATAAATAATCATCAGTAATGTGGATATAATGACGAAGTGTGTAAAGGCAAATAATAGAACAGCTAGAACAGTTAAAATTACATCACTTTACTGTAATGCAGCCTTTAAAACCAGGAAAAGACAATTATGCCATATTACGATATTACGATATCCAAAATCTAAGATGACATCTAGTCTCATATCAGGATATTGATATAATATGGATAAATTGCCTAGCCCTAGGTCTAATCCTTTGTCCCAATTGTTCAGTTATCTCTTGGTTTATGACAAATATATGTCCAAGAATCCTGTTGAGTATTACATCAAAACACCTCTTTTCTCTTCCTGTTAAACATATTGGGGGGTATACAAAAACGTATCCAAGCAAATGTGATTTGGAGTGACTAGCCAAACTTGTTGTTTTATATATATAAAACTGCACTAGACCATTAGCTAGTGGGTATTAGCACAAAGTGGAAGAGGGTCGAGGGAGGTGATCAAATCCCTCTCGTATAACTATACCTCGCCTCCAAATACATGACATTACAGAAGATAAAGATGCTCTAACTGCTGTTTCACTGTGACTTTAAGTATTAGTAGTTCAGCTCTTATTTCAGGAACAACCTTGAAATTGACATAATTTCCTTTTTCTCTGTTATGAATAAAATCAATAACAACATAATCATATTCCGTAAGAAAGCCATCACTGGCTGTGTTAATCAGACCATGTTAAATTTTCATCTCTCCATCCATCCATCCATTATGTATACCTGCTTATCATAAGCAGAGTCACAGGGGGCTGGAGCGTATCCAGCTCACACTGGGCGAGAGGCGGAGTACACTCTGGACAACGTCCAGCCAATCACAGCCAGGATGAATATGGCAGTAGTTTTAATCTAATACGTTTTGTGATTTAAAGAGCATATATTTTCGTAAGTGTGCATTGTGCATATCAAATGATACCAGAAGGAACTGCAGCACTGACCAGGACTTTCACTGCCTTTTGCTCAATGCATGCTAGGATAGGTTTCAAACATTAAGTGGACAGTGTAGCAAGAAGATGAGGTAATGGACCACACATTGGTGATACAGCCACCTAGTTAGCAGCTCTCTATAGTGCCACTAAATATTAGATATTAGCTACAGTATGCTGTCAGTGTGTGAAGAGGAATCGGAGCATTGCTTTAATTAATGTTCAGATGGATGCCTCAACAATTCTTTGAATCTTTGACTTTTGACAGCTGACTTGACAATCATTGAGAACCCAAATTTTCATCAACAAAAACAGAAACATTGCTGTCAATCTCATGAGAAAAGCACAGCACCAGTAATTAGTGATGTAGAGATACAGATTAAGTGACAACAGCCTTCTCCCAGACATAAAAATCCCTTTTTATTGAGAATTCAAACAGGTGTCATACTGGTTTCTGAGAGGCAAAACAAATGACAGGCTACTGAGCCGTAAATAGCACAGCAGACGATGGGAGATTGGCCATATGTCCACTGTGTGTGTGAGCGCCAGCTACACTGGCTTGGTTTGAGATAGGATTCTTTTGGGAACGTCCCAGTAAAAGCTCCTCTGGGACGGAGAGGGATTCAACTACAACATCCATCCACTCCATTTTGGTCGGCTGAAATGCTTAAACAGTGCACTCGTCTCCTCTGAGGTTTGGATGTATTAAAATGACAGTTTAGCTAAGCGTTATCTGTCACCGCTAAGCAATTAGCTGACAATCACAGTCAAAACGCTTTTGGAGCTGGCGGATCATTTTTTGCTGGGACAGTGAGAGAGCATCGGTTCATCCGAAATGTGATATCAGTTTGAAATTTGTGTACCTCATTAGCCCTCTTCATGTACCCTCTACAGTCACTACCCAGAGAGTGCAGGGTGTTAGGCAAGGATAGGGCGTTCTCCGAGGAGCACACAGCTCCATCTGGGCCAAAGTAATTGGTCTGCTATTCATATTCAGCAGTGTAATAGCCTCTAGCTATTCATACAGTCACACGTGAACTAGTTACACTGAGAACAATCAAAGACGGGTTGACCCAAGTGTCAGTTTTTCGGGAGGGCTTACCGAACCAACATGGTGAGAAAATCTATCCAGGTCTGATCCTTTTTCTGATTGAGTTTGTCAAACATTATCCAAAGACTTCCAGTCTGCAGAATTATAGTTTTTGTAATGCAGAAACACTGACAGATTGTGCTAGCTCTTGGACTATGAAGGTGAATCTTGCATTATGATGAACTGCCATTAATAGAAGCTGCTGCTGCACTTTGAATAAAAAGATCTGCCCTCCTTTCCCTGAGAAAGGCCTGCAGCAGTCCTGCACTCTGAAATGTATGCAGTGAATCAACAATACAGTGGCAGCTTATGGTGAATTATTATCATGTTGAATAAATAATTATGTTAAAGTAGAGAGAGTTGGGAGCGCAATGATAATAACATGCACAATAACACTGTATTTGTGCATAAACGTTTCCTCGGCAGACACAGGACACAACAAGAATAAACTGGATCTGTTTCACCATTAACACCATTCCTCACCACCTTCAGTGCGGTGGGACTACCGGAAAGCCCCCTGCTGTAAAAGGTAAGCTGCCGCTGATGTTTTTCCTAAAAACACCTATAATTACCTGTGTAATGGAAGAAAGCACCCTTCATCATCTGATCATTCCTCAACAAGATAAATATGGTGGTCAAGGCATTTAGAGACAAATGCTATCCTCTTGGTGGCGAGGATTTGGAGTGGTGTATTTATCATGGTTTGAAGTGGTGTCTGAGTCTAACCAAAGTACTGATTATTCAGAGTGAAGAGGAGCTGCCAGCCCATTACCTCCCAGAAAATAACAATGTGAACACCCGCCTCCCTGGCCTTTCCCGATGTAGTCTGTCAGAGCTTGTCAGCTGCAGCACCATTCATTCAATCTCAACAAGCACCATGCTCCAGGATTCATTCGCCATCCTGCACTATCTCTCCCTCCTTTAAGCTTCACTCTCCCTACACTGCCTCACATTACCTCCCAATGTCTTGCAGGTTGCCCCCCCCCATCCCCCCCCCACCCCCTTACAGCCCCACCCCACACGCTCACTTCCTCCCTTTCTGCAAGCCTCTGCTGCTCCACCCCTCCACCCTACTTGGTCCTGATGAGCCATTGTGAGATTCAAGCAGATGGATGGGGAACAAAGGGGTGAGAGGGGGGCCCCCTCTGCCTGTCCCCCTTGTATCACTGCCAACCAGGCTCTGGGTAATCTTCTCAAGCTTTCACGGCAGAGCAATGAATAACCTCAGCCTCCTCTCTGAGACCCGGGCTACGCCGCAGCCACCCCCCCTCTTATCTTACCCTCTGCAGACTCGCCAGGGCCGGCTGCTCCCCGGATAGCATCTCTCACCCTCGCTTTCTACTCACTGTCTCTGCCCTCCACACCCAATCAGGTTTTTTTTTTGTTTCTAGGGGCGTGTTACAAGGCCCGGAGATTAATTGGGGCTGTGGCTGGATGACATCTGGTCCCAGCATAATAAAAGTCTGGGTCCTTGAGGTCTGCCGGGTTTATAATGAAGTGTATATAAGTTAATTTTCTCATCAACAGAGCGTTAATCAGAGCTTCTTCAATGGCCATTTCAACACTTATTCTGGGATAGTTCAGAAAACTGCTTTGGCAGAACTTGCTGACGTAAACTGTACTTTTAATAAAAAAAATATTGTAACCTGTTAGCAGTCACATTTCTCCTCTAAATTATATATGTCTAGAGATATTCAATATTTTTTCCTAGTGTCAACAAATCCCATGAAAAGCCCAAAAACAATAATAACTCGATCCTACTAGCAAGTATTGAATGATACATCTTATTCCTCTGTGCCATAGAGCTCCACTGTTGTCCAAAAAATATAAAAAATAAATCAATGAGCCACACTGTCGCACTGGGTGACATGTTCCTCCATTACCATGAACACATGGAACACATTTTTTTTAACATTTTTTAATCGCATGATTGTCCATAGTTAATCGCGATTAATTGCAAATTAATCGCACATTTTTCATCCATTCAAAATGTACCTTAAAGGGAGATTTGTCAAGTATTTAATACTCTTATCAACATGGGAGTGGGCAAATATGCTGCTTTATGCAAATGTATGTATATATCTATTATTGGAAATCAATTAACAACACAAAACAATAACAAATATTGTCAAGAAACCCTTACAGGTACTGCATTTAGCATAAAAAATATGCTCAAATCATAACATGGCAACAGGCAAGCCCAACAGGCAACAACAGCTGTCAGTGTGTCAGTGTACTGACTTGACTATGACTTGCCCGAAACTGCATGTGATTATCATAAAGTGGGCATGTCTGTAAAGGGGAGACTCGTGGGTACCCAAAGAACCCATTTTCATTCACATATCTTGAGGTCAGAGGCCAAGGGACCCCTTTGAAACCCCTAATATAATATATATATATATATATATATATATATATATATATATATATATATATATAATGATATTAGACATTAAAGAAAAGCAAAGGCAACACAATGTACTAAATAGATAAATAATTTAACAAATAGATAAAAGAAAACTAATGACTTACACATTGTTGGTTTTAATCTTTTCATGGTATTTGTTGACAATAAGAAGAAATATAGAATACTGACAGCTTTATTCTTTAACATGCTTACAGATTTACGGATTATAATACTATAATAATAATAATAATTTGCTCCTTGTGTAACTATATCACAGCACTTAGAGAATTTCCGAGTCAATTATTAGACCTTAGCAGAGAAGCTCTACAGTCACTAATAAGAGCTTTAAGCTTGTGCCTCTCCACCAAAAACAATCCACCTCCTCTGCTTTACGGGAACAGCTCAACCACTCCACAGCTTCCTTGCGTGGCCCTGTTAAAATATTGAGCATGTACTTAAATGCTATTTGGCCAAGTGTCATTTAGGCTGAAGGGCTCTCCCTCCACAAAAGATGTCTTGAAGTGACTGGATCAGAGCTGGAAGTGAACCACAGAGGAATACACAGGTGTTGAATTATTTACTCTCGATGAAATATTTATACTTTTGTCCCACAAACTACTAACTACAAGTATGAAGTAGGGCTGCAGTCACACTGAGATGGAGAGCAGTTAATCATACTTACTTTATGTTACACTAGTTTTACTACAATATACATGTACAGTAAAGTCGCTGTTTGAGATCATTAAACCTGAATTTAACAAATGGAACAGGTCTTTAATTTGTGTTTCAGTGAACGTCTGTAGTGAATTTAATGTATGCTTCACTTACATTTATCAATAATACAACATTTAAAACATGACTTCATTTCAATAACAGAACAATAACATAATAATAACAGCCTCATGGACAACACCACAGCTATTTTAGTCAATTAAAAAAATTAAACTATATGTAAAAGTATCAAAAACAAATTGCTTTTACTTGTTATTCTAAATGTATACACAGTACACCATACAGGTCAGGACTTTCCCTTTAATTTGCAGCAGTTTTAACTGTCTGAGGTCTGTATTTGAGCCAACTCGTAACATTTCCATCTTCTCTTTTATTCTAAACAGATTTATTCCACTATAAACATAAAACATAAAACTTGTAAACCCACAGTGTGTCTTCAAACTGAGACTATTGTGCACAGAGGTGATCATCTGAAAGCAAATCGTAAAAGACCTTGTCTGTAAGCTCTTCATTTTGCTCCATAAACTGTGATGGCATTCTCTGATTAAATCATAGCTGTATTGACTTTTGGGAATCAATTGCCTAAATCTACAAGATTTGCCTATATGATTAATGATGGGCACCTAATCCTTTGTTCAAATTGGACTGTTCAAGAAGAATTGTAGCGGGGAAGACAAGACGTTCACTTTCTCCTTTTCCAACACATGCCACCTGCTGTCTTATTACATTACATTATTACATTATTGCTACTGTGCTGAAAAACAGCCTGTAAAACTAAATAACCACATCATGCATTTTTGTATCAGCTGTCCATTCAAAAATGCCACATAGCGCAGGTGTATCACTCTCATACAGATAAGATGTTGACAGCATACTAAGTCTGTCAGGGACCTTTGCGTGATAAGCTTCTGTAGCCTCTGTATAAAGCTTTCAGTGGTGAACTACAGGAAGAAAAACAAGATCGATTGTCAAGAATTTATGGATGGAACAACAGAGTGAGCCAATTCAAATTCTGGAGCGAAGTCTTCAAAGGTCCAAGACCCAACCTGAATCAGACCGGGTCCAGATTATGCTCAATCTAAGCAGGTTGGGTCTTGTTTTACTGCCACAGGTCTTGGGTGGATCTGAGTGTACTCAGTATCAGCTCTGAAATCAGTAACATACAAACATTTTTTATGCTATTAATGGAATTTGATTCACAGATATCAAGTTGGTCTTAAAATTGTTATCTTTATTGTCTTTCTATTGGACAGTTGGCTACAGAGTGTTTTAATGTTGGCACAGAGGGTGAAAAGAGGACTTTACAAAGTATTTGAAGCGTATTAAACAAATTAGTTTTGGAATTAGTTTCTATAAGTTTACACTGTTCTTGGGACATTATTATCAGATCGGTGCTCATTTTGACCGCGGCTGCTTGTGCACCCGATTCGACTGATATCAGGCCATTAAATAGGCATTATAAGTCACTATAAGCACCATAGATGTGGGTCATTAGGGGCTACTACACCTACTATGTTGTAAAAGTCAAAGTGAAACTTAAAAGCAAAGGCTTCTTTAGGTTTAGGCAACAAAACTACAACTTCTTTAGGTTTAGGCAAAAAAAACAGCTTTAGGCAATAAAACTACAACTTCTTTAGGTTTAGGCAAAAAAAACCCCCACTTAGTTAAGTTTAGGGAAAAACATTGTGTTTTGGGTTAAAATAACTAAGAACACAAAGACAACTACTCGTTGTTGGTTTCATGCGGGATGCGAACTCTGACCTCCTGGGTGAAAACCCTGTGTTTTGTGTCCCATCCATTGTCCCCGACCTCCACCCTTTATGGAGGAGTTTCATGCTGTGTATACTACAGCTCCTGACTTCCATTTCTGCTCCTGTCATAATTACTACGGTAGCTAGAGGTCACTGCCCATGTTCTTTTATACCTTCTTTCGGTTATCTACTATGTGAATAGAAGATAAAACCTACTAGTGGGTGTAGTAGGTCCCTATTGACCCACATCTACGGGTCTTACAGCGACTGATAGCGGCTATTTAATAGCCTGACAACAGTCTAATTGGCTGGCTTGTTAATTGCATTATGCTGCTGTTGTTGGCGTACTCTGACAAACAAGTTGAACCTGGCTCAACTTTTGCTGCAACGCAACGTCATCTGGCAAGACGCCACAGTGGCCCATCACTTACATGCAAGCAAACATTCCTGGTGGATTACTTTGTAACGTGAACGCCTTATCTCTATTTACCTCCCGATTGTAGCGACTAAAGATAAAATAGATGTGTGATAACTTCCTTGAGTAGTAAAATCCTGTCTCACTGATCTGTCCTCAAACTGGACTTCCTGGATCCCCTATACCCAAGTGGATCTGAATGGAACCGAGTGTAATCACAGTGGGAAAAAATATTTTACGAAATCAGTAGCCCATGCAAAACATGTATGATATTATATGACAATTATTTTAGGCAATTTGATTCACAGATGTTAAATTGGTTAGAACATTATTATCTTCTGTCTTGGACTGGATCTAATTATCCTCGGGTCCCCTTCAGATCGGTCTCTCTTTTTTGAAAATTATTTTTGAACGTTGGGTTTGTGAAGGTTTTTCAGGGGTCCGTTTCAGATTGGGTCCGAAGATCTCTCCTTTGAAGAGGTAAACAGTACCTCTGACTAGTCAAACTGAAAATGCTTTGTTTTCTATTGTAGATTATATTTCACCTTTGGAGTGCCCCAGAGATCCATTTTGGGGCCAATTTTATTTTCATTATATATGACCACGCTTCATCATATTATTCATGGGCATGGCATTTACAACCTGTATGTTGATGATACACAGATGTACGTCCTGGTGGCCTAAACCACACTACTTTGTCCACCACAAAAGACTGCCTTATTGACATTATAAACATTAGCAACGTCGTTTTTTATCATCTAAGCAAAATTGCCAAATCTGTTTAGCTTCAGAGACACTGACTCCATCATATATGCTTTCATTTCCTCACATTTAGATTACTGTAATGGCAACAATTCACAGACTCCATCTGAAGAATGCAACAGCAATTGTTGACAACTAGCAAAAAACAAGAAAAGACATCATACTCTCCTTTTAATGACTTTACCTGTTTATTACAGAATTAATTTAAAGATTTTACTCATTATCTTTAAAGCACTTCATAACCTGGCCCCCAACTATATCTCTGAATATATTTCTGTGTCCTTCTCAACCTGCATACAGTCTGAGGAGGTCAGAGAGAAGCCTGTTGGCTGTTAGCATGTTAAGGTGTAAGACTAAAGGGCAAAATCAGTATCCTCTTTTAAATCATTTCTGAAAGCATATCTCTATCAAAATTGATTTTGTATATTTTTTTGCATGTGTGTATTTATGTGTGAATGCATATGTACAGTATATATGTAATATTTTTGTAACATGCGTGTTTGCATGTGAGAATCGATCAAGAGTTTTACAGTTTACTATTCTAGTAGAATAATATGATTTTGTATGTGAATTTTTTATTGTTTCCTTTTAAAGCATTTTGAAATCTCTGCTTCAGATAAGTGCTATACAAATAAACTATTATTTATAATTGCTTAGCATTTATAAAAAAATAAGTTGTTACTCTGTACTCCACTGTGAGACACATATATTGCAATTCAATGGTAAACATGTTACATTAACAAATCTGCTAAAAATGCTGTACTTTTGTATAAATGTCATGAAATAGTTCAACATAGGCTTACTACAAACATGCTATTTTTGTTACAGTCTGTACTACCTGTCAGAGGAGTGTATATTCATGTGTCACATAAAGAGAGAGCTACCATCAGAGGTTTATCTATGAAAGACAATGAAGAACACAGAACTGTAGCCTTATTTAGACAAAAAGGGTTTGCTGGGATATCAGACATCATCGCGTGACACTTTAGTCACAGACTGAGCAGTTGTTTATACATAATTCCTTTGTAGTTTCAGCGGTTGATCATATTCTCTTCTGTCTGTGTTGTAGAAGCTGACCTGTTGTGCAGAGATGTGCATATTTACTCTATTCATAGGCTCCACACAGCACACATGCTACAGGCACATATTCATTACTAAGTAGCCTGTGGCGACTGTCATGTGCAGACAATAGTGGAAGACAAAAACAGTGTATCTACCACACAGGGAACCTTCCACACTTGTAGCCACGCTATGGAGATAGCGCTCCCAAATAGCGTGTTCTTTTAATCATATTCACATAATCTTGTGAGAGTTGTATGTGGAATCGCAGATAAGCCTCTTTATGTTGCACAGATATTACTGCAAATGAGCATGTCTGAGAAATGTAACACCTTGCACAGACTCTTGCATTTTAATTTCAGTGGCATCTGTGACCAGTCCGTCATGTCCCTAACCCCCTCGGGGGACCCCCAACCTATCTGCTGTAGACCCCCAAAACCCCGGAGGAGGGGAGGGTGGGGTGATGGGGTGGGGGGGGGAGCAGGGACACATTTGATTGATGATAGTGTGAATTAAACAGAAAGAGATGGAGAGAATCCTTTTATCAGGGCAGAAACACGAGTGGATTAAAATGTAGTTGTACAACCCCTCTGTATAATGCAGCAGCCTGGCCGCGTATCACGAGGCACCAGAAGCCAAGATGAGAGCTGCTCGTTATTATTGCCCCCTCCCCTTGACCCGTCACGTGAAACTTTGCTGAAGCAGAGAAAATAGGTCTAACACATGTGAAACAGGGCTGAAAATAGAGCTGACACGATTAGTCAATCGACAGAACATGAATCTGAAACTCATTTTTCAGATCAAAATACCAAACTGGTTCCAGGCTCTCAAACGTGAGGGTTTGCTGCATTTTTTTTTTTTTAATGTAATTAACTGAATATTTTGGGGTTTTGGACTGTTAATCGGACAAAACAAGACATTTGAAGACTTCACCTTGAAGTCTGAGGAATTATAATGGGCATATTTCACTATATTCTGACATTTTACAAAAAAAAAATGTTAGTTGCAGCACTGGCTGAAAATACATTGAACATATCTAGATCATTATTTTCTGATGAGAAAACCTTATCCTTTCCAATGTGAACAAATCTAAAATCCGGAGTCACAGATTTTGGCAATAAGCATAATAAAGGCTTCGTGTTTATTATCTATTCAATCTGTTATTTATTTATTTATTTATTATCTATTAGGGTAGCTATCAGACTGTCTGAGTAGAAGTTGCGGTTGTGTTACAGTAAAAGTAAGAAAATATTATCAAACAAAATTCTAGAGCGGGACAATACATCCATTTCCTGATTCGATACTATCACGATACTTGGGTGCCTATTCGATATGTATTGCGATTTTAAATTACGATTTATTGCGATTTTTGTGAACTTTTATAACATTAGATCATGGGAAAAAGTTGAATCATACACTTCTAGGGACATTTACTTTGGAAAATATCTAAATTAATACAGTAAAAATATTTGATTTTCATGTATGTAGTCAGCGTCAAATTTATCAGTCATTGTCAGGCATTAGTTATTTAATTTTTTCCAGTAACCCACAAATCAAAGAATAAAGACATCCCCCTCACAATTTTGTGGTATTTTCTCTTTAATTCATGAGGGACATGTAATGTTTTATACTTCTGGTGAATATAATCCAATCAATCTTATTTACATAAATGTATTTTGTACATACAGTTCCCTTTGTTAACACCTTATTTTGAAAACCGGACGTAGTCACATGTGTATACTTCCGCTATCTTTGCCAAGTCCGTCGCTAGCTCTCTCGTCAGCTTCATTCTCTTTACACATCCATGGTCAGCTCCATCAGGGCCGTTTGAATGCATTTAACATAAATGTCAGTATATGGGTGCTCTACAGTTGTAGCGTCGGCTGATTTGACCACGGAGATGAGAGTGATGGCTGGCTTGACCACACGTTATTGCAATACGATAACGTTTCCTGTCCGTGACAGAGTTAGCATGCAGCTTTAACCATGATGTCTAGCTCTGCTTTTCCTGGCAATGTGTGAAACCCAAAGTGTTTCCATACGTTAGTGTATGTGTAGTGTTTACCACGTAGGATTTAAAATGTGAGGGTGCAGGTTGTATCCATGCACCCCCTCCACCGTTTTCTGCTTTGTCGTTTCAGCTCGCTGCGGTTTGTTTTGGTGACGGATACGGAATGGATATGACGTCACGTTACTCTGACTACAACAATAAAAGTGGTAATGTCCTTCTACCCCTGCATAGACTCAAATGAAGCAAATATATAAATTCTGACATTAACAAATTGATTTCAAAATCGTAAAAAAAACAACTTACAAAATTCTCTGGGGACCTTTTTTTGCTGCATTATGGACTTCATGTCATGTGATCCTGCAGGTAGAAGCCCTTGATTGCCCTTTACAGCATCATTGAGTCAAGTCCTTCATGACCACGTCCGAGGCTTTAATGGACATGCAGCATGTCTCCGTCTGGCCGGTAGCCTCTGTGCCCGGCTCCACTGCTGCTCTGCTGATGTTTTGTGCCACTGCATAATTTATTGCCCTCTTTGCAGGCCTCTTCTTGCACATCCCCTTCTTGCGGTGCAGGTGAGAGTTCAGCTGTTTGGTTTAACACATCACTGAGAAGGGCCTCAGACCTGGCTCCGCAGCAGCAGACCCCACATGTGACAAATGCAATTAGAGGGAAATATGCAATTACCGCAGTCCCCACTCTCTCATGCGGCCAGACAAGGACAATTTGTCAATGAGGCCCCAGCGGTATCTCCAGAGCCTGGATAGGGACCTGCAGGTACCATTGTCCCTGCCTCCTCCTCAAAGGCTGGCCTGCGGTGTTGGATGGCCCGAAGCCCCTGGGAGGCCTGGCAGAGGAAGATGTATGGCCAGAGAAAAGATACAGGGTTCAATAATCAAAAACAAACCCCTTGTCTTTGACTGTTTCTGTTACATACCCCCCTTTCTCCTGTGAGGCTGCACTTAATAACTGCTGGCTGCAGGAAACAGTACAGAGGAATACTGTATCAAACAGGCAACGGATAAAAGTTTAACTCTATTTTTGGTTTTGTTTCAAATTTTATTTCAAGCTCTTCAATTAAAAAACAATGTACCATATGGCCAGCTCTAACGTGTTTGTGATTTGGTGACAGATTTTGATAGAATGCTGGCACATATACAGTGAGCTAGTGTTTTTTAGACGAATACTATTTATTAAAAAAATCCTCCATTTTGGACTCTTTGGCTCTCCGTTCCCTCAAAGTTCACCAAAGTTGAACTCGACAGAAAAATTCGCGTGGATTTACTTTGCCTCCAGCAAGTGAATCCACTGGTCGCTGTGATTTCATTAAAATGAAAACAGGTCGCACAACTCTTCTCCAGTACACTATGCTTTATTCACCGAACATTTTCGGCTATCTTGTCTTCATCAGGTGGTGCTGAAGACCGTTTCCTGTTTCCTTATATACAACTCATTGATCTGTCATGTGATCGATATATCATCATTGTAGATACCATGCATACACAAGTGTATTTGTTAGGGAATGATGTCAAGAGTTGATTGTAATGTTATACTATGTATTTGTGGTTACAGAGATTTTGTATAGTATGTTTTAGGGCTGACCTCGACCGCAGTAATTCTTAGTCGAAATAAGTCACTCAGCATAAAAAAAACGACTAATCAACTAACCAAACAACTAACCAAAATGACGATTGTCGACTACTCGACAAAGAAGGGGCAGCCCTATAATGTTTTTAAGCATAGACTGAACGCAACTCAAACGCTGAATAAGACATTTTTAGGTGACCAAAATGTTACAATTAACTCTCAATTAACTTTCATGAACTTAAAACACACTGTGAAAGGGTTAAAGTTGTAAGAAGAAACGCGGACAACTCCCAGACCAGACAACACCGTGGTAGAAACCTGTCAATCACAAGGTAGCCCTAAAGCATACCCTGCTTTATGGTCTGTTTGACTCTAAATGGGACCATAATTTACTAAATGAACATCATGCTGTATTGAAGAAGACTTGAAACTAGGGATTGAGACCATATACTCATGTTTACAATATTTACTGTGATAATAAATCAAGTGAGAAGTAGGCTCATTTTCTCATAGACTTGTATACAAACAGACTTCCTTTTGCAACCAGAGGAGTCGCCCCCTGCTGGCTATGAGAAAGAATGCAAGTTGAAGGCACTTATGCATTGGCTTCACTTTTCAGACCCCGGAGGTTGCTGCCTGGTTTTAAGAAAAAGATGACTGTAAAATTTTGTATGCATGATCAATGTGTTGTATATAAGGAAACCGGGAACAGCCTTGGGCATCACCTTGATGAAGGCAAGATAGCCGAAAACGTTTGGTGAATAAAGCATGGTGTACTGGAGAAGAGTTGTGCGACATTTTCATTTTGATGGATGAAAATGTGTGATTTTATTGAAATGACATGATTTCACCATTAAATTTCGCTGTTTTAATGCTGGTGTGATCAAGCCTTAAGGTCAAAACCAGTTTGTGTTTTTTTTTTTTTTTTTTTTCAACAATCAAGCCTGATTAACTAATTTCTTTCCCTTCCTGTCATCATGTGTTCTCATGTTCGAGAGCACCTTAAGGTCCCCTGCATCTCACCACATGGCGACCCGATTAATCACTTTGCTTCTGTATCTCTTTCAACAAATTGTTGTCTCATACAGATAATAATGAAGAGAGCGGGTTCATCTCTGTGAGACACTTGTCTGAAGTGGCCGACATGTGAAGTGTAGGACCTGCTGCATGCCTTTGTTCCCTCTTTGAATGGACATGATAGATAGAACTGGAGCAACGGAGGCGAAGACCCTGACAATTTGAGCACTGACCTGATTTTCACTGTAGTCATCATAAAACACAGAGCCAGCGTCCTGGGGACATGTAATAACATCAGGCCTTTGGTGTAATTCACTATCACAGTGTGTGGCAATATAGCAAAAGCCATTACATTTGCCTTGTAATTTGCTGTCGCCCCGGCGAGGGATTCAGGTGACTGCGACCACCGTTAATGGAGTTCCAGTGATAAGGACAGGTCTGTTTATTAGCCACATGCGGTCAAGCGTGGCGGGAACAGCTGAGCGTAGGCAGGTGCCGGGCCCTGTGAGGGCTCAGGCACCGCTGGCAGGCCTCGGCGCTCATTTCACGCGCGTTATCGTCACACTAGCCGGGTTGAAAAAAGGAGGTCGCTGGGTGCACAACAATATAACTGCTGAGTGATGAGGTTTTCTCAGAGTCACACTGGAGTGTACCACTCCTGGCAATTTGGTTTGTTTGTGGAAATCAATGAGTCATCTGCGCTTTAGTCAAGCTGGAGGAGGAGCTCTGTGAATGAAACATCAGGATTTATTTTTTTGTTTTTGGATGTTTCAAAAGAGCCACTGGAATATCCAGAGTTTACACTCTTCCGCGATGCCAAACTGTGGTAAATGATAAGTGAACATTTCATTAGGACACATGAATAAAAAGATCACATGCCGCAAAGAAAGGTTATCTCTTCCAACATGCACGCTCGCAGACATTTACAGAGCCTTGAGGAGAAAATGAACTTCAAATTAAAATGTCTATTTGATGCATTATCCTAATAGGGACGGATGGGAAAAGAGAACTCTATGGTGCTCTCATCCTTCAGCCTGAGGGGACAGACTTGGGGAGTTGTCATTACCAACTTAACCCACCAAGATGAGCCTGTTGGGAGGTGGATTCACAGAGATTGTCTGCTGTTTTGACAGGTGTCTGTGCTGGTTAATTTATCAGGCAATTACAGAATAAATGGAGCTATCATTACACGGGAAACATGATTGATCCTGTAAAAATTACAGTGTTTAATTTTGAGTAGAAGCTCAGAATAACAAAATAAGGCAACCTAACTAAACTTTGTATATGTAAACAATAAGTGCCTGATGATTTTATCTTTTAGAATATGTTTAGTTCATTTCCGAGACTGCTTGGCTTATAAACTGCATCTTGTAACATTTAGCGTGACGCTATCTGCTATCTCTAACATCTCACATCTCACACTGGAGATAAGCAGCACAGGAGAAATGATACCGTACAGGGGAAAGGATTGATAATCATTTAAGTGGGGCTGCAACTAACGATTATATTCATTATCAATTAACATGAACAATATTTTCTCAATTGATCAACTGATTGACATGCTAATGCCCAAGTTGACGCCTTAAAGCAGCAGTAGGTAGAATGGAGCAAATATGATTAAAAAAAGTTATTTTTATAGAACGGTCACTATATCCTGACAGTAGTGCATGAGACAGGTAATCTGAAAAAAATAATGTGCCTCTAACCAATCAGAGTCGAGCTGGAGCCTGCCGTCTCAGAGCAGCTGTCAATTACTCGCGAACTTCGATCAAACGGTCAAACTAGGCAGCGCTGAGCAAATATGAAACAATATTCTGTTACTGTAATGCCTATTTCTCGCCTCAAATGTTTTCAGAAAAATCTTGTAGTGTACTGTTTAGCTGTAAAATGAGAAAGTTTGTGACCCAGCAGCCATGTTGAAATCAGTTGAGGAAATACCAAGCACCGCCCACCAGCCGCAGCAAACTTTCTCATTTTACAGCTAAACAGTACACTACAAGACGTTTCTGAAAACAATTTATGTGAGAAATAGGCATTACAGTAACAGAATATTGATTCATATTTGATCAGCGCTGCCTTGTTTGACCGTTTGATCGAAGTTTGCGAGTGATTGACAGCTGCCTCCGAATGAACAGCCAATAGGAAAGCTCTCTCTCTGAAATGACCTGTGATTGAACAAAGCCTCCCGTCACTGGCTAGATTTTTTAAATCCTGAAAACAGAGCCATGAGGAGGTGCAGAAGTCTAGTTTTCTCTCAGAACACTTGAATTACAATATGCTGAAAGGTTATTATGGAATTTTTGCCCAAATGATGCCAAAGACATTCTGCATACTGCGACTTTAAAATGTCTTGGTTTTTCTGACCAACAGTCCAATATCTAAAAATATTCAGTTTGTTCTCACAAAAGACAAAGAAAAGCAACAAATCCAAATCCTCACTATTTAGATGCTGTAAACAGGGAATTGTTGCTTGAGAAAATGACTCAAACAATTAATTGATTATCAAAATAGTTGCAGATTAATTTTCAGCTGATTAATTCATTAATCAACCAAACATTTCAGCTCTAGACTCAAGAAAACTGACAGATTCAACAGTCTTGCACATCCCAGCCGTTATCGATGGGCCAGACAGCAGACGGGCAGGCAGCCTTTATGTAGCCTATATAAAGTGTGACCCTGGAGCCAGGAGCTTTCTGTAAGTGTGCCAACGTGGACGTGCTTCCAGCAATAGTCATGCTTCTGCCAGCTGCATCATCTGTGCCTGCACAAAAGCATGCCCTTTGAAAATGCGCTCGACACACACAAAAGCAGTGATGCGTGCTGCACATGCATCAGTGTGCAAATGTGCATGCTCACATTACTCCTTATTCAACTTTAGACACCCAATAAAACTGATTGTTGAAATAATATACATTCCACAATAAATGTGGTTTCTCTTGAGTGGGATTTACTATTCTGTGTTTAAACAGTTTTCTCCCGGAGATTCTTTTCTTTATCTCAACGTAAATCTTGCACAAATATCCAAAGAGAATGGAAATACTGAGGCTGGTTTAAAAAGATTTGAGGTGAAATCTAAATACGCTGCGGCAGATTGGAGTAGAAGCAACAGAGCTCATCTGTCCTCTTGCAAAAGACTCACTGTGAGTCACACCGAGTGCACACATCACTGTAGAGACACTCAATTATGATTCAAATCTCCATAACGGGGTAATAAAGCCATTTGTCATGTGACCATCTGCAGTGCATCTCCTCTGATTCTGCCTGAATGTAGTTAGCCCCCTGCACACTGGGAAAGTGCAAAGAGTGGAACGTGTGGATTTATTAGTGTCGGGCTCAAACTGTAATCACCACAGGATCAGTGCTGCGCCGATAGAATTAATTTCATTTTGTGTGAATTTGGTCGCCTCCTGGAAAATCTCTGGGAGCTTGGAAACAAAGACGTGCCCCGCGGCCGTCTTTACTTTTTTCTCCTCAGATTTAAAACAATGTGCGAAGGGAGAGAGCAACACCAGTTTAGTTCCAGCACCGTAATTATCGCCTGCTTTCGTCTCCCTGGGATGTTCATGGACAAGGGCCTCATAACAGGTGACAGAATGCCTGCCAGCCGCCCCCGGTTCCCCGCCCCCACCCCAGAATGGTGACTATTATAAACCAAAAACGTATGCTCTCAATATATATGCAAATGATGCTTGGTCCCAAGGTGAAGTTCGCGGAGCAGCAACGCCGCTTGCCTCTGTTTTGCTCATTTGCAAAAATGTTGAGAGTAACAAAGACCACAGGAAATTGAAAAATTGTTACTAAGTATTAGAAAAAGCAATCATTTTCCCCAGGCAGCCTAATCCTGTGGAAATTGATCTCACCTCTCTCCCTGACATGCACAGCTAGGAAAAACACATAAGAGGAAAATGCCTGTCTCAGTGTTGCCTGGTGGAAAATTTGTTTGGTTGCAGATTTCTTTTATTTCTTTAATGAAATCACACAGTCCTGTGGTGTCAGGGGCTGGTCTCTTTGTTTGTCCCCTTGGCTGCACACAGGTGTAGTGAATCCTAAAAAAGAAAATTAGTAACCGGTGTGTAATTGTTTCCCAGACTTGCTGCTGCACCCAACACTGAGTAATCTTTCTGCTGCACTGCTCCATCCGTGCTGCACGCATGCAAATCTGTCCATTTGTTGTCTAATTTTAAACGGGCTGATACCATCTCACTAATGCATTTGCTCTTCCTTTGCGTGGAAGTACAAATTGGAAATGACAGTCTATTACCCACTGCTCTGACCTTCGTGATGGAACATAATGTGAAAAGACTTACAATGCCTTTATTTGAGGGAGGGAGGGCGAGGACACAGTGGTGATTAATTAACCCAATTAATTTAAACTAAGATTATCTGAACAATTATTCCTCGATAAATCAGAGCAAGGTGCGATGATGACTATTATAGTTAAGGTTTAATTACAGCATTAGAAAATGAAAGTGTATTACTAGGAACACACTGAACTGCTTCTGTGAAACGTCTTCGGCTGTGAGTGAAATGATTAAAGCTTCCTTTTGAAAGAGAAAATAATAATTGGGAGACAATAAAACCATGAAGAAGCAAACTTATTCCAAGTTAAATAAAAAGTTTGACATTTTGAGGGAAAACAGCTTGAAAAGCACTGTCAAAACAAAAAAAAGAAAAGGACTATTTCTTAACCCCCTTAGCCATCTTAGTCACCAGTAAGTTCTCCAAATCGTCGAAGAACAAAATGTGTTGTTGGTCTTTACGCTCCAGAATGACTCATCCATCCATCCATTTTCTGTAACCGCTTATCCCATTCGGGGTCGCGGGGGGGGGGGGAGATCTGGAGCCGATCCCAGCTGACATTGGGCGAAGGCGGGGTACACCCAGGACAGGTCGCCAGCCTATCACAGGGCTGACACATAGAGACAGACAACCATTCACACCTACGGCCAATTTAGAGTCAACAATTAACCTAACCTGCATGTCTTTGGACTGTGGGAGGAAGCCGGAGTACCCGGAGAAAACCCACGCTAACACGGGGAGAACATGCAAACTCTACACAGAGAACTCCACCCGAACCTGCGACCCTCTTGCTGTGAGACGACAGTGCTAACCACTGCACCATCATGCAGCCCTACAGAATGACTCATATATGCATTTTCTGATCTGACACCACTGTTGTTTGGTTACGTTTAGGCACAAAAACAACTTGGTTAAAGCAAATGATAACGGAGGAAGTCAGAGAATTATTAGAGTCTGCGGCTTCCTTCGACTTTACAGAGCTTCAGGAGTTCAGCTGATTTTTATAGCTGTTTAACCCGCACCTTTCTGGTTCAGACAGGTCATTTGGTAAAAAAACGATATGACTTGTAACTGCCACAATATCAGCGGCGGCGCCAGAGAATTGTGACTGGTGGAGGTACGGAGGGGCTGGATTGTTTATAGCAGGTGCTAATAAATTTTGATACAACAATTAATAAGAAATAATAGCCTACTACAACAGAAAATGAGATTAGCGTTATATAACAACACAAGCACAATTAATTCCGTGAAATTAGTATGATCAAATGAAACGCATACAAAAAGTTTATGACAACAAGCACAACCAATATATCACCACAGAAAGTATCTGTGGATTTACAAAATACTGTAGCTGTGAACAAAAACGACTGTAGCTCTGGCTACAGTTGAATATGGTAATGCAGGGCTATCTTACATTACTGTAGAAACAGGAATAAACACCTGCTAGCAGCTGCCTGCCAGCTGTAGCTTACAACATGCCGCAACAGACGTTTCTGGGCGCTGCCCTCTGCTGATTTTGACAGAGAATCGTTCATAAATTTAAAAAATATTTAGCGCTCTGCTTGTGTGACCTTCTTATGTGAGTGCTCTGATTAATAAATGTGTTCTTTGATTTTGAAACAGCGGCCTTATTTTGTTGTTACAATTAGAGGTCGACCGATATGGGTTTTTTTATGGCCGATGCCGATGCCGATTTTTTACAGAATCAGGACAGCCGATGGCCGATATATGATGCCGATTTTTTTTTTGCCTATATTTTTGGCTGGTTTTCTTTTTTTCCTCCATCTGATAAAATATAACAGCTTAATAATAACAAATAATACACAAAATGTCTTAATTTAAGTAAACATTTATTGAACAACACTTATGGTCTGTCTCTTCAATTTGCACTTTGTGTCTGCACTGCAGTGCATATTTTATTTGTGCATGATGGTTAATAGTAGTAATAGTACAGGGCTCAAAACCTTTTAAGCAACTTTCCAAAACTGTCCTAAAGCATGTTTTTTATTTATGTTTGTTGACAGACACTGTTACAAGCTATATGGCCATAATCTAAGTGATCAAAACATAATAATAACTTTGTTCACTCGTATTACACAGCCTGCTGCTCATATCTGCTGCGGACTACAAACAGGCCAGTGACGTCATAGACGCTATGAAGGACCCGTAGAGACGTTTAATGAGGAAGTGAACTTTTTGCTAAATGTTTCGACAAATTGCTCGTGTTTCCGCCCTCACACGCAAACTTGCACTTATGACAAGCATTGTCAGCATCAACTCTAGTAAAGTGTAATCACGCTTTATAAGTTTAGTTTCTCCGCCATAGTTACTAAGAGCAGAAGCTCTGTGTGTGTGTGTGTGTGTCTGCGCTGCAGCAGCGTGTCTGTGAGAGCTGCTCCGCCCCGCACACAGCTAACGTCACCTACGGAGAGAAATTCTCCGTTACCAATAACAGAATTGATAACGTCGGAGCATTTCATATCTAACCAATTAAATATATAGGGCTTTGAAAGAGAAGAATGTAAGCCTACCGGTTTCTCCCGGTAGAATGGCAATTTGATTGACACAAGGGGCGGTGTCACACGTGTTCCACAGCAACAACAACACTGGGCTGCACGCAGATGTGCCTGCTTGATAATCGGCCTAATATGCTCAGGCATCGGCCGATGCCGATTATGAAAAAATGTCAAATAATCGGCCCGATTAATCGGCCGACCGATAAATCGGTCGACCTCTAGTTACAATGTGGAGTTGCTGGAAAGTAGCAGTAGCCTGCATATGGGACATTTAGGGAACATCTGTAAATTTTATCGTCTACCAATAGTTTATATATAAGTCAGTCCAATGTCTTCATATAGCCTATATATGTTACACTTTTATTATATAAATATTTGAATGTAGCCTACATTAAATAATGTTTTACTTATATTTTAAAATATTTCCAATATGTAGGCAGTTGATGTTCTTTACCCCTCTGTCTGAGCCCCCTAGTGGCAAGGAGGTCCTAGGCATGAGATTTGTTGTTGAACAACAAGGTGCCAGATATTTCCCACAGGAGCTGGTAGAGACCAAAAACAATAAATATTGGACTTACATTCATCAGTTGGACACAAACACGACTCCAAATGAATAATAATGTTGCCCCGTAACTGCTGGATATGCAATCTCGGAACTCATCGGCTATCGGTCTGACGACGGATAAGCCTCTGGACTGGAGTTGGAGTTGTGAGTGAACTGTAAAACCGGATTCTTTCACAAGTAGCCAGTTTACAAGCTAATTTTAAACCAATAAAGAGCTAAATCATTGTCAGACGATAGCCGGTGGGTTCTGAGCATTTTGGCCAATGCGTTCCGCCTCTTTTGCTCTCCACACGGACTGTTTACCTACACTCAACCAAAGCCGGCTCAAACGTGATTGGTCGATACTACTCGGACTACAAACGGAAAACAGAACGCTTCCGATGCCAAAATGTTATCCCATTTCCGACAGATTCTACATGTGAATGTAGAATCTGTTTACAGAGATTACTGGATGTTTAAGGGGGAATTAGGGAATGACCAAAGTCATTGTTCAAAGAAAGGTGCTGGTAAGCAGATTTTGTTTCCTTTCAAAAGAGCCAGGCTGACTGTTTCCTCCTATTTCCAGTCTTTGGGCTAAGCTAAGCTAACCATCTGCTGGTGGGAGCTTCATATTTACCGTAAAAGCATGAGACTGATATCAAGAGCCAGGCTGACTGTTTCTTCCTATTTCCAGTCTTTGTGCTAAGCTAAGCTAACCGTCTGCTGGTGGGAGCTTCATATTTACCGTAAACACATGAGACTGATATCAATCTTCTCGTTTACCTCTCAAACTATTCCTTTAAGACCCAATATTTAAAACTGTAACCCACATTTTGATCTGACTTTCTTTTCGCCGGTGCATAAAAAGAAATCGTCTCGGCTTTGGAAGCTGACACATTTGTTCTTAGTGGCTGACATGAGAGCTCCTCACTGAGCAGGATAGTGGGTAGCTGGTAGAGATCTCATATGGTTTATTGCTGCCACTTTCGCTGAGGTTATTTATTGAACTGCCATCATGGCCCCTGCTCCCCACAGCCACCAAACGCCTCTGTGCCCCTCAGTATGATGGAGGAATTTATGCCACATGAACAGCATACTGAGCTTGAGCTCCGTCTTAAGTGTTATTAAGAAGCATCGCTCATGCATAGGATACTATTTACAGTAATACATTCACACATGCTGCTACTTCCTATGACGGCTCTTGAAGGAAAAATGATGATAGATTGTGTGCGAGGCTAGAGGAGAGAGAGAGCAGGGGGGAGACGGAGGGGAAACTAGGTTTCAAGTATTCCACAGGCTAAATGAAGAACAAACATGCACCATACAAGACAGTGAAGGAGAAAAGATTATCATCTGGAGATGAAAGGCAGAGAGAGAGGGGGAGAGAGATTCATTCACTGCCACACAGCTGTCTTATTTGCAAGGTGTTGAGAAACCACTTTTTTTTTTCCTCCAAGAGGATGAAAAGATTCTTCTGAAGCCAAAAGGGTCTGCTATCATTTTTGGGCAGCTTGAGCGGTAGAGATGTTATTAGCATAAATTATCTCCCCCACCAAAGAGATAGGAACATGCTAGCTCCTTTCTGCTTTTCACACTTAATTGCCCTATTTACTGAACAGTTGCCCATGGACAACAAATGCACACGGGCTCCGAGATGCATGCAGGACAACAGGCAGACACAAGCCAAATAGGGCATGAGTGATACACTGAACTATCTGCCAAACAGCATTAGATACAGTACGGCTGGAGAGGCAGTTACGGTCCATTCAGACTTCATGTTGGACTGGAAATGATAAATGGAAAAAATGTTAAATATTGGTTTCATGACCTTCCTCACTGAGCCATGTCTGATCGGTGTCTGTAAAAAGGATTTTTGTGCCAAATGCACACATGATGGCTGCAACAAAATGCCTTTTTTCTCTTAAAATAAATACTTGTTGCATCTAACATGTGTTCATATTCTATTTTAAACTGTTTAATCATCAGCAGCTTTCTAAAGAGCACAACAGGATCCTGCTGCGGCAGCTCAAAAAAAAAAAGCCTCATTGAAGTGACCCAGTAAGCAAGAGTGAGGTAAATTATAGATGGCTTTGCTTAATGGACTCTTAGCTTCTCTTCACCTAGCCCAACAAGCCCAGAGTGACGTTATATAAGCAGTGCCAAGTATGAGACACTGACACTCAGGTTTAATGCGTCACAGTCCGAGTGGAAATCATATTTTCTGTTTAGTAATTATTATTATTTTAATGTCAGGTGTGTGAATTAGCTGGAAGTTAAATGATTAAACAGACTTCACATGTAATGTACAAGTAATAAATGTTCATGTAGATGGTTTAATTGTCGGTGGTGTCTCTCGTGGAACAGTGTGAAGGAACAAATCAACTAGATTGACTTCATTCATTCGGCCGGTCAGGTCATCTCCACAACCCTGGAGGGCCATACAGGATGTTAATGAGGCTGATTGTATCACAGCCTCTACCCCCCCTCCCATCTGACCGACCGGAGCTGAGACCCCCCCCCCCCGCTCCAGCACCGCGGAGTAAAAACCATTCCTCCAGCCTGAGGGGGTCAGTCGCTATGGTAACGTCCTGAGGCAGTGACCACATGTCAGAGGGAGTCTGGGGGCCATAAGTGGACCGGAGCTCCGGCATGAGGAGGAGGAGAAGGAGGAAACAATCGGCCTGCTGCTGGGTACAAGTAACCTGAGAGATGTTTCAATCACAGCGTGTTTCCTTTGTTTGTCACGATTCACCTCTAACCTGTAGCTCACTTGTTGCACTCTCTCTTCAGTTTATCAGTAAAACTCATACCATGTGGGAAAATGCAATAATTAATCTGCAGATTATGTTAATGTTCAGCAGAATATTCAATCTAACACAACTGTAAATACGCTGAGGTGGCTTCCTCCATCATCAACTAGGGCTGGGTGATATGGCTGAAAGTGTTTTTCCAGTATCAATATCAATATTACAATATGGCAGATACAGTATATTCATATAAATCATTAACTTGATGTTCAATGTTCCACTGTTATATTTTACAATCAGAAAACAAATATCCCATTTTGTTAATAATTTGGACAGCAAATAGAAAAATAATAAAATAAAATGAACTATTTGTTTTAACTATTATTATATACAGTATATTATAATTTAAGTATTTTTTTAAAGAAAAAAATGTGAAAAGTGCATCTCAACTGAGAGCTTTTTTTGCTGCTTTTTTGCAATAAATAAATGTAAGCTGAATATCTTTGAGTTTTGGACTTTTAGTTGAATAAAACAAGACATATAAAGATGTCATCTTAGGTTCTGGGAAGTCGTGATGGGTGCTTTTTCACTATTTTTTGACATTTTATAGACTAAACAATTAATCTATAATGAAAATAATTGTTATTTGCAGCCTGTAATTGAATTCATATTACCGCCATCTAAATATTTCTACAGAACTCGCCATAATGATGGTAGTGCTCGATGGTTTATACTTTAAAGACGTAAACTGGCTGTGCTCCACTGCACTGTACAAAGAGAAGAATAATGAGATCTTCTGCTAAAGAGGTGAGCTGTAGTTCAGGAAGCATTGGGTTTTAGAAGCTGCTGGAGAAGGAAGGTTCATTGTTCATTTAACCTCCCTGCTCCGTGGAAGAATACATTAAAGATTTTTTTTCTCATGAACAAATCATGATCTTTGTAACAACCCAAACATATCAACACAAGAAGCTAATGTTGAAGGCTGGATAAGTAAAGTATCTTGTTGTGCAATTAGATAATGAAACTTTACTAAAATATTGCTTCACATGATGACTCATACAAAAGAGTGTTTTATCAAAAAATGTATTTCACCACAAAAACAAAAACCCTCCCCACAGCTCATCATTTTAGACAATGATTCTCCCCTGACCTTTCTCGTCCTTGCCTCTCCACCACAAGCTTGGCTTGGTGACAGCAATGTGAACTTGTGTTGTAATGTACAATCACATACGTGTGATAAATCCTGACCTCACTGATTTAACGCCTTCCCCTCTTGACCGAGCTGCAGGGTCACCGTTAGTGGCGGAGAGGATTTAGAGCGTACCGGGCCAGGAGGCACCCCTAAACGTCTGGTGAAATCTATGGCACCTTTGACCACATTCAAACACAAGCAAAAATATATTAAATCAGTTACAAGATGAGCCCTCCGTCTTTGGGGAACAAGCGGTTGTGAGACGTTTTGAATTTTTCTAGGGAAATCTACAAGTGGTCTTGAATTTTTGTTGTAAACATTGAAACATGTTCTTTCAAGGCTGAATGTGACTTTAAAATTATTTTTAAAAAATATTTTTTTATGTATAGCCAAGACTCATCTATCTAACATCACTACGTATTTATTGTACAACGCTACTTTAAGGTAAGGTATTTTGACTGTTGAAATCTGAAATTATTGAAGTTATTGAAAGAAATCGATGTAAAATTAATAAAATGCTGAAACATTAGTCTATTAATCGATTTGTAGAATACCAGAAAATTAAATTGCCAATAAATTTGATAAGTGAATTTATTAAGACAATTATCATGCAAATATGCTCTCTGGTTACAATTTCTCAAATGTGAGGATTTATTCTGTTTTGGTTTTATTTGACTGTAAATTGAATGATTTTGTGTTTTGAACTGTTGGACGCACAAAACAAGCAATTTAAAGATGTCACCTTGGGTTTCTGGAAAAATGGAATGGGCTTTTTCACTATAGACTAAACAATTAATAAAACAAATAATTGGCAAACTAACTGTGAGCAATAAGCATTACCGCATATAACAAACATGATTATTTGAAAAAAAAAAAAACTAAAATGGAAAATTTCCTCCTCCAACGCTTTTCCTATCATGATGATTTTACCACCACATTACAGCCCAAACACACAACAACAGAAACAGAATAGACACAAAATAAAACAGAATAGAATATAAACAAAGATCTGCAGTATTTTCTGATGCCTACCCCTCCTCCATTTATATTATGTGTGCTATAACAGAAATAGAAGCAATATTTTTCCTGTAATAGTCAATTAATTTAATGTCGTGAGACATTAATTAATCAAACAAGTGATGTGACACAAGTGTTTCCTGTTGATAGCGAATCAAACAGGTGCATCATGTCTGTTTCACTTGAAAACGTTCCACTGCTGCTTTTACGAGATTCAATTTTTCTGCATAAATATTTCACTTCTAACAAGGGAACAACAAATGCTCTAATGATGAAAATAAAATGTATAAGGTGACACAAAATGAGTGAGCTAACAAGTCCACCCAAATACAAAACCAACCCAGAGATATCTAGCCAATGTCGCGAGTGCGGATCTAATTCTAGATTTCACCCTAATCAAAAAAGATGTAATTAATTAATCAGATAATTCACTGCCACGCATGGCAGGACGCACATCTGTGCAGCGGTAATGGGGAGGGAGAGAGACGAGCTGAGTGGTGCAGCACTAGTACTTCCCCGAAGCCCGCTCGTCAACAGTGCTGGAATCCAGTGCAGCTAAAAAAAAAAAAAAAGGTCCAGCACTCCCAGATAACCTCTCCTGCATGTACTGTACGTGTGCTCCCAGCATGCACAAGTACAGTGCAGTGTGTCGAAAGCACAGAACATTTGAGGCTGTTTGAGGTAACAGAGATGACATGAGGGAGGCAGCGCCTGTACAAGGCAAACATAAACTGTGCCACTTCATCTGAAAACAATGGGGGACAGGACACTGAGTGTGCTCTCATCCACATCTCCATTGTCTGCCCTCCTCTTTTACTCCTCCTCCGAGCATGGAGCATAAGCGGGGTGAAAGAGGGAGGGGAGGGGAGTAGAAGGGGGAGCAGCAGTGGGGGCAGTGGGGGTCTGGCTGTGTTCTTTCTCCTCTGTCTGTGTGCGAATGCACAGACGGTTCAGTAGTAATTTGATGTGTGTCCCTGGGGACATTTGATGGATTAAAGCTAAGCAGCTCCATTTCGCAGCACCACCTGATCTTCCACTGCCTGTGCCCCATATAAAGGCTGGCGTGATTGCTGATCTCAGCTAGTCTGACAGTCTCTCTCTCCCTCCTCTCTCTGTCTGTCTCCATCTCTTCTCTTCCTCACTGGTCCCTTAAGCCTGCTGCATCACAGGAGCTATCCAGTGCTGAACAGGATCGCTTTTATTTTTTATTTTTTTATTTTTCTGGGGGAAGCTGGGGGAGCCAGAGAGTATCACACAGCATTGCCGTCAGCCACTGGTTTCCATTTTCTTTCTTATCTTATGTTTTTGGCCGTTGTCTTCACATTAACCGAAAGGATTACCGTCAAGCCAGCTTCTGCTCGTGTGCTTCCTCAGAGGGTCTTTCATTTTTCTCTCATGCGTTTTTCTCAGCTCTGTGTTTTTATCCATTGAAACATGCCCCGCTCATTTTTGGTGAAGAAGATCAAGCTTGATGATTTCTCTTCGTCCAATTCCACTTCCAATCACCACCACCACCTGGACGACTCGTTCACTTTTGCACGCTCCATCACAGACTCGGTGACCAGCCTTGGGGTTCGTCTCAGCGAGAATGGTGAGTTAACATGCCTCCAGTCTGTCCCGCTCCAGTTAAAGATGTGCTAGCGCTCCTGCCCGTGGACAGCTCCGGTGCTGATTTCAGCATGCCTGACATTTCCACACTTTGCACAGATGGCATCCTCGTTTGTTTTTGTGTCGGTGTGAGATTTGCTTTCACTTCGGCCAGTAACATGCTCGTAGTGTGTAAATTAATGCGAGGCGTTACATGCAGCCAGCTGATTTTTGCATCAATATCCTAAATAATCCTCTCCAGTGGCACCCCACCCCCATCACCCTGCTCCCAGACTTTTGTTTTTTGACTCCAGTGAAGGACAGACACAATTCAGGTCACAGCTACGGATTAGCTTATGTAAATAGGGAACAAAACGTGTGTATAATCGGGGAGAAGCTCCAGTTACGTATTTGTATGACTGCACCAACCCTGCGGTGGCTGAACACACTTAGGCTGACTATATCTGGTCATCATGTGGACTAAAAAATTCATGAATATGAGAGATAAGTATCGGATGATACATTTGTCCTTAGCTGTTATTGTCCTTGAGTTCCCATCACGGTCCGATCCTCCCTTGCCCCCCTCTTCCCATCCAAATGGAGCATGCACAGTCTCCCCACCCCCATCGCTCCACTACATCTTTCTCTTCCTTCCGGGCATTTGAAAACTAGCAGGGGTTAGAGTTTCAGCCATGCAGGCCTATCGCCGCCACAAGAGACATCAACACACTGTACAGTAGAGCCGGGAGGGCGGTGGGGAGCTGGGCTGAGGGGATAGCGAGGGGAAGGAGAAAAAGGAGACAAAAGTGCTTGGGGCAGCAATGTGGCTGATCACGTGACAAGAGGTTGTACAGTAAACATGAAGAAAGGCACATAGCTGCACCGTGGTCAACACACGGGCCGGCCACAGTCGGCTCCAGTCACAGCTGAGAGGCGACCTTCACTTTCACGCTCTGCTTTAAGCTCGCCGCTTCCATTTTGTGGCCATGTTTAAAGGGCCATATGTGTGTCTTTGTTGTGATTTGTCAGGAGAGAGAAGCTTCGCAGTCCACAGCTACATGTTGTGATGATGCCCACCTGTTATTCAACCGTGTCAATAACAAGGTTCAGGGAATTTTCGGTGGATCAGGATTAGTGGAATTAAAAATGTCTGGGCTGGTTTGGAAAGTATGGTTTGCTATATTAGAAATAAATAACTGGGTAAAGACTAAAGAATTACGCAAGAAATAAAAACATACATTTTCTGTATATTTACCAGGCATATTTGGTAACTTCTAATGAATGTTATTTAGATATTATATTATTATTATTAAATAATCCATGCAATTATTGTCACTCCCCATTGTTCCTGAATCTATTGTTCAACACCACCAAAAAAAGCATTATATTAAAAAGGAGAAAAGAACGATAAGGCACTACATCGGTGTTGACAAAAGGCATTTAAATTGAACAAAAGAATCTTTTTGTGCTGAGTCCCTAAAAAAAAAAAAAAAAACGGGAGAAGGAAAATAAAAGAATCCACAGCGTGGCTGAAATACCTAACATCAGCACTTCTGCCGTGCCAGGAGATTTTCTTTCCCCCCATTGTGGAGACATTTGACTTGAGTGTCTGTCGAACAACAAAGAGGGGTGGCTGAGAGGGTCCATTAATTACATGCTTACTTTGCATTAGAGAAGCGAGCCTATGAGCTGCAAAGGCTGATACAGCGCGAGTCCTAAATGATGAGCTCCGTGTCTGACCTTGGGTAATTGAAATATAGTAAACAACTTCTACTTACATTGATACGGTATGTTGTGGTTGGAAAAAAATGAGGGCCATGTTGTCGTGCGTAGTGCAGAGGGCCTACAGCTATATTCATAACAGTCTACAGTGTGATTGTAAAACAGGTGGATATAGTTAGGAATAATTGTTGAAGCTGCGGCATTTGTACATTCAATTGTAATTATAAGGTTTTTAAAAAAAAGATGAAATATTTCCTCTTTTTTAAATTTTGTTTTTGAAAGAAAGTGTTGCTTTCTCTCTCGGACAAACACCATCTGCGTAGTTTGAAACAGTGAACCCATGCAGTGCAGCATAATAATGTGTGCACAGACCTGGTGTTTCCCTGTCCCCGGGTGTCACGGTCATGTCTTTGACAGAGTGGGTGTGTGAACAGAGACCCTTGGGAATGGAGACGCTGTAGTAAGAGAGCACTTCAACTGATTTCTTAATGGCCTGTTTCTTGAAGGCACTTGAGTGCGCTCGCTGCTGCAGACAGGTGACCCCTCTTCACAAACAACGTGTCTCACATCATCGGGCCTCAAGCACACTGTGCTCAATAAACTATTATTGTGTGTCACGGATACTTGATCTGTTCCTCACACTATTTCTATCTCCTCTAACAGCTGCACTATTTTACATACGATGGCCTATCGATCAGTTCAAAACTTTGAATTTCATTAAAAAGCAGTCAATACCTAATTTCCACCGCTTGCTGCACACAGTGCTTAGGAATGGCTTTTTTTCTGCAGTTATGCACTATTTCTCTCAGAAAAGGAATTTCACCACGTTTTATATTTGCACTTATGTGTTCAACCCGAATATCAACCTTACCCTGGAGGTAAAATGCATTTAGCATTAATTCAGCTCCTAAGAGTCGCAGCATAAGAATGTATTTGAGTTCTGTTTGGATGCATTTAGCTGCCAGCAAGCCTTTTAGCTCCTCTGGCACTGGGCTGCTTCGGAAGGGAAAGGAAAGACTTGAATGATGCCAACAAAAATATATCTCTCTGAAATCATGCTCTGTACAATTGGGGACATTTTAAATCACTCTTGTTGCTTTGTGCTTCGCTGCATCGTGCTTAAACATGCTTCAAGAAGTAGCATGAAATCCTCCAGGATGTAAGCAGCAGGATGTAACAAGTTCATCTGGTCCAAAACCAAAAAATGCATTTGTTTGCAGCAGAAAACAAACTAATTAATGCATTAAGTATTCTCAAATCAGAGATGCAACCTGTTCTGTTTTGGGTGTGTTTTTTAGAACAAAAATTACAAAAAACCTTGCAAAAATAAAAATTCTGTAGGTATGTGTTAACGTTAAGAGTTGAAACACAAGCATTCATTAAGCAAACATGGAGACAGGCCACAGCCAAAGAGGACTGACATGGCATAAATGAAGAAAAGGAGGTCTAATCAATGAGACGGGGCTTTAATATGCATCTTCCTACACAGGAGACTTCTTTGATGAGCTATTATCTAGCGCTCATCCTCACTGTAAAATTGCAACCTTCCTAAATGCAGCTGAGTGCGTCATGTTTCCCTGCATCACTGCACTATTTTGTGTGTAACCTGTGAGTTCCGGAAAAAAATGCAATTAGCTGTGTGCCGCCGCTCACTCTTTCACCATTTTACGAAAGGGCAATCATCCAACATGATAATCATGTAATCACCAGCATGTCACTGTGTCCTTATCCATCACAACCCCTGGCCAACTGTGTTTGCGTGTGTCTCTTACTCAGGCTACATCCAGGATTACATCACGCCATCTGTATACCAGGGGGAGAAGAAGATGGAGCACAAGCTGGCTTCGCCGGTGTCAGATCCCCTCTACACCCAGGTTAGCGGCGGAGAGGAGTACTGTGACCCCGACCTGAAGCAACCCGACAGCCCCCAGTCTGGCATGACAGCCAGCGGCTTCTACAGTGGTGAATCGGAGGCCCTGGCCGAGGGTTACACCATGGATGCCTTCTTCATCTCTGACGGGCGCTCGAGGCGGAAGGGGGACAGCGAGAGTCACGAGGGGGGCTCGAGAAGCAGCAGTGCCAACGGCGGGGCTCAGGAGAGGGGAGCTGGCACGGCTCGCCACTCCTGCAACGAGTGCGGCAAGACGTACGCCACCTCCTCCAACCTCAGCAGACACAAGCAGACGCACCGCAGCCTGGACAGCAAGATGGCCCGCAAGTGTCCCACCTGTAACAAAGTGTACGTGTCCATGCCAGCGTTGGCCATGCACATCCTCACCCACGACCTCAAGCACAAGTGCGACGTGTGCAGCAAGGCCTTCAGCCGGCCGTGGCTCCTTCAAGGTCACATGCGCTCACACACGGGGGAGAAGCCCTTTGCCTGCGCACACTGTGGCAAAGCCTTTGCTGACCGTTCAAACCTCCGCGCCCACATGCAAACACACTCTGCCTTCAAGCACTACAGATGCAAGCGCTGCAATAAGACCTTCGCTCTCAAGTCCTACCTGAACAAGCACTATGAGTCAGCTTGCTTCAAGGGCTCTGCGGACGAAGATGACTCTGGATCTGAAAACTAACCAACGAGCAAGAAGCAAAATTTTGAACCCCTGTTGCAGGTTCACAACCAATAACCCTGTTCACTCTGCCCTCCATGCCTTTTTTCTTCCCTTTTTTTAGAAAGCAATATTTTCACTGAGATTACGTGAAGAAACTAATGATTATGGCAAAGACAATTTCAAAAGATGCTGGATTTTTTCCCTGCACAGTAGCTAATCGTCCACAGAAACATACAATCAAACAACCTTCCCCCAAATAGAGACTGTAGATGATAGTTGTTCATGTAAACACACACACACACACACACACACACACACACACACACACACATACACACACACACTCACACAGACATGTATGCAAATACACACCCACACATGCACACATACACACACACATTAATGTACGCACGTGTGCACACACACACACTTACACACACAATTATATATGAGGCCTGGCATGTGAATTTTTATCAATGACTATAATGATATTGATATCAATAGTAATAATATTTAGATTCCTGATATTTTATAGCAAATAGTAATGAGAAAATGAAAAAAAAAAAACATAAAAAAGGACTAACAGTGTTCTTTTGTTTTTTAGAGACAAAATGACCTCTTGTATTTTTATGCTGCTTTTTATTTGCTAAGAATTGAATTCTTTTGCAACTGCCAACATGAACTTTTTATGAAAATGTGAACTATGACAGTATTTGCAAAAAAAGGGAGATCATTTTAAAAGGTAAAAAGACAACCCCCTTTTTTCCACACCAATGTTTCAATTCAACGGATGTTATTTTTCTATTTGATTTTTCTAAATTTATTTTTTTGTGCTTATTATCCCTTGTTAATCTAAAGCATCTTTGTAACTGTGGGTATTAAGAAAAAAAAAAAGCAAAATTTAAATAAGCTATACACGATCATAGGCCATAGGTCATCCGATTCAATTCTGCAAGAGCAGTGATTTTAAAACAGGCCTGTTGAACAGGTTATCACACATCAAATTCATAGTCTCACCCTGATGTACGGACTTGGACAAAAACACTGGGAGCCAGACCAAATGATCTATTGTTAGAAGTGCCACATGTGCGGTTGACTTGTCTATAGCAATGAAAACTCTTGTTGTTCTTCCTCCACCATGGTGGCTTGCATAAACTCTGCTGCCTTTATGGTGCATCGTCCAGTCTTAAAGAGCAATCTTCGCCCAGTGTTTGAGGTGCTCCCCCTCCCCCAGTGTTACCTCAGAGTGAAGGTATGGACTCACACACCCTCAGTTACAAAGTGAATTATTCTGTTTGTCTCTTTTATATGTCGCTCAAAGCTCCGCCGACGGTTTAGATGCATACCATCTATTTATCATGTAAATACTTTATTTATCTACCTATTTATCTATTTATTTATTCACCCTATTTTTGTGTATTTATTGAAGACTTGCTTATTTGTTAATTATCATGTATTTATTTATTGTTTATAATTTAAAAAATGAACATCCATTGACCTTGTAAGATGCTGCTGATCTTCAAAGAAAAATGTTTATATGCATGAAAACTGTAGAGAGTCCATGGGACTTAGTTTTTTAAAGAGGAACAATGTACAGTACCAGTGTTAGGAGACTTCAAACGAATGAATGCAGAATTAACTTTTTGTTTTTTCGTGGCAATAACTTTACTGACACAGCAACTGACATGTATAACAATCACAGCTGTCCTGTTTTCAGTCGATTTAGGGCAATAAAAAGAAACGAAACACTAAAAAATATTCTCCATCTTGCTGTTTTCCAAAAGTCCACTGCCTCCTTGTGACTGGAGATTTTTTGTCCCTTTTTGTCTTTAAATCTCAGGCAATAAATAACTCCCAGAAATGGCGGCTACAACAGCGATGTGCATGTAGGCATCGCCATGAAAATGTAACACTATCCGTTATATAATAAGTTTGGTGTAATCTAGTTATACCAAGGTTTAAAAGGTGCAAAAGCAATAATGATAGTGATGCAGTAACTATGAGTAATACTCAATCCTTCATACAGCGAGTCCAAAACTGCTACAGGTGTGAATTCGACTGCTATTCTATAATATTATCATTATTATCATAATTGTCTCTTGTTTTACAAAGCAACCAGGTAAAAACAAATCTCTTCTGGCAGCTAAAAAGCAGGTGTGATTTGACTGAAATGCTAGAAGGTTACACAACAGGATTACAATAATTCTAATTAAGGTCACTGACATAATAAAGCATTAAAATATAGTTAAATTAAAAGTCACTACTGCTCCCGAATTATTCTGTGCAGTTAAAAAGCAAATCTCTGAGGTGTCAAAAGAGAGAATGGATGGAGGTATATACGTCTTAACCAGCACTAATGGAAATGATCTGGACGTGTACGGTCTTGATAGAGAAAGTTTTCAAGATTGTAGTAATAAAACGACGCGCTGTAATGCACTTCTAACTCCCCCATCATTTGCCCCTTCCTCGCGTCCCTCCCCTCCCTTACCGGCCGTCCCCGTCCCGTCCCAACTGCCTCTAAACAGACGCACCGAGGATGAGATGTGCTGAAGTGGGATTGGCGGAGGGTGGCGGAGTGTGGGAGGATAACAGGTGTTTGCAGACAGACTGCAGATAGGGAGCGTAATTGAGTCGGCGAGCGACCTCTAAGGGGAAGGTCAAGCGCCAGCAGGCAAATGCACTGTCAGCGATTTGCATATTCCAAATGGATGACACGATCGCGGTAATGCTGAGCTCGCCCTAAAAACAAAACAAAACACAAAAGTGAGGAGAAAAGAGGAGTTTCTGCTCTCGCCCTCTCCTCCCCGTTTCACCATCATCCTGTCAATGGTCGTCTAAGTGCTACAGCTGAATCACTGCATGAGAGCATCCAAACCACCTGTCTCCTGATTAACTTGCAGAACACACAGTTTGGCACGTCGCTGTATTGTTGAACTAATGCAGAAATCGCTTCTTCCTATAGATTCTTTTTTTTATACGTTTAATGTTTTACTGTGGGACAGAGATATAAGGCATCTCTGAAACCTGGGGACTGTGTTTTAATGAGGCAGATAAAAGCATTGAGATCATTAAAAACATCAATTGGAAATGTTACTGTCGGCTTGTATCTGAAACTGGCAGCATCACAGATCGTCCTCAGAGAAAATATTAAATAAGAAAAAGGAGGCACAATTTGAATCTAAACTTCTGGATTTAGATGTAGGGAAACATTGTTCCTCTTTGATGCTTTTTGTAAATATATCTGTAAATATATCACAGCAATAATATGACAATGCATGTAGACATTTAATTGCTCTTTTTCTATTCATGTTGTCTTTTTTTTATTAAAAAGAAAAGACAAATACAGGTACCAATTGCAGTCTGGGTGGCCACGTGAATCAGGGAGTGTCTTGATTAAAAAGCTATCTGTTGTAAGTTACAGACAAAAAAAAACCTTCAAACTCTGTGTATTCTCAAAGATTTGATCATGTTCTGTATGATTTTTCTGTTCTTGTTTTCTTTTATTTATGTGCCCGGCTTGGCTGCGCAATGAAAAAGTGCCAAAAAGTATGATTTCCATGACAAAAGCCTTCAACATATGGTTGGCTGCTTGAAACCTTCCATATGGTCCTCAAAGAAAAAAAACTGATTAAGATTTTCCACTTTCTTTCTCACTCTCTCTCTCTCTCTCTCTCTTTCTCTCTTTCTATCTCTCTGTTCCAGCTGAGTATGAAGAAACTTAAGCCATGATTGCTGAGGGGTGTTTTGATTTATCTTGTTCTGCTACAATTAATAATGACAAAAATAGCAATGATAACGTTAATAAAAACAATAGCACAAGGAACCTACAAGTCCACTCTTGTTTCTTTTAAAAGTGTCAACTGTGATTTTATTAAAGGAGAAAAGGGTGTTTTTAAATTTTTTATCACTGAGAAAACACGCGCACACACACACACACACACACACACACACACACACACACACACACACACACACACACACACACACAAACACACACACACACACACACACACACACACACACACACACACACACACGATACCCTGCAGGTGCTCATTGACAGGCCAAACTGTTCATCCAATTTACTGTGTACAAGGTTTCTTACACCTTTTCTCATAATATATGTGTATGAAACACACTGAGAAAAATGGTGAATCTGGAATCTGTTTGGAATAGCCCTTAGTCAACATTATAGTTATGGCTATAATGTGCCATCAGCTGTAGCCTCCTCTGTCAATGTTTGATGAATTTTATGAGCTTTACTGTCAATTTACTAACTTTTAATTTTGCTGCTACGAGGCACAAAAGCGCCAAACATCCTTTTGTTTTTCGCAGCGACTGAGAACAGGAGCGGTCAGAGGACCTGACAACACCAATACAGCTTTGAATTAGAGTTCCTGAGATGTCGGCGTTATCAAAAGCGGAGGCATCTGTTCCACCGCTATTAAGCCCTTCCTGGTCATTAAATTTTAATGGAACATTGATTTTATGCTGGGACTACTCTTTCTGAGCGACTCAAAAGCCAGAGAAAAATATGGAACAAAATAAAAATGAATCATGACAGCGGACAGGGATTATTATTCTGGGGCTTTTCTTGATTGGTTTCCAGGGAATATACAACACTTGAATTCAATCGCTTGTGTCCTTCAGTGTCCTCCAGCAGCACAGCAGCAGTATAATGAGACAGCAGGCAGAGCAGAGCAGAGCAGGGACTCAGGAACAAGACACTTTGCTGCACTCTCATCTCTTCAGTGTGGGAAAGCACTGATTGCTGCCGTTATGTGCTTCTATGCTAGTTATGTCACTGAAACTAAATAAACTGTCATATCTGTATTCACAAGAGTCAAAAGACAAGTTTACAACCAAGTGTTGATTCTTGTGCACGCAGCTAACAGCTCGCAGTGCTGCAGATCAGGATGGTGCAGACCGCACATCAACATTCAAGTGCGGCGCTCGCTGAAACTTTACCCTGGCAGATGTTGTCCCTTATCAGATTTTATGATGAAAGTAAATAACTGATGTCATTACATGGCAATGGACTGTAAAATGGGGACCCATGCAATCCAATTACATCACCCGTGGGTGAGCTGTGTGTGTGTAACAACAGCAGCTATGAGTGATCAGCACTGTGAGGCAGGAGAGGAGACCGTGGCCTTTCATACATACATATCCCTGCAACACTCTACAGCACTCCCATCGCCACACACACTCAGAACATATCAAGTAAATTATTGAAAACAACCTGCAAAATTGAGCAAGCAACACTCTCACTTCAAAGATATTGACCTGAGAGCACCATCATCTTCTGAGCGACTCTCTGTCTGAGAGTAGATATAACTGCCTTCTGACGGGGTGAGGGGTTACCACGAGGTTACTGCACAGATCTACCAACAGCAGCAGATATACAGTTACTAAACAACACAAACTGGAGGAAGAAACATTGGATAATCACGATATTTATAGGAAAACAGGATTTATTCAAATTCTGAACTGCTACCCTGCACAACACATCATCTCTACTGCTAAGATGACAAAGAAACCATCTTCGTAATGAATGCTTTCCATTTCAAGTTCATCGTCAATAATAAGAATATTTGTTAGTTGCAGCCCCATAGTATACAATTTTGATCTGATACCATGCACAGGGAGATTATCTCAATTGCTAACATGACAACAGAGCTGAAACAATTAGTTGATGAATCGATTAGTCAATCAACAGATAATTATTCTACCAAAATTCTGATAATTGATTAATCAGTTCAGTTGTTTACTCAAGCTATAATCCCAAATATTTCCTAGTTCTACTGTAGCTTCTCAAATGTGAGTATTTGCTGCTATTTTGCTGCAAACTAGACATCTGAAGACGTCACTTTGTGCTCTCTGAACTTGTGATGGCAAAAAATATCTTTTTTGACATAGTAGACAATTAATCGATTCATTTAAAAAAATTGCACTCCTAAAAAATATGAATTAAATAATATATTCTTAATGCTGTCCATTTCAAATTCACTACTGAAAAAAAGTATTTTAGCTGGTGTCTCTCAGTTGCTCACAGGTGACGTAGCAAACAACATGCCATTTTAGTAATAAAAACTATCATTATTTAATTCAACACTCCTTGATCTGGTGCCGGCCTTCGCTCTGACCCTTCTCATACATCTGGCGCCATCTGTTGGCTGATCACCAACTGTCAGCATTAACAATCCAACAACAACAAGCTTTGTTTGTTGATAATGGTGCCATCGTTTCAACTGGATAATTCAAATAAAGCAGATATTCTGCTCTAGGCCATTTTATTTTCTCCTTGTTATAACCAATCTGCACGCATACTAACCAAAGTCACTCAACAAGAGGTTAGTAAAACCACTCGATTCAACCAGTCTGGGCCAACCAACTGTAACTGCCCCTTTAAGAGCTAACAGTTTGTCTTTTCACATTCTGCATCACAGGAGAGATGCTCATTAAAAGCGCCTCCATTCCTCACTGTTTCATCAAGTGAGACTGCCAAGCTCTTTAACTCAGTGTTCTTGATGTTTGTGCTGTTTGTGTAAAACCCATCTGTTTCCTCGTCTCTCTGTTGGCAGAGGGTCCACCTCATCCGTATGCTTCTCTTTTTGAAGTCATGTCAAAATCGCATTTTTATGCATCTAAGATATCCAACTTGTCATCAGTACTCAAGCAAAAGTCAAGGAGGGCATTCCTTAAATAGCTCCTTTTTTCTCTTCATATATAATACATGCAGAAACACGGGTAGCAAGGGAATTACAGATGTGATATTTATCATTTGTTTAAGACATAAATAAGATAATCTTAACGAGGCTTTTGTGGCTTTCTATGCTGATATTTAAGCTGCTCTAAAAGAAAGATAGACTACAGCTTAATCCACATCTAAATAACCTCACTCAGAAGCACCAGTTTTCTCTCTGGGTGAGCAATTTTATTTCAAGGCAAGGAGGATCATTAAACAGAAAACACGTTCTGGGCAGCCGTACTAGAAGGAGATAGTGCAGAAAATAATTTCATAGGTTTAGGCTTCGAGAGCCACCAGTGAATAATCAACATCAGTGAACAAATCAGCCACATATTCAGCCGCAAACACAGCAACATCCACTGCTGCTAAACCGTGTCATGATTTCAGACACATTCATCTATCACAATAGTTTGAAGACTGAAAATCTCCGTCAGAATAATTATCACTTTAAAAGCATGTCAACGTGTAAAAAAAAGGAGAAGGTATAAATAAATATAGCTCACTTCCCTGTCGGAAAGCTGGCAGGTAATTTTCTCCAGCTGCTCTAAATGTGACAATCCCACAGGGACTGAAATCTAATATTAACAGCAAATCATTATGTGGGAACTGTTCTTCCATGACCTGCCGTTGTACCTGTGTGACTAACTCAATCTAAGTAATTGAGATATGTTAGCAACTAGAATGCAGTCCTGCTGTGACAGCAGAGGGTCACGCAGAGTGTAGTGGGACTCCAAACACACCTCAGCACTGGAGATGATTTACATGTCTATACGCTTTGACTGACAGGCTCTCTTCTCTTCATGTGACGCTGGTTTCTTTTGGTGCGTGATGAAGTGGTTTTTGATTGACAGCAAAGAAACGAGTTGAAATTGACATTGTATAAAGTGGTGAATGCCCAGGGGGGATATGTCACCATACATATTTACTATACTGTAGTTATTCAAACAGAAACAATCAAGTCATGCAGCCAGCTGCACGATCCATGTCAGCATATTACAGTCTAATTGGAGTTTTTCAGTCGTTTTTACGCGACACTGGTGTCAACTAAATTGCTCATAAAGAAAAAAAAGCTGCAAATGTGAGGTGGCTTTCAAAGCAAAGCTGTTTTTGGGGAAATTATAAACAGATTGTTGCTGTTACTGCAAAACTATCACTTGAAAATGAGGCAAAAAAGTTGATTACATTCGCTGAAGCATCTAAATCACAGGGTGCCTTTTGTTCAGTTTTATTCCACAATGATATATAATGTCCTGTTAATGATTACATACTATATATAGACCTCCTTCATGTTGTAACTGATCCCCGTGTGACCAATTAATCAACATAAAAGGCACTGCCATTGTAGTTCAAAGTATTTGTAATAATTCAATATAATGGCCTTCCTCTACTGTCCAAGAAATCATTTTTAATTGTCTCATTAGAAGATGCTGTGGCTGTGGGTTGGAGAAAACAACAATAGTTCTGTTTCCGCTCCACTTCCACAGATCTTTGAAGCTTTCCACTTACCTGTGCAAAGCTGCGGGCCCAGACGTCCTTTTTGTAACCACAGCAACCTGGCTGGCTCTTTGAAATCCCTGCAAAAATAGAATATCACCAAGTGGTGCACTTTGATGGAGGAAGCCTATATCACGCAACAGTCGACAATACAAAACACTGACCTCATTAAAAACCATTGTCACCAAAGGATTCTGGGCTTGTAGCGACTCGTTTCAACTGCATGACTAATTGCTGGAGTGAATTTTAATGAGAAACAGTTTGGCCATGAAATTAATAAGTTAGCTTACAAAAAGGGGTAAAGTTTGTGTTTGGTACTACATGTACATGCCATGAAATACTACAACAGCTACCCCCAATACAGGCCTGTTTACATGCTAAGAAGCAGACCTTAATGTTCGGTTTGACAGTTCAAAAAACACAGTTAACATTGTTTTATCAGCTTGATGTTTCATGAATTTTTCTCATTTTATAAGAATTGCTTATTAACATGATTTTGATGACATGCTTCAGAAGTGTGCTGCAGAAAATGGCACATTACTTCTATTTGGGGTCTCAGAGACTCCAGCTGTAAAATATGGTTGAATACAGGGGATTTTCACATGCTCTTTATCTATGATTGGTGTCGACTTCGGTAATTGTAGTTTTATATCAATTTATTCATGAGAGGTCTAATTGACCTCAAACATATAAAGTCACCATTTAGGATAACATACTGTATGTTTCTTTGTCTGTGAATAACAATCAAAAGAAATATACAGTATTTGTTCATGCAAATCTGCAAGCCCAGTTTGTGACAGAGGGAAGGGTTACCACTGCTATACCGCTTTACAAATTGTGTTTTAATAAGGTTAGAAGAAAAGAAAACTTTACTGTATTGGTTCACTGTCATACCTCTCGTAGCATAATTTTCAGCAGCAGGAGGCAGCTGTTTTCAGCGAAAAATCCCTAAAAAAAACACTATACACCCCCTGCTCAGCACCAAACGGCAGTCATGGTTAGCAGCTAGCTAGCTGGTGAACATAGTGGAGCGTTTAGCTGCTAAAGAGACAAATATTACCCTCAGGAGTTGGTAAAGACCAAAAACAAAGCTAAAAATTGGACTTACATTCATCAGGTGGACAGAAACACGACTCCAAGTGAATGATAATGTTGCTCCATAACTGCTGAATGAAGAAGAAGAAAAGAAAACAGCATATTTAGAGGTAGAAATCATTAATTTTGCAGTTACTATTATCATTTTGACACAGAAGTGGGGCCTGTGGGATCCCAAACCATGAGGGAGTAAAGCCAATGTCAACAAAAGATGGGTTAGCTAAGTCTTTTCAAGTACTGCTAAACGTAATTAATGACTTTTCATCACTGATTACTGTACTCAATGTACAGTTAGAGTTAACTAACATTACTACCTTTTATATACCTGTGGGTATATAAAAAGCAATAGAGGAAAGAATATTTAAAGTGGCTATAATTGATATTTCTTATACTAAATGACAATGTGAAAATAATGTGAAAGGGGTCGCTCATAGTGATGAACCTACAGAGAATTATTATCTCAATCTGCAGCTCCCCTTCTCGGCTCTATTGAGCTTTATAGTGAGTTTCAGCTCATTGTTTAGCTGTCCAACCAAAAACTGTTTTGGTTCACTGTCACAGCTCTCACAGCATCATTTTCAGCCCAGCTGTTTTTCTGCCAAAAAGCTCTAAAAACCCACTGTAAACCACCTGCTCAGCACCAAACTGCAGTCATGGTTAGCAGCTAGCTAGCTAGCTGGTGAACATAGTGGAACGTTTAGCAGCTAAAGAGACAGATACTTCCCTCAGCAGTTGGTAGAGACCAAAAACAGAGCGAAAAGAGAGTGAATATTGGACTTACATTCATCAGATGGACAGTAACATGACTCCAAGGGAATGATAATGTTGCTCCATAACTGCTGAATATGTACCGTTAACTAAATAAGCAACAGTTTGCTAACAAGTTCATCACATCAACTTAAAAGATATGTCAGTGATGTGTTCACAGCTAGTTTCTGCTGCCCCCAAGTGGTAAAAAAAAACGGAATTATACTAATGTACTACTACTGTCTCTTAATATGACAACAGGCCAGTCTAACAACATTTATCTTGAATGCTAATGAAACAAACACGACGAAGTTTAACTAAGTTTAGCATGTTGAATGCCACATGTAAGCTAGTTCCATCTGACCAGAGAGGGTGTTGTACATTTGTGATTGACAGCGCGGAGGACCAATGAAAACCTTCCATTACGGACGACGTAAACAAATTAACTTCCAGGAAGTGAAGAAACTGCTCTACTGCATGCTCTACTGTCTGGAGGTAAATGTTTCGGTTGTGTCACAACACTCAAACAACACGGGTTAAACTGTATGTTTTATCCCGTAGAAACATGTCGATAACGTCCACTCAGTGTGACGGTAAAAACAACAAGTCGATTCACTCGGACAGCCTCGAGGAGGTTCATAACGTCCCGATGCACGTCATCATCAGACCGATTCCTTCAGTGCTGGATGAGCTGAAAGTTCAGAGTCTGATGAACACAATAAAGGTAACAGTGTTTATCTGCTCTATAAATGTGTGTCTGAGGACAAACCTGTACATTTTAAGGTGCTGTTAAGATACAGTAAAATGCCTGGCCTACAACACTGCTGTGAATTAGCTCCCCAATGTAAAATCACATTAATTTCAGGTTCACGTGCACATTGTGCTATTACCACTGTAATATGTATGGGAATATAGAGGTTTTATATTGACATAAAGAGTAGTTTCAATGATTTAACACATATTTTATACTTGAAATGATCTGTTCCATAACTTTCAATGTAATTTGCATTTAATTATTTTGCACATCTTGCATTATGTCCACCTCACACATGTATAGCCTGCTTTATATACGTAAAAAAACAACTCTCCCACTTTTTAAGTTATTGTTATAAGTATTGTATAGGTTTTTTTGCTCATTATTTAAGATATATTTTTTTTTGTTTTTTTGTTGCTGTTTTATCTTGTCTTTATACTCTAAGCTGTTTTCTGCCAGGATTAATAATAGTTTGGGGTTCAGTCTTTCTAAAATCTTGGCTATGGCCCTGGAATGCATTTTTATACATTCAACTACTCAATATTTTTTAAAGTTCTTCAAACAGGCTCCAACTCTACTAGCTAGAACATAGTGATAATAATCCAATAATTAAGCAGACTCTGAAAGAGACCATTCAGTATAATGAGTATTTTTACTTTTGAATCTTAAAGTACAATTTGCTCATAATAATTCTGAATTTTCACTTGAGTAAATTGGAGTAATGGTGTATTTTCCCATTTTGGTATTTCTAAGTAAAAGGTCTGAGTACCTCCACTACTGCCTATAATATAATATTCCTACAGGAGCATGTTTGTAGTAATGTTAAGTTACTCACTCATACTGTAGTTGCCCTCTTCATCATTACGGTATCATTTATTTTTTGTAAGATGGCAGTTTTTTCAAGACTTTTTTTGCAATACTTCCATAATATCTGTTGCACACTTGCTGTATGAATGAATTATCCATTTATCTTTCCGTCCAGGAGACAGCAGACATCAGCGTTGTTCCTCCAATCGATGTGCTCTGGATCAAAGGCAGAGAGGGGGGAAACTACTACTATTCTTTTGGAGGTTGTCACAGGTTTGCAGCGTATCAGAGGCTGAACGTGTTGACAATCCCAGCCAAGCTCATCAAATCAAACGTCTCAGACCTCAGCACTTACTTGGGGGCTTCGACGCCGGATCTGAGGTGACGCCGGAGCAGATTTTTGAGAGACTTGGCTCGAGGTGGCTCACACACACAGACACACACACACACACACACACACACACACACACACACACACACACAAACACACACACACACACACACACACACACACACACACACACACACACACACACACACACACACAGTTTGACTCTTTGGTTAAAGCTGGTGTTGCAGCTGGTGACTGCAGAGTAAAGGATTTACCAGCAGGGGGAAATGTAACTCTTTAGTTAAACACATGACATTTGTCATTTGAAACAACTGAAATGTAATTTAAAGGGTGAGTGTGTGTGTTTAAATTTCAGTTTTTTTTTTTAAATATACATTTTTACCAAGTTGATTGTCTGTCATTTAATAGCTTTAACCTTTAGTTGTACTTGCACATAAAAAGTAATTTAAATTATCCTTTTCCTGCAGTGATTTTCTTGTGCACTACAGCACCATCCTGCCATTTCTTTTTGTACAGCAAATGCAGAACTTATATTAGTAAGAGGACATAGCTGGCATGACATGACATAAGTGGCACTACACAGCAAGGATGGTTATTGTCGCAAATCTTGAGGCCTTTTTCACAGCAGACATTTTGGCTTGCCATAGTAGGAAAAGCACACGTGTACTAATAACATTAACATTAACTATGTCTCTGTTCTATTCAACTGTCCCAGTAAAGGCCTATGCACACCAAGTCCGATATTTCGTATAAAAATTTTTACACGCAGAAACATTGCACACTGAGTCCGATGCGTTTTATTATTCTATTTGTTGCGAAAATTCGCAATAAAAGACAAAACTGAACTAATTACGTGGGTGCAATGGATAGCGCTAGTTCCGATGGGGTTAATGAATGAATGACATTAGCAAGAAGCTATTGTTTAGCTGCCTAGAGCACAATCACTACTGTCTAATCTTTTGTACATCCTTTGTTTTGCAACCATCCCCGATTCTGAGCTGTTCTGCAATCAGCTGTCACAATCTTTAAATTCCACATCTCTGTATTCTTTTTTTTGTTTTTCATAAAGTGCTTTTTGCTGGGAGATGAAGTGAATGTTTATCAGCTATTTTGGATGATGATGTTTGCACGGACAGTGGCTCTGAGTGGTCAAACAACCCTCGTTGGCTTTTGACAGATGTGAAAAATGCAGGAAATCAAACCTGTTCCGAAAACTTTTATGAGTTGGTGTCTAAACGTCATTGACATAACATCGTATTTATTTTTAAATGTTCAACACTTTCGGATGAAAAATATGGACTCAAAGGCCTTAAACCATGACAATGTGACAGTGAGCCAGCATGTACAATACCAGGACCCTGAAACTGAAGCAGCTAAATGGAATTCAGTCATTAATTTTTTTATTCACACCTGTGCTTTTCTTGCTGTGACATGTCAAAATGTGTTCTGTGATTCAATGTTATTGAATCCACCAGTGGCTTTCCTTCAGGTGCACCTTTTGAGCTCCTTCTGTTGAGTTCTGGGTAAGATTTAAACATTTTCACACATTCAAGTTATTTTAGTCTGAAATTATATCAAAAGGTCCCTGTAGTCAGTTTTTTTTTTGTGGCACTAGTTTTAATTTTAGAAATCAAATGGTGCGGAGCTGCTTTGTGTGCAGCAACTGAATATGAGGAGGAAATGTGCATTATTTCAAAAACCTGCCTGTAAAAGTACTAATAATTAAGTTGGACCAAATGTTGCAACAAACTATCAAAACTTTATGAAATCTCACGCACAGTCAGCTTTTATTGTGATGTTTCAGACAGCACAAGAAGAAGGTGATAGAAAGGAGCCTATAGAGCAGATGGTTTACAGAAGGAGTCAGGTGTTATGAGAACATCAGGCTGACAGCGTCTTGTGTCAAAATGCAAGATGTTGTCAAGTCTTGCTGAGTCTTCCCCTTCTTCCCGTCATCAGTCTTTCTTACTCGTCGTATCTGGATCCCTCATGTAACCTTCCAGCTTCCAGTCTTGCTGCTGTTGTCAGTTCATATGAAAAACCTCCTAACCAAAGCCTTTTCAAACTTCCTCAAAGTGCCATCACATGAAATCATACAAATTTGTGTAAAAAATAATCAGATTGGGGGCTTACTCTTCATACTATAGTTCCTTTAAGAGTACAAATGTGTTCCACTTACACTAAATAACATAAATAGCAGCCTTTTGTCTTCCTTAAACATGCAAAACAGTGGTGATAATAGTTTGTTCTGCTGTGATGAATAATCTTGAAGTACATGTTTGTTGTTGGTACCGACCTTGAGACCGGCCCTGCTTATTAAATCAGGTTTGTTCCCTTGCTCCTCCGTCCTGGAGGAAGGAACTGTAGGTTTGCAGAATAATGTAAGTAAACTATACATCACAGAGACAAGATCTTTCCGACACCAACGCCTTCAGGAGCTGCTTGATGGTCTCCCTTTGTGGCCATCAAGGAAATGCAGGGAGACCCGAGGGCAGCTTTTACGAACCGGCCCTGCAGGACTCTAAATGTCTCCTCTGAATCGTCGCGTGTGAGAAGACTTCCTGTGGCTCGCTCACTGTCTAGAAGTAACCATATCCTCAAAGGGATTTTGACACGCAACACCGGTATGAAAAAATACATTGCACCTGTTGCTTCGGGGGAGCGGTTTCCATGGGTGGTTCTCTGTACGCTTTATCTTTGAGGGTTTAAACAGATCAAGGGGGTTTAGGGGGCTAAGAGGAGGAAGTGTTTGTGGCCGTTTTCACAAATGGATTGTGGCCGTGTCAATTCTCGTATATTTTTTTTGCAGTTTGCAGTTGTATTGCTCAGTGATGACTGCTTGTGGTGATTACTTTGTGTTTACTTGAGATTTAATGCCGTAATGATGCTCTAAGCGGGGTTTGATTTTCTCTGCTAGGTATAGTTTCTCTCATGCAACATCATTACAAAACAAAAGATACATTTTGAATTACTGTAACCAAGAATAATATGACTAATGACGGAAGAATATAAAACTAAGTGAATTGATATTGACAAAGATTTTTTGTGTGTATTTTGTGTGTACAAAAAGTTAAAATGGTTCAGACTAGGGCTGTCACTATATCAGCTTTTTACTACATGATTATCGTGGCCAAAAGAATTCACAATAATGATAATATCGTGATATCCATAGAAAATTTAAAATAAATTATAATGCTATCAGTCAAATTCATCTTGAATTTTGTTTATTGTGCATTTTGTCTCTTTTTTGGCAAATTAATTGCACTGATTGATTTAAGAGGCACTGGATTATTTACAGGATATAATTTTATTTGTATTATATATATATCTAAGCAGCAACTTAGTTTGTGCATGATGTATATGTAGATTATTATACTGTAGTTAGAAGCAGGCAAGAGACATGACCAACCTTAAGTATAAAAAAGCTTGTTAAAAATGATTTTTAAGCATTGATTAAGGATGAGACTGGAACTTGGAATTGTCTCGTACTGTATGCACCTCATTCATTTGAGACACAGTTATTATTTTAAGTCCGTTTCTGATTAGAACAAGTTTGTATCCATGTCTGCAACACCTAACCATCAACTATCCTGGTTTAACTTGAGATCAGAGTGATTATATCGCATTTATGATACAGAGAGGATCACTCATTCCTCTACAGGCACTTGCAAGACTGTCTGCAGTGACATTTTTCTCTACTTTTGGCATCCCACCAAATTTTATTACTTACAGGATGTCTCTTGATCTTGTACACATCTGTTCCATATATTGTTCAAATTTATAAGATTACTTGCTCTATTAGATTTTACTATAACCAGGTTGAAATAAAACAGACAAATCTGCCAGCCTGTTTAATATTTTACAAGCCTGCTCTTTCATCTTTTTTTTTTATTATGGCAGATTTCTCTTGGGATTTATAATTGTTTTAAAGGTGATAAACATTGATATAAAGAGCTTTTCCCTCTGTCTTCTAATCACTGCTGAGTCTATGAAGTGATCCAGTGGCAGAATAAAACCACATCACAAGGCTGTACTAATTTGGTTCTGGCTCTCCTGTAGAATCTGTCTACATTTAAAATACAGCTAAAGAAATGATCTCTGGTTAGCCAGCTCAACCATTTGTTCCACTCAGGGAGGCATTACAACCAAATCCTCTTGAAGGAGTTGAGGTGTTTGAGGCGATGGCGACTTCTCACAGCTTCCTATCCGGAATTCCTTCAGACTACCGGTGGCTGCAGGCGTGTAATTTGTGCCAGATTTGCAATGCCGTATCCACCCTCTGACCTCACCACTGTGTGCTCTGTGCAGCGGTGGAGGAAGTATTCAGATCCTTTATTTAAATAAAAGTACTGACACTGTAAAAATACTCAAATACAAGTAAAAGTCCTGCTTTGAAAGTTTTACTTAATAAAAGTATTAACGCTACACTGTAAAAAATACTCCAATACAAGTATAAGTCTTGCATTGAAAGTTTTACTGAAGTAAAAGTATGTAAGTATAATCAGGAAAATGTACTTAAAAGTAAAAGTACTCAATTCAGAGAAATGTCCCCTGTGACTGTTATACTTAGATATATTATACCATTAGATTATTATTACTCGTGCATTAATGTAAAAGCAGGATTTTACTCTTGTAGCTGTTTGAGGTGGAGCTCATTTTTAGCTAGTTTGTATAGGACTAACACTAATGATTATTATCATTATGGATTCATCTGCTGATTTTCTCCATTAACCGATTGTTTCGGTTGTAAAAATTCAGAAAATAGTGAGAAATACTGTCATAATTACCCATAGCCCAAAGTGACACCTTCACAATGTTTGTTTTCTCCAACCAACAGTCCAAATCTCAACATTTTTACAAAATAAATTCAAATATTAAAAAAAGAAGCAGCAAATCTTCACATTTGTGAAGCTGGAACCATGAAATGTTTTTGCATGAAGAATGACGTAATGATTATCTAAATAGTTGCCAATAAATTTTCCGTCAATCGATAAATCATTTCAGCTGTACTTGTATATTTTCATGTGTTTTGTGTGCAAACAAATCTTCATTTGTAAAGTGACTGCATCTGTCAAATACTGTAATTTTAGTGGAGTAAAAACTACAAGTACCTAAAATATGTACTTAAACACAATGCTTGAATAAATGTACTTGCTTTGTGAAAGTGTACATTAATAGCAAAAGGTTGTATCTCACACAAGCTTCAAACTTCAGAGTGAGCCAGCCAGAGTGAGCATATTCAACCTGACAGGGCAACACAATAAAAGGACTGGTTGACTCATTAGAAGGCATTGTCTGTGGCCAAACATATTATTATGTACCTCACATCAGCTTTGTCCTCTAACAACACTGTTGACTTGAGCTGGAGGTGTAAGTCCAAAGTCCCTGCTGTGAAATCATCACACATCTGAGTCCACATGCAACAGACAAACCTGCTCGGCCAGGGAGGATGGAGATGCACCTACATGTTAACATGTGTGTCTACCAGCAATGTCCATGAACAGGACCCCAGCAGCTTAAGAAAAACAAATCTGTTACTAACAGATAACACGCTCATCCTACCAACCTATTTAACATACAAAGACTACCGACTTGGGACCCCAAGAATAAACTACTGTAAAAAACAACCATCATAACAAAATTGTTAACATATTTCTTCTCAAAACATTATTAGTTAAGTAATTAATGCCATCTGAAGAGAAGAAAAAAAACACATAATTATTATTTTAGTGTCTGTCTCCTTCAAAATGACTGACAGAGTGCCCCTACCCCCTACCCTGACCCATGACAAACATTTTATCTATCTATTCTATTTGATCTATTTTAACTACATAGGATGCAATTGAGTGCCCTTGACTACATTGGTCTTTTTAAAAAGTACTAAAACAGAAACAGGAAACAATGATATGAAGTCATTCGAAACAAATTGATTGACGAAGTCTTGAAAAATTGGAATGATAGAATATAGCACCTTTGAGATATGACGAAAAGTATACCTCTGGGGTCTGCAGGGACCCCAGTCTGTAGGATGACGGGGCCTAAACCATGATGCCACAGTACAGATCCCCTCTACACATGCTTTGCTAAACAAAGATGAGGGAAAATAGTGTACGGCCGTTGTTGTGTTTAATTTATGTTTGACCTAGGCTTTACCTCAACACAACGTTAGCCCTAACCCCAACCATTTTTTCTGCAACACCTGACCATAACCTACCCTAAGAGACAGGGGAGACAGACCTCCCAAATCCCATGACAAGAACAAAACCAACAGTGGGATAGTCATATCAGTCAATGCACTCCCAGCCTGTCTCTTGCTCTCAGCCTCAAACCCATTTGTTTAGACATAAATCTTTAAAACAAGGTCCTGATTTCATCATTTCAATTTTATAAAAGTCTATATAATTCCCTATAACCGCTGGGCACTGTGGTTTCTGGCAAACATTAGTCAGACAGAGGTAAATAGTGTATTTGTTGGGGACTATTTGCATGTCACACAGTGTGGATCACTGATGTGTTTTTTAATAGTTTTTGGACACCAATGGAGCTCAGAGGAATAAACTATATCCAGCTTTGGCTACAGAGGGAATACTTGTTAGTAGGATACATTTGTGGTTGTTTCTCAGATTTTATTGGGGTTGTTTGTCAGTAAGACAAATCTAGAATATCACCAGACTTGTCATTTTAAAGGGATGTAAGGGAAGGTAAGTAGATATAAGTAAATGTGTCAGCAGCAGAGGAAACCCAGAGAATAGAAAGTCGCTACTGCTCTCTGTCTTATTCACTCATTTCCAGTGTTGAGTCTGTTACTCAACAAACACTCAGTAGTGAGTGAAACAGTGGCATAATGTTTAACATTGCTAATTAAACACTTGTGGTGGGATATAACTAAGTACATTTACTCCAGTACTGTACTTAAATACAATTTTAATAATGATAATAATAATTGTACTGTCCTCCTAATGGTGTTTTCTGACCAAAATTAGACAGCCAGCCAAACTCCCTTTAATAAGCAACATGAGAGTCAGGATGTAGCTTTCTAGCTCCAGGTTTAATGCAGACTCTTGTGGAACATGTTGATATAGTGAAGAGGTAAAACTGAAACAATAGAAGCATACATCAAGTTACTTATATACAAATAGTAAATGAATAGACATATGTTTGCTAAACCACTGCATATAAAGCAACAATCACACAAACTGCTCAAGGTATACTAAATGTAAATTATAAGCATGCTACTGAGGCATGATGTACGGAACATGTCACATAGTATGAACACCTATCAGCCAGTATCTAGCATTAATATAATACAAACATAAAAACACCCCGTTGAAAATTTTCCTCAATACTGAAAGATAACCTTGCTAACAATGAAAAGTTACTTACAGGCAATGCTTACGATGGGGCAAATCGAAGGATTACAACGGATGTGGAACACCACGTTGATCTGCTGAGATCTCCCTTGCTACTGAAAAATGCGGTCCTACTTCCTGTTTCCTGTTGCTGTAATACCACATTTAACCAGAGTTGGTGCTAAAACAAACCAAAAAACCAGACTAACTGCCTGGAGGGCAGAACACTCCCCGCCTGGCTGCCATTATTACAAATTTACACTATCTTACACATTCACTTAACTTTCAGTCCTCTTCAGGCAAAAGAAGAATGACTTCTGAGACAGGTCTCAGGAATGTCTTTGGACTTCCCTGAGCTGTGGTCTTTACTTCGACCTTGCGCACCTTTCCATCCTGGCTTGGAAAGGTTGATGTTACCAGTGCCATGGGCCACTCGTTCCTTGCAGCTTGACTGTCTTTCAACAGCACTACATCACCTTCCTGTAGGTTGTGGTGATTCTCGACCCACTTACGGCAGACTCTGCAGTGTTGGGAGGTACTCGTGTCTCCATCGGGTCCAGAACATGCTGGCAAGGGCTTGCACCTGTCTCCATTGGCTTCGGTGGAGGTCCTTGTCTGACAAATCTCCAGGTAGAGGGGGAACACTAACCTTTTGCGTAAGCAGCATTGCAGGTGTCAAGATGAAGGGGGCATCTGGATCGGTAGAGACTGAAATGAGGGGTCTGGCGTTGATGATGGCAGAAACTTCGGACATGAGTCTGCACAAGACATCATGAGAGATGCGAATATGTTCTTGCAGCAGCATGGAGTGAAGTATTCAGCGAGCTACTCCAAACATTTGCTCCCAGGAGCCTCCCATGTGCGAAGAATGAGGGGGGTTGAACTCCCAGGAACAGCCCTGCTCACTCAGGTATCTCTGGATAGTGGGTCCTTGTTGCTGCTTGGTTAGTCCGAGCTCATTGCTCGCACCAACAAAGTTTGTTCCATAATCTGATCTCAGTTGCCTTGCAGGTCCACGGATTGCGAAGAATCGCCTGAGAGCGTTGATGCAACTGGAGGTGTCCAGGGACTCGATTACCTCGATATGTAGTGCTCTAGTGGTCATGCAGGTAAACAATATCGGCCAATGCTTGCTCTCAGCATGCCCACCTCTTGTGCGCCTTGAAGTGACCTTCCAAGGCCCAAAGACATCAAATCCCTCATAGGTGAATGGGGGAGATGTGCTGAGCTGTTCGGGTGGCAAGTCTGCCATGGTTTGCACCTCTATCTTGCCACGGAGCTTCCGACAGTTGACACACTTGTGTACGACTGAGCTGATGAGCCTTTTGCATCCAGTGATCCACAGGCCAGAAGATCTGATGGCCCCTTCGGTGAAAATGGCGACCTTGATGTTTCACCTGCTTGTGGTGGTGGCATACTAGCAGGGTTGAGATGTAGCTGTGTTTAGGTTGAACCAGGGGGTTCTTCTCAGCATGTTCAAGTGGTGCATGTTTGAGTCTGCCTCCAATTCTCATGAGGCCTTCGACAAGCACAGGACTGAGTTTGAAGAGTGGGGTGCTCCTGGGCAGGGTTTTGCCATCAGCGAGGGCAGAGAATTCCACTGGGAACGCTTCTTTTTGGACTGCATTTATGATGACGTCCATAGCTTGAGAAAGCTCGTCAGGAGTGTTGGGATGACTGCACAAATGCTACCCCCTACATTCTTTGGCATGGTCTGTAGACTTGTGAGATCAAGCTATATGGATGAGGAAGGCAACAGCTCTCAATAGTGAGTCCCATGTAGAGAAGCGCTTGAACCGGTCCGTGCTGAGGTTTTGCCTCTGAACTTGTGTGTGTAAGCTTGACGCCTCAAGCCGCACTTCGACGTCAAGTTCTGGACTGATGAGTTCAAAGGACTCAGGTTTCTCTTGCAGGCCCTCATATGGTTTATGAAGGAAGGCTGGTCCGCTGAGCCATGTCATTTTTGCAAGGTGGGATGCAGGGACGGCCCTGGACGCATGATCAGCCGGATTGTGCTCTGTTGGTACGTAGAACCACTGCTCTGTCTTGGCCGACTGACGTATACGCTGGACTCTGTTGTGCACATACACGTAGAAGCGCTTTACCTCATTATGTATGTATCCGAGAACTACTCTGCTATCACAGTAAAACTTTACAGCATCCATCTTGAGATCGATCTCATCAAGGATAAGCTCTGCCATCTCAACTGCCAGGACTGCAGCACAAAGTTTGAGCCTAGGGATGGTAGGCTCAGACTGGGGAACAAGCTTGTCTTTACCTAGGATATAGCCGACATTGCTGTTCCCATCCTTGTCGATAGCCCTGAGGTAAGCCAATGCACCGATAGCTTTGGTGGAGCCATCGTCTTGCCTTGGAGAGGGAATCCGGTGTGTAGACGCGTGGAATATGCAGACGCTTCAACTCCTGGAGTGAGTCTCGCCAGACTACCCACTCGCTCCGTTTCTCCTCCAGGAGTGGAGCATCCCAATCGAATGTGTCGCTGGTGAGTTCCCGCAGTAGAGCTCTTCCTTGTACAGTGACTGGAGAGACCAGACCGAGGGGGTCGAAGACACTGTTTACGGTGGACAGAACCCCACGTCGCGTGAATGGCTTGTCACCCACTGACACTCTGAAGTTGAACGCATCATTAGCTATCTCCCGGCACAACCCAAGACTACGCTGTATAGATGTGGTATCTCCGCTGAGGTCCAAATCCTTTATGCTCTGGTGGGAAAGCCTTCATTACAGCTGGACTGTTGGAGGCAATCTTGTGGAGGCGGAGATGTGACTCAGCAAGAGTAGCTTGGGTCCTCTGGAGAAGACTGATAGCCTCTGTGTCAGTGGGCAGGGACATGAGTACGTCGTCCACGTAGAAGTGTCTCTCTACAACCTGTTGTGTGTCTATACCATGGTCATGTTCACCCTCTTTAGCAGCACGTCTAAGTCCATAGATGGCAATGGAAGGCGAAGGGCTATTGCCAAAAACATGGACCTTCATCCGGTACTCGATGATGTCTTTTGTCGGGTCATTATCCCTGAACCATAAGAACTTGAGGAAGTTGCGTTGGTCCTCTCTGACAAGAAAGCAGTGCATCCAAAGACTATAGTTAATACAAAACGCTGCTGCCAGGCTTTTAACTCGTACCAAGAGAAGTGACCATATCACACCAATCCTTGCTGCCCTTCACTGGTTACCTGTGAGTTTTAGAATTGATTTTAAGATTTTACTGCTTGTTTTTAAAGCCTTGAATGGTCTGGCTCCTGTCTATATCTGTGATTTGCTGACACCCTATGAGCCTGATAGATGCTTGAGATCCTCTGACAGGGCCCTACTAACAGTTCCAAAATCCAAAGGTGACCGGGCTTTTGCCGTCCGGGTCCCTCAGCTGTGGAACTCCCTAGGATCTCAGGCAGGTTAACTCAGTATCTTCCTTTAAATCTCTTCTTAAGACTGACTTTTATATTATGGCTTTTTCTTAACTGATGGTGCACTGTTGTAACTATTTATGTGATTTTATTTTGTATTTATATGAGTTTATTTTGTTTAGATTTTAAGTTCTGGGATTTAATTATTTGTATCATGCTTTTATTGGAAAGCACTTTGTAACCTTGTTTTGAAAGGTGCTTTATAAATAAAATTATTATTATCATTATTCTCTAACACGTGGTTCTTGACGGTGTTCACACTTGGCTTGTGGACGTTCCCAAGGCATACTTCCCCAACTACAACCAAGCCCAAATCCAATCTCTGAGCAAAGGAGGCATTGTGTGAACCGTTAACCTGCTGTCTCACATTATGTACTCTTACAATGTCTCTCCCTAGCAAAAGGAAGATTTGGGCGTTTGGATCAAGCTCCGGGATGGGATCTGCCACAGCCTTCAGATTGGGATGGAAGAGAGCTACCTTTGGAGTTGGTACTGCTGACCTGTTAGTGGGAATTTGATTGCATTCGATCAGTGGTGGTAACGTGAGGGTAGATCCTCCATTCGCTGGCTCAATTTGGAAGCCTTCCGCCGTCCTGCCAGACATGTCTACGATTCCAGCACATGTTCTTAATGAGTAAGGAAAAGAGTGGCTCTTGACATCAAATAGTTCAAAGAATTCTGTCCTTGCCAATGAGCGGTTGCTCTGGTCATCAAGTATGGCATACATATTGATTGCCTTGTCACGCTGCCCCTGGGGAAACACTCGAACCAGACATATTTTAGAGCAGGACATTGCTGGCTGCCCTTCCCCACAAATCTCAGTGCAGTGTGAGGTGACAGTAGGTGCAGACGTAAGATCTTCTCCCTCCTCGCTGTGCTCTGGTGCCAGGGTTGAAACTTTAGGTGCCTGAGGTGCTGGACCAGGATGCATGGCTGTGATGTGGGGATCACTCTTACACTCGCTGCATTTCACAGAGACTTAACAGTCCTTGGCTAATGGGAGATTGATGCACAACACCTGTAGCATATCCCATTTTCACGGAGGAAGGTCTTTCTCTCATCAAGTGGTTTCGCTCTGAATCCACGGCACTTCCTTAGTGGGTGTGGTTTGTGATGGATTGGACAGTTCTTTCCTGGATTCTCAGCTTGCTTTGGACAGATGTTTGTGTCATGTTCAGTGTCTGGGGAGATGTCTGTCTTGTGGACCGATACTGGGATTCTCCCTGTCCGATAGACTGGTTTATCTCTCACAGGGGGACTGCTATTGCTGAGGAGAGCAAAGCTTGGGTCGTTCCTGATCTGTGCTTCATAGCAGATTAATCTTGCGAAGAAGGAGAATGGGGGAAAAAGGCTATTATGTTTGTCTTTGACTGATGCCACGAGCGGTATCCAGGAAGGCCAACCCGGGTAGGTATCCGTCTTCCTTTGCAGACTGAAACTCCATAAGGAGGTCTCCAAGCTCATTAAGTTTGATATGGTCCTTACTGGAGATCCTAGGAAACATATCCAGTTTCTTGAAAAGAACAATTTCAATTACCTCAGGTGAAGCATAACACTTACTCAGTCTATCCCACGCTTTCTTCAGTGCTGCCTCAAGACTGTTGACATGCGCCTGACGAATTCTCCTGACATGGTGATGATTCCTGCCTAGCCACTTGGTCAAGAGGTCCAATTCTTCGCTGGCTGTAAGGTCGAGACCTCTAATGGCATTGAGGAAGGAAGACTGCCATGTCCTAAAGCTCTCAGGTCGGTCATCAAACTGGTTGAGTCCTGTAGTCACTAGCTCCTGACGTGTTAAGTACTTAACAAAGTCTGTCATCACAGGGTTCTCAACTGGGTCAGCTAATGTGGTGTGGTAATGAGGAGTATAGGGTTGAGCTGAAGGGTTCATATTTCGGGTATGTGGCTTAGTGTGTTGCCTATTTTTGTCCCGATAGGTCTTGTTGGCATGGGAAAGTGCTTTGAAGGGCGTCCAGTGAAAAGACGTGGCATGCTCTTCAGGCAATTTGACAGGCTTCTGGGTAGCGGGGTTAGATTGAAAAACCCCATATCGGCTTTCCCACGTGACTAGGCTGTCTTCAGGTTGAATGGGTGAAGATGCCGGGACATCATGACATGAGGTTATATGTAACTCATTCTGTTGTTTTACATATGCACTTGTGCGATCGTCAATCTCTCTTACTAAAGACATTTCACTGCCCTTGCCGCCAGGTGCTCTAACCTGCTCTTTTGCTGCCTCCAAGACCTCTGCCTGTGCTATGGCAGCAGCTGCTTCTCTCTGAAGAGCCAAAGCTCCCAATTCAGCATCCAGTCTCGCCTTTTCCAGAAGCGCCTTTGCATCCTCCGTTCTCTGTCTCGCCTCTCTCTCAGCCTGCTGCAGTTTTAGCTTAACTTCTTTCTCGGCCTGCTCCAGTTTTAGCTTAGCCTCTCTCTCTGCAAATGATGCACGTACACATGCTGCTTCTGCCCTTGCACTGGCCCTTGCTGCTGCACTGGGTGAAGATGCAGATGTGTGGTCGCTGCTTGCGCTGACTTGAGAGGTTTTGTCATTCTCTTTGGCTGGGTCCATGATGCAGTTTTACATGCTGGGTTTGATCTGATGTAATGGTTGACGTTGCACCAGCTGGCCACTTGCCTTTTTACTGTACTGTCCTCCTAATGGTGTTTTCTAACCAAAATTAGACAGCCAGCCCATCTCCCTTTAATAAGCAACACGAGAGTCAGGATGTAGCTTTCTAGCTCCAGGTTTAATGCAGACTCTTGTGGAACATGTTGATATAGTGAAGAGGTAAAACTGAAACAACAGAAACATACATCGAGTTACTTATATACAAATCGTAAATGAATAGACATATGTTTGCTAAACCACTGCATATAAAGCCACAATCACACAAGCTGCTCAAGGTATACTAAATGTAAATTATATGCATGCTACTGAGGCATGATGTGTGGAACATATCACATAGTATGAACACCTATCAGCCAGTATCTAGCATTAATATAATACAAACATAAAAACACCCCGTTGATGACAAATATTCCTCAATACCGAAAGATAACCTTGCTAACAATGAAAAGTTACTTACAGGCAATGCTTACGATGGGGCAAATCGAAAGATTACAACGGATTTGGAACACCATGTTGATCTGCTGAGATCTCCCTTGCTACTGAAAAATGCGGCCCTACTTCCTGTTTCCTGTTGCTGTACTACCACATTTAACTAGAGTCAGTGCTAAAATAAACCCAAAAACCAGACTAACTGCCTGGAGGGCAGAACAATAATAATAATAATTTAAATTTATATAGCGCTTTTCTGGAACTCAAAGACGCTTAACAATATAAACGGGAAGCGATTTGAGACAAACAGCAGACAAATGACACACACAGGCGCACACTCATACACGCATACACACAAATGGGTAAGGGGGGGGACTAGGAGTAGTCAGAGGAGAATAGATGGGTCTTGAGGCGGGACTGAAAGAGTGAGAGGGATTCAGAGTCCCTGATGTGTTGAGGGAGGGAGTTCCAAAGCCTGGGAGCTGCCCTGGAGAATGCTCTTCTTTTTGACATACTTGTGCTTTTTGACATACTTGTGCTTTACTTGAGTATTTCCATTTTATGTTACTTTATACTTCTACTTCATTGCCTTTCAGAGGGGGATATTGTACTTTTTACTGCACTACATTTATTTGATAATTACGAGTTACTTTTTTTTTTTTTAAATTAAAAAACATATAATACAGTATGTTGAGTGAGCTGGTCATTGTTCCTTCGGGGCGATGCAAGGCAGGGCGCCCTGTCTGGGTTTATTTCACAACACTGACCCACTAGCTGTACATTATCCTGCTTATTACACGGCTATTTACTTCAGGAATCAATAATTTGACACAAAAACTGTCCGCCAGACATTAGAACGGCGCCCATAGCAACGGTCTGCTATAAAGAAAAAACAGATCGTAGAACGCTGTGATTGGCCAATCAGAATCGAGTATTCAACAAAGCCGGGTAATAAGCTTATATAATATGACAGTAATATACTACTAATCTATAATATTCTATGGTAATAGAACACTGTGAAAGGAGCCATTCTGCATAATGAGTACTTTTACTTTTGATACATTAAAGGTGCAGTGTGTTAGTAGGATTTGGCGGCATCTAGCGGTGAGGTTGCAGATTGCAACCAACTGAAACTGTTCCCGTGTGCCAAGCGTGTAGGAGAACTACGGTCGCCGACGCAAACATGTGAAAACGCGAATGTCCCTATCTAGAGCCAGTGTTTGGTTTGTCCGTTCTGGGCTACTGTAGAAACATGGCGGCCAGCTCTGTGAAGAGGACCCACTCCCTATGTAGATATAAACAGCTCATTCTAAGCCAACGAAAACACAATGACTTGTATTTTCAGGTGATGATACATTAAAGAAAACATACTTATTAATATTATATTCCATTTCAGCCAATAGATCCATCTAAATGCTACTCACTGTTCCTTTAAAGCTGCAGTAGCTAGAAATGGAGCAAATATGATTAAAAAAAGTTGTTTTTATAAAACGGTCACTATATCCTGACAGTAGTGCATTAGACAGGTAATTTGAAAAAATCATGTGCCTCTGTGTCCTCCGGTGCTTCTAATGGCATCTGCAAGATTTCACACACCGGAGGAAAACAACCAGTCAGAGCTGATCTGAGTCTGCAGTCCAGCTTCCGTCCCAGAGAGCCACGAGTCAATCACTTGCGAACTCCGATCAAATGGTCAAACTAGGCAGCGCTGATCAAATATGAATCAATAATCTGTTACTGTAATGCCTATTTCTCGCCTCAAATGTTTTCAGAGACATCTTGTAGTGTACTGTTTAGCTGTAAAATGAGAAGGTTTGTGACCCGGCAGCCATGTTGAATTTTTGCCCAATGATGCCAAAAAATTGGCGCCTACTGAAACTTTAAATACATTTTGCTGATAATGCTTATGTACTTTTACCTAAGTAACATTTATAATTCAGGACTTTTACTTGCAATGGAGTATTTTTAGACTATGATATTTCTACTTTTACTTAAGGAAAGAATCTTAGTACTTCTTCCAACACTGAGAAACACAAAGTACAGTTGAGGCTGATGGGAACGTCATTTGCTTTGCAAGTCATATTGGACTAATAAAAGCGTTCATATGATGATGGCACTAGATGAAAAGTCAAGGCATCACCAAAGTTAATACAATTCATCCTAAAGGGGACATGAATGTGCGGCACCAAATTTCATGACAATCCATCCAATAGTCGTCGAGACATTTCAGTCAAACGTCAGAGCATCACCAAAGTCATTAAGATTCATCCTCTTGGGAACATGAATGTGGGTACCAAAGTTCATGAGAATCCATCTTGGATATCAGACAGACTGACATTGCCATCTATAAAAGGCGGAACATGCAACAGTGCAGAGATAGAAACCCTTCCTCAGACAGAGCTGCTGCTGTTCTCAGAGATCTCTGAAGCACAACAACACAGGACTCAGTGGGTGGCAAACCCAACATGCTGTCGCCTCATCAGTATGGATAAATGGATCTACTTCTTCTGGACGAGCAAAAGAGCGTTTCACAGCTCCGTGAAATAAGAGAGTTCTTCTAAGAACGCTTCAACTTCTGTCTTTAGCCTCAAGTCATCACACCCAAACTGGTTCACATGCCACACAAATACACACTATAAATTCACAGTGAGTCTTCATGGGTCCTTGTAAATGTAATAAACCACACGGCAGCAGATTGTCGGAGACTTGCAACATAATTTGGTTTGCTGGTAGTTGGGGGATTTGTTGACCTTTAATGTGTTAATACTGCATCATATCAGATATCACAACAAACTAAAATCAGTTTGTGTATCTTTCAGAGCTCATAATGTTTTTAATTAACTTTTACGATGTTAAATCTCTGGAGGGACTCCTTATTTTTGCTAACTGAGATATTCACGCAGCCTTTGCTGCTGCAGATACCTTTGTTTGCTTCTTGTCCTCTGTAAGACCTCAGAGCTCCTTCAGCAGACAGTTTTGGTGTCTGATGTCTGACTGTTGATGCAGCTGAGGCACTCTGAAGTGGTTGAATGTGGCTGGAGGAGACCAAATCGTCCATTTGCCACTGTTTTGTTTTTCTGAACTCAGGGCAGCAAGCAAATAAATCCTTGCAATTCCAGGATCATCTGCTCACTGTTTATTTACTCACACTTAACTTTCTCCTGCTGCTCCTGTAGGCCTTTAAATATGGCGACTTAACAGTATTTACTCCAACTAATCTAAGCCTGTTGTGCTATAGTGATAAAAGGTCTAATATGAAGCCAGGCTTCCTGAAAAAAAATATTCAAATTAAAGAACTTCTTACATTTGACTCGACAATTTCCATTGGAAATTTGAGAATTGCCAAGACAAACAGAATTTACATGCAGTTCTCCAAACACCTGCACAATTATATGTTGATGTCGAGTAAAGCTGAAGTGTTGTGTAGATTTTGGTCCAGTAGTTTACCAGCGAACAAAAACAAACCGCAGTGGGTGGCAGCGCCGTAAACATGTCACAAGACAGTAAACTGTAAAATAACTGAAAGGCAAACTTTAGTCCACGAATGCCATTAAAGGACTTTACATTTGAACTTTTTGAGTTTATAATCATGCCCCTGGCCTAGAAACATTCACTTTACACTTCATCCTTTACATAAAGTACAGATGATACTAAGTACATTTACTCATATACTGTAATTAAGTACAACTTTGAGGTACTTGTACTTTACTTGAGCACATTTCTTTGGCAAATCTTATTATTTTTTGTTCCAATACTTGTATTTGACAGCTATACTGTAGTTAAACATTTACATAGAAAACATTTGATCAGTTTATAAAAAAGATGCCAGAATAAACTAGCCAGCATTATATTGCATAAAGTAGTTAAAAATCAGGTCCAGCTTGACCAGTGACAACACTAAGAGTCTACTTACACATCAATGCATGAGTAATTATAATATAATATTCAATAATATTCCACTCAGTGGGGGTATTCTGCATAATGAGCACTTTTACTTTTTATATATTTTGCTGCTAACATGTACTTCTCAAGAATGCAGGACTTCTACTTGTAATGGAGTATTTTTACTGGTTTATTGCTGCCTTTAAACTTTATAACTTGCTGATATACTGTGTCTTGCAATAGTTACAATATTTTTCTTTTTTTTAAATAAAATAGAATCTCTAATCACTTTTAAAGTGTGGAAAACAACGACAACAAAATTGCCCCAAAAATTACACAGTGACAATGTTTCTTTAATATTTCTACAGGTAGTCCCAGTGTCCTGTGATAATAGTATCACTTACTTTATCTTTTAATGTATCCCTGTAATATTCATGTATCATTTTGGTACATTTATGATTTCTAATAATTTGGCCTATTATATGATTAGTTATTATTTGTGAGTCTTGAGAGTTTACTGTAACAGATTGTGCTGCTGCTGCTGCTGGCAGCTCCTCCCATCCAGCTATAAGAGCCCAGCTGACCAGGTACTCAGCGTCCATCCCTGAAACAGGCCAGTCCAAACAGACTGGTGAAAAGTCGGTCAGCTTTATTAAAAACGTCTGGTTTTGCTGGTTACAGCTGGTTACATGCAGCCTTTCCGCCACACTGAGATGCAGGATCGGTCCCCGAGTTTGTTCTCTGTCTGATCTAACAGAGGATTTGGAGCCGGACCGGGACCCGTGTAACTTTGTAAAGATGACTTTCGCCATGCTGCGGCCTGTGGCGACACACTTGATCTACTCAGACTTCACCATCACGTCCGAGGACGATGAAAACCGCAGCGAGAGCGACGGCAGCTCGGAGCAAAGTTACTGTGACTCCATCGAGAAACGAAGAAGGATTTCGCGCAAACTGGAGGGAGAGTCCCCGGTGGTGGTGAAACAGAGGAGCGCAGCCAACGCCAGGGAGAGAGGCAGGACCCAGAGTGTCAACACCGCGTTCACAGCTCTACGGACTCTCATACCCACCGAGCCGGTGGACAGAAAGCTCTCCAAGATTGAAACGCTTCGACTGGCGTCCAGCTACATTTCCCATCTGGCCAACGTGCTTCTCCTCGGGGACGGCGGCGCTGCTGATGGACAGCCGTGCCTCGGCGCGGTTCATGCACAAGGAGAGAGCGGGGCGCAGCAGCCGCGAACCATCTGCACCTTCTGTTTGAGCAACCAGAGGAAAGGGGTAAATGCTGTTTAAATCCATATACGAAAACCGGCTTAAAATCCAGTTGTTCTTAAATACAACTGATGTGTTAAATGTGCTAAATATATCAAAGCGAACACGTTTTATTTGTCTTGATCATGCTTTTTGAGAAGCTTTCGTCTAATGCAGCATCTGTTTATCCTACAAATCGTGACCACTTTTGTGTAACTCCATTATTTTGTCTTGGATTCTGTGCGTAAAAAGCACTTTTACGCACAGCACATGTCTTGGCACTCGCTGTAAATTCCTCACACAGTCAGACTCAGATGGGTTTTTATTTATATTTTTGACTACTGTGAGAACTATAGTGCAAAACAAAGTGATATATAACATAATTAGTGGCTTACTCTTGCATTTGGAATTTAATGTGACATCAAAAAGTGAAGTGTAATTATGTCTTTATTTCCCTAAAAATACAACGACTTCTGGTGAAGTTCAGGCAAATATTGTTGAATATTTATATGACAGACTTTTCTCTTTTTTCCAGATAAAGGATGGCAAAGACTGTTTAAAAATGCGAGGCCTGGGTCCGCTGCGAATGAGACGCTGACTGGAGGCCAGTGAACGATTAGCAACCTGAAAATCCTCAAAAGACTTTCTCAGGGAAGAGTCAGAGCTGGTGTTACATAGCGCACACACACATACACACACATGCTGGATCTAATGATGGAACCAAAGAAGAGACTATTTATACTTGACTGAGAAATGTAAGCATAAGCCTTTCAAAGATGCAGTGCGTTTGTTTGAAACTTATGAGTTTTTGTCCCTTTTTTTTTACCCCTGAAAGTTTTAAATAAAATATATTTTATCAAAATAAAAGCAGTTATTTTCCTGATTCCCAACTAGAAACACACATGCGCCATGAAAAGTTAGTTGTGTCAAAAATATTTCAGATTATCATAACTAATGACTAGGACATTGATGCAAAACTAAATACATGCAGAGTATATTGATGAAATGGACAAAAGTAAAAAATAGAAAATGTTTATTTCTGGGACCAACGGTCTTTTGAGACTTTCTCTGTTTCAAGCTGGGTGACATTTTAGAAAAAGAAGAAAGAAGCTCAACTGTTGGTTGGAAACATACATAAATGACAAAATTGACAACTTAAATTTCTAAGAAGAAACTTTCTTGGTTTGACACCTAAATGCACAATTAACAAACTGTATTTTATCTTCATTTTGCAAATATCTACTTTCTTAACGACCAACTTAGTGGTATAAAATGGCTTTATGGAAAGATGTCTCTCTCAAACACATTTCCACTGTTTCAAGTAATGTTGCCAAGATATTGTTTATGAAGCCTGCAGCGCCTCAGCAAAGATTCAAGGTTTCTGGTGTCAGTGGCTGCTGTATTTTTTTCCAGATCTCACGATTGGTGTTTTTTGAAGTCTGTTATCGATTAGTCACGGCAAATAGTAGCCCACACTCTGCTCGGAGCCCCCAACACAGCTGTTGGTATGTCAGAGGGATAAATCACTGCTGTGGGTCCGATGGACAGGGAGAGACGGGGTGAGAGGTCAGAGGTCACAGTGGAGCACAGAGAGTGAAACCCTGCTGACGTGTAATCATGGAAAAATTATGCAAATATAATGCTGTCGTTGATCCTGAAGAAAACTCTCTGTGATTTTATATTAGTGGATTAGTTCATGTGTCAGGAGAGAAGACTCACTCTGAAGTTCAGGCTCTTACTGTCACTATCAACATGACAGATAATCTTATTTATTTTCTTACAATTAGCTGCAATGATTTGTTGGCTTTTTACTTTTATATTCTCTTGCAACATGGTCACCATTGCACAGAGATGATTCAGACCTTTTTCACTTGGAAACATTTCATATCTGCTGCAGCAAAAGCAGCCCAGTCTCTGCGGGCCTCTCTCTGTCTTCTCCAGTCTGTAAAAGCCACTGCAGTGATCGGTCCAACAGGCGGATTGTAGCTCAGACACGCAGACAGCTGAGCCCAGGTTCCTGTCTGGCATCGCTCTGAATCCGACTGCGAGCCTGGTCCTCAGAATGACAGAGGGAGGCTCCCCGGTTACACAGGAGGCTGTATGAAAAGTGAATTTGAAGGCAGTTAAAGGTGCATGCTGGGGGTCCGAGCTTCCCTCCATCCCTCCCTCCCCCCTCCCCCACCTTCCCTGTCAGGCTAATTGGAATTTGCTGTGCTAAGTCCTCCATGCTCGGGGCACCAGGGCCTACTCAAACGGCTCCCAGAGGCTCCCCCCGGCAGGAAGACGTCACGGAGGCACAGGAAGGGAAAACAACGCACAGCCGACCTCTCTGAGGTACTCTCTGTGCGGCGGGCTTTGGGTCAGCGCCAGTCTTGACTTCATCCGGCGCTGGGACCCAGATGTACAGCTCTCTGGTGGCGCTTTTCAGCGCGAACGAACCGAATAGTGAGTTTTCAACCAATTCGGAAGTTTTTTTTTCCAAGATGACAGATAACAAATTGATGGCAGAGCCAATCAGAGGAAAGGAGGGAGAAATAAGGTCAGCATGGATCTGTTTAACATGTCTGACAGGCGAGGATCCACCTGGGGACCACTGCAAAGGTTTACTACTTCGCTTTGGTGAGTTTTTCCTCTTCCGCGGACGCTCATATCTCTTAATCCCAAAAGAGATTTTGAGCAGGAAGAATTTCAGCGGAGATGAAATGAAGCTAGACATCACATCCTCCTCCTGCTCCCAGTTTTATGACCTGAGATGAAAAATGACCTTGATAGTTTATTGTTCTGGGAAAGATAGAAAAAGAAAACAACAACACTTGTTACTTAGCTGTTCTGCTATCTGTAATTTCATATAAATAAATATAAATCTAAGCAGCACAGAGACCAAAAAGAGAGGGAGAGAGATGCTTTTTGCTTCCATCCATCCTCTGGCCTGCACACTGAAAATCACTGGGTTCAAAATTAACCACCAGTACAATACTGGGTTAACTTTACCCAGTACCAATGGGTGGTTTTGACCCAGCGGTAGTGTTATTTTCATATTACAGTTGAGTTATTTACCCAAACTAAAATATGATCAACAAGCTCAAGTTTTACCTTTAAACTGTTACAAATTGACTGTTAGTTGTACAAAATGATGTTTGTGTGACATTAAAAACTGCAAAGGATACACATTAATAACAATTTGTAACAAATAATGACCGGTAAGCAGTAATGAATGTAACTCCACTACATTTCAGAGGGCAATATTGTGCTTTTACGACACTACATGTATTTGACACTTACAGTTACTAGTTACTTTCTACATAAAAACACATGATATAATACAGTACTACTAATCTACTCAGTAGTATAAAAAGTATCTACATTGGCTCCACATTAACCAACTGCAACATTAAAATGCTCTTGCATGTATTTGTTAGTGATATATATATATTTGAAGGAAAAGCCATACTTTTATTCGGCACCTTTGTAAAAGCTCTGTGGATGTATTTGTCTACATAAAAATGTTATCAATAAGACCTTTAATGCTGAAAATATAGACAAGATTTGATTATGGTTTTCAGAAGATATATGTCCGGATTTGGATGCAAGATGGCTGCACTGCAGCAATAAAGTTCAATAAAGTTTAATTGTACAATAAAATAACCCCTTTAGAGTAAACCTAAAACTAAGATTGAGTATGTAAAATGTGTCTTCTTTATGTTGCCCATTGAGAAGCTCAGTGCTTTATCGTACGTTACAGATTGCAGTTTAGTGTTCTTGTTTCGACCTTTGCAGAGAGTTATTTGTGCATAAATGTAGAAGAAACCGACATAATGAAACCTCTACAGCCCTTCATGTTGATTGACTAACAGTTATTGATCTGAACAAATAGAAGAGGAAGCATTCAGGAAACACTATTGTTGAGCAACGGCTCTATGCAAACACAAATCACTGCTCTGTTGCTCAAACGTGTTCCTGTCTTTGCCTCTCCAAAAAAAAAAAAAGAAAGCTAAAATAGATGATCCAGGAACGGGAAGGATGTAAAGAGTTTTTTCAGCATCATCTGGGAGCGCTGTCCTGATTCCCAGATGGATGCTTACCGTCAGCAGTTTGTAGTCTTGCCAGAGAGCTCTTGTTAGAAATAAACCTGCACATGGTAATATTTTAATAGCTTCTGCTCTCACAGTCTGTTTCAAACCCTAACTGGCTGGGGAGATGGCCCCTCGCTCCACCTGCATGTCAAAGATATTAATGGTCCTGAGTCACTTTGTGGCTCAGATACCTCGCTTCCGATTTTACTGAACATGACCACTTTTTCCAAAAGGAGGAGGAGGACGTGTGTCTGCCCGGCAGTCAGCTGAGCCTCTGTGGGGGAGAAAAGCCTGTCTGAGGAGGCGGCTGGGCTGTGTCTCCTCAAACATACAAGAACAATTGTTTTCATGTGCCAGAGAGTTTGGCAAGGCCTTCAGACAGAGGGAGGATGATGGAGGGCTGTGCAGTGGATAGGATGGGCGGGTTGGGGGGAGCTGGTTAGAGGAAATCCCAGAGAAGAAATTAGGGAACAATACAGATCGTCGTAACACGGCTCTGTTCTGCTGCAGGCTCAGACAATCAAGCTCCAACACTCAGCAGCAGCCTGCCAAAGCCCAGAGGCAGAGGTGAGAATCCAGTAATACAGACTGAAAGGGGTTTTTGTTGCTTCCTTAAACAAACAATTGCACAGGCAGTGTGATGAAGCTCTGCAGCCTCACAAAGACAGGAATCCTTTCAGCCAGTTACAGGCATATTCAGTAGTACAGAACAAATGTATTATCCAGATCAAACTGGAGAAAAAAATCATATATTCTCGGTGAATATATGGCATCTCTGACTGCATACATTTATTATATTGTATGTTTGAGTTGTGTGTGTGTGAGAGTGAGTGTAAATTAGAAGAGGAATCAATTTACCAATATATTAGGCTTAGGTTGTCTTTGTTAAGAGATTTTCAATTTAAGGTAGTAGTGTTTTCCAGAGTTTCTTTGGTCATTCTGCCTTAAAGGTGCTCTATACGGTTTTCAGAGCATTAATATAGCAGCAAACAACTATTTTGTATGTGAAGATATAGAGGAGTAATCTCTACCAGAACAGAGAATGAATTCGCTCTCCCTCTGTGTGTGTTGTAATCAGAGCTTCTCCACGCGTTGTTGACATAGCCGGGCAACCGCATGTGCCTTTTAGTGCATGTGTGCGTGCCCTCAGGGCATGAAATACCGATGCTTTGTCACGGCCGTTCGATACCGACGAACCCTTTTGCGTTGGTATGAGACGCACCGGGCTTTCCATTAACTACAATGTAAACCCATTCGCGTCAATATTAAAGGCTCAGGGAAAGAGACACGCCAAGCGGGTGGGAGATGTGATGGATGGGTCCAACCCAAGGACCAAGATCCAACCCAAGACTTTCATCCAGGAGACTGCTGTTCGCATTCTGTGCATGAAGTTTCACTTTCACGTTACAATCAGCTGTTCGATCATGTCCCGTGTTCATAACGTTCAGTGTCATTTTCTCTGTACAGATGTAGTAATTTTAAGCTCAAACATGTTGATTTTCCTAAACTTAACTATAGTGGTTTTATTGCCTAAACCTAAGTAAGTGTTTTTGTATAATTTACAACATTAAGCATGTGTTTACTGCGACCAAAAAGTGACGCAAAGGGCTCTGCCAAAGCGTCAGAGTATGACGAGTTGGGATGAGAACGTGTTGGTGTGCCCCACTGGCTAACAGCCGCCGCTCCGCAATGTTCCCATATGGCAGTTATAGCTGATAACGCTGTCCCGACCGACAGCGTCGACGCTGAAGGGTAGCACCCAACCTCTTCCTGTTAGCTCTGTTAACTCTGTTGCAGTTGTTTCCATTGTTTGTACTGTTAGCACCGTTAGCTGCGAGCCGCCGACTCAGCTGTCGCCATCTTGAGATATGTAGGGAGGAAATCCCTCTGCTCTGAATCATGGCTAAAAGGTAACACGCAAATTGCGAAACTCTCGCAAGATGGTTAAGGTTAAGCATTGACCTTAAGGTTAGGATAGGTCATTGGGCAGCAAGTCTCGCAAGAGTTTTTTGCAAGTTTTTACACATTTTCACAATTTGCGGGTTACCTTCTAGACACGACCCTCTGAATATCAAATTTAGTATTTTTTAAAGTGCTACTAGCTAACTACTAATTAACTAACTAACTAACTAGCTATAAGTACCTATTTATGGTGGCAATATGCAAAAAAGGGCACAAAAGAGACTGTATTTCCTGGGGAGGTTTATTGTTTGTAATGTTGACAGAAAACTGATTGTGTTATTTTACAGATCCATCCTCGAGTCAGTCCTGACCTTCGAAACAGGAATGAAATGGTCAAGATTGTCAAGGTGGCGAGTAAAATCACTGGTGAGTGAAAGCTTTCTGTGTCAGACATTTTTCATAACAAATCTGAATTTGAGGAATTTTACATCCTCTCCTTGTCAGAAATACAGGTCTCTAAAGATGAGGTGCAACAGCTCAAAATGTTAATTTATCCCATGTGTGATAAATGCTCCTTTACCATAAACTGCCTCTTGGGTCCCCTTCAGCTTGTCCCTATCCTTATTATGGCAGTTTGTCTATATCACATTGACCTTTTATTGTATTCTGTATTGCGTGTACAGTACAAGTCTTCAATTGTCTTATTGTGTTTTTATTATGTTTATGTTTTATGTTTTTATGCTTCCTTGCTGCTGAAAGAATTTCCTCTTGTAGGACAATAACGATCTTATGGAACTGAAGAAAAAGAAGAAGGATTTGATTTGGTTTCAGTTAAAGGTTTTGGTGTTAAATTATAGCTAGAACTATCTCAAAATATCAGCTTCTCCTGCACTGAAACATTGGTAGTGTTAAGGTCCATCAAAGAGCTACAGTATATATCCGTCCAACCCCGGTAAACATGAACAGTCTTCATGGGAAAGTCTCCGTGTACAGGACCTGTGGGAGAGAGACGGCGGAACCATTGGGACATTTCATTTCAGCAAACAGAGGATTTCCTCAATCAGAGGCTAAAGAGTGCGCAGTGAACAACCTCGCTGACAGAAACATGGAGACCTACGCTAGCAGCTGGGCGTGCTAACAACCTCTGGGATTTACTGTGGCATGCAACACCCTTTAACTACAGCACAGAGAGCATACATCCACAATCACACCAACAATTAAACCTTCAGAGTATCACAACTTTGATAAGTCTTTACTATTTCCTTTTAACACATAGTTTGTATAACTGTAAAAGTCCCTTGTGCTTGATTAAGATGTTTTAATAAATGCAGCACAGAACATCTGCAATGACTAATGAGTGAGAGATATTTAAAAAATGTGTGGAGCATCATGCTTTTGTATTTGCTGCGTATTTCTCATGCTGAGATTACTCCATGTCATAAATCTAAAACCGCTCACAGCTGCAGTTACCAGTGTCCAATAGGAAGCGGCCGAAAAAATCCTCATTTCCACTGATGTTCTGTGTTAACATCAGTAGATTTCTACGTCCCTGCGCTCGCCGTGCCAGCTGCTGCTGAAAGAGGCATTGTTTAATGCAGATGGTGGAATCCAAAGACCTCACTCTTCCCTTTTCCATAAAGCCGGTCTGCTATTAATAACCATATATCGACCTCCTTTGTCAACAAGAGCGACACATACAAATAATATGCTTGAAGGGAGACAATGGGGAGTTCTCTGCGATGAAAACAACAGGATGAGCCAGACTCATAAGAGTGTGTGTGTGTGTGTGTGTGTGTGTGTGAGATTGATGTGAGCCTCCAGACAGTCAGTCTCTTGGAGAAACATCTCACTGACCCACTTAGAGCCAAACACTTTTCAATTTTTTTTATTATCCTATAATTTGTCATCTTAATTCTTACTCATTACATGTATAGTATTCATTAGGTCTGTCATTTGATTAAAATATTTAATCGCGATTAATCGCATGATTGTCCATAATTAATCGCAAATTAATCACATTTTTTATCTGTTCAAAATGTACATTAAAGGGGGATTTGTCAAGTATTTAACACTCTTATCTCTTACTCTTGTATGTGTATATTTATTATTGGAAATCAATTGAAAACACAAAACAATGACAAATATTGTCCAGAAACCCTCACAGGTACTGCATTTAGCATAAAAAATATGCTCAAATCATAACATGGCAAACTCAAGCCCAACAGGCAACAACACCTGTCAGTGTGTCAGTGCGCTGACTTGACTATGACTTGCCCCAAACTGCATGTGATTATCATAAAATGTGCATGTCTGTAAAGGGGAGACTTGTGGGTACCAATAGAACCAATTTTTATTCACATATCTTGAGGTCAGAGGTCAAGGGACCCCTTTGAAAATTGCCGTGACAGTTTTACCTCATTAAAATTTAGTGTAACTTTGGAAGAATATTTAGCCTCCTTCGTGACGAGCTAGTATGACATGGTTACATGGTACATGGTATCGCGCTAACTTTGACAGCCCTAGTATTCATACATGTCCGCTGTCTTCTGTTGCCTTACTGTTGTTTGTTTGTTTGTTTGTTTGTTTGTTTGTATACGATCCTCTCTGGTTGAAATCGTCTGTTTCACTTTGTTGCACCCGTAACTACGCCCAACTGTGATGTAACAGTGTACCTGCACACCCTGGAGTACACTTCTACATCACTGCGGCAAGGTAAGATTTTCTGTCACTTTTCATGTGAACAACCGAGTCCAGCATGTCTTGTGTTTTTTTCACTCTTTAAACTACGTCACCACACATCCCGACAACTTTCTTTGAGCGTTTAATGTTGATGCGGATGGGTTTACATTGTAGTTACTTGAAAACCTGGTGCGTCTCATACAGACGCTAAAGGGTGCCTTGTGTGTCGCCAAGGGCCATGGCAAAGCATTGTAATTAACGCCCTGGGTATGAGAAGCAGTATAGCAGTATAGTTCTTCCATAAGGTTGGTGGACTCACAAGACTCAGAGACAGATTTCAGTCAAAATTGAATCAGCAGAGGCCGGGATACCCTCACTTTGAATCTCTATCATTGTCCCAAAACACTGGATCCTACAATTTCATGCAACTCATCTTGTTGTCTTTAATTAGACCCTCTTTTAAACCCCACACTTTGTAATGTAGCCTTTCTGTTATAATTTCAAGCCTCAAGCCCAAGCTGAGATAAACCTGATGACATCAATCACAGAGGACATTATACAACTGACTCTCTGTGGAATACACTAAATACCTGTGTAAAATTGGTGTAACTCCCCTTCAAATTACTCTCTAAGCTGCGTTGCTGAAAAAAATCCTCTAGAGCAACAAAGATCTGAACTGAACTGAACCATGGGCGTTAAGGAAGTGACAAATGTTTTGTCGGAAAAAAAAACTGTCTGACTATGAGTTACAGTAATAACACATTAATTATGCACTGCTCTCAAGCACCACGTGGTGGCATATTTTCTCAGACAATGAAAGCCTCCTACAGTAATAATACCCTCTGCTCAAATGTGGCCCCTTTTACAGGAAACTGACTGCATTTCGAGTGAAGTGAAAACAATACCTGTTACAGCTAACTTAAGTGACGGATGAAGTGTAAATCATGTCCCAGAAGGTATTGTTCATTAAGGTGAGTTAAGTCTGCCTTTATACAATTATAAAATTCAAACGTTTTATTCATATCTTATTGATCATTTCCTTCAGTAGACAAACAAAAGTAGTTTAGTTGATCTATGCTGTTGTACACTAATAGAACATATCCGTGGTTTGATTATCTCAGCTGCTGTTGCTGCATTACGCAACCCAGAGTCGACCAGAAAGTCATGCAAACTGCTATGAAGATGTTCAAGTGATGTGTCCAGATAAAGACATTGACAGCATAGATTTCATCTCTGTTGCATGGTACAAGGTCAGTGAAGAATTTCATAAATAGTTTCATCTTGTGTGTCAGTGACTTTCATTTAATCTGATGTGGATATACTGTATACGAATGACTTTTTGTTCGTTACTTTAAAACAGCTCAACAAACTGCAGAAACTTGGCATCATCAGGATGAGTAAAGATAACAAGACCACGCAGTACTACAACTTCACTCGTTCATTCAAACCCGGGTTTGGTGAGAAACACAGTCTGTTGCTCCCTAGGGTGACGCCCGAAGACTCGGGCACCTACGAGTGTGAAATCAGTGCAAATGTAGGGGGTCAAAATAAGAATCTGGAAGTCAACCTGACGGTTCACGGTAAGCCTTGAATTTAATTTCTACCACACTTGGCAGAATATACACATATACTCAATTGAAGCATCTGAACCAAGCTACACACATATTGACACGTTTTTTGATATCTCTAAATTTGGGATTTCTAATGCAGTGACAATGTTTATGGCAGCTGCAAAGTGTAACAGGTTATGTCCCTTCATATTTGACAGTTAAAGTTACAGTATGCAAGTTGCAACCTGTGAGTTGCTTGAACTGTAAATAAACACCTACAAGATTGGAATTAAACTCTTGATGATGATAGTAGTGGAGGGTTAAATACATGACTAATGCTCAAAAATCAAGAGTGTTTTGGAGTTTTTTTGGTTACAGCTTTTGAAGATGCACCAAAATCGAGAGCTTTGTCAAAATAATGTGTCTATTTAAACAGTTTGACAGACAAAGCAACGTATATTTTTTTAATTCATTCAAGTTTATGACCCAAACTTCTACTTGAACCTCATTTCTGCATCTGCAAACAGTCACGGAATGTGCCGAGCCACTTCAAAAAGCCGGAAACACCCTTAAAGTTTATCCATCTCCTCAAACACACAATATTTTCCTTTCCACTGTGACAGTTATGCATTTTCCCTTCATACATATTCTACCATTCATTAAAAAAACGTCTACCAAAAGACATATGTTACCTCTGCTTGATAAAATAATTCATATATCAGATATAATCATAATTTCAGTGTAAAACTTTGGTCAAATTGTCTGCTAAACTTTTTGAAGGAATAATGTTTAATCGTCTATGAGATCTATCTGCACTGAAGTATCTATTTTATACACGGATTTCTTCTATTTTTGTCTGAATACAGCGTGTGTGACCCAGGCTGACCTGACAACAACAACAACGACACCTGAGTTTAACACGACTCAGCCCGACCTGCTCTGCCACAAACAAGTGGAGGACCTGCCAGTCATGTGGAGCGTTATAGGCTACCTGGCAGTGGGCCTCGCCAAAATCATTTTATCTCTCATCAGCATTCAGGTAAATAAACTCTATTTTTCTTCACGCACTGTATGGATTTGTCACAGGTTATGAAGCAAAAGTGGTCATGTCAATTTATTTATTGACCACATGGCCAAAGTGCTTTATAGATAGATAATTAGAATGAAAATAAATGGGAATGTATAATGGAGAGGAGGAATTGGTCAGAAGTTTTAAGAGGTGTGGAGGTGGAATAAGGGAGATACTACTGATCAATGCTAAAAACATATAAAAGAGAGAAAAGATTTTATTTACGCAATACATCTAAAGTGAAAATCCATTTTACAGACAAAATTACTGTACTTTAAATTCGTAAGAATCAAAAGTGGCACAGAGATTTATTGCATGGTCATGGACATTTGCAAATTTGAGGCGTTAAATATTAAATGTCCCATATTATGCTCATTTTCAGGTTCATACTAGTATTTTATTACACGGCTTTGTTGAATATTCGATTCTGATTGGTCAATCACGGCATTCTACAGTCTTTTATTTCTTTATAGCAGACCGCTGCTATGTATAACAGACCAGTGCTATGGACGTAGTTCTGATGTCGAACTCTGGCGGACCGTTTCTTTGTCAAATTATTGATTTATTAAGTAAGTAGCAGTGTAATAATTGCGATAATGTACAGCGGGTCATTGTTGTGAAATAATCCCCTTCAGGGCGATGCAAGACCGCACTTGGCGTTGGGGTCCACCCCTCTGCTTTATTTCACAATAATGACTGGCTCGCTGTACATTATACCTTACTTGTGTTTCCTCTAGAACATGTTTACATGCTGTAATGTTAAGATAAACTTTATTTTTCTCATAGGCCTGCTGTCTGTCTGAATATACCTGTATTTACCCTCTGTTGGAAATGCTGTGTTTTAGCGCATTTCAACGGAATTGCATTGCTAGGCAACAGCTGGGGTCCATGTTTACTTCCTGTCAGCTGATGTCATTCACATACGCTGCAACCGGAAATAAAGTGGGACACATTTAGAATGTTTACGTTTAAAACTGAGAAATGGTTTATAGATATTGAACAGTTGTGACATCACAAATTTACAGAAATCCTGACAGCTTGTTTCAAAGGCACAGTTTCTGAATACAGGCTGTGTGTATTTCTCTGTGGATTCAGCGTTTCGATACTTTCACAGTATTTATACAGCACTTAAACCTGCTTTATGATAAAAAAGAAATGAAAATCTCACTTTTTACAATATAGGACCTTTAAGACATCTGTGTCTTCCTTTTATTTAGCAAGAAAAGTTTTTGTCATTCACTATTTGACAATTAAAACCCTGGACTTTCCCTGGTTTTGAAGGGGAATTACAGCTCTATAACAGTGTTTTCTAAAAACAGCCCTTTGTGGAAGCATCATTTGAATTAGATGGGGCCATAAATGGAGCCTTGAGGTACACCACAAGAGACAGATGCAGCAGAGAAGCAAATCACCTCAATCCAAGTCGTTTCTTTGCCTGAACCTAACCAAACCATATCGCTGTCACATCATAAAACAGATTTTGTGTTCATCAGGGATTTGTAAAAGTTATGGAGGGCACAGTAAAATGATGTTACCCTGCTGATGGAGGCGTCAGATCATTTTGTATGTGTTGTTCTAGAGGGCATGGACAAACAACGTATTTTGGTATTTAATTTGGAAGACTTGTTGGTCTGTCCCACAGTTTAAAGCTGAAGTAAGCGAGATTGGCGCAAATATGATTTAAAAAAGTTATTTTTAGAAAATGGCCACTATATATCGTGATATCGTGATATATCAGTAGTACATGAAACAGGTAACCTGAAAGAAATCATGTTCCTCTGTGTCCTACTGTGTCCTCCGGTGCTCCTAACAGCATCTGAAAGATTTCACTTACCGGAGGAAAACAAGGTCCGTCCAGCTGCCGTCTATGAGAGCCGGCTGTCAATCACTGGCGAACTCCGACCAAACTGTCAAACTAGGCCGCGCTGATCAAATATGAATCAATATTCTGTTACTGTAATGCCTATTTCTCTCCTCAAATGTTTTCAGAATCATCTTGTAGTGTACTGTTTAGCTGTAAAATGAGAAAGTTTGTGACGCAGCCGCCATTGTAAAATCTGTTGAAGGAAGCCAAGTTCTGGTCACATGCATAGCCAATAGGAACGCTCCCTGTCTCTGAAATGACCTGTGATTGGTCAAAGTCTGCCGTCATGGGCTAGATTTTCTAAAGCCTGAAAACAGAGCCATGAGGAGGAGCAGAAGTCTAGTTATCTCTCAGAACACTTGAATTACAATATGCTGAAAGATTATTATGGAATTTTTGCCCAATGATGCCAAAAATATACTGCCTACTGCCACTTTAAAGGACCAGTGTGTTACAATTAGGGGGATCTATTGGCATAATTGGATGGTTTTCTTATCAACTGAAAATAAGAATAGTTGTGTTGTCGATACCTTAGAATGAGCCTTTTATATCTACATAGGAAGTGGGTCCTCTACACGGAGTCCGCCATGTTGCACCGCCATGTTTCTACAGTAGCCTAGAACGGACAAACCAAACTCTGTTAACTTTTCCTGCTTGGGCCGGAGCCGATAACAATACTCGCTCCCACCCGCCGCTCTCTCTCTCTTGCTTCACCACTCACTTCACACATACACACGCTCTACACACTGGAGAGGACCATTCGCGTTTTTGGCCACCGGAGCTCTCCAACACGCTTTGCACACGGGAGAGGCTTCAGTTGGTTGCAATCTCCTCACCTTACCGCCAGATCCTACACACTGCACATTTTACTGGTACACCTGTAAAATCTAATGCAATCAAATACAACAGCTCAGCCATAAATTCTACATTTACAAAGACAATAATTATTTGGATTATATTGTTTTTGTTGACACTGTCAGAGAGGTATTAATTGATCTATATTTTATTATTGAGGCTATAATTTGCAGTGGTGTTGAACTGGACTGCATTATATTTAGACATGTTTCTAATGATTTGCCGACCCCATGTATATGAGGGGGAGGAATATTAGAAAGACATTTCAATATATAAAGTCCAGTACAACACCACCACTAACTACGGCCTCGATAATAAGCATATAGTTAAATGAATACCTCTCTGACAGTGTCAACAAACACTGAGCATTATTATCTTTGTAAAGGTAGAATTTATGGCTGAGCTGTTGCATTGGATTGCATTAGACCAGGGGTGCCCACACTTTTTCAGCATGCGAGCTACTTATAAAATGACCAAGTCAAAATGATCTACCTACTATAAAAATGCAAAACATATATTTATTTATAAATATATTGAGTATTCTTTATATGTACAATATATGTTGGTGTACCTTGCATAACTGCATGAACCCATATTGTACAATATAACTCTGTACATTTTTTGTCATTACCTTACTCTGATGACTTGCACTGAATGGAATCAGCTAGGGATGCATAGTCCGGACAGTAGCTGCTGATAGCCAGCCTCAAGCACACTTCCAAATGATCATCAGTCAAGGTGGAACGGTATTTGGACTTAATAATCTTCATGTGGGACAAGGCTGACTCGCATAAATAAGTGGAGCCGAATAATGCAGTCATGGAGGTAGCACATTTCCTCATGTTGGGGTACTTTTCCTCTGTGAGTAAGTTCCAGAACTGTCCATGAGCCCTGGACTTAAGCTGAATGTCAGTTTGTAGTGTCAAAATCTCATCCTCCACTCCAGATGAGTTCAGGTGAAACAGTGTTGCAATTTTTGATGCGAGTGAATCAACCTCAGCATCTTCCCGAAAAGGGTAGCACATGAATGTAGCGACTGGCTCCAGTAAAACAAACAAACAAAATGCGCTTGTTTGCGCATGCGTGGTGACCCATGTGTCAGAAAAGATCAGATGTCAGACTGGCTGCCCTGTATGTCAATCAAGTGACAAATTTCATAGTGAGGATGGATGATAGGCTGACGTCTATTTATTTTTTTAATTTTTTTTTTTTTTAATTTTTAATTTTTAATTTTTTTTTTTTAATTTTTTTTTTTTTTTAATGCCATGCGATCTACCCACACTACCTTCGCGATCGACCAGTAGATCGCGATCGACGTATTGGGCACCCCTGCATTAGACTGTATGGGTGTACATAATAAAGTGGCCAGGGAGGGTACTTTTTAAAAGGAGGTATACATGATCAGATGTGTTATTGTAACCAGAACTTTGGCTTGCTCCACCGGACACTGAAATCATGCAGCATTAAGTTTTTTTTTATATATATACAGTATATATGTTTAGTGTGAAAACCCCATATCCTGTTGATGAGTAATGCTCTATGTCTCAGTAGGAATTTGACACCTTTTACAATATGAAGTTGTGTTTGTGGATAGACCGTAGGCGAGCTGACTCCTGCTCTGAGACACCATTTCCTCTAACAGCAGCCTGTCTCCACATTTAGGTTTTTCTTTCTAACGTACATTGTGGGTGTGTTCTTCTTTCCAGTTTAACAATTCGCTGAATTGATTGGTTTTGTGCTGTTTTTTCTCTTTTTGTGGTCGTTCAGGTTATTCAAGCTGTTTGCATGAGGTCTTCAAGACGACAGCAGCACAAGTGGTGAAGCTGAGATCATGTAAATAGACACAAAAATCCATTCAATCAATCAAATCAAGTGATTTTATTTTTGCATTTATTATTTATTGTACTTCGTTTTCAGAGATATTCATGTATTTTTTTCTTTTCCAGTTGAGCGTCTTCAGTTTGTAAAAATGTGTCACTGTGCTGAACCAAACCACTTGTTGCTTTTTTTATTGGCATGAAAGAGGTCAACTCAACCAGAAAAGATTGTCATAACTAAACAGGAACAAGCATGAGATGAGGAACAAAAACCACCATGCACACACTGCCGCAGGTGTAAAGAGCATCTATTGTAGTAAATGATGGCGGATATTGTGATAGCTGACATAGTAGTAGTAACATCAAATGCCTTTTTACAAAACAAAACATGGCCAGTACTCCCTCAGATATCGTGGTGTACAAATATGGAACACCAAAATATATGTTATCAAAAGCTTGTTATCCTTAGAAAATTTTAAAAGGAAATTGTCATCACATTGAATTCATGATGTCTAATTATCTTTTGATATGTTTAGATATATATCCTTTTTTCTTCTTAACTGTTCTGTTTTTTAATGTATTTCATTGTTTTTATTGGATTGTTTTCCACTGTTTGGTTAGTTTTTCTGCCCATTTTGTGTGCTTCTTGTTGTTTTTCTTCTTGTTGTACCTTTGTTGTATTTTAGAAAATTCTGTTAGTTTAGTTCTTTTTTCCTTTTTTGTTATTGTTTTTTTTTTCTCCTGGGGTTGGTGGGAGGTCCTCTGTACAAGCCTGTTGACACATTTCTTGTTTTTTTTCATTGACTGGATTTTGTGCGGTTTTATGTGTGTGCAAATAAATAAAAAATTAACCTTAAACTTAAATGTACATGTTTACATTGCACAGGGATTTAAACAATCTTCTCTGATGTTCTAACAATTTTTCACATTTTTAATTGTGCTGTTTATAAATGTAAATAATAATACATTTACTTTTAAAGATAAAACTCAACAACTGTGTCAGCCAGCTTGTGGTTTTCAGCCGCATGTTATACTTTTATTTCCTGTCATGAATCAAGTGCTCAAAGAAAATGATACCACTCTGAAGTGGCAACACAAACACCAATAAACACCACATCAACAACCCTTTATCAGATGTATATTGTTACGTTAACTCTAAAACATCTCTTGACTCTCTGTCAGTTTCACACTTTTTGTTTGAGGGCTGAAGCCCTCTTGAGCTGAGTGCAGTTCCTGTTTAAGAAGGTTTTCACCTTCTTAAACAGGAACTCTAGCATGTCGACATGCTGTATTCATGCTCTCCAATCTGTATCGACTTTCCCCCGTTGGGGATGTAAAGAAATCCAGCAGCTTTTATTCTGCAGACACCTGCAGAAAAACCCACCAATCATCACAGTGTGAGTGAGCATCTACCGCTGAGTTCTCCTACTGGTTTACAAAGTCAAACCAACACAGGAGAGGCATTAAATGGATGACTGCTTTTGGAAAATATTGATTTGAGATCATAAAAGCGCGAGGCGTCACACTGAGAGCAGCTCAGAGTGGAGAAAAATGTGCTCAGATCACCCCCTACTGGCACATCCTCAGACAAAAACACCAGTCAGACAAAATCACAAATCAACTGGATCATCAAGATGTCTTCTAAAGAATTAAAACAGGGTTTAAATAATTTAAATTGTAATATGATGCTCCTTGGAGTGAGCCAGAGGAATTATCATAAACGTTTACGACAGAGTTTAAAAAAAGCTATTATAAATTGATCAATCAAATGTACTTTTAAATTATACAACAACTCAACTAAACAAAAGCAAAGTAAAATAAACTATTTAAAAAATTGGTGAATTGTTCTTCTGTCTTTATATGACGAGTAAATAATTTAATTTCAAAATGGAATCACAACCTTAAATTTGGAAAGGATCTAAGTTTTACTTTTTTATTCCATTTACTCGCCATTTTCCATTTCATTTTTCTTCTAACCTCATTTAAAGAAACATGAAACATAATTTTTTCTTTCTTTTTTAAATTAGCACATATCAATCAACAGCCTTCTTATTGTTTGAAGACAAATTTCACAAATCATTTGTCTGCTGCTTTAACAAATTTAAAGCTCTGATTGGTCTGAGCGCACACACGCTGGCCACACAGAGTGGTTGTTGTCTGTGGGTTGGACACTTTATATTAGCTGCTTTTAAATGTATCAATTTATCAATTGATTATTAAATATAATCAATCGATTAAAATATTTAATCGCAATTAATCGCATGATTAACCACAGTTATTCACGATTAATCGCAAATTAATCGCAAATTAATCGCAAATTAATCACACATTTTTATCCGTTCAAAATGTAATAAATAAATAAATAAAATAAATAATAAATAAGGTCTAATCATTCTTAATTACAAACATTTTACATACATTCTGATCAGTCAGGAATAGATTAATAAATTAAATATTAATAGCTATTTACAGACTATGTGGGCTAAAACGCAATAGAAGCCTGATTCACTTTTACAATAATTTACTACATGTTTACAACTCATTAAACTCATTAAAATATGCAATAATTAAGATCAGAGTATATGATGGAATAGTGGCATCAGAATGTGCCAGACGAACCAAATTTAGACTTTTACAGCCAAAATGTTTTTTAAATATTGTCATTTTTCCACGTACAAGTACACGGCTAAAACGAAATGTCCTTGCTCGCAGACCAGGGTCCAAACACAGACATACAAAACATAGTCACAGACTCACATAACATACAGCAGAACATAACACAGCGAACAAAGTGAAATAGTGCAGCAGAATAAAAAGTGGATGACAGGACGATTAGCAGAATAAAAGCAGTGTAAAAGCAATCAGATATTAAAAGAACTATATATAAAAACCCATGACTCTCCAGTAATTCTACCTAGTATAATTACATAAATAAATAAATAAATAAAAACAAGTGACAGTGCATAGTAGACCTAAAATGTCTGTTTCATGTCCAGCATGAGACTTGGTGAGGGTGGGGTTACGGATAGGAGAGGGGGATGGGGAGGGTGTGTTGGGGGATGAAGTGTTTATGTGGTGGATAGCAGCAGGGTGTTTAGTGATCTGACAGCTTGGGGGAAGAAGTTGTTGCGGAACCTAGCAGTGGTTGTTCTGATGCTGCGAAACCTCCTGCCTGATGGCAGAGGTGTAAACAGTCTGTGTGAGGGGTGTGAGGGGTCCTTCACAATGGAAGAGGCTCTGCTTACACAGCGCCTCTGGAAGATGTCCTGGATGACACCTATGATCTTCTCAGCTGTCCTCACTATGCGTTGTAGGGTCTTGCAGGGTCTCCCAAACCACACAGTGATACAGCTGGTGAGGACACTTTCCACAGTGCCTCTGTAGAATGTGGTAAGGATGGGCGGTGGTAGGCTGGCTCTCTTCATTCTCCGCAGGAAGTGGAGGCGTCGCTGTGCCTTTTTGGATACCGAGTTGGTGTTCATGTGCCAGGTGAGGTCGTCAGTGATGTGCACACCAAGAAACATGGTGCTCTTGACCCTCTCTACTGTGGAACCACTGATGAGCAGTGGAGAGTGGTCAGCGGGCCTCCTAATGAAGTCGACAACCTCTCTTCTCTTTAGTTTTTTCGACATTTCGACTGGTGCTTGCACCAGCTCACCAGTTGCTCCACTTCCTCTCTGTATGATGTTTCATCATTGTTGCGGATGAGGCCAACTACTGTCGTGTCATTAGCAAACTTAATGATGTGGTTGGATATGGACTTGGCAGCACAGTCGTGGGTGAGTAGTGTGAACAGCAGTGGACTGAGCATGCAGCCCTGGGGGGAACCCGTGCTCAGCGTGATGGTACCTGATGTTCTGCTGCCGATCTGTACAGTCTGTGGTCTCTCTGTCAGAAAGTCCAGGATCCAATTGCAGAGGGAGGTGTCGAGACCCAGCAGGGAAAGTTTTCTTATCAGCTTCTGGGGGATGATAGTGTTGAATGCTGAACTGAAATTAATGAACGGCATTCTAACACAAGTGCCTCTAGTGTCCAGGTGAGATAGGGCTGAGTGCAGGGTGTATGAAATAGCATCATCGTTGGAGCGGTTGGGGTGGTATGCAAACTAGAGAGGGTCCAGAGAGGTGGGGAGGGCAGATTTTATGTGTCTCATGACCAGCCTCTCGAAGCACTTCATTATGATGGGAGTCAGTGCCTCAGGGCAATTTGAGGTCATTGAGACACATCACAGTGGGCTTCTTTGGCACTGGTATGATGGTGGTCTTTTTGAAGCCAGCCGGGACAACAGCCTGGCTCAGGGAGATGTTAAAGGTGTCCGTGAGGACGTCTGCCAGCTGGTTAGCACATTTTCTGAGCACGCGCCCAGGTATATTGTCTGGGCCTGCAGCTGGGTTGACTCTGGATAGGGTCCTGCTCACGTCAACAGCGTCCAGACAAAGTGCCTGCTCCCCGGGGGGACGGGGGGTCCTAAATGCCGGCATGTTGTTTTGGGTTTCAAATCGTGCATAGAAGCCATTTAGTGTGTCAGGGAGGTGGACGTCATTGTCACTGACCTGTGATGTGATCTTGTAGTCCGTTAAGGCCTGGATGCCTTGCCAAATACGCCTGGTGTCATTTGTAGTACAGAAGTGGTTTTGAATCTTCTGTGCATATTGGTGTTTTGTTTTTCTGATGGCACGGGAGAACTTCACCCTTGCTGATCTGAGAGCCGCTCTGTCTCCTCGTTCCGTGCTCTCAGCAGGGCACGTACCTCTGCCGTCAGCCATGGCTTCTGGTTGGCACGTGTGGTGATGGGCTTCACAACAGTGACTTCCTCTATGCATTTCTCTATGTATCCAGTCACAGAGTCAGTGTATTCCTCTACACACGTGTGCTGGCCATAGGTAGCTGCCTCCCTGAACATGTTCCAGTCCGTTCTCTCGAAGCAGTCCTGCCGGGCTGAGGTGTCTCCCTCCGGCCAGATTCTGATCGGCCTTTGTGCTGGCTTGGAGCGTTTCAGCAGTGGTCTGTATGCTGGGAGAAGCATGACAGATAGGTGATCTGAGCAGCCGAGGTGTGGGCGGGGAATGGCCTTATATGCCCCACGAATGTTAGTGCACATTAAGTCCAGTATGCTATCCCCTCTTGTTGCAAAGTTCACATGCTGATAAAACTTGGGTGCTACAGTCCTGGTCAGTGTATCTTTTGGTCATTCGATTTCCGTTCACAAAGGATATTAAAATACAAAAAATTAGTGGTTATTTGATTTTCATTTTAAAATACAAAAATAAAATTGAAATACAATGCGTTTTTCTTTGTCAGGGTCAAAAAGGGATGAATTAAATTTAAAAAACGGGTTGATTTTCATTTTTTATTTCTAAAAACAAAAATAAAATCACTAGAAGACAGAAACGAAAAAACGCCCGTTTCTTCATATTCTGCGACTGGAAGTTGCGTAAGAGCGCGTACGAGGACGTTGCTGTGTATGAGAGAACAAGACTCGGTCAAAACCGAGTATATGGCTGGACCGTATGGTCAAGTCTTTGAATTTGTAGCTAAATTCTTACACAAATAGTCAGTGGTCATATCTATAATGTTTTGTGAACAGTTTTTTTCACTTATATCTTAATGTTTGATTGAAAGCCAACTTATAATGAAGCAAATGGCATTCAGTAATGTAAATGGTAATATTTACTAGTCAGTATATTATACATTGTATAGAAGGTGAATGGGTATTAGCATGACATACAGTATGCAAGGTTAAAAGTATTTCAGATTTTTATGAAAGCATGTGTATCAAAAGCATTCATCATATAAGTGGTGTGTAACAATATATACAAACGTTGCAAAAGTTTATCAGCGTTGAGATATTACAGCTGTCATCACTGACGTTGTTGCTGCTGTATTTATTCCTAGATGTAGTGTTAATGGAGCAGCTGCAATGCTAGCATAGCCTAGCACTGATCGATCCGAACTCCGTTCAGAAAACAAGCATTTTAAAAGTTGTTTGCCTGTCGTCATGGTAACAGACCCGACAAAGCATGAATTCAGACTTTTTACTAATCAGCATCATTATGTAGTTATTTCGGCACACTTTGATCCGTTTAAAACAACGTCGCTGCCGTATTTATGCCTAGATGACGTTATGTTGAGTGTTGATGGAGCAGCTGAGGCCTGTACTACGAAGCAGGATTTGGCGTTATCGAGGTAACTTCAGGGTTAACCCTGTGTTTTCCGTCCTACGAAGGTGGATCACTTCTTACCGGGGTAGATCTCCATGGTAACTTACGCTGAACGGCTAACCTGCTCCGGAGCAGGTTATGTTCCAGATAAGAGATCAACTCGAATAAAAACACCGTCTACTGACCAATCAGAGCTCAGTGTGCTGATCGTATGGTAATATTACACAAATACGAAGAAGTTTAAGTCATAATCCAGGCTAAAAACAACACAGTTTAAACTGACAAATGCAGGAAGGACAGATTGATTTATGCTGCGGGTGTTTACTGCTTTGAATTATATTTTTATATTTATTTTTTTACTTGCTCTTGAGTCCGTTTCACACCGCAGGAGACGGGGACGCATCTGACAGAAGGTTCAAATAGTTATACACGCCGTTTGTTTAATAATGGGTATAATAACGTGTAACCGTCCATCCAGCCATCAATATAATTTCTTATTGCTATTTATAACCCGACGACTTTATCCGACTTTTGAGTGTTCCGTTAAATTAATAAGTCTGTTAATTTACGCATTCACACATCGGGAGTTTTTTCTTCTGCCAGCTGTCCTTCCTGCATTTAGCCGCTTCAACTGTGTTACTTTTAGTCTGGATTAAGTGTTTAACTTCTTCGTATTTGTCTAATATAGTTTACTCTTCCTTTGTAATATGTGCTGCTCTGTCTGTCTGTCTGCTGACAGTAGACTTGTCCATGTTAGTGATTGGTCAGATGCTGCAAACACCGCCCCGTTCACGTGAACGCGCTCATAACCAGACTGAGAAACCCTGGGTTGACTTACCGAGTTGATAACCACCTTCGTAGGACAGTTTAGCGGGAACTCGTTTGTTAGGGTTGGTTAAGCCAGATAACGAGAAGATACCCTGGGTATGTTGAACTCGCTTCGTAGTACGGGCCTCTGGTGTTATCACAGCCTGGCATTGATCGATCCGAACTCCGTTCAGAAAACAAGCATTTTAAAAGTTGTTTGCTTGTTGTGTTGCGGACAGACTTGACAAAGAATGAATTCGGTCTTTTTACAAATCGATATATTTATGTTGTTATTTCGGCATTATTTTGACCCGTTTATTGCAATTAAATCACAGCACAGTCTGTTTATTTTGGGTTCATACCGCAGTAGTGACGTGTGGCTGCTAGATAGTCAGTTCATGGCGGAAATGGAGGAAAGCGAGGCGAAAATTTGCGAACATAACTTAACTTAAACGAGCATAAACAATAACACTTGCACAACAACAGCGCTATGTAATGTTACATTGAACCGCTGACACGTAAAACATAAAAACAGAACTGTTCTCCGCCTTTTCATTTTGAAAGAGCAACGACCAATGAGGAAGCTCTAGCAACTCCAGCCGACCAATCCTGTAACTCTATCACTCACTCACTCACTCACTCAGTCACTCACTCAGTGACAGACTTTTGCGTCTGTAGGGCTGGCCCTCTGCGGTCCAGCCAAAAAAATCACACATGCGATCTGTGTCTGGATACATTATCTGGATCCGATGGGTCTTTGGTGGGAGGGTGTTTTTCTTAGCAATGGGGCCCTGATGTACAGATTACATTTACAATGATGCTGAGATCTGATCACAATGTGGACTAGCTGGTCAAATGCATTCCCATCTCAATGCTTTCTGTATGCATTCACACCTTGCATGTTTTTTTTTTCACCCATATGTTTTTTTTTCTCATCCGGATATTGTGTCCAGATACAGATCACATGTAACTGTAATACAAGGGGTGCCAATGGAGTGGGATGTGTCTCCCTTCACCCTCCCAATCGAAAAATTTGAGTTTCAGAGACTTTGGTCCTGAATTCTGGTGACTTCAAAACAATGAAAATAACAAAATAATCGGTACACTGCAACAGCATTTTATGTTGAACTTCTAATTTTACCTTTAAATCGCAGGAAAGAAAACTGAATGATTTGCCCCTCTGGCATAAACTTTGCGTGTGAATATCTAGCATAAACTAATATTCATCAGTTATAATTATTTTTTTTGAGTAAAATACTGCGTACCGATACGTACCGGCCCACTTCGAGCACTGTTCATCTCTTATGACATATGAGCCAGGCAGCTAGCCCATAACTGCTTACTGCAAACTCTACCCTCCCTCCCTCATCTCTCTCCCTCTCCTCCTCACTGTGGCCGCCCGGCACAGAGCGATTGGGCCAGCCCAGTGTCAATTAAGGAAAAGAAATGGGCCGATTTACTTGTTTTATAAGCCAAAAAAAAAAAAGAAAGAAAGACATACGTCGGCCCAAAAGGACGTCGGCCCACCGGGAAAACGCCCGGTATGCTAGATGGCCAGTCCACCCCTGACAAGGCTTGTACTGTATTTGGGTGTGTCCCAAAACCTTTTTAAACCAAGCTAACCACCTGACTATGGATTCACCAGTCAGACCCGTTTTATGTGTTGACAGTTTCTTTAATAAACCTTACAGTAAGTAGCAGGCTGGCACAAGTTCAATCAGGAGTAAACCCCGTATAGAATGAACAATGAATTTATTACATGAAACATAATAGCAAAATATTGCAAAGTCTTTGGCGATTAGACTCCAGCGTGACGTAGTACATCGAAAAGGGGGTAGTGATTCCGAGATGAGATTAGGATATATTCCCCCCTGGAGTCTAGACACTGGTGGTAGTGGTGAAAGGAGTAGCTGAAGATCCGATGAAGGGATGTGGAGCAGACCTGCGCCCAGAATCTGATGAAGCCTGGAGGTGATGGGGTGGAGGCGGGTTGCCTCGACTCGCACTGAATTGAAAACTGACAGCAGCAGAGGAGAACAGTTTTAAAATGTGATTGCAACGATATGATTGGCTCATGGAGAGCGTGTTAGAATCTGTTTGGTTAACTAAGAGTGATCCACCCAAAGTCAGCTGATAGAGTAGGAGCCAGTGTGAGAGAGAGAGAGAGAGAGAGAGAGAGAGAGAGAAAGAGAGAAAGACGGAAAAGTTGTGAATAATAGTGTTAAGTTTAAGCTTCATACAACATGTCCTTATTGACTCAGTAGAAAAATCATTTCATAGCTTTGTGTTAAAAGGCGAAAAGGAAAAATAAATCAAGCAATGAATTTGCACAACAGAAAAACTATTTAATACCTTTTGTTTCATTGTTGTTTGTATAAAAGGTGATTCATCTGAAGGGACACGCAATAGCTGCTTTATTCTGCATCGACAGTGAACAAGGAGCTGTCAGTAAACTACAGTGAAAGATCATCAGGCTTTATAGGGTTAAATTTTGGCTAGGTAGAATTCCTGCTGGAGAGCCAATAGGAAGCTTCCATGTACGCCCCTTTCCAGCCTCCTCATTAGCATTTACTGCAACTAGTTAACTAGTAAGCATTTTAGCTTTCACTAGTACTACTAGTAAATATTTTGAGCCCCACTACCTAACTAGTGGGTCTCAAAATATTTACTAGTAGTACTAGTGAAAGCTAAAATGCTTACTAGTTAACTAGTGGCTCTTTTTGGCCCGCAGTCGTTAACTAGTAAGGTAAAAAAAAAGTCCTTCACTAGTGCAACTAGTGGACATTTTGTCTCTTACTAGTTAACTAGTAAACATTTTGAGCCTCACTAGTTAACTAGTAAGGTTAAAAATACTTTAACTAGTTAACTAGTGAGAGTTTTGGCCTTCACTAGTTAACTAGTAAGCGTTTTGGCCCTCGCTAGTTAACTAGTGCAGAAAAAATTGTATTTCACTAGTTAACTAGTGAGGTGAATATGTGCTTTACTAGTTAACTAGTCAGAGCTTTTGCAGCTTACTAGTTAACTAGTAAGACTCTCAGCATTACTAGTTCGGTCCAGAGGTCCACTAGTGCGTCAAAAAGCCGACTAGTTGGGACTTTGGTCCTACTAGTGTGGTGCAGAGTCTCACTAGTAAGACTTCTGGTGGAACTAGTTGGACAAAAGTGCCACTAGTTGCTGAAAAACAGTGACTAGTAAGAGTTGTATTTGAGTGTGTCCCGAAACCTTTTAAAACCAAGCTAACCACCCAACTATGGATTCACCAGTCAGACCTGATTTATGTGTTGACAGTTTCTTTAATAAACCTTGAGTGGCAGGCTGGCACAAGACAACATGTCCTTATACCAAAGTGGCAATTATACGTTGGCCCTGAGCTCAACACACTGCAAATTAAGATAACATATGCAAATTGAGCAGGGATGCAAACACATGTATGGTGAAAAAAGAGAGAGCTACGCAAAGTTGAAAAAAAAAATGCAAAATCGTAATATCATATAACCATGTGACGAAGGCAATGGTAAGTGGTATATGGACTTGCATTTATATCTGTAAAGCGCTTTGAGTAGTCTTCCGACTACTCAAAGCGCTTTACACTACATGTGAGCATTCACCCATTCACACATACATTCATACACTGATGGCAGAGGTTGTCTTGCAAGGTGCCAACTTTTCCAATCAGGATCTAATCTAAATACTCATTCACACACCGATGTGTGTGAACATTATAATGTGCTCTCCTAAAGTCCATTACTTTGTTAATATATAGAGTTAAAGCAAACTGCTCAGCTGCTTCACATAAAAAGCTTTTCATCGGCGAACCACTGCAGGGCTTTTATTACAGCTACAGGACATGGCTGACATTGTTAGGTTAGTGACTCAAAATGACCTGCTGGTCTGGTAAAACCTGGTGTACATCAAGATAAGTCAAAAAATGTAATCCTTGCAGAAATCTCAATGTCAAAAGTTTTTTATACCTAATCACAGCATGGCTTTTTCTATGGTGTTCCTCAAGGTCTTGGTGTCTTAAACCTGAAGTAGCTGATTGGCCAAAGTCTCCCGTCATGGACTAGATTTTCTTTAAACCACCGGTACCTGCATCTTTTTCCATTCCATTCTCTCTCCTGAAACAGTTATTATCTTGATGTATACCAGATTTTATCAGACCAGCAGGTCACATTGAGTTACTAACCTAACAATGTCAACCATGTCCTGTAGCTGTAATAAAAGCCCTGCAGTGGTTTGCAGCTGAAAAGCTTTTTATGTGAAGCAGCTGAGCAGTTTGCTTTAACTGTATATATTAACACAGTAATGGACTTCATTAGGAGAGCACATTATAATGTTCCTGGATAAAAGGAAACAAGGAGGGAAACTCCCACGTTAGGAGCTACAGAACTACGGAAACCTGAACTAACATGTATTTTGAAAGTGGTCATTATATCGCCATTAGTAACACAGTGTCTTGTAAGAAAATAACATTAAAATCATACCAAGCTGATTAAATTAAACTAGATTTTTTAAAGCCTGAAAACCGAGCCATAAGGAGGTGCAGAAGTCTAGTTTTCTCTCAGAACACTTGAATTACAATATGCTGAAAGGTTATTATAGATTTTTTCCCAACGATGCCACAAACATTCTGCCTACCCCCACTTTAAAATGACTACGCTACGTTTGTTAGTTAAGATACGGACGTAAATTAAAATAAATCAACGTAGTCTTTTGGTTTCACACCGGACACAAACACAAGTCTCCTGGGTGAAAGTCCTGTGTTTGGTTGTGGGGTCACAGTGACCAGTAAACATGAATGAAAACCTGCTGGAACTGGTGAGATGCGCAGACGCCGGTCCAAGATCTCAAGATAAGACGCATCACTCCTCTTCTCCGTGTGGGGAAGGCCTGTCAGACTGCCCTTCTCCAAGCTATTTGACACCACCCTACGAGGAGTTAAACTGTATCGAGGCGTGTAGTTAATCTTCTCTGAACTCCGACTGACGCTTCAAAGTGCGTCCCAACCGGCTCCTCTCAGCCAGTCCGGAGCTCCTTCTCCTCTAAACGGAGCAACACTTTATTCACTCCGGAGATGAAACTATCTGTTGTGTCCAAGAAGCTGTGGTGCGTCCACAAGCCGCTGATCCTCCTGCTCACTCCACTCGTGTTCCTGCCCTTACTCTTTACTCTACCGGAGAAGGTGAGTGACTTTGTCATGAATAATTGATTTAATAATCACAGATTCAGTGGTGGAAGAAGTACTCGGATCCTTTATTTAAATAAAAGTAAAAAATAGTCTAAAATACTCCATTACAAGTAAAAGTCCTGAATTCAAAACGTTACTCAAACAAAAGTACAGAAGTAGGTTATTAAAAGCAAAATAAAAGTAGGCCTAGGCTACTCATTATGCAGAATGGAGCCTTTCAAAGTGTATATTATCATAAAATATGATATTATTCTGTTTTTATTGTGTTTCATCACTAACAAATAGGCTACATATAAGAGCATTTTTCAGATATTTTGTATACTGGGTAGTGGCCTGCTGCATCATATCATATATCTTAGAAGTACATGCTTCTTTATGCATGTCAAATAGATGTAGTGGAGTAAAAAGTACACTATTTCCCTCTGAATTGTAGTGGAGTAGAAGTATGAAGTAGCTTAAAATGGAAATACACAAGTAAAGTACAAGTAACTATGTTAGTTAGCACTAGTGTCAATTAGAACAACTTAAATCAAAAAAGATGTATTATATGAAATAGTTTGTTTATATTAAACCAGCCATTATAATTAGAAATTATATTCATGCCACACATTACACTATTCTTTATGCATTTTATTTTACTCACTGTAGCCATGTAAAATGGGTCGGATAAGTTTGGAGCATCTCAGCCCTTTAAAGTTTTACAGCCAATCACAATAACTGATCCTGCATTGTTGCTACAACTGTAGTTGACATATACCAATGGTTTTGATTAGTCTGAGGTTACTAATAAGGGCAGGGCAAAGTGTTACATGAAGCATGTCAGAGAAATTGTATGGTAGTGAGCATGACGTAGCAAATGTCACTCATCACTAATAAGGATGATAAAGCAATTATAAGTAAGCTTACAAACAAAGCAAAATGTTTATGAGCAGTGTTTTGACTCTTTCAAATAAAGAGTGACTAGATGAGATGTTCAGAAATGTTAACGCTTTTTGGCGTTTTGATTTTTTGTCAAAGATGTTATAATTTTTCCCAGGCGCTTCAGAGCAGCCCAATGCTCTTAAAATGCTTAGGATGGGTTAAATGCAGAGGTCAAATGTCATGAATGTACCTGTATGTATATAATGATTCCAAATAGGCTTTCGTTTAGGACAAATGTTTGACACACAAGCATGCACCTACACACACAGCTACATGATCACACCAAAGACAATAGTTAGTGTTTACTGTTAAAATTAAAAATATTTCAGATGAAATTCCTCTTCCCTCTTTTTTTTTTTTTAAATATTGGTCTATGTCGTAGCTCAAGAGGGAACCTACTGATACTCTAACTCTCATAATTCCAAAACAATTATACTTTTTCACATTTTTTTAACAATCTCATGCATAGCTTTTTTGATGGTCCTTTAAATCATTTACCAAAAAGTGGCCCTTTTTTCCTGACTCCACCCTATAATCCATCACCTGTGAAACACAGTTGTGTAGTTCATTTGCTTCCTTTTTTTCCAGTGACATCTTTTTGTTGTTGTTGAAGTTGGCTGAACATTAACAACCATGTTGCTTTTCTTTTAGGAGGGAAAATGTCTTTATGTGGTGCTGCTGATGGCTATGTTTTGGTGCACAGAGACCCTTCCTCTGGCCGTCACTGCGATGCTTCCGGTCTGCCTCTTTCCAACACTGGGAATTCTTACATCCAAAAAAGTCTGCCCTCAGTACTTCCTCGAAACCAATTTCCTCTTCCTCAGTGGTCTTGTGCTGGCGTCGTCCATCGAAGAGTGGGGCCTGCATCGCAGAATCGCCCTGAAGGTCCTCACTATTGCCGGAGTAAAACCAGCCTGGTGAGAAAACTTTACAGGAAAGACATTTATAGGATGGTGATATTCTATATTTGTCTTATTTCAACAGATCTCATGAAAAGAACAAAATCAACAATGAGTTGATCTACTAACAAGTATTGCCTGTGTAGACAAAACCTGTTATATCTTATTCCTCTGTGCCACAGAGCTCCAATGTTGTCCAAAAACTATTTAAGTCATTTAAGTGAACCACACTGTTGCACTGAGAAACATGTTCTTTAATTATGATGAATATGGGCTCTGGTTTATTTTGAGTCAATCCAACATGCTGCTGATAATAGTCACTAGAGCCCCCAATCCTACTACTATAATTGGACTGCTCCTCCACTCCTATTCCTCCAATCCCCTCCAATCTTGCCCCAAAAAGGTTAATAGGGCCGACCTTTGCATAGTTTGTTATCTGTGTTTAATTTCATCATTTTTTTAAGTTAAATAAATACTTGCAGAAAAACTATTGTCACTCGGAACCAGGTTTTCCAACTTACCACACAAAGCAGCTACTTATACCGGCATTTACCGGAAATATAACAGAGGATAAAGAAGAAGAAGACGACGACAAATTTAACGTACAGTTACGATAATATCATCATGCTTCAAAAGAAGCACAAATCACTGTCGGCAAGTCGTGACGCCAAACGCAAGAGGTTGGCGCGCAGTAGCGAATCTCCAGAGAAGTCAGGTAAGAATTCTGAAGTAACGTTATATTACTGATTTGCCGTTTGGCGTTAGCATGCTAATGAAGTATATAGCCGGTGTGGACCGTTTTTGTGTCAAATTATTGATCTTTTATTAATTATTGGGTTTTGCATCGCCCTGAAGGGATTTATTTCACAACAATGACCCGCTAGCTGCACATTATTCTGCCATATAATAAAAGCTGCGCCCATAGCAACGGTCTATTATACATAGCAACGATCTGCTATAAAGATGAAATAACAGACCGTCGAACGTTGTGATTGACCAATGTCGTATCCTGTGCGTATCAAGTGTAAAGCCCCCTGAGGCAAATTTGTAATTTGTGATATTGGGCTGTACAAATAAAATTGACTTGACTTACTCCTGTTTGAGTAACATTTGCTTAAAACTCGTGCCCAGCTGTTTGGGGAAATGATATACTGTAGACTTTTTAAAAATAAAAGTACATACAGTATCTGTAACCCATTCTAAAGATGTTCATCTTCCGTCTTTATGTGTTTGGGCCACAGACAGGGTAGAGAAGTCAGAAAGTGTTGAGAAAAACTCATTGTTGGTTTTTGGACTTTTCATGGAATTTATTGTAGAAAATATAGAATTTTGCCAATTTTATCCTGTAAGTGAGAGTGCTCTTTATTCCAAAAAGAACATCTTCCAAGTCAGCAGCCATGATAATGATTAATGTAACTGATTGAATTATTTTCCTAGGCTCATACTGGGAATGATGCTGACCTCGTCCTTCCTGTCCATGTGGCTCAGCAACACCGCCACCACAGCCATGATGCTCCCTATTGCTAACGCCATCCTGGAGAGTCTGTTTGGAGACCTGGAGACCCTGAAAAAGAAGTGCAAGTCCACAGAGGATCCTGAGAATGATATGATAAATGGTACGTTGTATGGCATGTACCTGACTGGATGGATTACTGTTAACTTAAAGTTGCTCTAATCAATATGTTTCATTTTAACATGGCTGAAATTTCCCTCAGTGCTACTTTTGGCTCATCTTTTTGTTTTTTTGGCCCCCAACTTTACTGTTTTGTTTCAATCTCACCACTCTCTTAAATCTTTCAGCAGCAACAGGCAGCTAAAAAGCTCTGATAAACCCACTGTACACTACCTGCACAGTACCAAACAGACAGACAGACAGACAGACAGACAAAGTTAGCGACTTGCTGGTGAACATAGTGGAGCATTTAGCAGCTAAAGAGACAGATATTTTGTTCAGAAGTTGGTGGAAACAAAAAACAGAGCTACAAGAGAGAGAATATTTTAATTTTCATTCATCAAGTGGCCATAATCATGACTACAAATAAAATGTAATATTGTTCCATAATCAATGGATGTGTAAATAAGCTAAATTTACTTTATAAGGTCATGTAAATGTTACAATTTTACAGCATTTTCCACTGCCCCCAGATCACAAAAAAAATGGAATTTAGTTGTCAAAAGGTGTCCATACCAAAATGTGCAGTGAAGATGGTTGTATTATTTTAAACTTGTCCTTAATATGTAACCTAACATGTGAACTTTGTACAGTTTCCAATACACCGAGTCCTCGGATACAAAGTTAGTCAATATTCAAGTGGTGAGTGATTAAGGATGCTGGATGAACTGAAAGTCATATATTGAATATATGAACAGGACAGTACATCCCCCCCCCCCCCCCCACACACACACACACAGAGCTAAAACTCATGATTGACTCATGCTTATTCTACATAATACAAACTCTTTGTTTCATTTTCTTTCAGGTCAGTCTCCTGTAAAGTTGCATTCAGTGCCCTCAGGGCCCTTGGAAAAACAAATGCTGTCAATAGACGGGTAAGAAAAACACTGAGATCATTTGACACAATCCTGTACATCCTTCAATATTTAACTCTAATGGTTTTTGGATGGTGTTTTTTAAAGGAAGTTCGACATTTTTGGGAAATATGCTTATTAGGGCTGTCAATGTTAACACGATAATAACGCGTTAACTTAAATTCGTTTCAACGCCAATAGTTTCTTTAACGCATTTTTGCAACTTTTTTAGGTTGTAGCGGGCTCAGTTTTAAAGCTAAAACGAGTGATGATACTGGTATCATATGAAACTAGAAAACCTAAGGAACCCATTAGTACCAACCATGTCATACTAGCTTTTTGCGAAGGAGGCTAAATAACGCTATGAAGATATGCTACATTTTGGCGAGGAAAAATTGGTATGGCCATTTTCAAAGGGGTCCCTTGACCTTGAGCTGTTGTTGCCTGTTCAGCTTGAGTTTGCCATTTTATGATTTCAGCACATTTTTATGCTAAATGCAGTACCTGTGAGGGTTTCTGGACAATATTTGTCATTGTTTTGTGTTGTTAATTGATTTCCAGTCATACCATATATACATACATTTGCATAAAGCAAGCATATTTGCCCACTCCCATGTTGATAAGAGTATTAAATATTTGACAAATCTCCCTTTTTGAACAGATAAAAAATGTGCGATTAATTTGCGATTAATCAATATTAACTATAGACCATCATGCGATTAATCATGATTAAATACTTTAATCGATTGACAGAACAAATGCTTATGTGTTTTCCTACCAAGAGTTAGATTAGAAGATCAATACCACTTTATGTCTCTATGGTAAATATGAAGCTACAGCCAGGAGACTTAGCATAAAAGCTGGAAACAGGGGGAAACAGCTCGGCTCTGTCCAAAGGTAACAAAATCCAAGAAAATAGTCTCACACCTCCCGAAAAATGTTTTTACACTTCGTTTTTGGTACGGATTTAAAAAACTAGATATAACATGTTTAGTGAGCTTTAGAGGTGCCAGGAGGTGGATTTCGTTAGCTTTGTACTAAGCTAGGCTAGCTGTATCCCCTCTGTTTTCAGTCTTTGAGCTAAGCTAAGCTAACAAGCTGCTGGCTTTAATTTCATATTTATTGTACAGACATGATAGTGGTATCAATCTTCTCATCTAACTCTCAGCAAGAAAAAAGCATATTTCCCAAAAACTGTTTTTCTGGTTAACACAATCTTATATTAAACTCTTGATGAAAATAATCTGGTGGAGTTCATGTACTTGTCCACAGTTCATTTAAAGTAATCGCGTCTCTTAAAACTTGAAAAGGACGGATGGGACTGAACAGGACGACATGAGGTCAGCTGAGGAAATCCGATCGGAGGCGGAGTACCAACTAAAGGTGTGGAAAGGATTCTTGATCTGTATTCCTTATGCAGCCAGTATCGGAGGGACCGCCACGCTGACAGGCACCGCGCCCAACCTCATCCTGATTGGACAGCTGAAAAGGTTATTTTGTATCACATTTTATACGGTGACAACTTTACATCATTAAAAAACAATACTTTTACAGCAGTTTGACGATGATTTCTTTGTATTACAGCTACTATCCAGACTGCGACCTCATTAATTTTGGCTCTTGGTTCGCATTCGCTTTCCCGCTCATGCTTCTCTTCTTGTTTTTATCATGGATTTGGATCGCATTTCTCTACGGGGGATTAAATACGCGGTAATGTGGTGTCAGACATTTGCTTATTGCAGATTTAGAAACTTTAAACAATCATGTTAAAATAATATTTGAACTGATATCCCATTTTATGCCAATGCAATAAATGCCAAATGACATGTTTTTTTTTTTCATACGAGGGAAAACGTTGTTAAATGTACAGTCAAAATTACAATTTTTCTTCATAAATATGGAGAAATTTTCTTCTCTCATTTGCTTTTCTTGACATATTTATTCTTTGCAGATTGTGCTTGACGATACACGACCGGAGAGCCGAGGCAGAGGCCAAAGCGAAGGCTCTGATAAAGGACGATTACAGAAAACTAGGCCCCATAAAGTGAGGACTTGTGTATGTCTTCAAATCTCAATGCAGGGTGAATGAGTGCATTGTTATTTATCACAGAGCCTTTTAACTGATACATGCTCACTTTCAGTTTTGCAGAGGGAGCGATTTCTTTCTTTTTCGTATTGTTTGCTGTTCTGCTGTTCACAAGAGATCCCAAATTTATCACTGGCTGGTCTGTGCTTTTTAAAAAGGGGTAAGAAAGGCACATTTGAAAGTAGTTTGATTGTTATAATATCATTTCTTGTTTGGAAATGGCCACAACATCTATTGAGACAACTGCTTATTATCTTCTACCTCTGTTAATGATCCCCTCCTCGTTGTCCTGCAGGTACGTCTCAGACGCCGTCACTGGTGTGATCATTGTGTCCATATTGTTCTTCTTCCCTTCGCAGAAACCTTCTCTCAGCTGGTGGTTCGACCCTCAAGGTCAGTGCGCTCTTAGACAACAGATCCTAATAATTTACCAGACATAGTACTCTGATTTCAGTTATTTAACGACAGTGATAATATGATTTAAGTTATTGTATAAATAACAAATAACAAATGGCTTTTGGCGTTGCATCAGGACGAGTCAGAAATTAATACTGATGACCAAATATTTGTGAAAGATTCAAAGACATTTAGTCTGTGTCTCTGGCACAACTATTGCAAATACTGAAAATAAGCTGAGGAATGTTAATATTGTAGATTAGAGAGTCTGAGTAAATGTCCCATCCGGAGCTGAAACTGTAGTTTCTCTGTTTCTGTGATTAGAATAATCTCTCAAAACTATGTTGTCACACTCTGTGTGTGTGTGTGTGTGTGTGTGTGTGTGTGTGTGTGTGTGTGTGTGTGTGTGTGTGTGTGTGCGAGTGTGTATGTTATGTTCAGCTGGTCAAATAAACCACTTGATGCAAGCAAAAAAAAGCAAACCATGGGGCTCATTTATCCTTCTCAATGTAGGTCAAATTTTTTTGAATAGAGGAGAATATAAATTTATATTCCACCAGAGTGGAAAACATAAAAATCAAAACATGTAAGGTATAGTACAAAAATAGTAACAAAAAAGCATCATCAATGTTTAAAACATGCAAATAAAATACTTATTAAAGCATAAAACATGAAAACATAAGATATAACACTCTGGATTGGTGACTTAGTTTTTTACTTTAAAATGCTGATTGCACTTGTACTAAAAACAACTTATTCTCTTTTAGATTTTAGAGTTCTAGCTAATATTTATTCTGTTGAATGTTTTAAAAATATGAAAACAAACATTTTGGACCTTTGAAATGCATCCACTTCATGTGCAGGAAGTAAACAAGACATTGTTTATACGGTTCATACAGTCGTGAACTACCAATTTAGAAGTCTAACTGAACTACATGAATGTCATATTGAATCAGCAGACAGCAGAGATGTTGTAGAAAACACTCTGCTTTAAAAGATACATAATATCAACATCTTGAATTGAAGTGCTTCATTGATTGTTTGCCTCCATAATTTTCCTCAGCCTCAAACACTCCTTATGTCCCTTTGCTAACATGGAAGAAAGCTCAGGACTCTGTTCCCTGGAATATCATTCTGTTGCTTGGAGGCGGCTTCGCTATGGCTAAAGCTTGTGAGGTAAACATGTTTTTGAACCTTTATTTATTCAGGGGGGAATCATTGAGAGCAATGCTCTCTTTTTCAGGAATTCAATTAAATGTACATCATTTACATAATGAATATATATACAGTATATATACAGTATATATATACATATATATATATATTCATTTTAACGCCACTAATTTCTTTAACACATTAACACAACTTTCAGTTTTAAAGCTAAAGATAGAGTAAAGATACTGCTATCATATTAAAATAGAAACTAGAAAGGAATCCATTGGTACCAGCCATGTCATAATTACGTGTCACAAAGGAGGCTAAATAACTCTCCAAACTTGACCTAAATTTTGGCGAGGAAACCGGCATGGCCATTTTTCAAAGGGGTCCCTTGACTTCTGACCTCAAGATATGCTAATGAAAATGGATTCTATGGGTACCCACAAGTCTCTCCTTTACAGACATGCCCACTTTATGATAATCACATGCGGTTTGGGGCAAGTCATAGTCAAGTCAGCACACTGACACACTGACAGCTGTTGTTGCCTGTTGGGCTTGAGTTTGCCATGTTATGATTTGAGCATATTTGTTTATGCTAAATGCAGTATCTGTGAGGGTTTCTGAACAATATTTGTCATTGTTTTGTGTTGTTAATTGATTTCCAATAATAAATATATACATACATTTGCATAAAGCAGCATATTTCCCCACTCCCATGTTGATAAGAGTATTAAATACATGACAAATCTCCCTTTAAGGTACATTTTGAACAGATAAAAAATGTACAATTAATCACGATTAACTATGAACAATCATGTCCATTAAATGATTAAATGTCGCGATTAAATAATATAATAAATTGACAGCCCTAATATAGCCCTATATATATATATATATACATATACTGTATATAAAACTCTCTTCCTTTAAGATTTAGTTTAGTTTCCTTTCAGCTGAATGCAGGATTAGTGACTAGATAGTAAAATTTTACATGTCATAAGTCAGTGTGATAAATATATCTCTCCTCTCTCCTGTTGGCTCTGTGCTGCTCTGCTCTGTTTGGTTCCGTTCTCTACTTTTGCTTTATTATGTTGAGATTTGATCTTCGACCTTTGACCCTGATCTTGTGGCGTTTGGCAGGAGTCTGGACTCGCCTCCTGGATCGGAGGCCACCTCCAGCCTTTGGCCGAGGTCCCACCCGCTGCAGCTGTGGTCTTGATCGCTGCTTTCCTGGCCTGTTTCACTGAGTTCGCCAGCAACACTGCCACAATTATTATATTTTTACCCGTCATTGCGGAACTGGTAAGACTGCTTCAAATTAGACAAACATAGACGTGTTTTTATCTCTGTGTTCCTGTTGATGAAATACCTACATAGCACAATTAAGGTTTCACATCAGTTTATTGTGCAACACACAGATGAAGATGACAGTGAGCCGATTCAGTTACAAGACAAAGCTGTGGAAACTAATGAACTGGACAGGGAACCGGGTTTGTTGCTGACCTTGTTCTTTATGTTAGTCAAAGGCTTATAGAGTTGTTTAACTCTTGCAATAGATTGTCTTATGTTTGTAGCCCGTTGGACATTAACTGCTGTGGTCGGTAATCATTATCTGGGGATTTTGTACTTTGCCATGGTGCCTATACTTCACTCGGAGAATCGTTTACAGGATGTATAGAAGGCTTAGTGACTGTGTCCTGAGTTCTCATTTACATAAAAAACTTGTTGAACCATGACCATTCAAAATTTGCTGAAAATTTGCAAATTGCTTGAAGGGCCAGTTCATCTATACTACTTACCTCTGGTGATATGTAGCCACACACAGAGCCACTAGCGTGGCTTTGTGACTGTATGTGTCCACAGGATCCGTCGTTTCCACGCTTCCCATTCATTGTCTATGTATTCAGCCGTGCAATGCATTCTGGTAGCGTAGCGTTGCGTTTTGAGAGACAGACTGACACGTTTCCCGCTCCTCATTTGCATATATTTGAGGTCTAGGCTACTTTATGCAAATCAGGGGCGTCTGGCGCGACTCGCCGCCTCTGGAAACTTCCGCAAAACTTTTAAACTAGCCATTGTCGATCTAAAATGAAGACGGATTCAGCAACTGCGTGGCTTATTTAAAATTGTATGAAAATGTTTTCAGAAATACATTTCGGTGAACTGTTTTCATAATATACGAGAAAGAAGTTTCCAAACAAGCCGCCATGTTGGTTCCGGTTTGAAATCTGGGAGCAGCAGCCCACGAGGGAAAGTGTTCGTCCAATTAGGTGCCTAGTGCCTCGTGTCTAGTGGCAGTCCATCAAACCTCCAGTGCTGGGAAGCGAGGCTATCCCTTGTGTCTAAAACGTCAATGTGGACATGAACCATTAGTCTGTGCAGCCTATTTGACGTCAAACACAAGGCAGTTTCTTTATGGCTGCACCATTTTACATCAAATAGAAGTAGACGTCACATTTTCTTTGCAGCTGACCTGACATATTTGGTATCTTTGGACACCTTTAAATCTTGGCTCGAATATAATACGTTTTGTGGGTTTAAACAATGCTTTTCCATATGAAATAAGTTTGGAATAATGGCGCCACCAGGTATGAAATGATTTACGTCCTGTCCTGAAAATGTGCTGGTCTTTGTATCTGTAGGCTGCTAACGTCTCAGTGAACCCTCTGTACTTCATGATACCTGCAACAATAGGATGTTCATATGCCTTCATGCTGCCAGTGTCCACGCCACCCAACTCCATTGCCTTTGCAACAGGACATCTCATGGTTAAAGACATGGTAAGATCCTCAAATCAGATACTGAAACATATTGTTACCGTCATCATCGGCATGTTTCATCTTTCATGTTTACTGCTCCGGTTTTCTCAGGTGAAAACTGGCATTGTGATGAACATCCTGGGTATCCTCTCGATCTCTCTGGCCATAAACACGTGGGGCGTTGCCATGTTTGACTTGAATGTGTTTCCAGACTGGGCACACCCCATCAACAAGACTGCTGTTATTACTGATGTGCACCTATCAACCGTTCAGACGCTCAATGCTACGCTCTGATTACCCACCCAAAGAGTATCAGGAGATTGTATAACGATTTAACACTAAGCAGGGACAAAAGTTTGTCTGGGAACTTCAGCTGTTACCTGTTATGATGAATTTAATACGTTCATGATACTCAAGTGTCAAGATTTCATGCTGCTAACTGTTAGTTTTGGCACACTCCAAGTTAAAAATGGTGCAACAAGTTAAAAACATGCTACATTATTTTACTCTCTGCCTTCTTAAAGCAGCAGTAGGCGAGATTGGAGCAAATATGATTAAAAAAAAGTTATTTTCATAAAACGGTCACTATATCCTGACAGTAGTGCATGAGACAAGTAATCTGAAAAAAAATCATGTGCCTCTGTGTCCTTCGGTGTCCTCCGGTGCTCCTAATGGCATCTGCAAGATTTCACAGACCGGAGGAAAACAACCAATCAGAGCCGAGCTGGAGCCTGCCATCTCTGAGCAGCTGTCAATTTCTCACGAACTCCGATCAAATGGTCAAACTAGGCAGCGCTGATCCAATATGAATCAATATTATGTTACATTAATGCCTATTTCTCGCCTTAAATGTTTTCAGAAACATATTGTAGTGTACTGTTTAGCTTTAAAATGAGAACGTTTTTGACCCGGCAGCCATGTTGAAATCTGTTGAGGAAATACCAAGCACCGCCCACCAGCCAAAGCACACTTTCTTTACAGTACAGAATATTAATCCGAGGAGGAGGTGCAGAAGTCTAGTTTTTTCTCAGAACACTTGAATTACAATATGCTGAAAGGTTATTATTATTATTATGGAATTTTTGCCCAATGATGCCAAAAACATTCTGCCTACCATCGCTTTAAAACTGGACAGGAGAGACATTTAACCTCAACAACAATGACAGACTGAGCTCTGAATATGTTTTTAAGATATTTTTACAACTCCAGTCACACTGCAGCTGTTGGTATTGATGCTACTAGGCTGACCTCTGCTGGAAGAATGAAAGAGACCTCTGTGAATGATTCTTTGAAAATATATATATATTTTTGGTTAAAATCACTGATAGATCATGTTACCTGTTTATGTATTATATGGCGCATGTTAAAAGCCATAGCACATAAACAATATATCAAATCTTTTCTACATTAGAGTATGAATCCTGACTAATGAATGTGTAAATTTTGTTACAATGTGATTTGCATATATAAAGCTGCTGTTACAAATAAATTCTTTGAGTTTGTATTATGATAATTTAGTTGCACGTGGTCTCTGTATTTGCCTGTAATGAGCAGGTTTATTGGTAAGAGAAGGACTTTGTTATCAGAATATTTGCAACAGCTAAATTGTGTTTTAGTTTAAATACAAAATGTCAGGTTTTAACCCTCAGGTTTTGATTAGCTGTGGCTGCAGGTTTATATTTTAACACATTTTCACCTCTGCGCACACAAAGAGAGCCAGAGAGAGCACACAATTGTAAATTCCTCACAATGTTTGTATGGTGTAGTAAACTGTCTGAAATCACGAGGCCCGACAACAATGGTTAACTTGTGCAAGGCTGTGGTGGTTACTGAGTGTTAACAGGGTCAGAGCAAAAAGTTCCGTGGTGTTTGAATGCAAAACTATAAAATACTCAACCAAAAGCCACAGACCAGGACAGGATGTATCCAACTGTCTGCACAACCTTTGATTTGAACCAAAGCTGATTTCTATCCAAAGACTGATTAGAAGTATCTTAATATTCAGTTACTCCTAATAAATGTGTTCTTATTTCAAACACATCCCAATACATTTTCACCTCTGTACATGACTAAGATCTGTGTGTGTTTGTATGTGTTGTGGAGAGAGTGTACAGTATAGTGACCTGGGAGGCTCATTTTTCTGCCTTCACTATGAGTGTAGGTGCATGGCTATGCAGTGAGCTTAACACACTTGTAATAAAGACTGAAGACAGCAGTTTGCCCTTTGAAATGTTTACTGGAAGCAATTGTAAAATTGTGGGAAAAAAAAAGAAATGATAGTGATATAAGAGAGTTAGACCAAATTAGTTCAGTAGTAAGGAAAAACATAGACTAACTGAAATTATAATCATTGTCCCTCATGCCAGGAAGAAATAAAGTAGGCCGAACACCAGTATATAATTTCCTGTCGTATAGGACAGCGTCGACCTCAGAGGGTTAAGGTCAATGCCTAACCTTAACCATGAGGTCAATGCCTAACCTTAACTATTTAAGGTCAATATCTAACCATAATTATTTAAGGTCAATGCCTAACCTTAAGCATTTGAGGTCAATGCCTAACCATAACCATTTGAGGTCAACACCTAACCTTAACTATTCCAGGTCAATGCCTTACCTTAACCATGAGGTCAATGCCTAATCTTAACCATTCAAAGTCAATGCCTAATCTTAACCATTCATGGTCAATGCCTAACCTTAACTATTCGAGGTCAATGCCTAACCTTAACTATTCGAGGTCAATGCCTAACCTTAACTATTCAAGGTCAATGCCTAATCTTAACCATTCAAGGTCAATGCCTAACCTTAACTATTCGAGGTCAATGCCTAACCTTAGCCATTGGAGGTCAATGCCTAACCTTAACCATTGGAGGTCAATGCCTAACCTTAACAATTCAAGGTCAATGCCTAACCTTAACTATTCGAGGTCAATGCCTAACCTTAACCATTCCAGGTCAATGCCTAATCTTAACTATTCAAGTTCAATGTTTAAGCATAACCATCTCACGAGAGTTTCACAATTTGCTTGTTACCTTCTAGCCACAACCCTATGGTTGCTACTAGGTTGATCTGCCATAGAACTCTGCCTGGTTGCTACTAGCAACAAAACACCCAACAGAAACCAACTGCTGGTGGTAGAACAAATGTTAATTCATTAATTCAATTGTTTTATTGATTTATAGCCTGATACAACTACAAAAAAACTGGGGCAACAGTTCTTTTTTCAGTTAGTTAATTTGGTGGAAAATGTACATCACTCAACAGTTTATATTCATGTGGCAAACTGGAGGAAAGTGTATAGGCCCACAACATGCAACAGGAAACAGTCCAGTAATGTGATTGAATGCAGCCAAACAGCTTTACCTTCCACCTTTCAGCAGATGAGTGTAAAAAAAGCCTTATAGTGTCAAACAAAACATTTTTTGAGTAGAGGTTAATTTATGATCACGTCAACATAACACAGTGTCTGCGTTGACTGAAACAAACACTACAAATTGCAATACATTTCCAAATCTTATGTCACTCTGAGAGTGTGACCTGTGTCACATTGTGTGTTTGTGTGTGTGTGTGTGTGTGTGTGTGTGTGTGTGTGTGTGTGTGATTGCATCATGCCTCTCCATATGATTTTGTGTCATATATGGTTTACATGGAGAGCAGTTGTCTCTTCATTTCCCACGAGGGAACTTGTAGGCAACCCACAAATATCAACATGACAGTGACTGTTCAGAGAAGTTCCTCTTTTAACCCTAACAGTCCTCCGACACTTCCCAATCTTGTTTTCCTTAAACTCATATTGTCACAGTGAGAATGAAGATCATCACAGAGAATATTGTCATGCCTGTCAGGTAAGAACTGTCATCTATTTTTAATTGAGCCTTTTCTTTAATTGAGACGTTATAAATTAAAATGATCTATCTATCTATCAATCTATCAATCTATCTATCTATCTATCTATCTATCTATCTATCTATCTATCTATCTATCTATCTAATCCTATAATGGCATAAGACCTTGAAGTTTCTTAAATGTATCCATTATACCATTATAGGCCTACATCATTGATAATTGCAGTATTTTTTCAGTAAAATTAAAAACTAATTTAAAAAAAATTTCGGTAAATTTCTCATAATTTCACATTATTGTTGTGACATTGCCTTGACATTTTGGGAAATAAGTTTATTTGCTTACATGAGAAAAACTTCAATTTGTGGTTTTACGGGGAAGATACTGCACAGAAATGCTGGGCAGATGGACTGTTGTTTATCAATAAATAGGCCTAGTTAGCCTACAACACATAACTACACATTTTTTAATGTTTTACATTTCTGTTTGTGGGCAGATTAAATAAACAATTAGTACAAATTTAACTTTGAAGAGAGCAAGCCTGTTTGAGAGAGCCAGGCTGTTTCCCAGTCAAGTCTATATGCTAGGCTAGGCTAATCATCCCCTACTGTAGCTTCAAACTTAAATGTGCTAAATTCGATATCCAGAGCATTAATATAGCATCTATTTGCTATGTAAAGATATAGAGGAGTAATGTCTTCCTGACCGATGGCGTCTTAGTGGAAACTTAGCACCCACCTTCCGGTCCTCTTCCCCCCAGGTAAACACTGGACTTTTGCCATATTTGCACTGTTAGCACCATTAGCTGCGTGCCCCCTGCTCACTTTCACCATGTTGAGAGCCATTGGGAGGCAATAGAAATGCTCCCAATCCCGTATTTTTTTATATTTAGGTAATAGTGGGACATTTTGGAAATTTTAATAATTTGGTTTCTTGCCAAGAGTTAGATGAGAAGATCAATACCAAACTGCCTGTCTGTTCATTTTGAAGCTGAAGCCAGCAGCCAGTTAGCTTAAACTTTAGCTTTAGTAAGAAAAAACTAATACCTCTAAAGTTCACTAATAGGCTACATTGTATCACTTTGGCTCATTTTTCGTAACAGTCTTAACATTCTCTAAACTGTAAGTTTAAATGTCACAACTGTTTCATTGGACATCACAACTCTATTGCATGTCTGCAAAAGGTAGTAATTCACCCAAAACACGAAAGGGACTGTTTGTAAGAATCAGAAATTGGTTGTAACAGCGACACTTCTGGCCGTAATGTCAACGTCCTATTGCTTGCGCTCGCCCGTGTGCACGCGCTACCTGAATGTGAACGAGCATCCGTCAAAACATGCGAGGCGACACACGTCAGCTAAAACCACAATATCACTCTATATTTCACCTGCTTGGCAGTAATGTTAGCTGACCAGACGAAGGTCTCACCATGAATCAATGCTGATCCCAGCGTTGGCTTTTCCTGCCTCAGCCTCCCGACCGCCGCCGGAGGGAATAGGGGAGACACCGACACCAGGTCGGAGACGATAACGTAACTCGCTGCGGAGCCCCGTCACTTCACAAGACACGGGAAACCTCTGTTGGTCTGGAGGAGCGGCAGCATTTATTTCTGTGCAAACGTTCACTGTAATATTCACTAGATATTCTCAGAGCTAAACCAACTCTTCTGCAGTGTCTAGTGTGCGCGCATGCTCGGGGAGGTGAAGTGAGCTGAGCGGGTGAGAACGAGCATGTTGTGTGAGTGAAGAAAAGCAAGCCGGAGTAGAGCAGAGACTCCGGCCCTGGAGACCAAAGCTACGGTCTCCCCCGCGTCCTCCGACCGCGGTTGGCAGGCTGAAGTAAGAAGAGTTAACATTGTTTTGCAAGACGAGCTTCACTAGATATAACTTTGCAGTTTTGGGGCTACCGTGTAGTTTATGTTGGAGTCTGAGTCTGTACAGCGTACCCACACGCGAGCGCGCATGGGACACCGACCCGCAATTATTTATACGTGTAAGATGTTACAAACAGTCCCTTTAATTCATGCTTCAAAACCACGTTATTGTGTCAGTCAGTTGGCCAATGACTCCATAATGAAAAGTTGTTTTGTCATTGTGTGAGCCGCACCAGTCAAAAATAAATAGACGTTTTTTCACCATGGCAGTCAACCCTGGAAATGTTTCTTACATACAAGTCTCTTTTTTGTTGACACTGACTGTACTATACAAGAATGTCAGTTTTGTCTAGCTGAATGTGTATCGCACTGAGCTTTTTAGATTCCCAATTCAAAGTTTACTGGGATAAGTCAATACTGTAGTAGCTACACAGAAAAAGGATATGCATATTTGTATGTATACAGTTAATTAATTTGTGTAGCAATGTGTTACATGTACTGTAAACAGAAATTTCACCTTTGATCTTCCATGTAAAGTCATATACAAGGAACAGAATATTGTTCAAAATGACATCCATGCCAAAAAACAACAACCCTTCAACAAGGCAAAAGTGAGCATGGCTCAGCTACCCCCAGCTCACTGCTTGACCCCTACTAAAGTAGGGCCAAAGGTTTTGCCCTTTTGGAACTAATGGAATTAATGGTCATTAACTAATGGGCACCCTGGACTTCTAACCCCCAAAAGGCACAACTAGACCACACCGTCAACCATCATACCAAATTTGAAGTTCCTAAGTGAAATAGTTTTCGAGTTTTTGGACAAAATGTCAAAAAATGTGGGCACCCTGGATTTCTAACCCACAAAAGGCACAACTAGACCACACCGTCAAGGAGAGGAAAACATGCACATTCTCAAAATTGTTTGTGGTGCTGTGAGTAGATCCCCTCCAAAAAATACTTTTTCAAATAAAAAATGACTTGCTCCCGCACACACTTTTCTCTGCTTTACTAGTCAACGTTTCGGTCAACAAGGACCTTCATCAGGACATTAAGAAGATAAAATGGTGGTGTTTGCTCTTTTAAACACCACCAAAATAATGTGATTGGATGATGGAAGTGTCTGCCATCCCTATTGGTTGAGGAAGTGACATCATCATCCATTGCACCATGAAAAAAACAGGAAGAGAAGAGACGAAAAATACATGTCAAACAAAGAACATCAAACATACATCACTATTGAAGGAAAACACAAATAATCTTACCAGAAATTATCAGGGCACATGATCACAAGTATATGAAGTTACACATTAAAAACATTGCTTGGTCAATTTAGACCACACCCTCACCCATCATACCAAATTTGAAGTTCCTAAGTTAAATAGTTTCCGAGTTCTGCTCCAGATACGAAAGTGTGACACGCAAACGGACGGAAGGATGGAAGGACACGCGGAGCACTATATAACCCCGACTAAATTGTCGCGGGGGTATAATAATGAAAAATCCTGCTGTAGTTCAGTTCAAAAACAACAAATTGTACCTCCTTATCATAGATATTAATGTATGTGATGGCTCAAACGATGAAAGAATGTTTAGAAGTTGAAGAGGACGATAATTTCACTGAGAATCAACTCATCAGTTTTGATCAGCAAGACATTTGCAAGTGGTTATTGTACTTACTCTTTTGCACATGTGCCAAAACACATGCAATTTGCTTGAATGAATGATAGATTCTAATCTGTTGTGACCAACAAACTAATTGTTCAGAGATTTTCACTTGTTAAACTGTAATTCATACAGTAAAGAAATTGCTGTTGTAGATTTATGGAGGGTTATGAGTCGGACTATTTATTGGGCAGGCGTAATGACTTCCTGGAGCTTTGCTGCCACCAACAGAGACTTTAGAGGTGCTGATAGGCTAACTGTTTTCCCTGTTTCCAGTCTTTATGCTAAGCTAAGCTAACAGTCTTCTGGTTGACATTCATCTGACTCTCGGCAAGAGAGCAAATATTTCCCAAAATGTCAAACTTTTCCTCAACTTTGTTCAGGTTGTGTTTTCTCTCCTCAGGAACAGAGCCGGATCTGTCAGACAGACTTTAAAATCTGTCCTGCTTTACCTGTGGGACGTTTACTCTGTACCTGCACCCACCGCTGGCAGAGACGTCCTGTCTCTACTGTCTCTCTGTTTCACGCTCGCTATCGTCACTGGCGGCCTGCTTCACCACTGGCTGTCGAAGACTCTCAAGTACAACCATGAAGCATCCATTCATACCGCCTGCATCTACAGCGTGGCCACGTTTCTGGTCTCGTTCCTGTGTCACCCTCTGCGCTGCGCGCTGACCATGTCTCTGCCCACCGTCTGCACCAAACAGGGACGCAAACTCCTCATCACCGCCTCTGTCATGATCCTAGTTTTGAACGTCATCCCTAATATTACAGTGAACGTGGGGGGGGTCGCTCGCATCCTGAAGTGCACTGCTGAGGGTTTCACAAAGACTTTATTAAACTCATCCGAACCTCTGAACAAAGCAAAGCGAGACCTTGTTGAGGAAGCCATCAAAGTGAAGAGGGAAGACTTGAGCATTGTCACCAACTTGAGGAAGTTAGATCATTTCACACATGTTGATGTGTCAGAAGTCAAAAGCAGGTTTACTAAGATGATAGCGCAGATAGAGGTCAACTTCTCACAAGCCAGGAACCAACTAAAAGAATACAAGCTGATGTCAAACCGGATCCTCGCTGCCATTTTTGTCGCTTTGCTAATCTTTGAATCTGCTCGCTACTTGAAATCTTATCTGGCATCAGTTCAGTTTGATAATGGCTATATCTCCAAAGAGATCCTGCAAAAAGGGGCTCAAGCTGCTAAAAATAAAACTCATCCCACAAGCTGCAAAATAACAAGTCAGGAATGTACCTCCTGTTTCATATCACTGGTTGTGGTAACGTTATATTTCATTGCCATAGCTTTAATTGTAGCTCTGGATCATGTTGTGTATCATATAGTTCAGGCGATTGTGCCTTGGATACTGGATTTTCCACCAACAACTGCCAGCATAAGTGTCAATTATAAGGTAAGACATTACTGCAGCTCCTATTATTGCATCTGCAGTATTTACTTCGTCACTTTTTCATGTATCTGCTCTTTTTTAAAATCTCCTGATAGGTTCAGTGGTTCCCCCCTGCCTTTTGTATCATCCCACAATCCTGTTTCACACGGGAGCTCACAAACTTCCACAGGGATTACAAGTGGACTTTCAACCCTGAGCCGTCGCTCTGTGATGTGACAACTTCAGCTCCGAACCTGGGAGTCACACTCCTGCTGGGATGTCTCTGGCTGTTCAGCTACTCGCTGGTGTTCCTCGAGGTTTACGCCAGACGGCTGCGCAGGAAAATCTCAGCATCCTTTTTCAGAGAGCAGGAAGAGAGGAGGATGTCTTACTTGATGAAGAAAGTAGAAGTGAAGCAGAATAGAAAAGAGCAAAAAGAGACTATTTATGTTGAGGTTGGCCGTGGGTGAATGTTCACTGGAAAATGCAGTGCTTGTCTAATTTTTCTGATGACGTTTTTAGCCATGATGGCAGCGTGAATCTATGGATAGTGATGTCGGCCTGTCGGTCAATCACTTTGGTCCAGACTGAAATATTTTTCAACAACTATTAGATGGATTGTATGGAAGCCCTAAACAGATATGATTCAAACATTTTTTTATATCATTATCTCAAGATCACGAGTTAATTAGGTCGTTAACTTGAGAAAACGGGCTTTGTTATCTCGAGATAACAAGATAATTGACTCGTTATTACAAGAAAACAAAAGGTCATTTTCTTTTATTACTTATAATGTTTGGGTCAAATCAGCCAACGGTAAATGTATTCAAACGGCCCAGATCGAGCTGACAGCATGGATGTATACATCCTGACAGTGATGGACTTGGTGAAGTTAGCGGAATAATTAACTTGTGATCTTGGGACAAAAAAAAAAAAGTTTTAATGTCCGTTCAGGGCTTCTATAGAATTGCAATGAAATTTTCTAAAGACATATTTTGGTCCCCAGAGGATGAAACCTATTGACTTTGACATAGACTGTATATATAGATGGACGACGCATCTCCACTTCCTCCCACTGTACAAAAGTGAAGCCAAAATATCCAAGATACGGGAGCTTCCATCTTTAGATTTTGACGTCATTTGGAGCCAGAGTCTGCACACTAGTGATCGGGGGGCTGGAGCCGCGGTCACCCCCTTTTTATAGCATCAAATAACTAATTAAAACCAAAGTTATCAGAAAAATGAACACATGAACATACTGTAGGTCAGCGTGAGAAGAACTCCCTAAAATGACAGAAACCGTCTTTGGGAAAAATGTATTTGACGTGTACTTTGACTTTTTAATTTGGCCCATGTCTCATCCACTAACATGGAGGGGGAGGGGGTTATGACCTATACTGCAGCCAGCCACCAGGGGGTGAGCGAGATGTTTTTGCTTCACTTTTGGTGAGCTGTCATGTCGTCCATCTATATATACAGTCTATAGTACAGATATTCATGTTTCTCAGACGATGTTTACCAACAATGACTTTGGTAATCCCTGACTTTGAGGTTGACATTTGTGGTTTTGAGTGAAATGTCTCAACAAATAAGGAAGGGATTGCCATTAAATTTGGTGCAAACATTCATGTCTCCCTCAGGATGAATTGTAATACTTTGTTTAATTGTTGGTCAATCTAGCGCCAAAATCAGGTCAAAATGTAATTATGCAATACTTCAGTTAGTGACCAAATACCTGCAAAACTACTAACTACTACTAACTCAGCAGTTTCAGTTGTACTTTGTGTTTAGTGCTAATCAGCACATTAGTGCTAACACAATAAACTATGAGGGGGATCATGGTCAAGATTATGTGGACGTTAGCATTTACCTCAAAGCATTGCTGTACCTAAGTACAGCTTCACAGAACTGCTAGCGTGGCTGTTAACTCTGAGTCTTCTTACCTACAGTACAGTTCTTTTTTCAGGTTTGTAGCACATCATTCACTGCTCTTATGCTAAGTGTCTGTTTTTGCAAAACATAAACTGAAGATAGAGCATCCTGTGTAACAACACCTTTTCCTGTGCAGGCGTTTCACCACTCTACAGGTGCTCACACTCAAACGTGATGTGGTTTTTATAGATGTGCCGCCACACCATCTCAATTTGCATCAACCATGTTTGTTTAACAGATTGTTTTTTCAGACAACTGCCACAGAGCTCATATTTTACTGTATATTGTTCTGTACTGTGCAGTGTTGTTTTTCTTCTAGTGTGGTTCAGTATATACCAGTGTTATTCCTTTCCTTTTTTTTACCCCTCAGCCCCACTAGATGCCACTATGGTGCTTTGGACAGACAAGGACAGAGACTAATCCAGTACCTTCTGTCAGGAAATGAACAGCAATAGATTGGATCTTACAATTTTTTAAATATTTTATTGGCCCGGATGACTTTAACAGATTAAATGAATCTGTTTCATGTCCACATCCAATAATTCCCCGGCCTATTTTAATCAGTGTGCCCTTACTAAAAAAAAAAAGAAAAAACACATCCTTTCCTCTGAAAGCGTCCTTGCATTTTATCAGTACACTCTTGCTTAAAACTCCCATGAGCCTTCGGGAGTTTATTTTAAGACACCATCCCAGAATAATAATAGAATACCTCTTTATCATCTATTTTTAATTCTGACTTTTTGCCCACTTCATGATTGTCTCAAAACCCAGCAGCTTGTGTAAAGACGATGCACAGAAATGATAAATAATTCATTTATTTTCTGTTATCATGAAATCTCGCGTCAGTATGTTGCTTACTAGGCTACAGTATGTGTGTGACACCTCCGGGCTTCTTATTGTTGTTGGAACTGCAGTGAAATGAAAGATGAATTATTGTTAAATCTGCAATCCCATCCGACTTTACTGTCTTTCAGAGGCTGTAGCAGGTTCAGTTTTAGAGCTAGCTGTGAAGCTACAGATATCATATGAAACTAGAAAACCTAAGGAATCCATTGGTAACAACCATGTCATGTTAACTCCAAAACTGGGCTAAATTTTGGCGAGGCCATTTCAAAGGGGTCCTTTGACCTCTGACCTCAATATGTGAATGAAAATGGGTTCTATGGGTACCCACAAGTCTCCCCTTTACAGATATGCCCACTTTATGATAATCACATGCATTTTTTTATTGCATGCAGTATAAATGTGTTGTTTTGCCTGTTATTTCTGCATACTGGGGTCCCTAAACAGTCTTTGAATTACATAAATTGGGTATCACTGTAAAGCTGAAACTCTTGTGGATCCAATGAGCCCAATTGTATTCATGATGTTGACGTGTGATGATGTTAGTCCCCAAGTAACCATTTCATTATATTGAGACCATTTTTTGTAATTTGACCTCACTTAATAAAATGACCTATTGTGACCTCTAGCATAATCACAGCCTCATGAAACTTTATAGTCACAAACTAGAGACCAGTATTTAGAGGAGGTATGGCTTTCCTATGTAGATTGACAATAAGGGGGTTTCTGAATAGTTTCCAGAACAGAAGTGCTCGCCATCTAATTGCAGAAAAATTTAATTCTTGCAGAAATCTCAAAATGTCAAAAGTTTTTGATACCAAATCACAGCATGTTTTTTTCTATGGTGTTCCTCAAGGTCTTGGTGTCTTAATGTGGTATTTTTGAGGGATTATTGGTCATTTTTATCAATTCTCGAATGGTAAAATATCATTAAATTTAGCACCAAATCTGTGTAACAAATGATATCAACCCAAAAATTGCTGCAAGAACTTATGAGACATAATAGAGCACGGGAATGGCCATCATATATTTCTATCATCATGTTCTAAGCCCTTATACACTTTCATAATTTATTTTAAGTAATTAATAAATTAATTAATTCATGTTTATTTCTGATTTATGACTAGAACAACTTGACACATGGCGCTGAGCTGCATCTCAAATTAATCATCAGGTTCCTGCAGCTTTCAGATGATGTACACCACTTCTATGTGACAACTACTGTTGACCTGCTATCTCCCCCTACAAAAAACCCTAAAAAAGACAAAAATGGGTCTATTGTGGGTCTCAGAGGGTTAAAATGTGAATAAAATGTGGCTCTTAACATCCAATCTTCACATTTTCTTTCTCTTTTAGTAGCTTTAAGGTTGGTCAAAATCAGCTTACACTATCTGACCAATATCACACTGTATATACTTGGTATCAGCTTGTTCCAGCTCTTCATTGAAGCTATATTATGTTTACACTGAGTGAAATATTAAAACTATTCTAGATATCTTTCACTTTCTATACATTACCCTAAAACTCAGCCTGGTATGTTTGGTACCTCTGGAAACACTGGGATCTCAACTGGAACTTAAAATAAAACAAATTTCGAATCCCAGCATGAAGTCAAGCGCTCTAGTCATAATATTTATTCAGACACAGTATAGGATTGACTTCTTTGTATGGACTTCTTAGCATGCAACGGTTCAATCAAACAATTACCTGGACAGAAACCCACAGCAGGATTTTTTTCTCGTTTTCTGTGAAGCTGTTATCTATTCATTAGAGGAAGCCTGGCGGACTGGACGCTCTGCTCACTGAAAACTCTTTGAAATAATGAAAATGCAAGCATCTGCCATGCATTAGCATTCATACTTTCAGTCCTGTCCACTGTAAGAGCTTTAAAGAGCTTTCCAAGCTCAGAGTGGTTTGTTGGAATCTATTTTCATAGCTCTGAGAAAGATTTTTGTGGATGATCGGTTTTGATGTTACTTAATGTTTTCAGCTATAGGAGCAGGTTTTAACAGTATCAGTATCTACCACAAAAGCAGAGTGCCAGGGGCTGTGGAAGCATCACAGGAATAACAAAACTCTTAACCTTATGGTGTGTGTTCCTGTGTGTCCCCCAAAATACTTTTGGAATTCTACACTCCTGAACCAGAGAATCCAAAAATGTAAATTTGCCTTTTCACGGAAAATGAAGTGTTAACTAAATTATGTCTGCTAGTGGCCAAAAAAAGGTCAACTTCGTAATTAGTGCCATTTTTATTCAATGGCCAATCACTGTTGAATTGCAGGCTACCACCTCTGTTCTTTCAATAATTACAGGGTTTATGGTCACAGCCTTGTTCATTGACATGACGTGGAGAGGTAGAATTGATTTTTAAGTTGGTGGCTGTACATGGCAGTGTGTTGCAGTGTGGATGTAATGGTGTGTGATGTGAAAGAGAGGGAGGGGTGCACTGGGAAGCATAGGGAGGGAGAGCAGGAGAGAGAGAAAGAGGGAGACATACAGTATGTGGACGAGTAGAGCGACTCTGGAGAAAGAATAATCATTCATTTGTGTTTCTTGGTTGATGCACCTGAGTGCTGCTACCACGCCAGAGTCAGAGCTGTCTTCTGCAAATGATGGTAAGCTGCCAATTTTCTTCTCTTAAAAATATTTGCTACATATTTATTTACTCTCCCAAATTTTGATTTTGTTATCAACTGTGAATGTTTAGCAATTTATTTCTGCTTTGTTTCCTTGGTTAAGGGGATGTAAAGGAAGATGGTTATGTATTTGATTGTTTTTGCTGTAGGGTAGTCTGACTTTTCTGGGAGAGTAGGGGACCGTATTTAATTTTTTATTCTTTTTTTTTTTTTTTTTTAAAGGATCAAATAGTCGCACATTATGGCTTTAGTGTGCACAATGGGTTATTATGGTGCACTTTATCATCCGCAGAGGACACCAAGGGCTTAACATTTCCCTTCACAGTCAATCAGCTATAGGAATAATATCTCAGTTATAAAAAAACAGAATACACATCTTTATAGATGTTAGTGATTAAATCCCCCCCCCCCCCCCCCCCCCTTCCCTTTATTCTGCATCATAACTGAAGGTTAAATATAAGGATGACCTATATTAAGATTCCAGTCTGACCTTTCATTTAGTAGCTCTTTATTCTGAACTAAAGAGTGTCTGGAATATTCATAATTTTGTTATATTTGCCACAAGGTTGGAAATTGCGGATTCTTGTCATTTCATTAATATATTAAACCTACAATAACAAATTTTTTTTTTGCCACTTGGGGGCAGTGGAAACAAGCTGTAAACACAAAAATGATAAACTTTTCAGTTGATTTGGGTAATTTGTTAGCAAACAGTTGCTTATTTACACATTAAGCTGTTACGGAGCAAAAGTATCATTCATTTACGCCGAATTCACACCACCGAGCTGCCATGCAATGTCTATGAAAAGCTGTGGCGACCGCTCCCGAGCTCAGCAAGCTGCGGCCGTTTGATTCTGCGGTGACGTGTGGCCAAACTAAAAGTTGGAAAAAGTTTCATTTTTAACAGCGAAGTGCGGCCAGAGAGGATCTGCATCCAATCAGTAAACACTCCTGTAACATTTTGACCTATTGTTACAAAGAATTTCTTCCTGCTTGAAACACATGAACACCTCCTGGCCGCAGAAAAATTCTGCCTGGTGTGAATTTGACATTAGAGTTGTGTTTCTGTCCACCTGATGAATTAAGTCCAATATTCACTCTTTTAGCTCTGTTTTTGGTCTCCACCATCTCTGGAGGGAAATAGCTGGCTCTTTAGCTGCTAAATGCTCCACTAAGCTATATGTTCACCAGCTAGTTGCTGGTAGTATAGCCTAAAGTTTGTTTTTAGAGCTTTTTTGCTGTCCCTATTTACTGTTTCTCCCTGTTTCTGTCTTAAGGATTCTTGTTTTGTGCCTCTGGAGATCAACTGAAGACAATGGAGAACAACACAACCATCTTTCAGGATGTCACTCAGGTTGTAAATCTGACAGAAATACCTCGGAACCCTCTTGAAGAGCAGGTCATAACAATATTTTTGACAATGCTCATCTGTGTAGTTGGGATTGCTGGGAACATCATGGTGGTGCTGGTGGTGCTACGCACCAAACACATGGTGACCCCGACTAACTGCTACCTCGTCAGTCTGGCTGTCGCAGACCTCATCGTGCTCCTGGCTGCAGGGCTGCCTAATATCTCTGACGTTGTAGCCTTCTGGATATACGGATACACAGGATGCTTGTGTATAACTTATCTTCAGTACCTGGGCATCAACGTTTCATCGTGCTCCATCACAGCCTTCACCATCGAGCGATACATCGCTATTTGTCACTCGATAAAGGCACAATTCATATGCACCGTTTCCCGGGCCAAGAGGATCATAGCTGCCGTCTGGATCTTCACCTCGCTCTACTGCATTATGTGGTTCTTCTTAGTGGACACAGATGAAACCGTCTACACCAACGGAGTGGTCGTCACTTGTGGCTACCGCGTCTCCAGGAGCTTCTACATGCCGATCTATTTCCTGGACTTCACTTTGTTCTATGTGATCCCCCTCATCGTGGCCACTGTGCTGTACGGGCTCATCGCCAGGATTTTGTTCATGAGCCCTCTACCCTCGCATCTGAACGACAAAGCCGGAGGAGGGTCGGTTCACCAGGGTCGCTCCAGCAGCACCAACAAGCCCAACAAGGGTGCAGTCTTCGCAAGGAAACAGGTGACACAGAGTTTAGAGAATAATCCACCTTTATGAGAAAGTATTGAAATCTTATCAATAATTTCTGATTAAGTCTCTGTTTTAGCCAGACATCAATGTAAATGTGGTAGATGTGAAAAATATCATTTGGGTCAGGATTTTCCAAATCTTGATTGTTCCCTCAAATGTATAAATTTTCTTCATGGTCAAAATGTAAATATCTCAACAACTATTTGATGGTTTGTACAGACTTTTGTTTGAATTTGTTGGACACCCTGTTCCTATTTTTTCCTGTCACTCACACTGAGAACACAGCAACATGGACAAGGAACGGCTTATTAGTTTAGATAAAAAGAGCCTATAGAAAACCGAGTCAATTGTCCTGGATGTAAATGAAGATATTAACTTGATTATTGACACTTTTAGCACAAGCATTGACGCTCTCAGTTATATGCGTAGTGTTCACTTGTGAAACATTATTATCAGCTACCTGTCAAAAAATATAACCGCCACCTCACTAATGGTTATAACAAAACACCAACACACAGCACAAAGAGACAACTATGGAAACTATGGGAAATATGAGTCGTCACTACAGTATTTCAGTTGGAAGCCTCGTTTTGATCCGCTCCGTTTGCCATTTGTGTGTTTTGTTTTTTTAAATCTAGCTCAATAGAAAAAATTAGAGAAAGTAGGCCTACAAACCGGGTGCATTAAAGGACCAAGAGACTAAGAAAAGCATCCTGTGCTCCTCTTACATCTGACTTCTTCTACCTGTTTGGATTATTTTGTTCAGTATTGTGGAATACACAATGGACAAATGTTACACTATACAGCAGGCTGAGCAAGGACAACTTGTGAGTGAAACATCCAAATTCATTCATTTAAATTGTAGTTATGAAGAAATCTGTCATCATGTTAGATTAATGTGTTGTTTAACTCCCTGTTTACTGTATCTCGGCACCTGTCTGTGTGCGCATTGTGACCCTGGCACGAGCAAGACGTACGGCGGTGCCTGAGGAGTTATCTGTAGCCTACAATACCTCCTCATTTCACTACAAAAACCATAATTAGGTGGCAGCTGGCTGGAGAAGACTGCTAGATAACAACCTACTTGCTGTTGGTTATATCGTATGTCATTTCCAGTAAATATCACAATATAAAACCTGTGTTTTCTGATTAAAAAGTACAAACGTAGGAAGATAGCAAGTGCTACTAACCCATCAAGTGGTTACGTCTCAAGCTCCAGTCTGATATGGAGCTCACGGCAGATATGTACGTGGTTTGTTTACATGACGTAACAGAAGTGCAGATTTAACGGATTCAGTGTGGACAGAGAGCGTCCGATGTGCGATGCGATGCGATAGTCGGACACTTGCATCCAGTTAGGACACGGTGTATGGTTTTTGTGGACATAACAACAGCATGTGTATGCGTGCGTGCGCGCCTTTGCGCATAACTGACTGTATGACCGCTTCTCTGTCGGTTTATTTTTTTCATGAAACATGATAATGTCAAATATACACTTAATAAAGGCTATATGAGGTGAAAAAAATATGCCCCCCCTGTCAAAGATTGCCCATCCGTCCCTAATACTCTGGCACCGACCCTGTGTGGTCGTTCGGAAAAAAGCTATAAACACTTTTGCCTTCCAAATGACCTAGGCCCTTAGTATTGTCATTGTTAGCATATTAGCATACTGATGTTAGCATTTAGCACAGCTGTCCCTAGATACAGCCTCACAGCCCCTTATTTTTTTATTATTCCTTTATTTAACCAGGTTAGTCCCATTGAGATCAAAGATCTCTTTTACAAGGGAGACGTCATTGGCGTCACACCACATCCCCTCTTAGCGTCACGCCCCATCGCCCCTCGGCATCACGCCCCTCGGCGTCACTCTATTTTTGGCATCAAACCACTATAGTTAGGTTTAGGAAAGAACTACATGGTTGGGCTCAAAACTACAACGTTTGTAAAGTGAAAATGAAACTGAACGTTGTGAACACAGGACACGAACGAACAGCTGATTGTCTTTTCGCTCTTTAAACTATGTCACCAGTCACTCCTGGCGCATTTTCTCGGTGCGTTTACTGTTCCCGCTGATGGGTTTACATTGTAGTGAATGGAACCCCCTATGTGTTTCATACTGACACTCAAGGGTGCCTTGTGCGTCGGTAGCATACACTGACGGCCGCGACAAAGCCTTGGTATTTGGCGCCTTGGGAATGAACTCTTCTTCATTAATGCCACATATTTACATCTCTCTTGTTCCTTGTTTCCTTGCTCATCTTCCTCTTTCTCTGCATCAACAGATAACAAAGATGCTGGCTGTGGTGGTCGTCCTCTTCGCCTTGCTCTGGATGCCCTACCGAACACTGGTGGTGGTCAACTCCTTCATCGACCCGCCTTACCACAACACCTGGTTCCTGTTCTTCTGCCGTATGTGTATCTACACCAACAGTGCCATCAACCCCATCATTTACAACCTCATGTCTCAGAAGTTTCGCGTTGCGTTCAAAAAGCTCTGCAAGTGCGACTGGCGGCACAAGGAGAAGGCGGCAGAGTACAATGTGCCGATGTATTACAGCGTGATGAAGGATTCGTCCCATGAGAGCAACGAGCTGGTCACGGAGCAGGAGGAAGTGAGTCAAACCAACAAGAGGTGCACTGAAACGGATGATGAAGCAAGCACTTTCAGCATTTCTTAAAGATGAGTTTGCTGGCTTCATTAGGATTAGGAAATTATTTGCGAAAATCTTTCATTTAATGTTTGAGATTGCTGTTATTTCCAACTTTTAGAAAAAAAGTATTTACTGCTTCTGAGGTCTGTAGATATTGTTCTTGTTTGCAGTGACACGTGGAATTTGTGGTGTAGTAGTTGTGGTACTTTTGCACTAGTATTGTGTTGTAAACACAGTATGTGAGACCAGGCTTTAGTGTACTTCACACTGCTTAGTGGGACATAATGTGCGTCATCATGTGCATCACCATTACACAAAAATGAGCGGTTCTTTGAAATATTTTGGAAATACTGTACTCACCATTTTAGCGCACATTAAAAAAAACTTAAAAAAAAAAAAATGGGTAAAGATGGACATTTTATGTGACATGGGACACTAATGCTGTAGGTGCATGATTTGAATTTTGCCTTGAGACAATGTCAGACTTTATGTTAACTAGTTTTGACTAGTAGCAGTACACATCATGTGCAACACTGAACTAATCAAATTATCAGCATAATGTGTCTCTTGATAACAGCACTTGTGCTTTTCATGGTTACACTCTCAAGCTGGAGTGTACTCAGATACCACACTCTTCAACAGCACTGATGAATACACAGTCCAGATTTTTGTTTTTTAAAAAACAGTTATTTATACATTTAGCCTATTTCAACAAGACAAAATACAACAGAGAGAGAGAGTTTTATCTGTGCTGTATGTTTCTGACTATGACCATTTAGTGCATCACATACCTACTTCTACCAAACTATTTTGGTAGGCTATTTAATCAAAAAAGTTTAATTGGTGAACGTCATTAAGGCAGAGCTGAAGAGCCATATTTCTATGAATAAATAATTAAAATATGAATCAGAATATAAATGGCCATCATTTTTTTAGTCACGCTAGCAGCACTACTTTGGTTGAAATACCTCAACAACTGTTGGATTGTCATGACATTTTGGACTGAAATTCATGGTTCCCAGATGATTAATCCTGACTTTGGTGATCCTGGTAATCTGACTTTTCCTGTAGCGCCACCATAAGGTTGACATTTGTGGTTTTTGAGTGAAATGTAATGAATGTAAAATGAAATGTCTCAACAACTATTGGCTGGATTCCCATAAAATTTGGTTCAGACATTCATGTTCCTCTCTTGACGAATTGGAATCACTGTCCCATAACTTTTTATCAAGCGCTTAATTTGTCCAATGCTTGGTTTATCACAGAATACCTGCAAAACTAATCACATCCCCGTCAGCCTCAGCTGTACTTTGTGTTTAGTGCTAATTAGCAAATGTTAGGATGCCAACATGCTAAACTAAAATGTGAACATGGTACACTTTATGCCTGCTAAACATCGGCATGTTAGTGTTGTCATTGTGAGCATGTTAGCACGCTGAGGTTAGCATTTAGCTCAAAGAATTGCTGTCCTTAAGTAGCTACAGCCTCACAGAGCAGCTAGCATGGCTATAGACTGTTAGTCTTATTTAGGCTATTCATTTACAAGCATCATGATCCTTATATAGGTCAACAGGATAGCTAACCAGCTTCTATAGAGTGCTACGGGAATGAGTCCTGAAACCCAGATATGAGTTAGCATTTTAGCACTTCTGGTTCCCTCGTCTGGAAGTCAATGGGTTTTTTGGATGGGTTTTTAATTTGGAATGTCAGCTAAGTACCTAGGCTACATAACTTAACTACTTAATTTAAAGCCTCTACACAGCCTTGCTCCACCTACACATGTGTTTTCACTTGTTACCTGATTAGATGTCCTCTCAGTCCTGTCTGGGCGTGTACAGACTGAGCTTGATTGGCATGTCCTTCACTCTCCTGTTTTATACACGTGTTATGACAGGAATGAGGACGTTGTTTGGCGATATTGTGTAATAGACCCAATTTTCACAGCAGATACTTTATACTTGCCAAAGCAGGAAAAGCACAGGTGGAATTAATAACATTAATGACGGTTGCATTCCATTTTGGTGAGCCAGTTTCGGAGCTCTGGTAATGTGCATGCTCACAAACTGACATGGCTTTCTAAGACACTGCATGGACATGCATTGTTAATGTGATAATTTACACCTGTCGGCTACTTTTCCTGCTTTTGACAAGCCAAAATGTCTGCTATGAAAAGGGTATATTCCCAGAATAGCTCCATCTAATTTCACTAGAGGTCTGATTAGCCAGAGTTATTCAGAACACCTGTAGGGGTATGCAGGGCCTTTAGTATTAATGGTGCCTTCAAATGGGGTCGTGTTTACCGTGTTCATAAGAAGAGTCCATATGAACGCCCCCCTCTTGTGGGATTCACACCCTCCTAAGTGGAAAGTTTCTGAAAGCGTTCACGAGTTGTGACATGTTTGTTGACGTCAGAAATGGCAGAGGCCATGGAAGTTAATTCTTCGGTGCATAATAAGTGAATATATTGTAATTTTAGTTGTATATTGTTTATTTTCGTAATTTTGTGATAGGCAAACGTTGATATTCCCAATGGCCTCATCTTTTTCCTCTGTCATTACTTTGCATTTCCTGCATTATGTTACCCACTTGCTAGCTTGCTAAATTGTTAGCCTCTGTGGCTTCTAGACGCCGACAGTAACATTAATATTGCCGTTGCTTAGCAGCGGTGTTCTTCAAGACTTAACCACTTGAACGCCAAGCATACTGTGTACACAACTTCCCATGTTGTAAACACGAGCTCACGAGTTTCATTTGAAGGCACCAAAAGTCTTTAAGTCTTGAAGAATGTATTTCTTCATATACTAACTAAACTCCTCTTTTAGTCCTTGAAATTGAAAAACTAAAGACAATCCCTCGGCCCATCCACTGAGATTATTTCTGATTCCAGAGGAACTGTGCGTTTTGGGAAAAGTTTGTATCATTAGATATCCATTCTGCCTATCTGGGAGGCAGGAGGTAGCCTAAAAACCATGGATGGCTCCGATAACAAATCAGTTCCAATTAAAAACATCGGCCAAGTCCGAGAATGAAAATAAAACTGTCTTTAAAGTTGTCTTTTTGACATGCAACAAATCTGACAGCGTGTGCATTATGGGAAAAATGTTGTGATGTTAATTGTTGCCAACAAGTTAGCTGTCTCTGTCATTGTATTGCTGTCGTTTTCATCATCGCTGCATGTCTCTGCATCTCAACACAGCCAACTCTCCAGACCCATGTTTAAATCCCTTTCACCATCTCTTCAATATATTTATCCATTCTGTATCTTGTTTGAACTTGTGTTTTTAACATATTATGTAAAGAGCCTTTGTAGTTTCATGTGGATTAACGAATCCTTTTACAACCCTAATAAATGTATACGTTCTCTTTATTCATGAGCGTTGTGTGTGCCGAATTAAAATATATATTGATGGTATCCATGCAGTATTTCCTTTAGAAAATGTAGATTTACATAAACTGAATTAGAACTAGCTCTAGCACTTCTGAATCGAGGATAACAGATGGATCATTTCAAGGACACACTTGTACTTCTCTTTTGTTTTGATTTGCATTTATTAGCCTGTTTGAACACATCACACCTTTGTTTGCTTGTTTTTCCATTTTCCTGTTGCAGCTCTAAACTATAAAAAGTATACTCATTAAGACCTTTTGGCACCTGTAGAGTGAGGTTACTGTGTTTTCTAACGCCGGAGCCATGTTTTCTGTAACGTCGAGAGTATTGTATGAAGCATTTAAGTCCCTCTGGATATTGTGCAGGCTGTATTGTGCTGATAAATTCCATATAAGGAGTTTTTATGATGAAAGAGATGTCGCAAAGGTCTGGAGGAAGAAAGAATTAGTGAAGGCGGCAATACACAGAGACCTACAGCAAAAATGTTGCTATAGTGGCTCCAGCAGCCATTTATATATTTTTTTCTTTTCAGCTGTTAGATGTGACAACATGGAATCAATAATATATTGTGTTTTAGGGGGTCTTGTTTTGTTTGGTTGTATGTCAGATAGAAGAACCGAAGGACTGTTTGTGTTTGCTGAGTATTATTCTTTACTGATTTCTACTGTATGTCAGTCCTACATTTTGTCCAAAATTCAATATCTTTTCTCCAGACTTCCATCAGAAAATTTCTTGGAAAGTTAACTTTTTCCACACATTTAAAGTCACACCTTTCTTTGCTTGGTGCATAAGTTTTGGCAGAAACCTAAACTCAAATGTCCAGACAGACACTAAAGATGTGATAATGCCGACCACTTTTCTGCAGAGATATTATTTCTTTTAAAGCAACAACTTTGACAGATAGTGGCAGGTTTTCCCATTTATTTGTGTTGTTTGACAGCATGCTCTGCTTGGTAATGGCGGTTCGAAACGGGGACTTGTCAGATCGCAGATTTATTCCGTCTCCTGCAGAAAATAACCAGCAAGGTAATGTCTGGCGGTGTTCCCTTTCATGCCACAATAATAATTCAACGATTCATTAACAGTTCAGACAGTAGAGAATCAGATATCTGAATTCATGTTAATTTATGTTTGAGACTAAATACTGCTGATGAACGTGTATCACAGATGAATCTCAAAAAGCAGCTGCTTCACACTGAGCTTTATTTAAAGATCATGAATAAATCATACAAGGAGTAACAGCTAATGTATTTTATTCCTGTTTTCTTAATAGAGAACAAAAAGAGCTGTTCTTCTGTGAGAATGAATCATTTATCCGCTGCATCTGCAAGAGCTCCTGTCTTATTAGTATCAACATAATCAAAGGGCAGCCAGAGTCTTTGAGTTGTTTCAGGAAGCTCATTACGCTGAATGCAGAGACTTTATTATTTCTGGTCCATTAATCCTCATGTGTTTGAATGAATCTGTCTAATCTAAAGGCTCCTTCATTGAAACTATGCAGAGAGCATGACTTTGTTAAAATGTTAACAAAATGACCAATAAACCTACCATACAAGACCTTTACAGTTAGCTACTGTAATTTGCATATCTGCATTATGGGTATAGTGCAAATGTTATATATATATATATATATATATGTCATTTACAGTAACTTACTGTATTTTCTGAAATTGCGTTACACATTAGCAGTAGTGTTACTGTAGTTAGGTTATGACCAAAATGTGGTGGCCATATAAGGATTTGATTTGATTTGAATGGTTCATCATGGGCTGTTTAGGTAGGCCTATTTCTTATGTATTTTTTTCTCCAGTTCAGTGGTTTTAATACTTAATTACATTTTAAATATCTAATGACAAATCTAAAAGTGATGAACAAGAGTCATGAAACAATTTGGTCATTATTAGGTGAAAAAATCGCTTTCCTTTTCCAATATGGCAAATAAAATGAAGACATATTTAGTCTGCCAGTGCTCTTTGTTCCCAATATTTTTCATGTTTTAGAAAATATGACCATTTGAAAATGTATAACAAATACACAAGGGAACCTGGCGACCTTTTGACCTTTGTGCAGGATTTCGGGGACCTTGACATGTAGCTAGGTACACCAAATTTGGTTTCTGGGTGTGGGTGTGCTCTGTGGGCTGATGACCGCCTGCCAGTGTCCACGTTAGTACTCCGCTCAGCGGCCTGCAGCTGGAGAGTCTCCCTCGCCATCCTGGTGGTCATTGGACAGTTTCACAGCCTTATCCAGTGTGGGTGCCTCTCAGTGCTGTACTGGCTGCCAGTATCTTTACTGCTCTCTTCACACTTCAGTGGCAGAAACTGTTCACCATCATCTACACGTCTGTGTCTGGAGCCACAACTATGATGCTGTGTGTGGATTACCTGGTGGAGACGTTTACGCTGCCAGGTCAGGTGTATGATATGTATTGTGAAGTCGCCCCATGTCCACTCTGCTGGCTTAACTGGGCGATCATGGCCTGTCTGATAGGTGTGTTGGTGCAATGGAGGTTTACTGTCAAAGGAGTAGGCTATCACACACATAAGGTGAGTTAAATTCAACCTGCACTTACTGATCCATTCAAGCTCAGGCTGTTTTTGTGTTAAATAAGTTTAAAACCTCCCACTGTGATGTCAAATACTCATGATTTCCTTTATTTTGTACTACCCTTTAGATGCTTCCCAGCTGCACATAAAAAAACAGAAGAAACATGTGAAAAAGCACAGATATAGAAAGTCAAGGAGAAGACCTCAGCCACACTGTCGGCGCAGGCCTTCACTGCTGAAACGCTACGCTGGTGACTTCCTGGCGTCGGTCAGTGGCTGAGATTAAAATGAATCATTCAGCTTTCACTTTTTCAGAGGCCAAGTCCAGCCCTGACAATTAATGTTCTCAATTCCTCACCATGTAAAATGACAGTAGATGGTCAGTACAATAACAATGTGTCTTTCTCCTGTCTGCATTTCAGAGTTATCTCCAGAGCCTCCAGGAGCGCCAGACGGGAACCAGCAGCATCACACATACTCTAATTGACTTTGAGACGGGCTCCATGGTGCCTCTGACTGCCGCCTATACCCTCAGTCTTTACAGTCTGAAGGAACACGGCATCAAATATCTGTAACCTGCACATATGTGAGGAATCCATTACCCTGTGCTGATAATTAAGCATTCCTTTGAAATATTTACTTGAGCGGAAACACAACCTCTTCGACTGCCGGCGTGAATCCACTTAATCAGATAATCATCAACGTGCACACGGTGTGATTTGAGATGCTCAGATATCATCGCCTAGATGATGACAACACAACATACACAGTCATCAGACTCGTGATCATCACTTCCTTCGAACAGTTTATCTCACAGGCACTTTGTGTTTCACAGTCGAGCTGTTCTTTCACAGGATGGCATGATAATCCTTTAGTCTCCAAATACTATGAACCATGTGTCTAGATTAGATTGGGTTGTAATTCTTTTGAAGTTGAAATTTAAAGGTTATAAACAATGATATCATACCAACATATGCAATTAAATTAAGGATATACATCAGAAAAATGGGGAATGTTGGACAATAAACCAATAAACCACTGTTTTGACAGGAATAGGACAGCTTGATTGTAGCCTAGTCTGTTTTTGGAATGTCTTAAAGTGGCAGTAGGCAGTATATTTTTGGCATCATTGAGCAAAAATTCCATAATAACCTTTCAGAATATTGTAATTCAAGTGTTCTGAGAGATAACTAGACTTCTGCCCCTCCTCATGGCTCTGTTTCAGGCTTTAAAAAATCTATCGTGACGGGAGACTTTGACCAATCACAGGTCATTTCAGAGAGAGAGTGTTCCTATTGGCTGTGCTCCAGTCATGTGACCGTCACTTAGCGTTCCTTCAAGCCATCTCAACATGGCTGCTGGGTCACAAACTTTGTCATTTTACAGCTAAACCGTGCACTACAAGATGATTCTGAAAACATTTTAATCAAGAAATAGGCATTAACGTTACATAATATTGATTCATATTTGATCAGTGCTGCCTAGTTTGACCGTTTGGTCGGAGTTCGCAAGTGATTGACAGCCAGCTCTCATAGACAGCAGATGGACAGCAGATCCCAGATCAGCTCTGACTGCTTGTTTTCCTCCGGTCTGTGAAATCTTGCAAATGCCATCAGGAGCACCGGAGGACACCGGAGGACACAGAGGCACATGATTTTTTTCAGGTTATCTGTTTCATGTACTAATGTCAGGCTATAGCGACCGTTTTATAAAAATAACTGTTTTTGAATTATATTTGCTTCAATCTCACCTACTTCAGCTTTAAATAACTGTCTGTTAAAGCAAAACTAGTAATAGCCTAATTAAAGGATCTCTAGATATTCAGAGCATTAATAAAGCAGCAAACCACAATTTGCTATGTAAACATATAGAGGAGTAATGTCTGCCTGAGCAGAGAATGAAGTCACTCTCCCTCAAGATACAGCCTTTAGGTCTGGAAACAAGGAATTATACAGCGATGCCAGATCCAACCTAAAGAAAGGCATCAAAGAGGCAAAAGCAGCCTATAGGAGGAAGATTGAAGTACACTTCAGCGAGAGGGACCCCAGGCGTGTCTAGCAGGGTATCCAGCATCTCACTAACTTCAGGGGCAGCAAGGATCCAGCAGCAACCTGCTTGCTGAGGAGCTTAACCACTTCTTTGCCCGTTTTGAGGTGACTACAGAGACTGGGCCCACGCCACCACCATCCACTAACGACCTGGCACTTACTGTGAGCACAGAGAATGTCAGGAGAGAGCTCCGTGGCGTGAACCCCAGGAAGGCTCCTGGCCCCGATGGCATTCCAGGAAGGGTACTCAGGGACTGTGCTGACCAGCTGGCCGAGGTATTTAGTAACATCTTTAACCTCTCTCTGTCAACATGCACTTTCCCCAAATGCTTCAAATCTGCCACCATTGTTCCTGTACCCAAGAAACCATCTATCAGCAGCCTAAATGACTACAGACCTGTGGCTCTTACCTCTACTGTAATGAAGTGCTTCGAGAGGCTGGTCCTAAAACATATAAAATCTTCCCTCCCTTCCACTCTGGATCAACACCAATTTGCATACAGAGCAAACAGGTCAACAGGGGACACCATCAGCACTGCTCTCCACACTGCACTGACTCACCTTAGTTCTGCATTTAACACCATCATCCCCAGCAGAATGGTGTCCAAACTTCACGACCTGGGTGTCACTCAGTACACATGTAGATGGATTAACGACTTTTTAAAAAGACCGCCCACAATCAGTCAGGCTGGGGTCCCATCACTCCTCGATCCTGACGCTCAGCACTGGAGCCCCGAAGGGTTGCTTGCTGAGTCCTCTGCTCTTCACTCTGTACACCCATGACTGCACACCAACCCATAACACAAACACAATCATTAAGTTTGCAGACGACACAACTGTAGTGGGACTGATACAAAACAACAACGAGTTTGCCTACAGGGGCAAGGTCCAAAATCTGACTGTATGGTGCTGTGACAACTTGGCACTCAAACCCTCCAAAACAAAAGAACTGATAATCGACTTCAGGAGGAAGAGAGAGGAACCTGCTCCTCTATACATCAGAGGAGACAGGGTGGAGAGATTCAGGAGTTTCAAATTCCTGGGCAGACACATCTCTCAGGACCTCACATGGACTGTTAACTCCACCTCTCTTGTGAAAAAGGCACAGAAGCGGCTCTACTTCTTAAGGTTACTGAGGAGAGCGAACCTATCTCGGCAGCTGCTGCTGTCCTTTTACAGATGTTCTGTTGAAAGCATTCTCTTTCATGACATCGGGGTGTGGTTCACAAGCTGCACTGTGGCTGACAAAAAAACACTACAGAGAGTCATTAAATCAGCACAGGACATTATAAACACACAACTACCCTCTCTCACTGACATATACAGAGCCCGATGCCTGCGGCGAGCTACAAACATAATACAGGACTCATCTCACCCAGGCAACCACCTGTTCACTCTGCTGCCCTCTGGGAGGCGCTATAGGTCTATAAAGACCCGCACCTCCAGACTCATGAACATTTTTTATCCATGCGCCATAAGAGAACTGAACTCTCACTAGTAATTACGCACGGTATCACGGCTAAGTGCAATAAAAATATCCTGCTGGAATTGTGCAATACACTGACTGTGCAATATTGTTTATCTATGCTGCTACCAGTTTATTTATTTATTATATATGTGAGTTGTTGGGTCTATCTATTTTATGTTTTTATCTTGCTTTTATTATTTTTTGTACCACTGAGAGGAGTTACTCTAGAGTTTCGTTGTACAGCTGTGCAATGAATATTAAGGCATTCATTCATTCATTCATTCATTCATTCATTTATTCATTCTCTGTGTGTGTGGTAATAGGAGCTTCTCTGTGCTTTGTTATCATAGCCGGGCTAGCCGCGTATGTTCTTAGTGCAAGTTCGTGTATGTGAGCGTGCCCCACTGCCGCCACTCTGCACTGCTCTCATACAGCGGTTACAGCTGATAACGCCGTCTCGTCTGAAGGCGCTGTTGCGGAAGCGTAGCACCCAACATTCTTACTTCTTTCAGCACTATTGCCGTTGTTTTCATTGTTAGTACTGTTAGAACCAATAGCTGCGAGCCGCCGGCTCAGCTGTCACCATGTTGAGAGCCGTGCGGCGGCAATAGAAATGCTCTCAATCTCGCATTGAGCACCTTTAACTGGCAATTATAGGATAATGGTAAATGCTAAAAAAAAACACATTGTGCAAAAGTAGAGAAGAGTGCAATAGCCATCTACAGTTTGCTAACAATGGCTAGCATCAGCCGTCAATGGTCATACCAGACCGAGTACAGCAGTAGTAGCAAAACCATTGAGTGTACTGAGCTGATCAATGGTGCATTTTATTGTTTGTGAATTCATCTTTTCATTTTCTAAGATTGAGAAAGGGTTATGTCATCTTTTAAAAAATCTTGCTTAAAGCTACAAGCATTATTTAAAGGCCCTGCACACCCACACGTGTTTTCACTTACTCTGGCTCAGGTTGAAGTTGGACAGAGGTGACACAAATATTCATATTTATTTTTATTTGATTTGTTTATTTGAAAAGAAGTGTAAGTTACCTACAGTTAGCCTTTTCATCTGCTGCCCCTGGCCAGATAGCCTTCAAAAGGGACCCTAACATATCTTATAGGCTACAATTAATATAGACAATATAATAAATATGCAAATAATAGTACAGCACACATCTGCCAATAAGTAATCCCACAGTATAACACATGGCAAATATCCACAATCCATACTCAAATAAATGTAAAAAACATGCAGGGAAAGGACAGATCAAGATAGACAACAAGATGGCAGCCGAGAATATAACTAGTATCCACATATTCACGTTTGATTAAATCGTCTTTTTCTTCAAATGTCAATGATAGATCTCCTCTTGTGGTACCTCTAATAGTCTGACTGATTGTTCTCTGCATGAGTAATGTTGTTAAATATGTAAATTCTGAAAACAAGACAATGATTAACATATTTTAAAAATTTATGTTAATTTTAGATCTGACAGCTGTGAAAGCTTTAACAGTATATTTTTGACATGTCACACTGGGAAAAGTAGAGGCGTAAATAATAAAAAATAAGTAATTAAAATGACCAGGACACTTAGAACAGAGCCATCATTAATTTTATTAGTAACACATGTGCTTTTCCTACTATAAGTCAAAGTATCTGCTGAGAAAGGCCCATTGATAGAATACTATCCATTCATTATCTGTAACTGCTTATCCCTTTCAGGGGGGCTGGAGCCGATCCCAGCTGACATTGGGCGAAGGCGGGGTATACCCTGGACGGATCGCCAGACTATCACAGGGCTGACTCATAGAGACAGACAACCATTCACGCTCACATTTCCACCTACGGGCAATTTACAGTAAACAATTAACCTAACCTGTATGTCTTTGGACTGTGGGAGGAAGCCAGAGAACCCGGCGAAAACCCACGCTAACACGGGGAGAACATGCAAACACCACGAAGAAGGGCCCCATGCCAGGTTTGAAACTGCAACCCTCTTGCTGTGAGGCGACAGTGCTAACCACTGAACCACCATGCCGCCCATAGAATACTATGTAGTTATGAATTACATACTGTAGATGCCTTATTAGTTTGTCTTTTTCCATTGCATGTATGTTAATAGCTACTTTTTAAATAATAATGTGAGCAACAAAAAAAATCACATCACACAAATATTTATTCTGTTCTTGATTTCATGCAGACTTTGTCTCCAAAAAAATAATAATAATTCTTTAATTCCTCACACAAGTGATTCAGGGTTCACATAAATGAGCATCTCTCTCTGTTCTTATATTGAATCTTTGTGCAGGATCAGGTTTGTGTTGAATCCCCGGTGGCCTCTGGTGGCTCAGTCGTCACACTGCATCCAGTGTGTGGCGGTTCTCAACTGCCCGCTGGTGCTGGTTTACAATGACATAATGTTACACCATAACCTACTTGGTCATATCAGACCATGTAAAGTTGTAGTTGCATCAAGTCTGATGATCATATTGATCTGGACAAGGATGCATTTCATTGATTAAAGATCAAACTTCTCTGTTGCAAGAGGACGGCTGTGATATTTCTTTGTTCAGAAGTCTCATTTAAACACCAAGAATGAGATGCACTTGGTATTTTACAGTAGGATGTAAGGCAGATAAGCTAAACTCTTATTCATACAGAGACCACGCTGGTATAAAACTGTAAGTCTCCTTCTATAAAGCATATGAGCAGAGCCGTACATGTGTTTTCAGCAGAACATGAAAGACCTCACATCCAGTCAAGGGTTGAATTATGGCACAAACACAACAGCAAATGTCAAGGGGGGAAGGAGCAGATTAATGATGACAGCAGACATCGTCATAACTGCAGGGACACCGAGCCGCACTAAGGTTGACAGAGCCGCTGAAATGGAGCTGTCTGGAAGAATTACGTTCTTCTTGTGAGAAGCGTAATAAAGACACTACCAGCTTGTAATCCTTTCATCAGTCACATACATCTATTTTCTGCTTCAGTGGATCAAAGGAGAGTGGTGCATTTTAAAAGTTGAGATTGAGTAAAAACTGACAAAAGTACTTTGTGAGAAATGGTGGAGGAGTTATTTGACTTATTTTTAGCCACGCTAGCGACTCTATATGGAAATGTTTGTCAGCCAGTCCATCGCTTTGGTTTAGACTGAAATATTTCATCAACTGTTACATTGATTACCATTACTATTTTGTACAGATATTTATGCCCCCCGGACAATGAATTCTACTGTCTTTGGTGAACACCTGGCCTTTCCTCTGGCGCCATCATGAGGTTGACATTTGTGATTTTGAGTGAAATGAAATTTGGTTATTTGGCTAAACTTTCTACGGAGCCCCCCTAGACCCCTAGGAGAAAATTTGTATTAAGTCGTTCCCTCAAGTTAGTAACTCGTTCCCTCGAGTTAGTAACTCGTTCCCTCGAGTCGGGTATCTCGTTCCCTCGAGTCAGGTATCTCGTTCCCTCGAGTTAGGTAACTCATCACTTCACTTTTATAAAGTGAAGTGCCATCAAAATGTCTTAATTAGTTTAAAAAGTATAATTAGGAAGAGACCATTGATGTGCGAAGTGATTTTGGTGATACTACACTGCATAATACTGAAGTTATTGAATATTTTTCCCATTAAAAATTCAAAAGAATTATGCAAAATCATATTTTTTTTTAACTAACTCGAGGGAACGAGATACCTAACTCGAGGAAACGAGATACTACTCGAGGGAACGAGATAACTAACTCGAGGGAACGAGATACATAACTCGAGGGAACGAGTTACTAACTCGAGGGAACGAGTTAATAAAAAACTTCTCCTATGGGTCTAGGGGGCTCCGTAACTTTAAAACTGAGCCCGCTACAACCTAAAAATCGTAAGTTGCGTCAATGCATTAAAGAAATTAGTGGCGTTAAAACGAATTTGTTAGAGTTTTTGCATAAATAAAATAGCTTATCTTTTCACATTTCTCCATTTATCAGAAAAAAGAAAAAAAACCATTTATGGGGTGAGAGTGTAGTAGAGAAAAATCTTCCCCTCCAGGGACATATAAATGCATTTACAACACAGTATCGATGCTCCCTGATATATGAAAACTAATGGTTGATCGATTCATGAAACGTCTCTGTGTGCGATTCTTTATGACATTTTTGATTGCAGAGCAGAAAGTATTGATCACAACTGACCATTTCAGGTCTGTATATGAAATGTGCTTTTCACTTGAGTGGCTTAAAGAACCATTAAAGCAGGGAGGTTTTATTGCTCCGGTCAGAGAGAATAAATAAAAGTTGGATGATTTACATGTCTCAGCCCAAATTTCTACATCTACTGTAACTGCATGTGCTGAGATGACACCCATGCAATGTCTTATAGAAAAGTAAATAAGTCAATCATCTGTCTGTTTATGGCATCATTTTTGATAAAGCTTCACACCCATCAAATCTACAACAACATCATTTTAAACAGTGATGAAGATGTTTTTTCAATTCCAAATTCTAAATAATGTTTCGCAATCATCAGGCAACAACAATACAGTAACTTTGACCCACTTTTGACATTTGTATGAAATGAATCAATTATGTGTATGAAGTGTTGTTGTTGCCTCAGGCTTGTATGTATCCTGAAAAAAAGGGGACAAATTCAAATGTTATGGAAAATTGTACACATTTTAATCCAGCAATCTAAATGCTCCTAAATGTCAGGTTTAATTCAAATACATTTATGTCATATGAAGTGATCCCAAATGTTCGCACTTTTAATAGAAAATACAATATAGACGTTCAATAAGTGATCTTTGCAAGAGCACATTATTCTTTAGACATTTTAGATCAATCTTAAAAGACAGACACACTACATAATTAAATACACAGCTTTTACACAGTGGTGACCCTATCAGTTAGACATGTGGAGAGGCAGGTTTCTACGTAACACAAAGGAATTACGCATGAACACTGTGTTGCAGATTATCAATCTATCGGTCACAGAAATGATTATCCAAAGAGCACTCCCATATTCCTCTGTTTCACATTATGCAGCATTGACATATACGACACTCATACATACAATCTGAAATGCAATAAGATATAATTGTAGAAACATATGCAGAATACACACCTCACTTTTCTCCCTGTTTTAATCAATAAAGTTCTTTTGCAGGTTTATTTTGTACATCACACAGTTTGGGTTTTCTGCACACTTGATATTTTTAATGACTCTTAATGCAACATTTCAGACAATAATATCGACTGAAAACCAAACAAGCAACGAAGCGTCGGGAAAGTTCAAAGTACACTGAAAACCAATAATCAATGTGAAAATGTTTGCCATGATGAAAGCTTTGCACATCTACTGAAGCATTCATTCACGTGTTTTATGATGACCTACGTTTTTATGCTACATCCACATTTTGAAATGAATACAAATCTTCTTTAAAGCATCACATGCCTGGATTACAGCATATGTTTGTATTAAATGTATGAAGTGGCAATAAGCATTCAGCTCAGACCAGTTATTAAAGAAGTACTCAGATTGTTTATCGTTGACGTCATCACCCTAAAAAATATTACAAATCCTCGAACAAAATCCTCAATTTGAATAAATTGATTCAGTGTATTAAAAGAGTTAAGTCTTTTTTTATTAAATCAACTTTCTTTAATGAATAGAACTCGTCAGTTTTGTCGACAAATAAAGTGATGACATCTTGATGGATTGCTAAGCGGATACGCAGATACATAATTTGATCTTTTTTTGGTAACGACTACTATAATAGTGTTAGAGCCAAAATAGTTTTTTTGTTATTGTGGTTAAATAAATGTATCGTTAATATAGGTGCGGGCCTCCCTTTGTATGCATCAAGCGGGAGAGCAAATAAGTTTTTGACCACAGTGAAAATGTTGTTTTTGAAAGGCTAAATGCCAACAAATATGGATTGAAGCAGAATATTTAGTTAGATTTTGCTAAAAAGTAACAAAAAATATATCTGTTTCAATAGTTTTATATACAGACTTTTGTATAAATTATCTAGTAAGCCTGTTATTATGATTATAGTTATACATGAGCAAATCTAATTTTGACAACCTCAGAGCAGACAAATCCTGGTGCACCCCCTGTGATCTTTGGCACCCCTAAGGGGGGCCCGGACCCCAGGTTGGGAACCACTGGTTTAAGGGAACTCAAAGTCTGTTTACAGGTCTAGTAGCCCATGTGCATATTTGAAGCTGCATAAAACCTTTTGAGGCTCCAGAGGGAGCTGTGCAAAATCTGACTTGAGTCAGCGTCGGTTGAAGCTGAAGACTACAAGTTTGAAAATGAAAAAAATATGTTGGCATGGAGTTAGAAAGAAGTGAGTTTATCAGACCTCTGTAGCCCGCTCCTCATCTCTGCTTGAAGCTAGCGGCTCGAGGCTACATTAGCTGCTACTCGCTACAACACAACCGAATCTCCAACTGAACTGTCAGCAGTTAGAGTTGCATTGTGGGTAATGTAGGCACCTGGTTTTGATAAAGAAGAAGAATGAATGGAATAAAAAAGATGGAATCTTTGGTTCTGAAGCATTGATTTGTCTTTTACATGTCTACTGTGAATCTGTTGTTAGTTTTACCAACAGTCTATCTATTGCAAAATGATTTGACAGAAACAGCTTTAATGTTCCAGTTAAAACTATTATTCAAGTGATGGCATAATGTCTAAATAGTTCCTGTGAACTCATGTAGGTCATTCTAAACAGCTTTTATCCAAAATAAATGAATGCAATCACCTTCATGAATGAGCTGAAATATTCTGTGAATGTCAGTGAACAAACTCCAAGGAGGTTTGCACAAACAAACACATACAAAGATTAATTCAACTCATGTACATACACATACACATGCACACATCTTCTCCACCATTACTTTAATCTACAGCACAGGATAAAAGCTCAAGCCGTCTCATGGCAGCCTCTCCTCAAACTCCAGCTAATAACCCCCTGATTAATGACTGTATATAAAAGGCTCCGCAAGGAAAAACTCATACAAATGCTATATATTGCCTCAGTGTATATTTTCATACGGTACGACAGTCGTACTGTGTGTGATGTTGAGATGAGGAGACTCCCTTTAGGATTTAAGCCTGGACGGGTGGTAGTTTGATGAAGAGCATTAGCTCATAAATCATAAATACAGCACGTCAAGGGTTTTATGATGCTTACCATCAATAAATTCAGAGTAATACATGGAGGATTTGCTATTCTAACACTTGTTGGTGAATAAACTCACACAGACACAGTGGTTGTGTCACACTTCACTAAGTGTGCGATGTGTTCATACTGACAAAGAGATGAAAAATTCTTAAATATTCATACTAAAGTGTGTGTGTTGCTGATGAGCAGTACTGTCCCACAATTCAACAAGAAATAAATATTCTTGCTCCAATAGGAATTCATGTTGTCTGTGTAGATGTGAATGCATTACAGTTGAACTTTGACTGTTCAGTTATTCCTATATTGAATATGTTTGTTATAATTTTATACAAACATATTGTGGTTAGATAAGTTATTCAAGAAAGCACAATTTTACCAGCAGGAATTCAAATCTTTGATGCTTAGTTTCTCAGAACTGCATTTAATTCAGAAAATTCAGCTCATAATCTGTACCTACCTGAATAGAATACCATCATGAATCCCATTCATTCATTCATCCTGCATGGTTTTCCATGTTACATATACAGTAATTGTTTTTCTATGTGACCGAATCACAGAGTAATGCAGTGGTGGAATGCAACTAAGTAGGCTACATTTAAAGGAATACTTGTACTTTACTTAAGTAATTCCATTTTATGGTACTTTATACTTCAATTCCAGTACATTTTGGAAGCCAATATTATACTTTTTACTCCACTACATTTATTTTAAAGCTTTAGTTACTTTGCAGATTTAGATTATTATTATCTTAATATCTAAAATGGGTTATATATTCATTGGATTGTCATTTTGATTTAAAATGTTTTGACTATAGAGATGATCTTGCTCATTTTAGTCACTTGGGGGCAGTGTTGTTCAACAGATGTTCTTCAACAGATCTGGCAATGGCAAACTACTCTAAATTTGAAATTGTTACAGGTAGTTTAACTACTAAATTTTACATATGTTTTCAGTATACTAATTGTAGATCTCAAATTTACTAATTTAAGGTGTGATTTTGTGTTTTGCATGAGAAGAACCGAGGCCTTACTCCGATCGGCTTTAAAATAGGGTGCGAATGTGGCCCAGGGGAGGGAAGGGGGGGGGGGTCATGCTGTTGTTTAAAAATACTTACTTCCGCTGTTACAGATTGGATAATGAATGTCACTGTATGAAAATAATCTGGGAAGAAGAGGTGAACAAATTCACCAGTGTTGTAAAAGTTTTTCATTAGTTTCAGTTTTGTAATTTTGACCAGGTTTAGCTAAGAATGTAAACCTCTAAAACTATAGATGCTTTTGAGTACAGGCCGGCAGCAAAACGTATTTTAGCCACTATATTTAGAATATTTTTGCCGGTTCACCTTGTCGTGAGACACAGTCTATGTTCTGACGGGGAACTGAAGCTGTTATCTATGCATTTAAACTTATTACCTTACTTATTATTATCATCATATACTACATGAAATTTGACCTTTGCATTAACCTCATCCTAAGCACTTTAGGAGCGCCCTGGGGCTTGGGGTTCAGTGGACACTTCGACATACGGAGTTCAGGATCGACTGCCAACCTTCTGCTAAAAGGATGACCTGCTTTACCCACTGAGCTACAGTCACCTATGCGCCCATGCAACCAGAATCATATTTTTCCACTGTGGTAGTACTAGTTTTACTTAATTAACGTTAAAAAATCTGAGTACCACAGGAGTAACGTGGCCTACGAAGTGCTGAGGTCAAAGAATTGATAACTGATAACTCCGACCGTCGACCTTAACCTGAACGCACCATGTAACTTCGCTGTACCCGCCCATCTGGGGTCACCTGACGCGTTAGTATCGATTTTAATGGTCCCTGCCACCTGTCAATCATAAACTCACCACGTGGTCGATAATAACATGGGTGGGCTCGAGGGGGCGGTGGTGGACTGTCAGCGATGATTTGGAAATATGTAGTCACGCATTAATGAAGTTAAGTAATGATTCATCACGCAGGTTTACACGTTAAATTGTACGTTAGAAAAACAGCGTCGGTGTGAGAGATCCGGAGCTCGACAGGTGACCTTTGCTTGTCGTCGCCGTGTCGGTGTGACAGAGAGACCCGGGGAGGAGCAGCGAGAGAGACGTTAGCTAGTTTAACGTTAGCTTGGCAACGGTAACGTTAGCCATCAGGAAGAAGTGTCATCGCCTGCACTAAGGGACGAGGAGAGACCGTCTGTGGTCATGGCTGCCCTCGGTAACTCCGGGGCCACTTCCAGTCCGATGGTGGTCCTGGCTCCGAAAACTAAAACGAAAAAGAAACATTTCGTGCAGCAGAAGGTGAAAGTGTTTCGAGCCAGCGACCCCGTCCTGAGCGTCTTCATGTGGGGCGTCAATCACTCGGTGAGTCAGTTGGAAGCTAAGTGAATGCTAATCTATCTGTGTCATGTAACGTTATATGTAGCTAGCTTTGTTAGCAGTTAGCAAGTGAGCCAGCTAGTTGTTCCACTGAAATCTGTGACCCGTCAGATTCTGTGACACTAGAGGTTCATCTGTAGAAATAGACACTGATGCTTTGACTAAATATTGTAAGGCGTTATGCTCCGGATCTACAGACAGACTTATACACACCTGACACCTGTTTCTGTTACACAGCAATTGTTGTAAGCAGCTATTGAAATGCTTTTAAAATACTATGGACTTTGGTCCAGCTATCAAAATACAGTAAGGGACAATGGTAAAAGAAATACAGTACTAATATGTTAGCATTTCATTGAAACTGATGGGAGAATGAGGAATATAGTATTAAAAGTGCAGTGGTGGAATGTAGCCTACTACATTTACTAGGGCTGGGACGATTCACCTATCTCCTGATCGATATTATCACGATACTTGGATGCCGATTCGATATGTATTGCGATTTTTAAGTATTGCTATTCGATATTGTGATTTATTGCGATATTTATTAACTTTTTTAACACTAGACCATGGGAAAAAGTTGAATAATACACTTCTAGGGACTTTTACTTTGGAAAATATCTAAATTAATACAAAAAGAATGTTTGATTTTCAGCATGTATGTAGTCAGAGATGTCCTGAAGTCAAATATATCAGTCATTGTCAGGCTTTATTTATTAAATTTTTTCCAGCAACCCAAAAATGTAAAGAATAAAGACATTTCCCTCACCAATTAGTGGTATTTTAGTTTTAATTTATAAGGGACATGTAATGTTTTATACTAGTGTATGATCACTCAATCAATCTTATTTCTATATATGTATTTTGTATATACAGTTCCCTTTGTTAACACCTTATTTTGAAAACCGGACGTAGTCACAAGTGTATACTTCCGCTAACTTTGCCAAGTCCGTCGCTAGCTCCCCCTTCGGGTCCGTTCTCTTTAAACATCCATGGTCAGCTCCATCAGGGCCGTTTGAATGCATTTAACATAAATGTCAGTATATGGGTGCTCTACAGTTGTAGCGTCGATTTGACCACAGAGATGAAAGTGACGGCTGGCGGTAACTTCCTTCTACCTCTGTATAGACTCAAATGGAGCAAATATATTGATTCTGGCATTAACAAATCGGTTTCAAAATCGTAAAATAAAAAAAAAATTCACAATTCATAGGTGAATTGATTCCCCCCCCCCTAACATTTACTCAAGTACTTGTACTGTTTGTAACTTCTTACACGTATAAATCATTGCGGGTCGGTGTTCCATGCGCACTCGCGTGTGGTTATGCTGTTCAGACTCAGACTCCAACACAAACTACACGGAAGCACCAAAACCGCAAAGTTATATCTAGTGAAGCTCGTCTTGCAAAACAGTGTTGGCCGCGGTTGGAGGACGCGGGGGAGACCGTAGTCTTGGTCTCCAGGGCCGGAGTCTCTGCTGTACTCTGCCTTCCTGCTTGCCTTCACCCACACACCGCGCTCGTTCTCAATCGCTCCACCTCTCTGCATGCGCGCACACTACACACTGCAGAAGAGTTAGTTTAGCTCTGAGAATATCTAGCGAATGTACAGTGGACGTTTGTGCAGAAATAAATGCTGCAGCTCTTCCAGACCAACAGAGGTTTCCCGTGTCTTGTGAAGTGACGGGGCTCCGCAGCGAGTTACGTTATCGTCTCCGACCGGGTGTCGGTGTCTCCCCTGTTCCCTCCGGCCGCGGTAGGGAGGCTGAGGCAGCAAAAGCACTAGGATCAGCATTGATTCATGGAGAGACCTTCGTCCGGTCAGCTAACATTACTGCCAAGCAGGTGAAATGTAGAGTGATATTGTGGTTTTAGCTGACGTGTGTCGCCTCACTGTTTTGACGGATGCTCGCTCACATTCAGGTAGCGCGTGCACACGGGCGAGCGCGAGCAACAGGACGCTGACTGTCGTTGACATTGCGGCCGCAAGTGTCGCTGTTAACAAGCAATTTCTGATTCTTACAAACAGTCCCTTTAAGTACATGTGCATTGGTGGAATCTAACTACATTTACTCAAGTACTGTACTTAAGTATAATTTTGAGGTACTTGTTCTTGAGTATTTCCATTTTGTCCTACTTTATACTCCACTACATTTTTGAAGCCAGTGATATACGTTTTGCTCCATTACATCTATTTGACAACGTTATTTACCTGTTACTTTATAGATTTAGATTATTAATACAAAACATAAATGAACTAATAAATTACAATACAGTTATTATTACAACAATATTATTAAGGATTAAGCTACCCAGCATTATATAAAGTAGTTCAAATTTGCTCCAACTTTACCAGCTACAACATTAACTAATTAATTAATATTCACAATAATGCATCAATAATTATAATCCATTGATGTATGTTATTCTGAAATGGGCCATTCTGCATAAGTAGTACTTTTACTTTTGGAGCTTCGAGTCTAGTTTGATAAAACCTACATACTTTTAAGTAGGCATCTTCATTTTAAAGATTAATTGATGAATTGTTTAGTCTATAAAACAGCAAAAAACACCTGTCACAAGGACCCAGAGCCCAATGGGACATCTTCTTATTGCTCTATTTGTTCCGTCTACAGTTCAAACCCCCCAAATATTCAATTTACAATGATATAAAACAGAGAAAGGAGAAAATCTGAGACACTGGAGAAAGAGGAACCAGAGAATAGATGTGTTTGCTTGCAAAAAATTACCTAAATGATTATTCGATTATCAAAATACTATCTACTAATCATTTCAGCTCTACATCAGATTAATGATGATGACAATACATGTTTGTTGCAGCCCTATTTTAGACACTAATGTGGGCTCTGATATGATTGTCTTTTAGCATTTACCTCCTCTCTTTCAGATCAATGATCTCAACCAGGTGCCTGTTCCTGTCATGCTGCTGCCTGATGACTTTAAAGCCAACACTAAGATCAAAGTCAACAACCACCTCTTTAACAAGTAAGACACAGAAAGGATTGGTTGAAATTAGGGCTGTCAATCGATTAAAATATTTAATCATGATTAATCGCATGATTGTCCATAGTTAATTGTGATTAATCGCGAATTAATCGCACATTTTTTATCTGTTCAAAATGTACCTTAAAGAGAGATCTCTCGATTATTTAATACTCTTATCAACATGAGAGTGGGCAAATATGCTTGCTTTATGCAAATGTGTATATATATATATTTATTACTGGAATTCAATTAACAACACAAAACAATAACAGATATTGTCCAGAAACCCTCACAGGTACTGCATTTAGCATAATAAATATGCTCAAATCATAACATGGCAAACTCAAACCCAACAGGTAACAACAGCTGTCAGTGTGTCAGTGTGCTGACTTGACTATGACTTGCCCAAAACTGCATGTGATTATCATAAAGTGGGCATGTCTGTAGAGGGGAGACTCTTGGGTACCCATAGAACCCATTTTCATTCACATATCTTGAGGTCAGAGGTCAAGGGACCCTTTTGAAAATGGCCATGACAGTTTTTCCTCACCAAAATTTAGCGAAAGTTTTTAGCATTATTAAACCACCTCTGCGACAAGCTACGTAGTATGACATGGTTTGTACCAATGGATTCCTTAGGTAGCTAGTTACCTAGCTAGCTAGCTAGCTTACCTTAGCTGGTTGAATTGTAAATAAGTTAGAATGTACCAGACATTGTCTTGTCTCTCATTATGCTTATTTACTTGACACATGACAAAGTCTGAAGTCTGTGTTGGACTGTAGAGTTTGACAAATTCTTAAAACATCTGTCATAGAACATGTGAAAGATGTGTTTGTGTGTGTGTTGAGCCAGCTTCTTCTCACTCTCCTACGTCCTTTTGCAGAGAAAATCTTCCAGGACATTTCAAGTTCAAAGAATACTGTCCTCAGGTCTTCCGAAATCTAAGGGAACGGTTTGGTATTGAGGATCTGGACTATCAGGTGTGTGATGTGCTGATGTACTATTCAGTATGCATCTGATGGCAATTTGTTGGCTAACAATTGTAAATACAAAGATGTGTATCTAGAAAATCACATTATTTTTTAGATACTTCTGATTTAAACTAGATGATCTCTACACGTACCTGTGTGCTTCATGTTCTCCAGGTTTCGTTGACCCGCAGCCCCCCGATGAGGAGTGTAGATGACCAGGGAGAGGGTCTGCTCCTCAACTCCTACGACCGAACGCTGGTCATCAAGCAAATCTCCAGCGAGGATGTTGCAGACATGCACAGCATCCTGTCTGAGTATCACCAGGTAAGGTCTGGGTGGTGAAAGGAAAAGTCTGGTGTTTTGTTCTATATTTTTCTTATTGTCAACAAACCTCATGAAAACGACCGAAAACCAACACTGTGTAAGTGCACCTCTCAATACTTTCTGACTTCTCTGCCCTGTCTGTGGCACTCCGACACGTACTGTAAATCTTTAAAAACTTGTCACAAATATATAGTTTCATTTAGGGCTCTGGCAATACATTTAATTAATTAAACCTATTTTGAACCTGCCGTAGTTTACGGAACTGTCGTGATTCCAGGTGGCTAGCTGACTGGCTATCTCGTATGCGACTTTAACAGTTGCATCTACAAGAGGGACAGACTGAAAGTGCAAATTTGCGCTTCCGGTTTATGTTTGTCGATGAGGCATTATCTGGTCACGAGAGGTGACGCCTCGAAGGGAGTCGACTAGGGCTGTCCCGAATATCATTTTTTGGGCTTCGAAGCTTCGATGAGAAATATTCAAAAATGAGAATAATATGTAAAATGTATAATTTCCTCTAATATTACAAATCATATCACAATTGAAATATCAGTCCAAAGTAATCACAATTATCACAAAATCGTTTAAAGGTTTGCCTGTCAGTCTCCAGACATAGTAACATCACACACACAGAGCCAGGAACGTTCACCTCCCGTCTGCTTTACTGAACTGTGTATAAAGCTTCACATCGACGGCGCTGTGTGTGTCCTACTTACAGAATATTCTCTTTAACCTTTGTTTGGCCCCTTTGTAGCTAAAAACCTAAAATAAAACGAGTTCCTAAAATGAGCACTTCCTGGGGGATTTTTTTTATTATTCTGCCTCATAGGTGAGGGAAGTCGACCCAAATATGACTATTTTTGCATTTATACGTCTTGCCGGGAGCAGCAGAGTGGTGCAGTGAGTAGGAAGACGGCTACATATTCAACCTGAGGAAGGCAAACATCTGTCCTGCTGAAGTGCCCTTGAGCAAGACCCTAAATTTGGCTTTAATGTGTCTCATTCAGAGTAAACCTGACTGCTGCTGACCTCCGTGTCAGGAAGCTAAATGAGAATATATATCTACAACACTGCAGAGCGTTGGGAACAAACACTCCGTTATATGATTGTTGGTTTATTACAGATATGCAAATGTTCATATCAACACATCTATGTTCATGTAAATAGTAGAGTACATTTGTAGGAGAGATAAGAGCGAGGTGACATACTTTCACCTCTATTTTGTTTGTTTCCATGAGGTTTTATTTCACATTTGCTGCCCGGCCTGGTATCAGCGTTCACGCTCGCTCGGCCGGGTCGCGTGGATACTTCAAAACTAGGTCTCACTTCAGGCTAAACATATCACTGAGGAAACTTTTGGCTGCTTTGAGCTCTTATTGGAATGTGTAGCCTGTGGTTACGCAGCCCACATAGAACTGGGAGGGAGATGAGGAAAAATGGCAGCTCTGTTTCGGGGTGTTTTTTAATTCACTTGGCCCTGAATGAACTCATTGTTATCAGAGCTCCTGCGTTGACATCGCACAGTTTCTCTCATTCATCATGACAGTTTGCAGGTTGCAGTTTATTGCGTCAGTTTTCTTGTCAACATTTGGTGTTGGGGGTGCACGTTTGGCATGCTGAACAACTGTTTTGTATTAAGTGAAATACTGAATTATTTTTAGTTGCAAAAGAACTGAATATTTAGATGCTGTATTAAAACATTTGGGTCACGCATGTTGGCTTTGCTGCAGTAGGCTTTATCATTGTTGTACTTTTGACTTTTAGACATTATTTGGATGAATTTTCAGAGAGTATAAGAAGAGGTTTTGTGTGTTTTGGCAGGTGTAGGGATTTGGTCTTGAGAACAGCTTTCAAACAAACATTTGCTGTATTGTTTTTGCACTTCATAATTGTATGACAGCCTCTGTAGGCCACATCAGTTATTCTTCTGACCACGTAACTGAGTTATGCTCACATACAGAGATTTTAGGTGGAAACTTGGCATCTTATGTCTTTGTGCTATAGTCATAATGGAAGATATAGGTCTGTTAAACTGATAAACAAACCTCTACAAGAAAGCATTCATAGCGTTGATCGAGTTATTTAGTTACTGTTTTAGTGTTAATCCATGTAATTAAAGATGTGAAACAGTATGCCATTTTATATCGATATTAATGACAGAGTACATCCTCCGAAAGAAATAATAAAAATAATTTATAGATGAAATAAACAGATGGGAATCCAATTGATTAAATACCTCACAAATGAAGTAATTTCATCGCAATGATTCCTGTACATCCAATATTGCCATGAAGTTGTCCTGCTGCTCATTACACTGCAAAACGTCTTAAAGGGATAGCTACCTTTGTATAAATGATTTGGCAAAACATTTACCTATTTAGACAAACATCATCTCATAGTGCAGTATATATTTTGTCATATTGCCAATGCTCGATTGAGGGCACCATTTGTTCTGTTGGTTTATGCACTTGTCATTCTCTTTGGTGTAGAGCTGCAACAATTAATTGTAAGCTACTTTGATAATCAGTTAATCGTTGAAGTTATTTTCACGCTAAATATTTCTAGCTTCTCAGTTGTGATTATTTGGTGCTTTTCTCTGTTTTATGTGATCATGAACTGAATATGTGGGACAGAAAAACAAGCATTTTTAAGAGATCATCTGAGGTTCTGGGAAACTGCGATGGGCATTTTATTTGTATGCCTCCGCGCTGGCGACATCCCTGGCGGAGACATTATGTTTTTAGGTTGTCTACGTACATACATCTCTACGTATAGGTCCGTCCGGTCCATTCTCGTGAAAGTGATATCTCAGAAATACCAGGAGGGAATTTCTTCAAATTTGGCACAAATGTCCACTTGGACTCAAGAATGACCTTATATAGATTTTGGTGGATAAATGTCACTGTGACCGCACAAAACATGTTTTTGGCCATTACTCAAGAATGAATATGCTTATGATGACAATTTCACACAAATGTAAAAAACAAAACAGGATAAAATGATGAAGTGATGACATTTTGGACAGGCGTGGATGTAATCTGTAACTTGACTGGTTGGCGGAGGCATACAACTGAGGTGGTAATTCTAGTTCACTGTTTTTTGATATTTCAAAGACCAAACGATAAATTGATCAATTGAGGAAATATTTGGCAGATAAATTAATAATTAATGTAAGCTTAGCTTAGCTGCAGCTCTAGTTTGGTGTGTGCTGAACACAAGATAGACAGTAAGAGGGTCTCCATATATACTAATGCACTCCTTGTTGTTGCCAGCTTTCACTGTTGACCACCATGTGTGTCCTCTGATGGACAGGTTTGTCCCATTGAGATCAAAGAAGTCTTTTACAAGGGGGACCTGGCCAAGAATAGCAGCAACACAAGTTGCTGCTGCTATAGTTTCAACAATTGACATAAAAACACATAGATTTGAGTAACATTAAAATGATCAGATAAAATGTTTGCCCATACACATCCTGGACTCAATAGTTTTTAAACTCATTCAGGGTTACTGTGTTTTGAAGGATAAGATCAGTCTGTAGATTGCTCCATGCAGTAGGTGCAGGCAATCTAAAAGCTTTCTTTCCCAATTCAGTTCTGACTTTGGTAGGACTGACCCGAATGCTTCAATCAGTTTTTTTTTTTTTATTATACAAGTATGTAAATCCCAAAATAGCCCATGAAATAAGGAATAATCCCACAACATTATTCATATTCAACATTAATTATTATTAGTTATTCTCAGATGGATATACTTGTTTGTTGTGTGTAGCGGTGTGTGTGTGCACAGTAGTGTAGCAGCGGCGCTGTCTTGGGCACTGAAATGGGGGAGATGGAGACAGACAGAAGAACATGTCAGCCTGCTGCGCTGCACCACGAAGCTTTGAATACCATCGAATATTTCTCACCGAAGCTTTGAAGCCCAAAAAATGGTATTTGGGACAGCCCTGGAGTTTGGGAGCAATGTACCCATGTAGTCACCAACCACTTCATTTCACCTGCCAGATGAGCGCCTCACCAGCAGGGTGTCACACACAAACTTATTCAGGTGCCAAATCCAACAAGTAGGAGTTGCTGGTGTAGTGATAAAAGTGTTTTCACTGGGGCTCCTGGCTAATCCTGAGACGCTGTAGCTGGGGTTTGAACATGGCTCGCTGTGGTGCTGGGTGACTGTTTTTCTGCTGGTACAGGTGCCCAGGGGTGAAACATTTTTAAAAAAAATCGATGCACAAAACAAAGCAGTATTCGGTCGAGTGACATCTTTTAACATCCTGCCCAGTGTGTTTCAGGGGATACTGAATGAGGTCAGTCTGAAGCGAGTGTCTATTTTAACTGACTGAGCACGGCTCAAAGTCTAACCTGGATTCACTCAGTAATTGCTTCGCATTCAAAGTGACCTTTAATAATGCCAAATGTAATGTCTTTTAAGACGGTTCATGTCTGAATCTTTCATCTGCAAATCTGCCTTTTACTATATTTTACTATTTGTATGTTTAACATTGAGACTGCCCATGACTGTTTGGCAGATGACAGTATTCTGCACCTGCCATGCAAATTCACAGTTGTTTCTCGTCTGCAGCACATAGTGAAGTGTCACGGCAGCACCCTGCTGCCACAGTTCCTGGGTATGTACCGGGTGAGCGTGGACAGCGAGGAGACCTACCTGATCGTCATGAGGAACATGTTCAGCCACAGACTGATTGTACACAGGAAGTACGACCTGAAGGTGAGGAGGAACTTCACAGCCTTTAATCACACATCCCACTTCTCATCACTGGTTCACAAAGCAATGAGGAAGTTATATAGAAATGAGTTTTCTCTAACATGACCCTACGATGCACAGGTAGTAAAGCAATTTTACACATTTTGCTTTCAGAACAGAAGCGGCTTCATACTCATACTCTGTTTCTGTATCACAATATTTATAATAATGATAATAACCTTTATTTGTATAGCACATTTCATACAAGAAATGCATCACAAAGTACTTTACAATAAAGTAAAATAGATAGAATGAACATAAAAACAGAGATAGAATGCCATAATTATTGGAAAATAAAATACACTTGATAAAATAAGAATACATAAAATGCATAACATAACATTGAAAATTAAACCCATTGAATTATAATAATATTTAAATCAGTAGCCATATTTGCAGCATGCACGTATACATCATAAACACCGCAGCAGCATCTCCATTCTGTTCTACAATGTTTTTTTCTTCTCTACATCAGTGGTGGAGATTTTAATTTTTAAGACGAAAACTCAAAAAGTATTTTGTCTCTTTGTTAATAACAATTTGTTCTTGCAGGGCTCTCTGGTGGCTCGTGAAGCAAGTGACAAAGAACGGGTAAAAGAAACATCTCGCCTACTCTCCATTTTATATCCTGATGTGTCCAGCTGTCCCCTCCTCATCCCATAATATGTCCTGCTAAAGATGTATTCTGTTCCTAAAGGGAAAAGAGCTTCCTACCTTCAAGGACATGGACTTCAGGAACAACATGCAGAAGGTGTATGTGACCGATGAGCAGAAGGAGAAGTTCATGGAGAAACTCAACAGAGATGTTGAGGTAGGTGGCTTTTTAGATGTCTTAAAATGTGACACTTCACTTGCACACGTCTGCCACACGGAGGCAGCATCGGTACATTAAGGACGCACCACTCATGTGATGCCATTTTGGCAGCAGGAGGAAGGATGTGAAATTAATTTACGAGTGGAAGAGGTAAATTTAGATACGAAAGGATTGGATTGAACATAAAATGATTAGTAGATTACTCCGTTGATAGAAGATTAATCAGCAGCTATTTTGATAATTGTGTACGTCATTTTTTAAGAAAAGCAAAAAACAGAAGTTCCAGCTTCTTAAATGGGAATATTTCAGAATAAGAAAATCATACAAAACACAGAGAACTCTACGTCAGCCCTTCTATGATAATAAACTGAATATCTTTGGGTTTTGCACTGTTTGACAGGCAAAACAAGGCCTATGAAGACCTCACCATGTGCTCGGGGAGCTTGTGAGGGGCATTTTTTGCTATTTACTGACATTACAAAGACCAAATGATTAATCATTGAGTCAAGAAGAAAATCTGCAGATTAATGGATAATGAAAATAATGGTTAGTTGCAGCCCTAACATAAACACAGCGTGTTCTCATCTGTGAGATAGTTTTAGGGCTGCAACTAATGTTTATTTCAATGTCAGTTAATCTGCGATTTAGTCAGAAATTTAAAAGAAAATGCCCCTCACAATTTCAACTAACAGTTCTAAGCTCAAAGATATAAAGACATAAAAAAAAAAACATCAAATACTTGAAGCGAATTCTGGTTCTTAACAAATACTCTCCCATTTTCCCCAGTTTCTGGTGAGGCTGAAGATCATGGACTACAGCCTGCTGCTCGGTATCCACGACGTGGGTCGAGCTGAACGGGATGAAGAGGAGGGCGAGGAGGTTTCCAACGAGGAAGAAACGGAGGCGGAGAACGGCCTTGCACCGGGGGCTACTGTTGGCTCTTACGGCACCTCGCCAGAGGGAATCGCTGGTTACATGTCCTCCTGCAAACCTCTGGGGCCCGGGGAGTTCGACCCCTATGTGGATGTGTACGCAGTCGGGAGCCTCCCAGGTGAATACTATAAAATAAGATCATTCAAGACCAAAACTAAATTGTGATGTTTGGGAAAAATACTTGTTTTAGGCAGGGATGCACTGATCCGACTTTTTCTCTCCAGATACCGATGCTAATACTTAAAGTCAGGGTATCTCCTGATACCGAGTGCCAGTCCGATACCAGTCCTTTTTCTTATTCCCAAATTAAAAAACCTGTACAGCACTTCCTTGCTGCATGAAACTCATAAGGATCCTTTTTATGTAAGTTAACAAGCTCTAGAGCTGAAACGATTAACGCTTAACCAATTAATTAATCTATTTTGATAATCGTTTGAAGAATTTTCTGTTTCCAGCTCCTGAAATGTGAGGATTTTAAAGCTGCAACCATTAATTGATTAGTTGTCAACTGTTATATTAATTGCCACTATTTTGATAATAGATTAATTGGTTTAAGGTTTTTTTTTTGTTGTTTTTTTTAAGAAAAAAAGATAAAAATTCTCTGATTGCAGCTTCTTAAATGTGAATATTTTCTGGTTTCTTTACTCCTCTATAACAGTAAGCTGAATTTCTTTGAGTTGTGGACAAAACAAGACATTTGAGGACGTAATCTTGGACTTTGGGAAACACTAATCGTCATTTTTCACCATTGTCTGACATTTTATAGACCAAACAACTAATCGATTAATCAAGAAAATTATTGACAGATTAATCGACAATGAAAATATTCGCCCTAGAGGATTTGCTGCTTTTCACTGTTTTATGTAAATTGAATAAATCAGAGTTTTGGCCTGTTGAGCAAAACAAGACATTTGAGGGCGTCACTTCCAGCTCTGGAAAAGTGAGGTTTTTTGCAATTTTCAAACAGATTTTGATCAATTAATCTAGAAAATAATCAGCAGATTAATCGTTAGTTGCAGCCCGTCCAAAGACGGAATCTTAAATCTTCTACATACTGTATGTCCGTGTGTTATGATATCAGCTCCACTACCATCATCTAGATCATCTGGGATAATAATAAGTTATAGTTTTAGAGGCTTTGATATTAATTTCTTACCAGGGAGCTTTAATCTTGATGATTGTTGAGACCTGTCACAATACAATACTGTCCATACCGGCCCAATAAAACAACCCTGATTGTGCTCTGCCTTTCATCTCAGGAGCCCCTCAGAGGGAGGTCTATTTCATGGGCCTGATTGACGTACTTACTCAGTACGACACCAAGAAGAAAGCCGCTCATGCAGCGAAAACTGTCAAACACGGGGTGAGTAACACGAGAGAGGAAGGAAAGAGGTGGAGGGCTGCTGTTAGGTCGTACCTGCACGGACGGCAAATGTTTGATGTTCGTTCTCATGTCATGTCATGAAATTTACGATGTATACAGATGATGTTGATGACATTCCTTTTTTTTTTTTTTGCTTTGTCTCCATCTCCTCTCTCTTTGTTGCAGGCCGGTGCTGAAATCTCCACAGTCCACCCCGAGCAGTATGCCAAACGATTCCGCGACTTCATCTTTAACATCTTTGCGTAACACTCGGCTATGAACGCTGCCAAAAGTCGATTCAACTGAGAGCTAAGCGTCTATTTTACCATTGACCAAAAATAGCATGCGCGCACACAGATCATTATTTAAATGTGATAATCTGAGGCGAGACTACTTACGTTGTAGCAACATAATGTACTACTTCTGATGCATATATTTATTTTTAAGATTTAAGATGCATTTCTTCTAGATATTAAGCACTCTTTAAAGGAATAATTCTGGAGCTTTAGGGTACATGGAAACAAACTGCTGTTGATCAGTGTTAGACCACATCAGTGTGAGATCAAATATTTCTCTTTTTTCAGGCATGAACTAAACTTAAAGGAACAGTTTGAAATTTTGGGAAGTGCGCTTATTTACTTTCTTGCTAAAAGTTTAACAGATTCATATCACTCTCATGTGTCTGTTAAAGGTTCCCTGTGGAGTTTTTGACCTAGCAGCGTTATAAAGTCATTTCTTTATGAGTGGGTCCTCGTTTTGTTTGTTTGGACGCATGTGCACATTCCTGCAAATGGTGTCCCACTACTCCACTGATCTACAAGTGGCGGTAACACACCAAGATGTGCAACAATGTGCCAGCAAAGGCAGTGAAGAACAAGACCACTAGCAAGTGAGCATATATGTAAACAGTGCTGGATTTATAATACTTAAAAACTGTGACTGTGTCCGAAATCACATACTATGTACTACATACCCAATATGTGTACTATCATTCAACATACTTCTGTGTGAACAAACAGTAATATGTATCTTTTGGGACGCACTGAGCAGTAATTTACGTCGGCACTTCCTGAGAGCCTCCTTGCTGGTTGGAGACGTGTAACCATGGTAACCCGTGCCAACCTCATGTGACCAAAACAACAATTTGTGAGAATCAAAGTCAAATTAATTTTAAATATATATTACTTATACTTACACTTAAATTGAAGCATTATTGATGTTACAGAGCTGTCCGTCAACATCTGTTATGAACGTTGTCGTTACCGCATTGCATTGTGGGATATTTATGCAGCTGTAGTGTCCAGCATTTGTATACTGTAATATTTCACCGCAAATAGTATGCAATAAGCGTACTACTGGCTTCCTACTACGGTTTCGGACATACTAAAATATCTCACATACTGTGTTAGCGTACGAAATAGCATGTTAGTATGGAATTATGGACGCAACCTCAGCTTTGTAAATGTTTTATGAAGAAGGAAATGTATTCAGAAGACCTCAAAGATGCAGACAGTATGTTTTTCACTGAACGTAAACATAACTTTTTGTTTGTTTACAAGAAAACTCCACAGGGCACCTTTAAATGTAAAGCTATAAGAGGACCAGGAGACGGTTAGCTTAGCATAAAGACTGGAAACAGTGGGAAACAGCTAGCCTGGCTCTGTCCTGAAGTAACTAAATCCTCTTGCCAGCGCCTCTAAAAATTACAATTTGTGGTTTATGAGAGGTTATGTGCACAACTTGTTTTTACATCCGTTTTTGTACAGATTAAACAAATGAGATATAACTTGTTGATCAGTGAGCTTTAGAGGAGCTGTTTGGCAGATTTTGTTATCTTTGAACAGAGCCGGGCTAGCTGTTTTCCTCTGTTTCCAGGCTTTATGCTAAGCTAAGCTAACCGACTGCTGGTTGTAGCCTTGTATGGTATGGTATCGATCCTCTCATCTAACTCTCGGTAAGAAAGCAAATAAACCTAGTTCCCAAAACTTTAAACTATTCCTTAAATCCTAGAATAGTCTTTAATGGAGATGGGTATTAAAAAATAATGGAAGTCTAGACTCTATACTTGATATTATTTATCTATTGAAGCAGGCCATTTGAATGTTTAGAGTGCCAAATGTGTGGGATCTTAGCTCTATCATAGCAGGATTTACACCTTGCATACAATTTGCTTTGTTGTGGACAATTTGAATGGATCAGATATGATTTTCCACCAAAGTCTCTACTAAATTTAAAAGAAAATGTACAGAACAGCCTTGTCAATTTAAATGGTAAATGTGTGGTATTTAAATAGAGTGCACATCCAATAATTTAGCCTGTAAACATGTTCGGTGGCCCTGCATCTCTGAGCTACCAGAGCCCGTGAAGAGAATGTGGGGTGGCTGACCTTGGAGCTTTTCCTTTACCCACAGAGCTGGGCCTGCATTAATGAAGTGACTCGTCCAAATTTTCGGATCAGTCCTGCCTTTTTAATGAAATACCTTCACGTGTCGATGTGTAATTTGACATCTAAACACTTCCTGAAAATGAGCCCATCCATCATTATTCTGGACAGACTCCTTTTTGAGCGTGACGTAGTGTTTTGTGCATTAAAATGGCAAAATGTGCGCTATGTGAATCATTGTGATAGGATTAAGATTTAGACAAATATAGCAATAGAACTAGGATCTATTTTCTGTGTATTGTAATGACATTTGAGATTTAGTGATAACCAGGGTACTGTGTAAAACTTTGTTGACAATAACACTACATTTGAGTAGCTTCTGCAGTTAGCCTTAACACAGTGACATGATACAGCATTCCTAAACACTGGCAAGGCAGCGTAGATACAGTTCACTCTGTATGATGCCTCATCTACTCGGTGATTGCACATGGTGTATTTTTGCAAATCAGCTTTTGGACCAAAATATATTTTACAAAGAATTTCTGAAGTGTTTGGCTTGTTATTATTTGGGACATGTTTGTGTGATGATTCTACCCGCTTATAAACAGAGATGTCTTTTTCCTGCTGTTGCAGATCTTACTGTCGTCCACCATTTTGGTTCAGACAGATATATCTCACAAACTATCAGATTAATTGTCATGACATTTTGCCTCTAGCGCCACCAGCAGGTTTATATTTGTGGTTTTATGTGAAATTTCTCAACAACTATTGGATGGATTGCCATGAAATTTGTTGCACATATTCATGCTCCCCTCGGGGTGCATTGTATTTACCTTGGTGATCCCTTAAAGGGGAACACCACCTAAAATTAAGAATTCCAATATGTTATTTCCATGGCCTAGGAAAGTTCAATCAATATCTGTGAACATGAGCTACTCTCTCTCAAATCCAGAAACCAGAGAAGTAAATCTCAAACTTGTGATATCATCGGGTATAAAGTCTGAACAGCTCCATAGACGATGAATGGGAATATTTGTTTTCTTTTTTTATACCCAAATGAGCTTTATTCTATTGTAATGTTGTCAGTTGTGAAACAGAAAATATTCCCATATACTCAGAACATTCCCCTTGGTGCTTTCAGTGTCATCTGTAACATCTTTTAACTATTTTCATTGTTTATGGAGCAGTTCCACACTTTACACCCTATGACACCACAAGTTTGTTTTTTAGCACACTAGTTTTTGGATTTGGGAGAGAGTTGTTCATGTTTACTAATATTTTTTGGACTGTGTTAGACCATAGGAATAACATGTATGAATTTTGAAAATGGCATGGTTGTCCTTCAATTTTTCATTTAGCGTCATCATCCGGTCAAAATGTATTCGTCCAATACTTTTCGATACAATACGTTTTTTACTAAATACCATAGACCGTATATAAGAAGTGGACGTAGTCACCGTGACGTCACCCATTGATTTGTGGACTGCCATTTTGAAGCCTCGAGTTCTGCAGTTTGGCCGTCGCCATCTTTGCATTTGGCCGTCGCCATCTTGTTTTTTTGCAACCAGAAGTGACACGAGAGGGTGGAGCTAAGTACAACCGAACACTGACGTTTTTAGGCGACCAAAAAGATTATAATTAACTTGTCATGACCTGAAAACACACTGTGAAAGGGTTCAAATTCTAAGACGAAAACACGGAGAACTCCTAGACTGGACATCGCCCTGGTAGCGCCCCGTCAATGACAAGGTAGCCACGCCCTAAAGCATACCCTGCTTTATGATCTATTTGGCTCTAAATGGGACCATAATTTACTAAATGAACATCATGCTGTATTGAAGAAGTCTTGAAACTAGCGATTAAGACCATAAACTCATGTTTACAATGTTTACTGTGGTAATAAATCAAGTGAGAAGTAAGGTCATGTTCTCATAGACTTCTATACAATCAGACTTCTTTTTGCAACCAGAGGAGTCGCCCCCTGCTGGCTATTAGAAAGAATACAAGTTTAAGGCACTTTTCAGAACCGGAGATTGCCTACTGCTAAATACCTGCAAAACTAATGACATTTCCCATCAGCCTCAGCTGTACTTTGTGTTTTAGTAATGACAAGTGTTAGCTAAACTAAGATGGTGAACATGGTAAACATTATACCTGCGAAACATCAGTATTGTGAGCATTTACTAACTAGCATGCTGACGTTTAGCTCAAAGCTTCACAGTGATGCTTGCATGGCTGTAGACTATTGCACCTACAGTCAATGGTATTCTCAGAGCAGTAGTGTACTTGTAGCTAAGTGGTATTTTGCAGGTCAGAATATCAGATGAACTGTAGGTGTTTGTCATTACAGTTGTTTTAATCTAGTCTTGAATAACATTGTTATTCAATGGTCAGGGACGCTGCTTTTTGTCTCACTCTTTCCGGAAGATGTGTTTTTGCTGACTGGTTCCTTCCTGTTTCATCAGAGGAGACAGAATTTGCTGACTGGTTCCTACTTGTTTTACCAGAAACTGAATGGATTTAGACAATAGGATTCAGGCAGGATGAGCAGCGAGACAGAAGGAGGGCGTCGTTAGAGAGGTCAGCAAAGCGACAAAGTGCTGACGATCCGGTAAGGGAATAGGAACACCACGTCCAGCAGAGCAGACCCCATTAATCAGTGTGAGTCACAGCCAACACAAACGTTCCTGCGTTTTCTCCGTATGACGCTGACCTCTGTCGTGACCTTAGCGAGGACACATCTGGGCTCACTCTCCGGTTTGCTCAATGGCATCATTTCATCAGAGGAGGTGACAAAGTCGTAATTTCGCAATTTCAGATGAACACATAGAAACTGTTCCCCATCAAGTTCAACCCAAAACTGTCTCAACTAAACAAGCCAGATCTGCTCTGTCATCACTTTCACAGGCTGAAGAGAAGCCAAACTGCAGCTCACTTTTAAAGAGTGCTGAAATAATGTGATAATAATGAGGATGTGTGCGTGTACATCTAGGTTAAAGAGCCCCCTTCCTCAGTGATGTGCCCCAGGCGTCCCACCTCCTCTATACTCTGGCCGTCACTCATCGTGCCCCCCCCCCCAGCTTCCTGGCATTGTTCTCTGCTATGTGGTGCCTGTTTTTACTGTTTCTGCACCATTCCTACCAGCCGTATACATACACACACGATCATGCAAGGTAAAACTCACCGTCATAATGTTAAAGCAAACTAAAATTCACTGACCTGAAGAGATTGTTGTTGGAAAATCTGTTGTTATTTTTTATAACGTGTAAGCAGACCAAACTAACTGGGACCTAGTACTCGTGCAGCTGGACAGAAATGTGGATCAGTACAGGCGGACCATGCCCACATACTGTATTTTGGTATTGCCTATATACAGTGGTGGAAGAAGTACAAGTAAGCAAGTAAGCAAGTAAGTAAGTAAGTAAGTAAAAGATGACTTTAAACCCTCCATGTGCGGAAAGACAAATGCAAAAAATACTGGACACTTTGATCCAGATTGAAATATCGCAACAACTACTGGATGGATTGCCATGAAATTTTGTAGAGATATTCATAACCCCCAGAAGATGAATACTTATGTCTTTGGTGATCTTCTGACTTTTCCTTTAGCTCCACCAGCAGTCCAAATTTTTCTCTTCTCCTGGGAAATGGATCAACTTCTACTGGATCGATTGGCACAAAATTTGATACGGACATTCATGTCCCCCAGAGGATGAATGTGTCTCAGAGATTATTGGAAGAATTGCAATTAAATTTCACATTCATGCCCCCAAATTAATAATAATCGCTTTGACGATCCCTTAACTTTTCATGTAGCTCCGTCATTGGGTCAAAATTTCAATTTATCCAATACTTTGGTTTATGACTAAATACCTGCGAAACTAATGACATTCACATCGGCCTCTGCTGTAGTGTGTTTAGTGCTTATTAGCAAATATTAGCATGCTAACACGCTAAATTAATGTTAATATCAGCATGTTGGCATCGTTTTTGTATGTTAGCATTTAGCTCAAAGCACAGCTGTGTCTAAAGAATAGCCTCACAGAGCTGCTAGCATGAATGTAGACTACTATACTTTTTTACATTAATATTAGACAACAGCGCTTAGATCTCTGTGTAATGAACCGTACTAACTAGGTCTGTGTTTAACCCCATTCTAGTCAATGTTCTACATGCCAGTTTTTCTGTTAAATTTAAAATGTTAAAAAAAGACTGGAAACGAATAGCAGAGGGCTTTAAAGTGGCAGTAGGCAGTATATTTTTGGCATCATTGGGCAAAAATTCCATAATAACCTTTCAGCATATTGTAATTCAAGTGTTCTGAGAGATAACTAGACTTCTGGACCTCATCATGGCTGTGTTTTCAGGCTTTACAAAATCTAGCCCGTGACGGGAGACTTTGACGATTCACAGGTCATTTCATTGAGAGAGCGTTGCTATTGGCTGTGCTCCGGTCATGTGACCAGAACTTGGCGTTCCTTCAACAGATTTTACAATGGCGGCCGCGTCACAAACTTTCTCATTTTACAGCTAAACCGTACACTACAAGATGATTCTGAAATCCTTTGAGGTGAGAAATAGGTATCAACGTAGCATAATATTGATACATATTTGATCAGCGCGGCCTAGTTTGACCGTTTGGTCGGAGTTCGCGAGTGATTGAAGCCGGCTCCCTTAGAAGGCAACTGGACAGCAGACCTCAGATCAGCTCTGATTGGTTGTTTTCCCCCCGTAAGTGAAATCTTGCAGATGCCATCAGGAGCACCAGAGGACACCATAGGACACAGAGGACGTTCTCTAAAAATAACTTTTTTTAATCAAATTTGCTCCAATCTCGCCTACTGCAACGATATTGGCGCAAATATGATTTAAAAAAGTTATTTTTAGAAAACGGCCGCTATATCGTGACAGTAGTACATGAAACAGGTAACCTGAAAAAAATCATGTTCCTCTGTGTCCTCCGGTGCTCCTAACGGCATCTGAAGGATTTCACTTACCGGAGGAAAACAAGGTCCGCTGCCAGCTGCCGTCTATGAGAGCCGGCTGTCAATCACTCGCAAACTCCGACCAAACGGTCAAACTAGGCAGCGCTGATCAAATATGAATCAATATTCTGTTACTGTAATGACTATTTCTCGCCTCAAATGTTCTCAGAATCATCTTGTAGTGTACTGTTTAGCTGTAAAATGAGAAAGTTTGTGACGCAGCCGCCATTGTAAAATCTGTTGAAGGAAACCAAGTTCTGGTCACATGACCGGAGCACAGCCAATAGGAACGCTCTCTCTCTATGAAATGACCTGTGACCTGTGACCTCTGTGACCTCTGCCGTCACGGGCTAGATTTTTCTAAAGCCTGAAAACAGAGCCATGATGAGGAGCAGAAGTCTAGTTTTCTCTCAGACCACTTGAATTACAATATACTGAAAGGTTATTATGGAATGTTTGCCAAATTATGCCAAAAAATTGTTGCCTACTGCCACTTTTATGTAGAGTCATCAGGTAGGAAATCATAGTATTTCGGATGGAAACAGTGGTTGTTTTTTTGTGTTTTATTCTGTTTGTACAAGTTTCTCCCATCAGTACTGAATATACATTTTGGGAAACACCTTCTATGTCTGAACTGAAGACATTTCTTTTTTTTCCAACTGAATATAACTCATTTACTTTAGCTGTGTGGGCATCCCTGGACCTCTACACCACTCCCCACTACTGACTGAGCATGTCCTGTTGGATCTGTTTGTGTGTTAATGAGAAGTGGGAGGGTTTAGACTCCTGGCTGCTTGATTGCTCAGATAGCCCTCAACATCAGAGCTGGAAGGAGTCATCTGGTGTCTGCAGGCTTCGCACGGAAAACTCTCCAGAAGACAGCGAGGCCTCAGGAGGGACTTGCCCTCTTCATCTCCACTACACTCATCATCACAACAAGGTATGGTGGAGTCCAATTCTATATTTTTTGGAGATGTAACAACCTGTTTCCACCTTACATTTCTATATGAAAGAGGAACTCACATCAAAGTATGTTTACTACATATTTGAAAAAAGCATTTTGTGGCTCCAGAGTCTGAGAAATTGCCTCAAGTGATGTAACTTGAGTCAGCAATCAGTTGGGTCTTAAGTTTGACAATGAAAAAAAAAGGGGTTCTGGGTTTATGAAGTTAGAAAGCGGTGAGCTTACTCATCTCTTATTGAGGCTACATTAGCCGCTACTAGCATAACAGACCCGAATCTCCGACCAAACTGTCGTCGGTTAAGTTGCATTGTGGTTAATGTAGGTGCCATGTTTTGACAAGGAAGAAGAACGCATGTAATAAAAAAATATATACTTTTTAAAAATTGTCCAACAGTGTTGTTATAGGAATGCTAAATCCCTAGAGTAGCTACTCTTTGAATTAAAAAGTATGCTGTAAATCAACAAGTATAACTTTGATTCTAAACAAAGCCAAACATGCACTCACAGCACCTCAAAGTGAGACATGTATACCTTCTGAACTGCATGTTGCTGGTTGTGAAATCGCTTTCTAATAATCTGTTGTGGTTTTAGTATCCACCTCTCAAAACCATTTGAGTAACATTTCAACCCAGCCCGTCTGCCACCCTCCTCTGCCACCCTCCTCCTCCTCCTCCTCCTGTGTTTCTGTTATGTAACGTCTGAAAACATAATCAGATTAACCGCAAAGTAAATCTGAACTCTGTCCAGATATGAAACAGTTTTCCTCTGCTTCTCACTCCAGACCATGAGCGCTCACGAGCACAACCACTCGCTGGACCACCTAAATGGCACGCCGTGGTTTATCTATGAGTGCACCCTCCAGCTGGACGCCGCCATAGAATACCGGCGCATCGCCCTCTTCCTGATCTACCTTTTCATCTTCATGGTGGGCCTGCTGGAGAACGGGCTGGTCATCTGGGTCAACTGGCGCCGGCGCCACTCGGCCAACGGGGTTCTCTTCTGCATCATCAACGTGAGCCTGTCGGACATGATGGTGATCGTCATCCTGCCTTTCTTCATGATGGAGGTGACCATGGACAAGGTCTGGGTGTGGGGACGCTTCCTCTGTAAGGTCACCAACCTCATCTACGTGGTCAACTTCTACAGCAGCTCCTTCTTCCTGGCCTTCATGACCCTGGAGCGCTATCTGTCCCTGACCAGACCCTCTTTTCCCGCCTTCTTCCCCGTGGTGGGCCGGCGCCGCTGGGTGCTCTGCGGAGGCCTGTGGGTGCTCTCATTGTTCCTGGCCCTGATGGAAAACGTCCACGTGGATATTCTGGAGTGGGACGAGCCGGGCTGCTACATGATGCCCGAGCACAACTACACCGAATGGTTCGTCTCTGTGGCTTTCCTTTGCCTGATCTTCCAGTTCCTGGGCCCTGCTGCCGTCATCATCACCTGCAACGTGCTGATCGCTCGTGCAGTTAAAACGGCGGCGGACGTGCAGGGCCGGCGGGACGTGTGGCTGGTGCACGTGTACTCCCTGGTGTTCGTCATATGCTGGCTGCCCTACCACCTGGTCATGTTAATGATGATCATAGACGACCTCGACTACATGCTCTTCGGCTGCAATGCGGTAGATGTCCTCTACTTCTCGTTCAGCGTGGTGCAGGGCCTGTCTCTGTTCCACTGCGTCGCCAACCCCATCCTCTACAACTTCCTCAGCAAGAGCTTCCGCAACAACCTGATCAACACCGTGGTGAACTACATACCCAGAGAGCACCAGGTGGGAGCAGGGACCCAGCCCAACGCTGCTAACGGAGGCGGGGGAGACCCGGAGAAGCAACGCAAGCTAAGTAACGCCAGCACCAGCCAGTCTGATATTGGATCATAAAAAAGAAGGTGAGATAAGAAACGTGAGAGCTTCAGGAGCGAGACGTTTTCTAAGTGAAGAAAGATTTGACAGAACTGAAACCAGTCTTGGTGCTTCAGAATACCAGAGGCAAAGATTGAACGTATCATCTCACTCTGGTCATAGATTTATTGTGGTGTTTGTTACGCAACTGATGGGCTCACAGACACCTTCCTCTCATAATCTACTTCCTGTTTTTTTTTTATTATCATGTATCTGATCACAGTTTTAAACCGAGGAAGGCAGGAAATGTCTGACGTGTTTTTTTTCCCCTAAAAGCTGCTCAACTCCCACAGGAACTCATGGCAACCTCTCAAATCTCAAGGCACAGGAGAAGAATAGTGCCCCACAAGGAATGTGTGTAAACAAATCTGCTGTCAGATAAGAGCACATAAACATCTCCTGCCAATGTGAAAATGTAACGGTTTTATTTCATTACAAATCTAACAGATAAATCATAATTCAAAACACTATGCTTATTTATCTGTTCCTTAATGCCGCTGTAGTCTGCATGTGCTGTAATGTGGTTAAAATGGAATAAAACTCAAACAATTACGTTTTTTATCCATTTAAGCTGCAGAACCAGAGTTTGTACTTTATCATAAAAGCAGAGTAGAGCGATGAACATACTTGGGGACATGTGTTTATTCTACTGAGACGCTTTGCTGTTCTTGCACTTAGCTATCTCCCTCCTCGCAGCCTTTATTACTTTATTTACGTCCATTTCTGTCACCATCTGGAATGTGCCATGTTCAACAGTTTCAATGATAAGAAGGCAGAAAAAGGAAAAGGGGTTGTCTGTCCACAGATGGCACAATAGCAGGAAGAGACCGGGCTTTAAAAAAGGGCAAAGGTCACAAGCCCCCTGGAAGCAGGAGGTTCACAAAACTACGCAGATTTCTGCAAGTTCATCACTGAAATTCTGATGATGGATGGATTTTGCTGTTCTGGACACTTTAGACCAGTTATAGAGCTGAGATTAACCACTTCTACAACTGGTGTTCAGATAACAATTATGAACAACATAATCATTTAAAGGTGTAATATGCAAGAATTAACTAAAAAACAATGTATAGATTGACATAAAAATAATTCCTCTCAATCATCACGTATGCCCCACAAGAAGTGTGTGTGGTTTCTGTTTCTGCAGAGACCCTGCAGCCCTCTGTCTGTATTTTTTCTTTTCTTCTTATTTTGCTTTGCTCGGGAGACTTCTGGGCATCTGCCAACAGCCTTTGTCTGTACAAAACAAGAACAAACTGGACAGGGCTGTTAAAGGTGCTAAATAAGAGATTGGGAGCATTTCTATTGCCTCCACACGGCTCTCAACATGGTGACAGCTGAGCCGGTGGCTCGTAGCTAATGGTGCTAACAGTGCAAACAACGGCAAAACTGCTGACAGAGCTAACAGTGTTTATCTGTTGCTTCCGCGAGAGCGCTGTCGGTTGGGACGGAGTTATCAGCTGTGACCGCCGACATTACTCCTCTATATCTTTACGTAGCAAATAGATGCTATATTAATGCCCTGGATATTGTATAGAACACCTTTAAAGTGGGTGGCAATATAACTGGGGAACCAATGTGCAGTGCTACCTACATGACAGACCAGTAGCACCATTAGCAAGATCATAGCAGATCCACTGCACCTTCTAAAGCCTGAATATGCACTTATATCTTAAGGACGCAGGTATAGCAGGCCCAGTATGTGGACTAAAAGAGAAATCGCATCCTTTGTCCAACGCGGCATTCAGCTGCTTAACAAGCTCCGATCACTATCCCCTGAATTTGAAACACACTTGAATTTGTACCTGATGTCCTTATCGATTTCCCAAATTCTGCTTTTTATGTTTTTATGATGGACAATATATCAGTATCGTGATATGAGACTAAATATCATCTTAGATTTTGGATATCATAATATGGCATGTGTTCCTGGTTTTAAAGGCTGCATTACAGTAAAGTGGTGTAATTTTCCCATACCATACTTACCATACCTCTTCTATCATTTGCATTTACCCATTTAGTCATTATATCCATTTTGCTGATGATTATTTATCAAAATTCTTATTTGTGTAAATATTTTTGTAAAAGCACCAATTCAACCCTACAATATCGATATTTGATTTTCTCCATATCACCCATCCCTAATGTCATGTATGGTTGTTGAGGTTCTTTTGATATTCTTTTATGCTCTTTGTACAAAGCAAATTCCCCTAGGGGCAATAAAGGTTTCATCATTAATTTCATTTAAAGGAACAGTGTGTAACATTTTGGGGGATCAATTGGCAGAAATGGAATATAATATTAATATGTATGTTCGTTGTTCATTAAGAATCGTTGTGTTTTCGTTACCTTAGAATATCTATATATAGGTCCTCTTCACGGAGTCCACCATGTCGCACCGCCATGTTTCTACAGTAGCCAAGAACGAACAAACCAAACACTGTTGACTTTTCCTGCTTGGGCCGTAGTAGATAACGTTACTCGCTCCCTCCTTCACCGCTCTCTCTCTTGCTTCACCTCTCACTTCCCACATACACACAGTCTAGGCACTGGCTCTACTCCAAATGGCTCTAGAGAGGGCCATTCGCGTTTTCGCATCCACCGACACCGTAGCTCTCCAACACGCTTGGCACGCGAGAGAGGCTGCAGTTGGTTGCAATCTCCTCACCTCACCACTAGATACCGCCAGATCCTAAACACCGCTCCTTTTAAAAAGGTCATCAAAAACAGATTGATACATAATTTCAGGGTGATAACAGTCTTCCGAGAGGCATTTATTTTATTTTTTTCAAAAACAATAATAAAAAAAAGCCAACATTCATAAACAGCTTTAGAAACAGATAACGTATAAAGGCATAAAAACAATAAATAGTTACACTGCCATCATAAATATGAGGTAAGACACAGATATCACACAGGAACCGTGATGGGCACTTAAATATTTCTACTGCACGACATGCTCCACACGCTCTAAAAACAAGTGAATACAGCATGTGAGAAAGCATTCAGAAAGATGCCTCTTCAACATCATAAAACAGGTTTTTATGTTTCAATGACGAATTAAATCTCTGTTACGCGACTGGTCATGTATCTGGAGTGAAAAATTCAACTTTGAAACACATAAAAAAGTGTGAAAATAGTGACTGCAATTATAGGAAAATAATTTCTATGCTACAATGAAGTGCTACTTTAAGAACAGTGTTAATTATCCACCACTGACATGAAAACCTATCCTCATATTTAAGTTATAAAGATACAGACTTGTTCGGAGGAGATTAATACGAGCGGAGCACTGCGTGGCGGTCGACGAGCCACAAGCTTCCTTTCTTTCACTGACACAGAACAGGATACACTGCCACCACGTGGCTTCTTTTTAATCTTAGTTCAAAGAGACCCAACAGGTCGACTCTATGAACAGCATCTGACAGATAATAATATGTCCACTACATTCTAAAAGTCTAAGTCTATTATAAAGCTGTGGTGATCGACAGAAAAGTAATCTGTTGTTTAAGTCATTTATCAAACAAAAATGCCAAGATTCTCTTGTTGCAGCATCTCAAACGTGAGGATTTGCTGTTTTTCTCTGTTTTATATCACTATAAACTGAATATCTTTGGGTTTTAAACCGTTGGGACAAAACAATCAATTTGAAGATGTCACCTTAGACTTTTTGACAATCATTTTTAAAAACAACCGATTTATCAAAAAAGAATCAATAATAAAAGTATTCATTAGTTTCAGCCCTATTCTATTGTATGCAGTATGTGGTCCACGACAACCGGACACAGAGGAGGTGTCAGACGGAGGGAAGAGTGACGAGGAGACACATCAGGTGTCCACGTTGGGCAGCGGTTCTTTAGAGTGATCGTTGTACATGAAGGTCTGCTCGATGTTGAAGTCCGGGGGCAGGTGCTCCGTGTGGAGCTCCATGTGCGACGACACCAGCTTCAGCGTGGAGAAGAAAAGGCCACAGACGGTGCAGCGGTACATGAGGGCGCCAGCGTGCGTCTTCAGGTGGCAGATCATGGTTGAGCGGCCTCTGAAGAAGCGCAGGCAGACTTTGCACTGGTAGGGTTTCTCCCCGGTGTGGATGCGGAGGTGGTAGGTGAACTCCCCAGAGTGGGCGAAGCATTTGCCGCAGTAGCGACACCGGTACCATTTCCCGCGGACGGCTGTTGCCCCAACTCCCCCGACTCCCCCGTCCTGCCCTGAACTCCCATTGGTCAGGACCCCAGAGGGCACACTGTGTAGCGCCCCTTGAAGAAACTTGTCTGATAGGCTGAAGCTCATCCCCAGCCCCAAACCCATGTTGCTCATTTTAATGAGGCCGCCGACCTCCCGTTGAGAGGAGGAAGACGGAAGGCACTCCAGAGCCTGGTCAGCTTTACGTTTGCCGAACCAGCCCTGACCCCTGACCCCCCCACCGCCCCCCAGGGACTCGGTGGTGTGCAGGCTGAGGTGGTACTGGAAGGCAGAGGCGGAGCGGAAAGTCTGCGGGCACAGGAAGCAATGCAGCTCCTCCACTCCTGCCATACCGCCTCCCCCGACCCTGTACGCCCTCAGCGCCAACTGCTCCCTCTCCTTAGCCGCCGCCTCCTCGGCGTGCGTGGTCATGTGCCTGTCCAGCATGGAGCGCTCTACGAAGCAGCGGGCACAGTGTGGGCAGGTGAAGACGGGCAGAGAGAGGTGGGCGAGGGCATGCCACAGCAGGGAGCACAAGGAGAGCTGGGGGAGGTGACACACACCGCAGCTCAGGCTCTGGGGACACACGTGGCTCAGCAGGTGGTCTTTGACCGTCTGGGAAGGAGGTAAGAAACACAAAATACACGTGAGATCTCATGAGAGTGTAGCAGGTGGTTAAAGAGAAATTCCATATTCTTATTTTCTCTCCATGCTACTGTCAGATGTCTCTTTGAGAAATCTGTTTTCTGATACTACTTAAACAAACAACAGACTCCTCTACATACTGTATGTTCCATTTTAGGTACTGTAGCTTTGCACTTTATTTGCTGGTTTTTATATAATTCCAAGAGGAAAGAAACACCTGAATGCAACAAACACATTTTCTTGAAAGGGCCATACTGTACATATAGTTTATACACCATACTAGGGCTGCAACTAACAATTATTTTCATCATCGATTAATCTGCCGATAATTGCTTTGATTAATTAATGAATTGTTTGGTGTATAGAATGCCAGAACATAGTGAAAATGCCTTTTACAATTTAAGATATTCAATTAGCTGCACATCTAACACCTCAGATAAAAAAAAAAAATTTCAACTTCAAAAATGACTATAATCTGATTAATCTATAATCAAAATATTTGCAGATTAATTTTACTAATTGAAAATTTGTCTAAGCTCTGCACCATATACTTTAAATTACTGTAGACAATTTTAAAAAGCGTATGTTGACAATGTTTTGACAGATCACTGAGCCAGCCATTAGTCTTAGTTAATTTCTTGCCTGCGGAGAATTAAAACCTGTCTGACACTGACAATAAATCCCAATTAATGCAATCAATAAAAATTAAATTTAAAATTCATTAATTTACACACCAACATGTTTGTTTATTTTATTCTTCTTAATTATTAATCTTATTTCATTATTTTTTTATATTATATGATTTTTTTAATTGTTGGATATTTTTTCTGTTTCATTCTCTATACTTTTAGTGGCCTGATTTTATTAAATTTGTATTGCTCTGAATTGTTTAATCTTTATTTTCCCATGTAGTTTTGAAAAGTGCTTTATAAATAAAGTTTATTATCATTATTAAATAATAATGTATAAATTGACCTGAAATTGTTTATTTTTTTGCAGCTAGAAACTGGCCTACCCTACACCAGAAAACACACGTTAAATGTCCACTAACCTGGAAGTCCTTGCTGAGGGTCTTGGCGCACACGGCACACTGCAGCTCGGGGTCGAGGCTCTGGCTGCTGCTGGTCAGCGCCCCCTGTGGTATCGTGTAACTGCAGGCTGTCTGGCGGTGGTGGCGCAGCAGTTTGTTCTGGCTGCAGAACTGCAAGTGGCACATGTCGCAGGTGAAGAGCTGCACCCCGACGTGGGAGAGAGAGTGGGTGACGCCAGCGTCGCGGTCCTGGAACGAGGCCCCACACACTCTGCAGAGCCCCAGCTCCGTCAGGTGGGTCTCGGCGTGTCTTCTGATGGCATCCGGGTCTGCTGGGAGAGGCACTGCGCAGGCTTTACATGGCAGCATGTTCCCCGTCACCTGGAGTGAAAAACATCATTTCTGTTGTGTGGACTCACGTTTATCTGAAATATTTTAGTGCTGACTAATTCAAACATTACCTGGCTGCTTGAGTGCCCTCCCTCTCCATTCTCCACGTACACAAGCTCTTCTTCATCCTCCTCCTCGTCTCCCTCCTCCATGAAGTTCTCATCGTCGCTCAGCTCGATGATCTCACCTGCCAGCTGTCTCCACTGCTCCTCCTCTGTTCCCTCAATTACTCCATTCCCTTTCAGAGCCTCCCTCTCCTCATTCTCTCCCTCCTCCACCTTTTCAAACATCGGCCTGCCGCCCTCCACTGATACCACCTGCAGGCCGCCATGAGGCTCTTCTGAGGAAGACGTCGGGGCGCAGGCCTCATCTCCGAGCTGAGCCGAGGAGTCGAGGAAGGCGCAGGAGTCGGACGGTGCAGTGTCAGCAGAACTTCCTGCGCTCTCAGAAACCATTTGTCCACCTGTGTTTCTGTCCTCACAGCCGCCTGCTGCCTCATCTTCCTCCAGCCCCGGCTCAATCTTCAGCTGGAGAGAAGACACCGGGGTCAGCACGGCATCGCACTGACTGGAATGGCGGCTGGTTAATAGACTGTGTCCTCCTGGTAGTGGTTGATCTACGACCATCTGCCCGTAGCCGATATGAGACTCCACGTCTTCTACCTTCAGGCCCAGAGGCAGAGTCCCAGTGTGAGCTTCATGGTTGACCCCGGCTGCCCTAGTTTGGAAGAGAGGCGAGGGAGCGGCAGCAGGGGTCGGGGCAGCAGACGAAGACAGAGAGGAGCAGGAGGCAGCAGAGGAACACACAGACGATGCTGAAACTGCACTAACGGCAGCCACTGTGGACGCAGCAGCAGCAACCATGCTGGAGTCCAGTGGGAGGTCTCCAGGACTACCTGGTTTACAGTTTGCAGACACAGAAGCCTGCAGGTCCGGGAAGGTGGCGTGACAGGCCCTCACCAGTTCACTAACGCCCAGCCTCTCAGCCAACTCATACAGCACCCCGACATCTATGAGATCAATCAAGATCTCCCCTGTGTAGACGAACGTCAACAGCTTCTCAAAGTTGGCCGGGGAGATGAACTCCAGAGAGAAGGCAGGGGTGGACGAGGCTGCAGCCCGGGTGAACAAGTTGCGGAAGTACGTCCCGGCGCAGGCCAGCACTGCACGGTGCGCTGCGAACGTGCGGTTGCCAACTTGCAGGACCACGTCACAGTAGCGGCGTGATTGGCGGCAGCTGTTGAGCTCAGCGAGAAGGCTGGCAGCGTGGCCGGGACCCTGCAGCTGGATCCTCATCCCTGCTGCAGCTCCTGGTGCGCTATAATCCAACTGCAGGAGCAGAGAAGACGGTCAGCCAGAGTAGAAGTTGAATAATATCCTGTAATATTTTACAGGATCTCTCAGGTCTCTCATCGCCCTGAAGGGGATTCTTTCACAACAATGACCCGCTAGCTGTACATTATCCCGCTTATTACACGGCTACTTACTTAAGAAATCAATATTTTGACACAAAAACGGTCCGCCAGAGTCCGACATCAGAGCTGCGCCCATAGCAACGGTCTGTTATACATAGCAACGCTCTGTTATAGAGAAATTACAGACCGCAGAACGCCGTGATTGACCAATCAGAATCGAGTATTCAACACAGCCGTGTAATAAACTTCCATAGAGTTGAATGTGCAGTCAAGGCCAAAGAATTTATGTTCAGTTAACTGTCACTAGGGCTGCAACTAATTTTCATTATTAATTGAACTGTTTTTTATTGTCTATAAAATGTCAGCAGGGTATCTGCACATTTTTTAAGTACAGATTTAATGACTTTTAAGACTTTTTAAATACTTCTAAAAGGAAAAAATAATACCATTACTGCAGCAAAATAAACCAACAAACTAGACTACAGTATACAGAGTTATTGAGTTTTATTGAATTTGAAAATATTCAGTGTACATAAGCTAATTCATTCATTCATTGACAAAAATTAAAACTGTATGGCGGTAGACCCAGTCCAAAGGAGTACAATGTCCCCCAGCATTTACCATCAAATAAACATGAGGGCACTGTAGAGACACCTTAACAACCCAAATAGTCACTACAACCTTTTGACCTCTAATCATGACCTCTAATCACAAAAATCTGTACATTAGACAATCTCAATTTGTTCTACACAAGTGCTGAGAACATTCAAAGTATGCCTGGGTAAAACACACTACTTCATTAACTTACTTATATTATCACTTATATATTTCCTTTTATATTATTCTACATGTGCTACTTTTGTCCTCTTTAAGTGAGCAAAGTAAACACTGAGACAAATTCCTTGTATGAAAATTACTTGGTAATAAATAGCATTCTTTTTCCAAGCTTATAACAATGGGTCCAGGCCTAACATAACTGTAGCAGAGTGCATGGAAAAGATTTTTTAAAAAAGGAAGTCTGAACAAAATCACAGTTTTGAGTGGTGGAACAAGTCAGACCAGATATCAGGTAATAAAAATACTCCAGTACAAGAAAAAAGTAAAAGTATGCAAGTATTAGCATCAAAATATAGTCAAAAGTATAAAAAGTATTAGTATTCACTGTGCAGTGTGTTTGACTATTAAATATGATGTTTTTGGATTAATATTATTGCTGCATGAATGTGTATGTTGCATTTTACTGCTGTAGATGTTTAAAGTTGTGCTATTTTTAACCCCTTTATATACTGTTGGGTAGTTTAATCTACAGCAGTGCATCATATTCTTGAAAATCATCATATGTTTGTAGTATAGCTGTCCTGTGAGAACAATGCATCTCTAAAGTCAACTTTTCATGGTGTCAGAAAAATAGCCCTGTTTTCAGCTTTGTGATGATGTATTTTTCAGATAATCCAAGAGGCTTTTTAAATAGTTTATTTAGTTTAAGAAGTAGGAGATGGCTTTGCCAGAGTGGACAAATCATCTCTAGTATGTAATATGTTTATGACTATATTATGACATATTTATATGACTATATCATATAAATATGATATGATATGATATCATATCATATAAATATGATATAGTCAAACTAACAGTAGCAGCGAACGACTCGATAGTAACGTACTTTCATAACGCGTGTTCTTTGCCGATTCCATTTGAGTATCCAGTTTTTTACGACCCATTGTCCCAAGTTTGGATGTTTTACGCATAGCTTTTACAACAAAGTTCACATCGCACCTCATACGAATCGCTGGATAGTTCCAGCCAACCACCATATGTGTCGTCCTCCAACCTCTTCAAACTTAATTTGCATTTAATTACCCGTGCCCGCGCCTGCATTGCTCTACTTGCTCCCAGCGTCGTGCGTGTTCTCGGTTTGTTCCTTATTGCCGCCGCAGCCCTCAAATCGGAAGCTGGGTAAACACGTTCTTCTTCTAGGTTAAAGTACGGATCACAGTCACACAGGGCGTATCGTTACTACCGCCACCTAAAGTACAGGCAAACAGGTATTGGACGTTGCGGAAATGGTCATTCTTATGGGATATAAAATACTGGTAAAACATAAAATTGACGCGCTCATTCATTCTGCCCCAGATCTAATTTAATGGCCCCCTCCTATACTTCCAGACATTCTCCCCAGGTGAATACAGTAAACATTTAACTACCATGAAACTTTCCCAGTTGATTACTTACATTAAGAAAATGCATATTTTTTTATTACAAGTTTTCTGATAGAGAAAAATACCCATCATAATTTTCCAAAGCTCAATGTGAAGTTTTCAAATTGCTTGTTTTGTCCGAACAACAATCCAAAACGCCAAGAAATCAAATTTACAATGACATAAAATAAATTACAATTACGTCACAATATCAGCAGGTGATTATGGTCAAAACAGAGTTGTTTCTGGAGCCAAAGAAGAACTATGAAAAGTCACTCAGCTCCAATCAATAAAGACCACAAACAAGTCAGAAATCTTGGTGTAGTCACGGTCTCAGACCTAAATTTCATCATCCACTTTAAGGCAAATACAAAATCAGCCAGCTATCATCTAAAAAAGATATCAAAAGGACTCAGCAACACTTTAAAGTCCTCACTAAGAAGACCAAGAAAGTGGATCACATCACTCCAGTTCTCTCATATTTGCAGTGGCTTCATTACACATCGTAAAACACGTCAACTGTAAATAAAACAGTAACAATTGACAAAATTTAAATACTGAATCTACCATGATATACAGATAAATATCACCATTTAACAAAGAATCCCTTATACGCCAAATAATACTTATTAATTATTAAAGTTTTTCGGAGAAAAGATTAACGATCATTACAGACAGTGGTGTAGAAATCAATTAAGCTGTCTCATTTATATAACACCAACACACACAAATAGATGTTTCCAATGAACCGTTGTGTTACATCAGTCTTTTTTTTACATATTTTTACTCTTGACTTAGACCGTTAATTCCAACAAGAAGCTAACGGAGCTTAGCCACGTTTGCCCAGACACATTATGGCAACTCTGTTCACTAATTAGACAGATTTTACACATTTATTCGTAACAACAATATCCTCTTTTTAATGTTGCCGGTTCGTTAGTATCATTATTATGACTTACCCATTTAAAAGACGACGAATACTCCTCTCTTTTTATTATGTTTTCAAAGGGAGTCTGGTGGACGTCCACGGATATACAACCCTTTAAATCGGAGTCGCATTTTGGTGACGTATGTCAACAAAAGTACACTGCAGGCGCCCCCTATAGTCTGGATGAGTCACTGCACTGAAAAGGCTCAGACAGATGGACAGATGCTGTGAAACAACTACACAGTGGTGGAAAGTAACTACCGGTATGTGCTTCTTTCAAGTTCTGTGATGAATTCCAATTTTGAAATACTTGTACTTTACTTGACTATTTCCATTTAATACAACTTTATACTTATACCCCACTAAATTTAAACCTACAGTAGGCAGAATGTTTTTGGCATCATTGGGCAAAAATTACATAATAACCTTTCAGCATATTGTAATTCAAGTGCTCTGAGAGATAACTAGACTTCTGCACCTCCTCATGGCTCTGTTTTCAGGCTTTAAAAAATCTAGCCCGTGACGGGAGACTTTGGCCAATCACAGGTCATTTCAGAGAGAGAGCGTTTCTATTTGCTGTGCTCCGGCTGGTGGGCGGTGCTTGGTATTTCCTCAACAGATCTCAACATAACAGTACACTACAAGATGTTTCTGAAAACATTTGAGACGAGAAATAGGCATTACAGTAATAGAATATTGATTCATATTTGATCAGCGCTGCCTAATTTGACCGTTTGATCGGAGTTTGTGAGTGATTGACAGCTGCTCAGAGACGGCAGGCTCCAGCTCGGCTCTGATTGGTTGTTTTCCTCCGGTCTGTAAAATCTTGCAGATGCCATCGAGCACCGGAGGACACCGGAGGACACAGAGGCACATGATTTTTTTCAGATTATTTTCAGATGCCCTGTCTCATGCACCACTGTCAGGATATAATGACCGTTTTATAAAAAAATAACTTTTTTTAGTCATATTTGCTCCATTTGTACCAACTGCAGCTTTAACTATTTGAATCAATGCCTAACCTTAACCATCTCGCAAGTTTCCCAACTCGTGGGTTGCCTTCTAGACACAACCTTCTCTATTAAAAACCTATACTTCATCTGAACAGCAGGTGGCACCATCAGCATGGGCCACGAGGGAAGTATAAAGCTCAAGTGCCATCACGTGCATAACTTTAACCTAAATACATCTGTGCACAAGCTGACAGTAGCCTATTTTCAAGTTTTCCTCTCTTCAGTGCTCAACAGGTATGCAGTTATGTCCAATACTATCAGCTGTAGTCATGTGAAATGTTGGAGAAATGTGTTGTGAAATTTGTGTGTGAGAAAAGTGTTTATAAGAGATGTTTTGTCGAGTGAGGCCAGAGTTAGCTACGTTACCTAAGTGTAGCACTCCAGGCTAATGCTAAAGAATAAGAGTTTTCTCTCCCACCTCGATATTCATGTTCTGTAAAGCAATGTTCCAGTGAGTTACTGGTGTTTAATTGTGTTTTCATTAAGAACACCAAGTTTAATGTATGTTTTCAGTGTCCATGTAACTTTAATGGTATATAGACAGCACCCATGCCTCATGGTGAAAGCTATTTTTAGAATAAACTGAATGTTGGCGTTTCATTTTAAAGGTTCAGTCTGTGTAATTTCACTTGTGTCACAGAATTACAGCGTGGCACTGAAGTACAACAGCTTAATTTCTTGTGAGGAATGACTTATTTTGATAATTTTGTGTAAAGGGAAATATAAGATGCACTTTATCACATATAGTGTAAAGGGGGAGTATAAAAGATATTCAGATTAGAATACTGTCTGGTAGATGTGTGTTTGATATCTGTCGGTTAATGTGTAAAATACAAGAGGGAAATGTTGATTAGGAATGTTTATTGGCAAAAATAGATATTTTGTATGATTTTGTAATATACCAGAATATTTTCTTGTGTTCCTCTCTCAGTGTGTTCGCTGCTGGCCCAAGTTCCAAGTTAGGCCTGACGCTACATGTCCACCAGATCCGGCGAGAACCCCAAGAGGCTGCTCCACTCAACTGGCCGCTTGATGAAAAAGTGTCTGCTTCCCACTGGTAACGTACCCTATTGTGGAATGCACCTGATTGGTCCCCGGTTCTCTGCTCGCAGGAAACAACATGGCGGACTGCTCATAAACTTTCTGTTATTCTGTCTAAACAATCCACCGAAATCTACTTCTGAAAATATTTGAGGCGGGAAATAGGCTATGCCACTGCTGAATCTTGTTTTTTAGAACTACATCGCCTAGTTTGATAGCTTGGTCCAAGTTTTGTGAGCTAGAAGCGTCGCGCTGGACGGGCTCATTTGCATAAAGCTGAGATTTTTCAACTTTATGCAAATACAGACAGCACTGCATGACTGCTTCTTCTGCTCTCCATAGGAAATGAATGGAAATCGTTGAGATGCCCTCCGTTGCCAGATCTGGTGGAAATGCGCCGTGAGGCTGGTAACACTCGCATGCACCGTTTGCCGTTTAGCGTTTTTTTGCTGTGTGCTCATTTAGTTGCTTGGTGTTGAAATTTAGTTTTATTTTGGTTTAAATGGTTATCATGAGCTTTTAACCAAGTTTCTTCCCGTTATATGGGTATGCAGGATGAATATGTTGCTACATGTTTAATAGGTCCTTATCTATTGCGATGTGCGTAAATGCCCCGGTACCAGCGGCGCTCAGGTTCAAAAGATCTGAGTACTTCTTCCACCACTTGAAAAAGTAGACTATCAATATATTGATGTAACAAAACCTCTATTACAAGTCAAAGTCCTGAATTAAAAAACCTACTTAAGTAAAAGTACATAAGTATTATCAGCAAAATGTACTTAAAGTACTAAAAGTGAAAGTCATTGTTCCGCAGTAAATTACTCATATAATATAATATAATATATTATATTATTATATTATTAATACTGATACATCAATAAACACTGTTGTAGTTGATCTAGGTGGAAGTCGCTTAATTTACTTTACATACAGTTAGGGCGTTTAGTCCAGTGGTTCCCAATCTAGAGGTCAGGCCTCATCCAAAGGGTCACAATATAAATCTGAGGGGTCCTGAGATGATTAATAGCAGAGCAAAGCAGAAATTTTTTTTAATATACTACACAAATTTGTTTTACTTTGTTTTTTGCATTTTTTCTTTTTTTGCTTTAGTAGTTCATTTATATTTTGTATTAATAATAAAAATCTGAAAATTAACTAGTAACTAATGTTGTGGAGTAAAAAGTACATTATTGGCTTACAAAATGTAGTGGAGTAGAAGTATAATTTAAGTAGAAGAAAATGGAAATATTCAACTAGGTACCTCAAATTTGTACTTGAATACAGTACTTGAGTAAATGTAATTAATTACTTTCCCCCACTGCTAGTATGGCTAAAAACACGCTATAAACAACATTGTTATGCAGCAGACACACAAAGATAAAATAAAACATAACAAATGATCCTGATAATGCTAATTAAAAAAAGTTTATTTTATTTCGGTAACCATTTCTTTTAGCTCATCACAGATTCACACGACCCACAAAGTGTCAGAAATAACAATGACACCTGCAACTCTTCATACTTCACTGTAAACCCATGGGATAGACCTACACAACAGTAATGTGAACGTGAATAATGTCTTTATGTAGTCGTTTGGCCATCCTAAAGAAAACTTTTAACAAATAGCCAAATGTTCACATTATGAAAAAGCATTTTTTTTTTCTGGTTTATGCTTTTATGACATGTAGGAGAATAAGAAATTATAAGAGACAATGAAAAAACAAACTTGACATATTTTCAAAACTACCAGTAGAAATCATTTACAAAATTGAGTCTTTGATTTTTCAGTTGTGTCTTCGTTACAGAGTTTAACATTAAGTATGTAGTATAGGTACATTTACAGTATATTAAACGCCATATCTTTGACCTGTGAGAGTAACACTGATATATTTCATATTCCAAACCATTCATTTTTCTATACTAAGCAGAATTATTTCAGCTGATTCGTCACTGAAAAACAGTTTATATTGGCCAAACTGGCCTTTATACTGCTGCGACAGGCACACATAACTAACAACATTACATATTGTAGGTTTTATTTGTAAAGCCAAAGAAAATTATAGCTGTTTTGGTCCAGTCACAACAAATTTGAATAAAAGCAGCACCCTCTCGATGTATTGACCGTACAATCACATCACACAGCTCGCTCTAAAACTTGTTGCTTTTCATCATCAGGGTTAGATTATTACAGAAGACGGCTACAAAGTTCTACTTGAGTCATTTTGAAATGAGGTCAACAACAACACAGTATCCAGCAACATATGTCATCAACAAATTGAATGAATATTGCTTTTAAGTTGTTTGATATGTTGTTCAGTCTTCAGGAACAATTTTTTAAATCCTTAGTACTACGATATAGTCCTGTCACTTTTCTTATAGTACGCCGCTCTCCAAAGTATCCAATGTTTTCAAAAGGTTTCTAAACAATAAGCATCCTCCAGTCGTCATCAGCCCCTCCGTGTGGTGGCATCTACAGTTCGCGCTACGACACCCGTTTCCTGGAGCTGGTTCGGCCCAGGCTGGCAGTGCTGGACCGGCGGGAGAGGACGGGCGTGGCAGTGGTGGGGGACGTCTCGTTGGGACAGCCGTGTTGGAGCAAAATATCAATGCAGCCTTTGCTCCCTGTTTTTCTGGCCATCCTCATCGCTGTCTGGCCTTGGTTATCTTTCGCTTTCACGTCGATTCCGTACTGTGGGGGGAGAGAGATGATATTAACTCATTTATAAGATTATTTATAGAGTAAATATCGATTAAAGGTAGAACAGTGTATGCAGTGAAAGGCAGTTTTTTGCTATTCAAATGTGCTGCTGAAAACCATCAGAATTAAAGCAGGGGTAGGCAGTATATTTTTGGCATCATTCGGCAAAAATTCCACAATAACCTTTTAGCATATTGTAATTCAAGTGTTCTGAGAGAAAACTAGACTTCTGCACCTCCTCATGGCTCTGTTTTCAGGCTTTAAAAAATCTAGCCCGTGACGGGAGACTTTGGCCAATCACAGGTCATTTCAGAGAGAGAGCATTCCTATTGGCTGTTCTAGAATTACAGATGCGCGTGCACGTCCCTTCGGTGAAAGCCCGATTCAACGGCGGAACATTCTGCAGGAAAAGTTGCTATTCCAGCATTGGCAACAACTGCCTACACTGCAAAGCAACGGCTAGCGCTGTGAGCTAGCCTCACAGCTACGTTAGCTACGGTAGTAGCTTGGGGAAAGCATCAATTTCTCTCCATCTCCAAAACGCTTTGTCAATATTGTAGCTCGCTAGAGCCTTGAATCACAGCATGTCATCTCAAAGGGCTTTACAGGCCCACAAGTGTGCAAAGAAAACAGGATGGTAATTCTCATGGAATTGCCGCTATATAACGGCATAAGGATCACAATCATGATCAGGATGAGGTTTCAAATAAATGACTAGTACTCCTAGAGGTTACTGTATGAAGGATAATGTTTGAAATGAATGACTAGTCCTCGTACAGTTTACTGTAAGAAGTGTGTGCACATGCCCCCGCTCGTCTAATGGGAGGGGTTAAGGACAGAGAGGGGAGAGAGGAGAGCTGCAGGAGCAGGGCTGTATTTCCAAATTCTGGCATTTTTTTTTCAGAAACCTGCCTACCCTGGGCTATCACTTGAATCACAATGTGCTGAAAGGTTATTATGGAATTTTTGCCAAATAACGCCAACAATGAACTGCCTCCCCCAGCTTTAAGAGCATTTCTTATTAACTACATGTTAAGTATGGCAGCACCCATGAGACAAAGCAGACAAGCATCTTTGTCTGCAAAACCCAAGACCAGAATACTAACTGGGAAAAGCAGGTAACTCTGGAGCCCCTAGAGTCCCACGTTCACTGCATGTCAATTGTTTTTTGGAAATTACAATACAGTACAATATGGACTAAGGCGAGCTCTGCATTATTAACTAATTGTGTGTGGGCCCTGTGTCCAAAATCTCATTTTAAAACCTTTATTATTTGAGTTTATTGTGCTCAGATGGTGCATATTACTACATCTTTAAGTTGTGTTTAATCAGAGTCCTGGTTGGTGTCTGAGTCTGGACATATGAAGCTGTCATAGAGACATTTTTGACCAAAATGTTCCAGGAACTAAACTAAGAACTGAAAGTCCCTTTTTGCACATTCCTGTTTGACCACATCTGAAGAGATGTGTAGATAAGGCAAATTAGACCGATGATGCGTTAAAAAAAGAGGAAACAACAAAACAGGGTCGTGCTGTTCTTCTATGTATTTACTGTTGCATGACTCTGATGATATTTTACACCTGGAACTAAATTAACTCTGTTGCTCCTCCGGTCGAAACAAATTCCTGAGTTCCTCAAAAGGTTCTTTGTCCCCAGGGGAAGCTGCTGGGGTGGAAATACCTTTATCGTCTTCTATGTTCATTGAACTTAATGGGAACTTGAAGGTGACAGTGTACATACACAATATAGAGAGGACGGTAAGCGACCAACAGAAACATTTCTGTCTTGGGGCCCCAAACCAGTTTATCTGGCCATGGCAAGACCATCTTAATGTGATCTACGTGAAACTTTAATATGAAAATGTTTTGCTCTACTTTCCTTGTGTTTCCTTGGACTATGAAGAATCAGAAAAGGACATTAAAAGAAATGTGAACAGAAAGGAGAAACCCACCCAGACGAGCAGCTGGGTCATGACTACGTCTCCCAGCTGACAAGTAGCGTGCAGGGCAGAGCGAGGCGGCAAAGTCGACCCGGTCGGTTGAGCGTTGATCTGTTCCTTGGTGCTGTGGGCCAGAAGGAGCAGCAGTCTGGGCAGATCCCTCTCAGTCACCGCTGACAGCAGCCACACCGGCATACCGTCGTCCGGAAGCTGGGGCCCCGGGGCCGGCTGAAGAGGTGGCACAAACGCCCGTTGTTCGTACTTTGCGCGAATCCACGACTCTCTTTCCTCACTTGGAAAACAGACACACATGAGAGCCAGTCATGCATAAGATGTGCACTTATTTATAGCCATGAAATCCCTAAAAAGTTTGCTGCCTTTCATGTCTCATGATTACGGAGCTTCCCACAAGCACTTGAATGCACCAACAGGAAGATTTTTTGCCCCTATTTAGCACTTATAAGCAGTATATAACCAAATAAGGTTATAGTTGGGGTGTTTTGAAGGGGAGTTATATGAGGTACTTATCCATAGTCAGTGTATTACTACAGTAGATGACAGTCGGCACGCCCCCAGTTTGGAGAAACAGACGACTTACCACACGGAAGCAAAGCAATGCACTGCTGTGGACGGGGGCCAGCAGTAAAACGTATTTTAGACACCTAAAAGAATCAATATCAATTTAAGTGTACGCTATATTTAGAATATTTTCGCCTGTTTACCTTACTGTCAGAAAGCCCTTTCCGACGGGGAACTGAAGCTGTTGTATCAATCTATGCTCTCGCCAAAGCCACCAGACTACATTGAAAAGAAATTGTAATTTTACTAACTCCTGTCTGCTTCTCCAAACTCGGGGGCGTGCCGACCGTCATCTACTGTAGGTAATACACTGACTATGGATAAGTACCTCATACAACAATGTAGTTGAAAGCAGATATAAGGACACATTTTATGTATTTTTCATCAACTATAACTCAACATGTGAATCATCTATAAGTAGTGCATAAACAGATAATACATGTCTGCCCATATAATATAACAGTTAATACTTTATATGAACATTAAATATTCATATATTTACTTATGTATTTAAGTATTTATAAATACTTCTTCACTTTCCAGAACAACTGAGCAAACTCCATCTACTGATGAAGGCCATGAGATGCTGGTAAAAGTGCGGAATAAATCTAGCTAGTCGACCTTTTTTGTCAAACTATGATTTCCAAAGTCATGTTGCTCGACATAAACCTGCCTGTGAATGATTTGTACATGAACAATTGATAAATATTTTGTAACACATTGTAAGGACTTATTCATGTGTGTTATCATATAATATTAAATATAATTACAGCTATTAAGATATGAATGAATTCATTAACTGTTAACACCAGTTATGGATGAATCACAGAAGAAGTTGGTGACAAATACATTAATAAACACCTTACAACTACATGATAGTGTGTTATTACCTACCAAGCAAGTGTCTACAAGTTGATTTAAATACTGTGAGCATGAATTGAAACTAGTTGCTGTGTAAAAATGCATTCATCAATCTAAAAAGCTGTGTTCCTTTAAACAAGGTGGTGATACCCACCGTGTTGCAGTAGGTGTGGGTTTGGTTCGGCCCTGGGTGCAGCTCTCCCAGATGCTGTTGGCCATGTGATTTCCGATGGCAGCCAAGACTTGTGTGAGCTCTCCGGGCCAGTCGTCCAGGTCCAGCGAGCGGACGCGAGACAGGTGAGTCCCCAGGTTTCGATGGATCCCCGAGCACTCGATGCAGATCAGCGCGCCCAGGTTGAGACTGGCCCAGGTGGGATCTGCAGGGCAAAGAGAAGAGGGAAATCGGTTACAGGACGCCCAAGATGAACTAACACAGATTATTGAATGGCAGTGGTGGAAAGTACGTTAACTCAAGTACTGTACTTAAGTACAATTTTGAGGTACTTTACTTGAGTATTTCCATTTTCAGCTACTTTATACTAATACTCTACTATTCAGATTAAGAATAAAAAAATCAACAAATAAATTATGATATTATTATATCAATAACACTTTATTGTCCCCAGGGGGAAATTCACAAGCTACCCAGAAGTATATGTAAGGGATAATGTACAGCGAGTTGGTCATTCACGTCGGGGTCCACATCGCATCGCCCTGTCAGAGTTTATTTCACAACAATGACCCTCTATCCCACTTATTACACAGCTACATTCTCTAGAAAATCAATAATTTGATACAAAAACGGTCCGCCGGAGTCCGACATCAGAACTGCGCCCATAGCAACGGTCTGCTATAAAGAAATAACAGCCGTGTAATAAAAAGTAATGTTCGATATGTATATAAATAAATTAAAATTGGCCCCATATTTCTCAGCTTTAACATTAAAGTAATGGACACATTAATGCATCAGTAATCATAATCCAATAATATATATTATTCTGAATGGAATGAGTAGTTTTACTTTTGGTACTGTTAATGTATAACTCAAGTCAAATTTTAAATGCAAGACTTTTACTTTTAACAAAGTATTTCTGCACTGTGTTATTGCTACTTTTACTTAAATAAATGATCTGAGTACTTCTTCCACCTCCGTAGAGTAGATATAAACAGTGTGAAATCCATGACACCACCTCCGGCTGTGGATGGGGCATGAAAGCGGATTTATCCTCCAGAGTAAATCTGCAGCTGAAGAGGAAGACGCCGACATTTAACAACTCACTTGGTGCTTCGCAGTCAACACACAGATTGTTGCCCTTGGCATTACGGATGGCCTGCAGCGCTACCGCCTCACTCTGGCTGCTCCTCCGAGCCTGCACAATTACACACAAACAAACAAACATATTTGAATCCTTTATTTGTCTACATGATTACGTATTTATATTTAAATCCATTTCGGCTTCTCTGTGAATGTTTAGATTATGGCACACAGGAGAGTTACATACATGTATCCATTAGCACATGTGACACTGACTGCATCATGTGTCCACAGTATTTATACCAGCCAGTCTCCTCCTGCTCTTTGCCAGATGGTCAATGTTGCTTTGTGCTTTGCTTCCAGCCACCTGAACCTGAACGAGAAACCTTATCTGTGCCTGCCCCATTCCTGTTCACCCATGGATTCTCAGTTACTCCTGTTCGGACTTGCCACCCATGACAGTAAGTTTAGTATCTTCGCTTTTCCATTAAATCACTGAACTCTTCCTGTCTGCCTCGCACTCACCTGCCAGACAGACACATGGCATGTAAGTTTACCAAAGGGATGCAAAAAAAGCTTCCTCTACGGATACATCATTTAGAGCTAAGCTCCTGAAAACTTTTCAAATTTTAAGTACTCTATTCGATTGCATATTCATGACTAAATAGGCAACAATTAAAGTTAAAATTCAGGAACACAAAAACATCCTTAGTTATCATTTATGAAGAGTTTGAAGGCCTGGTCACTGGTGCAATTCATCCATGCATCTTCACAAAATAGTTGGTTGTAAACTACTATGCTAACTGCTAACAAGCTAGCCAGCCAGGACATGGTACAGGATATTAAGGTTTGTTCAAATGACGCATTTGTACCATCAACCCTTGTCTCATAATTGTCTATAAACCATTCTTGACAGAGGAGGATAAGTAAAACTAGATGGTGCAAAATTGCTAATAAGCTGCAACAGCTCTGTTCCCTCAAAGGTCAGCACTGTTAAGACGGCTCACTATTGGTTAACAGTGCAAATTCACAGGTCAAAGGTCACCAAAGTTGCACAGATTTACTTAAACCACTAATTAAAAACAATTTCATTGGAATTTATTTTACAGCAAAAATGAGCAGGGTTTAAATGCTGCTGTGTCTTCGCCTTACCTCTCAAAAACTAATCTGGTGTGAGGACTGTCTGAGTGTGTTTTTATCAGATATGATTGACAGTGTTGGCAGCAGCTACACAGCTGTCAGCAGATTTTGATTCAGATGTCACTAAACTAAAGTTGGTGCAGAACAGCAAAGAAAATTTACTCATGTAGTCACTCATAGTAAGAAGCTGATAGAGATGATTGTTTTAGGGACTTTTTAAAAAACGTGTGTACCTTGTTTCTGCCACTCTCACAGGACTGCAGGCTGGCCAGGATCTGGCTCTCTATAGCCGACACCCAGGAGTCCCGGTCCTCCAGGCTCTGAGCCTCAAAGTGCCACGTCTGCCCGGTGAACGACACTATGATGAAGTCTGCATTCTCTTCTTCTGCGAGTAAAAGGGAAGCAGAACAAACTCAAGTAAGATTTGCCTGTGCTCAGAGAGAGGCATTATGAATCCAGTCCACAGTTGGTGAAGGAAGTATAAAAAAACAAATGCAAAACAACACAACACAACACAGCAGTTTGATGGAAGGTGAGAACAGAAAAATGTTGAGGTTATTACAATGAAAACAAGTCAAATGAACAACTCAAGCTTGGGATGTCAGACACACTGAAGAGGAAAACATACAGAGGAAAGATATTGTCTGTAAATCAGAGCACAAGCAAATCAGCTCCATCACCCTCACGTGTTACCTGTCTTATTAATGTTTCTCAAGCTACCAAAGCTCTTTAATTTCCACATTTTGCGTTTGGCTGCAGAGCGAGAGATAAGCACAGGGAAAGGAAAAAGAAGAAGAAAGAAAAAGCTGTTTAGAAATATTCAGAGAAAGACAAACACTAATCTGTATCCTCACCAAAGAGACAGAGGTAGAAGATAGAGGCTTAAGAAAAAAGGAAAACTGCATAGGAATATGTAAATAATGTAAATATGTAAACATCATATTTGATAGTTTTGAGTTGTTTATAATAACAATTGTAGGAATCAAATGCTGCTTTTCCTCAAAACGCCACGAAAACATACTTTAGTGTTTTATTAATGCATTTACTTTCTAGTTATGCGTTTAAAAAAACTCTGTGGATGATTCTTACCACTCACTATAATATCTGCATGTTTGCATATTTATCAGTCAACATAAAATTCTCTTTTTTATGACACTACTGGCAGTAGCAGTTGTATTTCATGCAAAGACTAATTCCTGTGTTGAGTTACCTTCAGCCTGTCCCACGGCTGCGTCTCCTTTCTGATTCATGCTCTTCTTCCTCCTGTTCTTCTTCCTGTCGCTCATGGGAGATGGTTGGCCGGGGTCTTTTCCAGCAAAAGGACCGGCTGCTCCTTCAAGGGCATCTGACATTCGGTGCAAAAATAATGAATCATATCTTATGTATGTGTGACAGCAGTCTTAGTGGCGCTAAAGTGTTTTCGAACTGGTGGCAATGACTGAAAGCTTTTTATATCCTGCAGTACATACCAACACTTTGTGCTTTGGTGGACAACGAGGAGGGGCAGCGTTGAAGTCCTCTGTCTCCTCCTTGAGGCGACAGACCACCAGACCGATCATCAACCACAGACAGAGTGGCTGGACACAACTGGGGAACTTACAGCGAGAGAGAAAGTAAATAGTTTATACGCAGTATGTCAAATTTATATGATGTGCAAGAAATTCTCTGTTTGTTATTTATTATAATGCAATGTAATGCAACATATCATACTGGAACACATATTTTGATTATTTACTGAAGTTTTACCTCATTACAAGTAAAAGTCTTGCATTCAAATTTTTACTTAAGTACAAAAGTTTTAGCAACAAATTGTATAAAGTGCCATGAGTGAAAGTGACTTATTATGCAGAATATTTCCTGTTAGTGTTACATTATTATATTATTAGATCAGTATTATTAATGCATTAACATGTCAGCGATACTTTAATGTTGTAGCTGGTCGAGGTGGAGCTAATATTAACTGCTTGGGTAGTTTCATTTATAACAACGTATCATGTTTCAAGATAATCATATTTAATATCTTAATCTGAAAAGTAATTATTAGGGCTGTCAGTCGATTAAAATATTTAATTGCGATTAATCGCGTGATTGTCCATAGTTAATCGTGATTAATCGCATGTTTTTTATCTGTTCAAAATGTACCTTAAAGGGAGATTTGTCAAGTATTTAACACTCTTATCAACATGAGAGTGAGCAAATATGCTGCTTTATGCAAATGTATGTATATATTTATTATTGGAAATCAATTAACAACACAATACAATGACAAATATTGTCTAGAAACCCTCACAGGTACTGCATTTAGCATAAAGAATATGCTCAAATCATAACATGGCAAACTCAAGCCCAACAGGCAACAACAGCTGTCAGTGTGCTGACTTGACTATGACTTGCCCCAAACTGCATGTGATTATCATAAAGTGGCCATGTCTGTAAAGGGGAGACTCGTGTACCCATAGAACCCATTTTCATTCACATATCTTGAGGTCAGAGGTCAAGGAACCCCTTTGAAAGTTGCCATGCCAGTTTTTCCTCACCAAAATTTTAAGTTTTGGAGCGTTATTTAGCCTCCTTCCCGACAAGCTAGTATGACATGGTTGGTACCAATGAATTCCCTAGGTTTTCTAGTTACCAGTATCTTCACTCTAACTTTGAGGCCGCTACAACCTAAAAATTGCCAGTTGCGTTAATGCGTTAAAGAAATCTGTTGCGTTAAAACTAATTTGCTTTAACACGTTATTATCGCGTTAACTTTGACAGCCCTAGTAATTATAGCTGTTAAATAAATGTAGTGAAGTACAAAATACAAATTTCCCTCTGAAATGTAGTGGAGTAGAAGTATAAAGTATCATAAAATGGAAATACTCAAGTAAAATACAAGTACCTTAGAATTGTAAGAACCAATGGACTTAAGGCTGAGTGCCACAGACAAGTTAAGGATGTCAGGAATTATTTAGAGACGGACCAACACATTGTCGGTTTTGGTCTTTTCATGGGATTTTTTGGATAAAAAGAAAAGTATAGAATAATGCCAGCCTTATCCTTTAAATGAAAATCCCCGACCCTCAGACCCTCAGTGACAAAGCTCTATACACAAGAAGAAGTACCTGTACTGGTGCTATCAGCGGCTGTGGGCTCCTTACTCAGCCCGTTGACTCCAGGTGCAGCACCGGGGGGGACAGGTGAGGGCCCAGCAGGAGCGACGGCTCTCGGAGGACGTTTCCCGGGAACTTTAACTGTTACACGCAGCAGGTCGATTTCTTTTCCATGGATGTTCTGCGTGTAGTCCTGAAACCGACAATATATCACACATATGAGACATTTTAACCAGGAATACAGATTAACAAGACTGTGTCAATTTGGAAAGAAGAAGTAATTCTTCCTCCTACAAATTATAAATTCAGAAGCAAGTAAACACAACTTTGCTGCTACAGCCTGATATGACCAGTAGCTTATTGTGGCTAATGTTAGCAAACTTTAGATAGACACTGCTGTGTTACTGACATATTCAGTGGTGGAAAACAACAAATACATTAACTCAATTACTGTACTTAAGTACAATTTCTGGTACTTTTACTTTACTTGAGTATTTAAATTGTATGCTACTTTATACTTCTACTCCACTACAATTCAGAGGGAAATATTCTACTTTTTATTCCACTACATTTATCCTAGTAGGAGTTACTTTACAGATTAAGATTTTACAACAAAACATATGATCAGTTTATAGAATATGATCCCTCCACCATTAAAATGCTACTTATGTGTTAAAGCATCAGTAATAATGTTCCAATAATATGATATGTGTAATAATATAACTCACTGAAAGGGACCATTCTGCCCAAGTACTTTTACTATAATACTTTAAGTATATTTTGCATTTAATACTTTTGTAATTTAAGTGAAATGTGGAAAGTATTGTTTTTACAGAGCAGTATTGCTACTTTTACTTAAGTAAAAGATATGAGTACTTCTTCCACCAGGACATATCATTGATTATTATTATTATTACTCATAATTTAAGTAACTAAAGTTAGTAAGTAAATGAGTGAAAAGTACAATATTTGTCTCTGAATTGTAGTGGAGTATAAAGTAGCATAAAATGGAAATACTCAAGTAAACTACAAGTACCTCAAAATTGTACTCAAGTACAGTACTTGACTAAATGTACTTTCCACCAGTGGTGGTGCAGGAAACTCAATGACAAATACAAATGTTAAATAACTCTGAATGTTTTCTGGAAAAAAAGAAAATAAATCAATAGTAAGAAAAAGTTTCAAAGCAATTCCTGTAGTCGTGTATTGAAAACCACTGAAGTTCAAAATGCAGTTAAATCTAAAAAGCTGAATATATTATCTTCTCCAGAGTGGAAACTTTGAATCCTTCACTGTGTGTTTTACTGCTGCATCGACCCATCCTGTGGTGTTCTCTTACACTGGAGCTGGAGTGGTAGGACAGCGTGCCATTGTTGGACAGGGTGACGTATTTCTTCTTCCACTCCTTATTCAGAGAGCTGCCGCTTCTCTTCCACAGGATGCTCTGTCAAGAACAACAACGAGGTCAGTGCACCCGCAACAAACGGCGCTCTGAATCTGCCTAAATTTTGAGTTGAAACTATTCTTTCAAAGTGTAAAGTGGTTCAACAACAATAGCTGAAAGCACAATATTTATAGAACACCCTCGAGAAAGGTTGAAACAGATTTTTTTCTTGCTGCTTATGTAAGATGAAATAAATAGTTTGCTCCCACCTTGTTGCTGAAGAGGGAATTGTTACATATTATTGTGCTGCAAGCAAACTGAAGCATCACTGAAAAGTCAGTTTATTTTGTGTTCTGTTTTGTAATGTTAACCGAACCTGTTTGATGGGAACACCTCGCACGTTGCTCAGGTCTCCTTTAGGATCACCGGACTTCTTATCAGAGTCCCGGTTCTGAAATGAAAACAACAGCAGTGAGGTGTTTAAAAAGAGCAGGAGATATCAGCAGGGAGAGGCAGAGTGAATGGAGTGAAATGATAGTGAGAGTTGACCGGAGACTAAAAGGTGTGAGACACCCGGCAGTTGGCAACAACTGACCTTGAAGAGGGAGGGCCGTCTGGGGATGCCCTTCAGCGAACGTGAGTTGACACTGCCTGCCCCCTCTCCCTGTGCAACCCGCAGATCTCTGTGACCGATCACAGGGGTGGAGGGGAGGGAGTATGCGTAGCCACAACTTGGGCCATTACTGGCCTGTGAGCAGGAGCGAGGGTGGGGGGAGGTCAGCGGGGTCAGGAGGTCAGGAGGTTAGGGGGGGATGGGAATGGAGGCGTGAGGGAAGAGATGGAGAGAGTGAGAATGGGATGAAAGATGAAAAACAGGTGAGATAGATTTACAGAAAAAAGTAGGTGATGATCGACGGAATGAATTTTTCAGCCATCGTTCGTCATGAACGAGGGGAACGTGATACTGATGGAGCTGAGATGGATGTGGAGGGAGTGATGGACGGTCTTGGAGATGTTGAAAATTAGATTTCAGTTTGATAGATGATTTTAACTTTATAATGCACGTAACTCTTAAACCGCTCAGAGAGAGCTCCACACTATCTGAAAATCCTACCTGAGTCATGTTTTCAAAAAAAATATATGTATTCTTTTCCATGGAATGCCTTTTTCAAGATGTAATTTTGTCTCTTACTCAATACTGAAATATGCCGCTAAACCACTAAAAAATGAAACCCTGAAGCTTTATGAAGGTGAGCAGAACAATAAAAAATGCTCAGTCAAAGTGAGAAAGTACTTTAATTTTGAAGAAAACACCAGCATGGCAACAGCAGAACACTTTGATCTGTGTCCTATTTTTATCAGGTCTTATGTAATATCTGTCTAGACTGGAAATAATATTGCTTGTTTACCCAAACGAAAGAACAATAACAAGTTTCACACCTGAATGTGTTAGTATTCAGCGCTATAATGTCAACATTTTTTCCGTCCTTCTGTCTGGGCTTTAGGAATATTTCTATGTGTGAATCTCTGCCGTTAGATATTTTTAGGGTTTGGGTTTATTTTCTATGTCTCTGTTCTATGCCTGTCAGCTCGTTGTTTTCTGTCATTGTTGATATTTGTCTGTTTATATACATGTGTCCATGTCCACTCTTTCCACTTTCGTTTTTTGTCGTTGATGTCTGTTTATTTGTTTATATGTCATCAAGGTGGCCAGCTTATTCGCCCCTGCTTTTTTTGTTTTTGTTTTGTTTTCTTAAGTAATATTGTTTCGCTAAGATTATGATCATTATTAGTATTATCGCTTTTCTTTTCATTCATTGGCTATTAATTTGAAAAGAAGAAGAGAGTAAATGTAGTCCTCCGAAGAGGGAGGATGGTGGTAGGCCAAAAAAAAAAGAAAATTGGGGGGTATACACAAAAGTTGTCTGTAGTGGGAGATGTGGGATGGGACTGGTGGACACGTGTAGCTCTGTTAATGAAAATATTTGTTTAAGAGATAACTAGTACTGTGCTGAGACTCTGGGACAGCAGGTTAATGACATAAACCAAAACTGCGTACATTTAGGACAGTAAAATATAAATATGGTAAGGAGAACTATGTTGTATATTATTTATTGATTTAAGAAGCAAAGATAGTTGTATGCCCAGTTGAGATCAATGTTAAAGCTGTACAGTTTGTCAGTCTGGAAGAAGAACAGTGACTCTGTTCAATGTGACATCTCAGTGATGAAGACATTTTGTTTTCTATTCTATTTAGTTTTTCTTTCTTTTTTTTACTGGAAATCATACATTACTTTGTTTAGTGGGATAAAAACAGAAATTAATTTTGTAAATACAGTATAGCATTAATATAGAATAGAATAGAATTTCATAATAACCTATATTATATCACTGGATTTATAATACTTTATATACTTATACTAATTATATGTAATAATTGATTAGTTGATTTATATTTTGTATTAATAATCTGAATTTGAAAAGTAGCTTTAAAATAAATGTAGTGGAGTAAAAAGTACAATATTTGCCTTCAAAATGTAGTATAAAGTATTAAATGTAAATACTCAAATAAAGGCTGTTAGGTACCTGTCCAGGAAACGATGCTGATCCGGGGGTGGAGCCTCCAGAGTGACTGGGAGAGTTGGGAAGAGACTTGCAGGCCAGCAGCGCTGCCTGCTTCTTCTGAGCTGCAATCTTCTGGGCAGCTGGAAAACACACAGCAGATGTTTCACTCATCAGACATATAATGTGTCATAAATAGTAGTTTTTCCTTGTAGTGAATCAGGCCACTCGCCCTGTGTTTTGTATTTAGAGCACAGATAAAATGTCAGTCAACTCACCCTCTGAAAACACTCGATCAACGTTGAACCCGTAGGTCGCACAGGTCTCATAAAACAGCGAGTGACGCACATCAATACACAACTGTCTGGCTCTCTGATCCTCTATCACACGAGGGTTGGTGCTACTGATTTTATCTGGAAAAAAACACAAGTGAATAAAACTGTAAAAACTGTAAATTAGGATTTAAAAAAAAAACTACAGCAAAGAGTCTGTAGGCTACAAATAAAAAAGCAATATACAGTGTAGGTCTTATGGCATGTCTTGGTTAAAAATATGCCCATTTACTGAATTGTAACCATGCACTGCATTCAGCACTCTCCCATCACATGTACTACAGATCATTTGCCAGCAGGGGAATTCAGTAAAATGACAACCCTCTAAATGCACAGTGCATTCTCCCATCACATGTGCAGCCACACTACTGCACTGCCAGATCCAAAGGACTAACACATGCTTTCATGTAAGTTTTGATTATATTACTGCAGTGAATATATTAAACATTTTTCATGATATGACAGTTAACCACCATGCAGCAGATAGTAGCCTTAAGCAAAGTACACTGTTAACTTGTTTATGACTTGTTTACTGCTAGTTTTTGCTAGCTAGCTGTGTGGGATGTAGCTTGATTGAGCATGCTAATTGAGGAGTTTTAATTCATTCATTTCCATTCATTCTTTATTGTAAAACATTTATTTTAGAAATGAGTTGTTCACTTTAAACCATAAGTTTGCACACAGCACATATTGTTGTCTCAAAGTACCTTTCCCCATTAGTTAACTTGCTAGCTAGCTAACTCACCAAATGGCACATTTCACACTCTATGTTATTGACAAATTAATGGATTATGTGTATTATGTCTGCCTATGATATGGTAAAATGTTTGTTGCCATCTGCATATGACATGGTTAATGCAGCCTGAGCAGATAACCCCTATATTTCTATTTTATTCCCATTATTTTCCATTAATTCCCATGTGAAGTTTCCACCTTGACTATTCTCGGAATTTTGCAACCTTATATATAATACAGGCTTGCAGTTTGCTTCTAGGATTTTTATTCTAGGCCGATTATTTTCTTTATTTATTAGCTGCTTATTTTCTTGATTAATTGATTAATTGTCTACACAATTTAAAAAAAAAAACAGAAATATTCCAAGGTGATGTCCTCAAATTGATTGATTTGTCCAACCAACAGTCCCAAACCCCAATGATGAGTGAAATGATGAGTTGAATGAATAAATAAAATGTAAGTTTCTAAAGATCAGCGTTATCAGCAGACTTCTCAGCATGCATTGTTTGAGAGTTAAAACTCTCCGGAGACCCTTCTGAAGAAAACACATCATGGTGGAAACTTGCTGTTTGTCTTCAATACATAAGTTAATATACAGTATGTCACAGTTGTTTCCTCTTATAATAATGAAAACAATGTTAACCATTATGAAGAACGTTCACTTCACTCCCTTGTACACTTATAATTTAACAAAATCCCTAAGAGATGTAGTCTTTATACTGACTCAGGTGCAAAGCGGCTCCACGGCTGTAAGTTATTTGTGTCAGAAGAAGAACTGATTCTTCAATCTGTGAAAACGTAAATGGAAATCAAATCTAACATGCCCCTGAGCAGTTGTTGATTGAACTTCGTCGGTTTTACATTTTCACAACTCATGAAAAGACTTTGAACCAGCTTAAAATGTTTTACAGTGTACTGTATTTGACATGTCCCCCATGGTTTATTTCCAGACTAAATCTACGTGGCCGTGATTCATGTGCTGACCTTGGGTGCCGACCACTATGACTGGGATGTCCGTGCGGTGTGCACTCAGCTGGCTGTAGAGCTGGTAGAGCTCCTGGAAGCTGCCCTCGTTCTCCAGACTGAAGACCAGGATCACTGCGTCAACCCAGCTGCTGAACTGAAGGAGGAAGAGGATGACGGATGATGAAGTCTGCAGGTATTACAGTTTTGCACACTAACGCTCTGTCTCTCTCTCACGCTCACACACACCTGTGCATCAGGTGGTCCAGCTTCCTCCCGGATCAGTAATAAATGACTCTGTCCGTCCACCAGCACTTCCTTTTTATACCTCCCACCTGACGAGAACAATGACAGACAAGTTATTCAGCAGTGTGACAGACAGAGGATGAAGCCTTATCAGGCTGCACGAAACATCTCTCTCAACAAAAATAATTAAATGTGACACTCAGCAAGCAAGAAGCCAAAAATATATTTTATATGAATTGTTATTTATAAACCAAAAACAATTTTTAACTAACATTGAACTTAACTACTTAAAGGACCTGTGGTGGAGAAAGTATTCACATCATTTACTGAAGTAAAAGTACTAATACCCATAGTTAACATACTCTCAAGACCTGCAATGAAATGTTACTTAAATAAAACTATGTAAGGATAATCAGGAAAATGTACTTAAAGTTTTAAAATTACTTAATGCAGAAAAATGTCCCCTGTGACTGTTATACTATTATATATTATATCATTAGATTATTATTACTCATGCATCAATGTAGAAGCTAGGGTTGTCAAAGTTAACGCGATAATGACGCGTTAACGCAAATTCGTTTTAACATCACAATTTGTTTTAACACATTAATGCAACAGTTTCATATGAAACTACAAAACCTAAGGAATCAATTGGTACCACCCATGTCATACTAGAGTAAAAACTGGCATGGCCATTTTCAAAGGAGTCTCTTGACCTCTGACCTCAAGATATGTGAATGAAAATGGGTTCTGTGGGTACCCACGAGTCTCCCCTTTACAGACATGCCCACGTTTTGGGGCAAGTCATAGTCAAGTCAGCACCCTGACACACTGACAGCTGTTGTTGCCTGTTGGACTTGAGTTTATGATTTGAGCATATTTTTTATGCTAAATGCAGTACCTGTGAGGGTTTCTGGACAATATTTGTCATTGTTTTGTGTTGTTAATTATATCCAATAATAAATATATGCATACATTTGCATAAAGCAACCATATTTTCCCACTCCCATGTTTATAAGAGTATTAAATACTTGACAAATCTCCTTTTAAGGTGCATTTTGAACAGATAAAAAATGTGCGATTAAATATTTTAATCGATTGTCAGCCCTAGTAAAAGCAGAACTGTAGTTGAGGTGGAGCTCATTTTGAACTATTAACTAATGATTATTTTCATTATCGATTAATGCGCTGATTATTTCCTCCATTAATCGATTGATTGTTTGGTTTGTAAAAATTCAGAAAATAGTGAGGAATACCGTCACAATGACCCAGAGCCCAAAGTGACACCTTCACAATGTTTGTTTTGTCCAACCAACAGTACACACCTAAAATTTATTACAAATAAATTAAAATGATTAAAATAATTAAATAGAAAAGCAGCAAATCTTCACATTTGTGAAGCTGTAACCAAAAAAATGTATTTGTCAAGTAACCAAAGCTGTCAGATAATTGTAGTGAGTAAAAAGTACAATATTTCCCTCATTATATGTAATGTAGTTGAATAGAAGTATGAAGTGGCATGAGATGAAAATACTCAAGTAAAGTACAAGTACCTCAAATTTGTACAAAGGTCCAATACTTGATTAAAAAGTAAAGCACTTAGTTACATTCCACCTCTGTAAAGGGCACACAATATAGAAGGTGTGTTTAATGTTTCTTACCATCAGGCTTCTCAAGTGCAACATAACTGCCTGTGATGTATTTGTTCACCAACGCTGACTTGCCGCTTTTTAGACTTCCCAGAATGCCCTGAGAGAAGAGGGAAGGAAATACAACACCGTTCATTCAGGGTCAGCTTGCACGCTCGATCACAGTGTAATGTTTCAAATATAACTCTCAGACTGAATTAAAACACACAGTTCTTCCATCGAATATGTTTTTGTTCCTTTCAGTCAGTTTAGTCTTTAGTCTGTCAGCAGATCTATAATTACTGCCATGAGATTGCTTTATTGTTTTCTTCATCCATATATGGGCAAACAGTCAGTGATGGAAGAAGTATTAATATTTTAGCAAAAGTAGCAATATCACATTACAAAAATACTTTGTCGAAATTAAGTGAAAGTCCTGCATTTAGGTAAAAATATTATAAGCAAAATGTCCTTAAATATTGATAAGTAACAGTACCTATAATGAAAAATGACCACTTAACAAAATCTTATATTATTATACACTCAGTGGCCACTTTATTAGGTACACCTGCACAATCTGCCTGCCATAACATCTATCATTATGATAATACTGTTCAGTTTGTGTTGACATGTTCTTTAATGTGTAAATTAATTAACATGTTTATTACTGAGGTCATAGTTAAAGGTGGTGTTGTACTAGACAACATTACATTGAGAGATGTTTCTAATGGTTTGTCCTTCCCATTGAACACTTTTATGACAAAACTGAACATTATAGGCAAAAAGTAGACTTTATGGTAGAAGAGTTGTATTGGAGTGCGTTAGACCAGTGGTTCCCAACCTGGGGTCCGGGACCCCCTTAGGAGGGCGCGCCAAAGATCACAGGGGGTTGGCCAGGATTGGCCTGCTTTGAGTTTATCAAAATTAGATTTGCTCATGTATAACTAAAATCATAATAACACACTTACTGGAAAATGTATACAAAAGTCTGTATATAAAACTACTTAAAAAGATATATATTTTTGCTACTTAGTAGCAAAATCTAACAAAATATTCTGCTTCAATCCATATTTGTTGGCACTTAGCCTTTCAAAAACTACATTTTCACTGCATTCAAAAACCTTTTTGCTCTCCCGCTTGAAGGACACAAATGGAGGCCCACACCTATATTAGCAGCAATCTAACAACACCATAAATTACATTTATTTAACCACCAAAAAAAATCACATTATGTATTCTGCATTCGCTTGGCAAATCCGTCAAGACTTCATTACTTTATTTATGCTGACGAAACTTTTTAATTTTTATTAATAAAGTTGATTTGATAAAAAAAAGACTAACTCATTTAATACAATGAATAACTTTATTAAAATTGAGGATTTTGTTCGAGGATTTGTAACTTTTTTTAGGGTGATGATGATACAAGTAGGGGGGGTTTCAAGGAAAATAGGTTGGGAACCACTGTATTAGACTGTACATGTGTACCAAATAAAGTGGCCACTGAGTGTAAAATAACATAAGATTTAGTGTAGTAGCCATTCTTCTTACTTTTATACAATATATTATTAAAGTAGATTATTATGGCATGTAAGCATAATTTGAATGGTGTATTTGGTCAATATAGAGCAAATTGTATAACAATGTTATACACTAATAGGTAGTTTAATCTATAGCAATTAATATTATACATACAAGTTGATCATATATAAACTTAATCTACAAAGAAACTATAGCTGTCAAGTAAATGTAGTAGAATAAAAACTACACTATTTCGCTCTGAAATGTAGTGCAGTACATGTATAAAGTGGCAGAAAATGGTGATAATCAAGTGAAGCACAAGTAACTCAAAATATAATTGTGTAAATGTATGTTGCTTTCCACTATAACATATAGTCTTCATTTCATACTCTAAATTAATATTTTGCGCGTCAAGAAATAATTTGACCTAAACATAATCAAGGCTAACATAAAATTAGAGAACTACTGGCACTCTTCATAGACCTTTCTAATGAAATGACAAAATTATGAATAACTGGAATAAATCCTGGTGCAGGTGTGAACTGGCTGAGTGCTATAGTAACTGGTTAATGTTTTGCCTCACCAGTCTGAGCTCTGGGATGGATCTGCTCAGGGTCCACTCCTGGCTGTTGGCAATATTTACTAGAGAGAGACAGACAGAGATTAACAGTCAGTGAGGCAGAGATTCATCATTTTGATCATGTACAGTAAAAAGGGCAGCCATCATAGCGGCCTCTGGGAGAGCAATACATCACACAGCTGCTGCGTGACTGGTCGCAATAAGCACACGCGTGGCCTCGCAGGTCGTCTTAATGAATACAACCTTTCAGTCACGACGGGGGGATCCAACGAGATCCAGCCACACCACTCATTAGCCACTTTGCCCCCCCCCCCCGTGTGTCGTAAATGATGGGCGACTGTGTGGCGAGTTACTGTGGCCTTTACTGGATGCTTCAGTTCAGCTGCCATTCAAACATTTAAAGACTCGTCTGTGGATTTGAACGGCATCTCTCCTCAGAACTAGAGCTGCAACTAACGATTACTTTTTCGATTCTTGGATCAACCTTTTGACTATGAAATGTCATAAAATTGACGAAAAAAAGCCCATCACCATTTCAGATCAAGAAATACAAATCGACATCTGTACAAATATCTTATTTTGTGGATACTTGCATTCTTTCTAATAGCCAGCAGGGGGTGACTCCTCTGGTTGCAAAAAGAAGTCTGATTGTATAGAAGTCTATGAGACAATGAGCCTACTTCTCACTTGATTTATTACCTCAGTAAACATTGTAAACATGACTTTATGGTCTCAATCACTAGTTTCAAGTCCTCTTCAATACAGCATGATGTTCATTTAGTAAATTATGGTCCCATTTAGAGTCAAATTGACAATAAAGTAGGGTATGCCTTAGGGCATGGCTACCTTGTGATTGCAGGTTGCTACCACGGCGTTGTCCGGTCTGGGCATTGTCCATATTTTCGTCTTACAACTTTAACCCACAGTGTGTTTTCAGTTCATGGAAGTTAATTGCAACATTTTGGTCCACTAAAAATATCTTATTCAGCGTTCGTACTTAATTCCACCCTCTCTTGTTACTTCTGGTTGCAAAAAACTAAGATGACAATAGTCAAAAACCAAGATGGCGACAGCCAAAATGCAGAAACTCAAGGTTTCAAAACGTCCATCCACAAACCAATGGGTGACGTCACGGTGACTACGTCCACTCTTTATATACAGTCTATGGGTATAATATTCACTATCTTAGTTTAGCATGTTAGCATGCTAACATATGCTAATTAGCAGTAAACACAAAGTACAGTTGTGGCTTATGGGAATGTCATTGCAGGAATTTAGTCATAAACCCAAAGTATTGGGCAAATTTTGAACTGATGATGACGCTACTTCAGATAATAAGTAATTAAGATTCAACATCTGGGAACCATGAATGCCTGTACAAAATTTTAGGCCAATCCATAAATTAGATAGTTGACATATTTCACTGGATATGTGACATTTTTGACCTGGTGATGGTGCTAGAAAAAAAGTCGGGGCATCATGCTGCTAAAGCTAATTCAGAGACAGAATAATCAGAAAATACAAAAGAAGGAGAGCAATAAAACAGAGAAAGACAGCAGAGGAAACCAGGAGGTTTTGGCAGACTGTAGTGCCCGCCATCCTGGGTGTGAGTGTGTGAAGTGTCCTTCAAAGACAGATGATGATTAAACTCGATCCTGCCTCTAAATCTATTGAGCGCCCAGGCCAACACTGCACAGATGCAGCCAGTGATGATGATGTGCTTCAGAGGAAAAAAAAGGGGGCTTACATTACGAGCTGCCGCTGCAGGCAGCTCTTTGGGAAACATGGCAAGTCCTACCACACAAACAGAGAGTTTGTCTATCTTTGTCTGAGTCAAAGCTCTCTTTATGGCCTGCTGCTGTTGCCAACAGTGATCAGACAGTGTGATCCTTCTGCTGCTTCGACACACAGATTTATACAGAAAGCCAATTATCCACACTCTCTGCTCCAAACCAATCATGTGTGATCCACTCTGCAACCTCCCACATGTCGCCTGTAGCTCACAACCAAAACTGCCAATTTTCTAACTTATATATATAATTTTGTCCGAATCCTCTCAGCCTGTGTGTCAACGCACGATCACATACACACACACACCACCTCCTCCGCCTCCACCCCTCTGTTTCATCAGACTCTGCCTCTGTAGCAGCAGCAGAAGCAGCAGTCCTGCCGGTTGCCATGGCAACACTTCCTCCTGCCCTCGGTGTGTGTGTGTGTATGTATGTGTGCAAATGTGTGTATGTGTGTGTGTCGGCGGGGCTAGTCTCACTACTTGCATGTGTAACAGTGTGAATACACAATGAGTGAATGAATACATAAAACACACACACGCTCTTTCTTTGAGCAAACATGTTTGTGAAAGAGATGCACTGTTGTACGCTGCAGCCGTCGACACACAGCAAAGTGGGGGGAAAAGCAGCGACGGCAACTCAACGATCCTAAATTTGAAAATGCCACATGAATGCTGCTGACATGATGATGGAATTTATATTGAAAGCCTGACAGAGACAAAGACAAAAGTGAGAAGGAAGGCGAAAAAAATGAAGCCCCATGTAATGGCAGAACATGTAGTGGGTGGAATATCAAAAACAGGATTAGAAATGTTCTTGATTGGCTGTTGATGCACACTGACGTGAGTGAACATATATCGCCTCACATCTTTCCCTCTTTATAGAAATAAAGCAAAAAAAATCAGCAGCGCAACCCATCCCTGATCATGCCACCAGCTCCTCTCCCTTTTGGCTTCATTATGAGATTTAAACCCATGCTGGGAACGCTGCTTAAGTGTGCATGTGCGAGTGCAGAGATTACCCCTCCAGCGGTGTGAAATCTGCCCGCGCTCTGAAGGGAATTAGATTAAGACTGTCCAAGACGATTCTATTGTCAGTTCTCAGATCAAAGAACTCTGTCGTCAATTTGGCTTCGGGAAAATGTTTGGCACGTGATGGTATTAAAGCCTGTAAATGTATTCTTTGTGGGGTACTTTAAAAAAAAAATCAACCCCACCCAAACCCACCCCGACTCCAAATGGATGCCTGTGCACACATGAAAGAGTTACGTGTCTGATAATTGTCTGGCAAAGGATCAGAAGACAGGAGTGTGTCTGCTGATGGTTTGTCGTCATGGATGTAGTCAACATGATTTAGAGATGAAGAGGTGAAGTTGTGTTTGTGACCTCCTACCTTCCTCCTCGCTGGAGTCTCTCTGTATGTAGACAGGAGGCGCTGTGGAGGATGACCCCGCCGCCCCCGAGCTGCTCTTTGTGAAAATGCCGCTAATGAACTTGAGCATCTTCCTGTCTTTAGCGGAGCCTCGTTGGCCCTGCTGGGCCTGCTGGGCCAGCCCCAGGTCTTCGGAGAGGTGGTTCAGGTCACTGTTATCCAGCGTGCGGCTTTTACCTTTGCGTGCCGGTTTGTTGGCCTGGTTAGCGGGTGCAGGCAGGGAGGCCGAACCCGTCTTCAGTCTGTCCTTCCTGGGGATGTCTCTCATCACTGCAGCCATGCCACCTCCAATCTCCAGAGGTATTCCGGCTTGAGCTTCGTCCCGCAGGTCCCTCCATCCATCGGGACGACTCGCCTCGGCCCACGAGGCCCTGCAGGGGCCTGGTGAGCGCGTGGGCATGCGGCAGTCCTTCCGGTCCAGGCTCTGTGCTGAGGTAGGGCTGCGCTCTCTACCGTCCCTGGAGTCGCGGCCGCGGGTGGCCACGCTGCTGTGAGACTTCAGCAGACTCACAGGACGCTGTCCCACCGGACGGATAGGGAGGCTGGTCCTGGTCGGGGTGCGGCTGGGCTCGACCACCTCTGTCGGAGGCGTTGTGGTCAGCGATGGCGACCTGCATTGCTTTGCCTCAGGGGTGGAAGGCGCCTTCTCAACTCGTGTCAAGTCGATCTCTGCAGACTTTGTCTTCTGAACTCTCTCTGCAGGGAATGGGATCGAGAGGTTGCACGGTGGCTTTTCACTCCCTTTGCTCGGGACATCGCCAGTGGAGGGCAGTTTATCCTTCAGAGGGCTGAGGGCTTTTCTCTCTCCATCTCTGAGCTCATCAGTCAACTTGCCCCCTTTCACAATAGCAGCATGCCCAGCTCTTTGCGGTTGTCCAGCTCCATTCTCAGCCCGCGCAGGAGCTTCACCTTCAGCCACCACTTTCCCCCCGGCCTCCTCTCCTGCCCTTCCTCCAGGCCCGGTCTCCACCTCCTTCCCCTGGGTGCTGTTCTTGGCCTCCCCTCCATTCTCCTCCACAGCCTCTACCTTGACAAGGGTGAGGGAGATGAGGTAGGTGGTGCGTTGCTGCAGGGCGCCGCCTCCGCTCATGTGGTCAGGCTTCAGTGGACACACAGTAGATGAATGAAACCAGACAGATTGACATGAACGACTGACAGTTTGCCAGCGTGTCGGGATGCGAGAGAATCTGACGGCACGACCGAGACAAAAAACTTACATGGAGGGAGATTAAGTTTCTCCTTGGAAGATACAACAGCAGAGCGGCTGCTGGTTTCATCCATCCCCCAAATCCCTATTTCTTTGTTTCAGATTTTAATTTCAGTCACGGATTTCTTCACTTTTCATTTCTCTGGGAGACAGAAAAGAAATCCACTCTTCCTGACAACATTCAACACACTGTCAGTGCAGTCCAAGCAGCTCTTTTGTTCCTAGAAAACACCCAATTACAATCTATCCACTGCATATGTATGCAGATACAGAGGCAAATAAATCTTCATTATGGTGCCTCATTCCTGATGGTAATTATTTACTTGACCTTATTTTTGTGTGCAGCACCCCCATCTCATATGTTCAATCCTCTTCACTCAGATCAAAAAAAAAAATGCAATTCAGAATAACAACTGCTCCGCATCATCACGTCATCAAGAATGTGATCAACAGCAGCTGTAAAGGTAAAGTCTTTTAAAAATTCATCAGTGTCACCCTAAAGCAGCATGGCACAGTACACCCAGAGCTGTATGCAGTCCAGTCCAGATCATGGGCTCTCGCTGCAAGCCACACATGTCTGTTGACAGCAGCATCCATTCAGAGAGCGCAGCGGCAGGAAGGCAGGCAGCCTCGCGGACACGCACAGGAAGGACGTTGACGAGGGCTGAAGGGGATCAGGAGGAGAAGCCAACAGAAGCCCGGGCGGATATCTAAAGATGCATGACCGAGCCAGGGCGCGTCCGGCCATCACGCCCCTCTCGCTGTCTCCCGGGCGGCCCGTGTCCTCTGAGCGCATCAGGCGATGAGCATGACAACACGGCGCCGGCACAGAGGAGGCACTGAGGCGAGTCACTGCTTCCCCGATAGAGACACCGTCGCACAGGTTCAACGAGTCCAGTCACACACACACATACACACACCCTCACGCATGCACGGCTCACACTCTGCGTTTCTCTCTCCTGCTCTCACTGATAGGAATCTCCAATGTCCCTCCCTCTACATGCCCCTCCTTGTTCCAATAGGCGATCCATACAATGCAGAAGGATCCTGCTTCTCATCTTTCCCTTTCCCTCCTTTATTTTCTCTCTCTCTCTGCTGCTCCTCTCAGACTGTGCAGAGTCCCTGCTCTTTATTGCTCATCCCTCCCATCCCCATCATCCCCTCCCCTCCATCTTTCTCCCTGCGTGCCGGAGAGGAGGGGGGAGGCAGCGGGTAACGGCTGGTGGTAAAGCAGCATACACATACAAGCTGGACCCGCTAAATGAGGGGAGATTGCAGGAGAAAATGATCAGTGGCAACCAGGGAGAGGAAAACAGTCAGGGTTAGTCAGGGGAAAAAAAGATGGATGCATGTATGTGGAGGGAAAAAAGACACTAGGACAGGGTGTGTTTTCCAAGTGTCTGCTCCCTGTCTCATTTATACAGCTGCCAGAATAGTTCCATCAAGATCGTCCATCTGCCTTCAGCTGTGTACTTGTGTGTGTGTGTGTGTGTGTGTGTGTGTGTGTGTGTGTGTGTGTGTGTGTGTGTGTGTGTGTGTGTCTCTCTGTGTGGCTCCTCCTCAGTAGGAGGCTTGGCTTGTTTGTTGCTAAGGTGTTACAATCTTCCTGGCTCTGGTGGCACAATCATCTCCTCCATGTCCTTCCTTCCTTCCTCCTCCTCCTCCTCCTCCTCCTGTGGTACAATCCGTATGGCAATCGCTCCCCGGATCTCTGTATCAAAATGGTGTTTCTCTGCGCGTGTGTCTTTCATTGTGTCGTACATGTGAGTGAAAGAGATTTCCTGTGAGTGTATTGATCTGTAGTCTATTGCCTACTACGGCATGTGTTCATTAGCAGATGTGGGTAAGCTCTGGGCTCACAGCTTGAAGCAGAGCGTATTGGACATCAATAGTTGGACCACAGAATGCAAAAAATATTAATCACATCTACTGTTATTTCTGTGTGAATAAAACAAATCCATTTAAATATAGCCTAGAAAATTAGGGCTGTCAATCGATTCAAATATTTCATCACAATTAATCGCATGATTGTTCATAGTTAATCGCGATTAATCGCAAATGAATCGCACATTTTTTATCTGTTCAAAATGTACCTGAAAGGGAGATTCGTCAAGTATTTAATACTCTTATCAACATGATGGGAGTTGGCAAATATGCTGCTTTATGCAAATGTATGTATATATTTATTATTGGAAATGAATTAACAACACAAACAATGACAAATATTGTCCAGAAACCCTCACAGGTACTGCATTTAGCATAAAAAATATGTAACCAAACCAACCATTAGTAACCAAATATATTCAGTTACTACAAGGAAAAACAAAAAAAATTCTCACTTTTGAGAAGCTGGAACCATATCATATTTGGCTTTCTTTTTCTTAAAAATTGATTTAGAAAATAATCGATTATCAAAATAGTTTAAATTAATTTATTTTCTAATCGACTCATCGTTAACAAACAGAAATTAGAATACAGGAAAAAGTACAAGATAAACTGCTGTAATTATTCTGCGTGCAACAACAGCAACACTGCAGCAAACATGATTACACATCCCTCACTAGAATTATTACCGGGTGTAATTTCATCTTAATTACTCTCTGATTAAAAAAGAAATCCTTGATGTGAAATCAGAGGATGCCTTTCCCAACAGTGCACCACACCAGTGTCAGCCTCCCACCATCATCCCATAATACACGATCTGACTGTCCACCTGCTCAGCAGCTCCCCCCCCCCCCCCACCCCTTCAACAGTCGGTGAGAGGGCAATAACTACTCTCACTGAATACAAAAGACCTCTGACAACCAACCGCCTTTGGCTCAAGGGGAAAAACACAGCACCTGAGAGCCTCCAACACAGAAGAAGAGTCATGAATAAAACCTCATAAAGGAAGCTGCTCTTTTTAAAAAAAAAAACTCCAAACACACTTTCAGGGGGAGTGACGTTATACGTGTGAAAAATTCAATTTTTAACAAGAAGCATGAGGACATGCAGCTCGCAGCGCTGCACAGTGAATCTAATTATTTTGAAATAGACACCCACATATAACGCAGAAAATCCGGTTGTCTTCAGGCAGACACTTTTTAGAAACACTCTCTATGTGAAGAGACTCGCATGCATGCACACAGACAAAGCACACACACACATTGACACCTATGGGTGGCTGCTGTCAAATGGACAGTGGCCAAGGGCAGTGGTCATGCTGGGTGATTTTTCATTTCTCCTTCACTGGGAGCTGTCCTTTCTATCTCCTCCCCCCCCCCCCCCCCCCCCCCCCCCCCCGCTCTGCTATGCTGCAGTGAACACTACCAGTCAGATTCATATTTAAATGTCTTCATTTAGCTCCACCTCACCCCTTTTCTCCATCTCTTTCTTTTTTTTCCTCTCAGCCTTTCCTTGGCACACAGTCAGTAGACCACATCCCACTTGCTTATTAAGTCCAAAAAAGAGAGGTGGCTCTCATTTTAGCACCAGTGAACTCCACACTCACAGATCCTGGCCCCTCGGAGGATACACTGACTTTGATCCTCACTCCAGCAGCCTAATTATACCAACAACAATAAAATTCAGCTGAATATTTTACAACATTGGGGGTGTGCCTCTCAGAGTGTGTCAAGATCTGCCAGATCCTAAAAAGACCTCAAAGCTCCCCAAAATCCATCAGGGGGCTGATTGACCTTCAATTCACACACAATCAGTGGAATGAGTGTTGCGGCTAATGAATAAATGGATGAAATCAAAAGGTAAACTGGATATTTCGTAAGGTTACGAAAAGTGGAAAGTACATTCACTCAAGTACAAATTTGAGTGTACTTCACGAGTATTTCCAATTTATGCTGTTTTATACTTCTACTCTGTTTCATTCCAGAGGGAAATATTGTACTTTTTACTTAAGCACATTTATCTAACCGTGATTGATTTTCCTGTACAAACATATGATTAACTTACTAAATATGATGCATTATAATCGATTAAAGGCCCCTCATACCCACACAGGTGTTTACAGTTATGTGCTGATTAGACCTGCTCAGGTTTGAGTTGCGATTTTTGTCATTGTGGATGAAGTACTGAGATCTTTTACTTAAATAAAAATAGCAATACCACACTATATACTGTATATATAAAATATTCCACTGCGAGTAAAAGTCTTGAATTCTTAATTTTGCTTAAAGGTACAGTGTGTAGGATTTGGCGCCATCTAGCGGTGTGTTTGCACGTTGCAACCAACTGAGTACCCTTCTGCTCACTCCTCCCTTTCCAAGACTGCGTTAACGTGAGCCGCAGAGTGCAAAACCGTGGGAAAGCCGCTCGCCTCGCTGAGAGGCCATCCTCACCATAATAACACTACTTTAGGAGCAATGGAAGTCAGACGGCGTCTGGCGGTACCACGGTTTTGCACTCTGCGGCTTACGTTACCGCGTTTTCACAAGCGTGTAAGAGCCTTCAGGTAAAATGTGAAAGGCTCTCTCTAGAGCCAGTGTTTAGTTTGCTCGTTCTTGGCTACTGTAGAAACATGGCGGAGCAACATGTCGGACTCCGTGAAGAGATTCTTAGTTTCAGGTGATAATACACTAATGAAAACATAGTTATGAATATTATATTCCATTTCAGCTAATAGATCCCCCGAAATGTTACACACTGTTCCTTTAAGTAATGGTACAAAAGTATTAACAGTAAAAGGATAGAATAGCCCCTGACAGAGTGGAAACACTTACAATTTTTACAATTTGTTGTATTTTATAATCGTATTGTGTTTTTAATGTGAAATCTGAATCTGAAAGTAGTAACTCCAACTGTCAGATATATGTAGTGAAGTAAAAATATAATATTTCCCTCTGAAATGTTGTGGAGTAAAAGTATAAAGTAGAGTGAAATGGAAATACTCAGGTACCTCAAAATTATACTTAAGTACAGTACTTGAGTGTACTTAGTTACTTTCCATCACTGGTGGACAAATTATTATCTTGTGTGCTAAAAATAAAAATTCATAATCTCCATACTTAAACTCTCTGAAAGGGGCCATTTTGCATAGTGAAGACTTTTACTTTTGATACATTTTGCTGATAATACTTGTATGTACTTTTGCATAAGTAGAATTTTCAATGCAGGACTTTTACTTGTAACAGAGTATTCTTACATTGTTGTACTGCTGCTTTTGCTTAAGTAAAGGATCTGAATACTTCTTCCACCGCTGGATGTCACCTGTGCGTCTTCTACAGAAAAAGGTTGCAGATGAGCAGGAAAACACTCAGGGAGTTCACCAGAAACACATTGTGTCACATTAGCAAGAAACGGTGGGAAGTAGAGATAGAGGAAATGATGTAAAACAGATCGGCTTCACGTGTAAAGGCCCCGCTTGTCTGAAAGGAAGTGGCTTTGAGGGCAGTTGCAAATTGATAGACAGGAAGTAGGCCGCACAGCAGGTTTCATCCTGCTGCCATGGCGATGGCTGCTGCTGAGGGATGTTGCCGTTGGATGCCCGTGTCCAGAGGCTGACTGATAAATTCCAATACACTACGTACTAGACGCCGGGAGGTACATTTTTTGCCCTCGGAGTGAAATGAGAATGAAAATGAACATCGACTTCCCCGAAAAAGACACACCGCCCGACACAGGAAGCACAGAGGAAGATATCAATCACCTACGCTATCATGTTCCCCCACACCCTGACGCTGATGTTGATGATGAGAACGACTAAACTCACTGTGAACCAACGTCTGCTCAAGATTTTTCTTGTTTATCAGATCAAGAAACGCAATAAAGTGAGCACCCAAGAGAGTCAGACCAAGCATCAAATTCTGATCACCTGTCGATAAGCATACAGGTGCTTTCTTCCCTAAATACAACAAACAAACACAGATGAGCTTACCTTCAATGCTGTGGAGGTAAACTTTAAGACCCGAGCGCAGCTGTTGATCTGCGACTCTTTCAAACTGCTTGGAAAGTCTGTTGATTGCACTCTGGAGAGATGCATGCCTCTTGATCTCCGCTCTTATCGCAGTGGAGTTTGCTGATTTGCTGTTGCTGTTCATCCTGACACATGGATCTCTCTGTAAACTGAAGCCAAAGTGCCTCGCTTCAGCCCATTTGAACTCCCAGCTTGTTTGTTCCACAAGATGAACACAAACTTTTTAAGACACAGAAGCAGCAGAAAAAGAAGCGGCGGCGGCTCAGGGTGTCTCCCTCTCGCTCTCTCACTCTCTACACCACAAAAGTCAGCTCACGGCAATGTGTCACTCGGTTTCCTCTGCAGGTTCGAACTGAACTGAATTCACTTCCTTATTTCAAACCATATTCTTCACAACACGGCAGCTCTGACTGCTGTGTCGTCAGTGGCTGCCATTAATCTCACATAACAGGCTCTACTGCTACTAGTAAAGAAACAATCATTAATAAACATAATAATTATGACGCTGTAATCACAGTTAATATGTTTTGGATATCGATTAGATGACACTCTGCTGTGAAATATCCACTGCTGTCTGTCAGACATAGTGCCCATACAGAAGAGGATTACATATTTACAGTTATCAGTACGCATAGTGAAATGTGCCAAAAGTATGGGGAGCGTTTCTATGGAAGCCCAGATCATGTGCAATTATGTTTTGACCTTTCATTAGGCCACACGGTGGGTATCAGGCTCATAAATCTGCCGAGCCATCTGACAGACGACACAAGATGATTAAAGGGAAAAAATCAGTTAAGTGAAACAACCTGAGAGTGGAAATCTTTGATTGAACAGCTGTTATGTGAGGTCACAAGTAGCATCTCCACTTTCACAGGCCGAAGAGGTTGAGAATCACCGCTCTAATCTGTGATATCTCACATCTGTTCAACTGAGAAACAGATTAGATGCAACATTAAAACACTGTGTGATTTTGTTTGTGAAATGTTCTGGTCTACAATGTCACTCAAACAGTCTCTTATTCAATATTAGCAGAGACGCTCGATGCTCCACAGCAACAGGATGTTACAGATTACTCATGGCTTTCTTTGGTAGAGTGCTGTTGTGTGCAATTTGTTAAACATCTAATTTATAAGTGAATAAGCGACTGCTAACATCAAACATTTTTCCTTTTTTCTTTGTCATGCTGTATCACAGATGTCTCCCTGATGTATTACCGAGTTTATTGTGTAATCCTTGTGTAACAAGAGTCCTGTCATCACCACAGAGAGCCTGCTGATAATACTCACTGAGTAGCTCACACAGACTGGGATCCTGTTTTCCAGTCCTTTATATAATTTTCAATGCTACTTTTATTGTTTATATTTATTGTTTTCAAAACATCTTTACTTACAAAATGGAAATCACATCATTCCAGACACAGGGTGTGGTTGTATTTATGCTCAAGGTATAGCAACAAAAAGAAAATGATAAAGATAAATAAAGAAATAAATATAAAATTGAATTACATTATATATTAAACTTGAGTTGAGTATTTAATTTTCTGTGTAAAAAAATGATTATGGGCTTAAATATGTGACGAAAGGTGAGTTATAGTTTAACTTGTGTTGTGACAGAAGGAACAAAGATGGTCAAACATTTAAAGTCTTCCTCCACTCAAAAGTGTGTTTCGCTTATTGTTTACTTCACTAGGTTGTTTAACCTTCACTGTGAAGAATGATGTGTGTGTGCACGAGTTTGTGATATCAGAAAGCTGTTTCACCTGCTGATAGGGGAAAAGATTCCCTGAGTTTATCTTAAATTTGAGTTTAACACATGTAGTGCAGGATTTTTTGACAAGCAGTGTGAAGCCAATCGTGGTCCAATATGCAATTTGCTGTTTAGCTGTAAAATGAGAAAGTGTGCTCCGGCTGGTGGGCGGTGCTTGGTATTTCCTCAACTGTTCTCAACATGGTGGCCGGGTCACAAACATTCTCATTTTACAGCTAAACAGTACACTACAAGATGTTTCTGAAAATATTTGAGGCGAGAAATGGGCATCGTGTTTGATCAGCGCTGCCTAGTTTGACCGTTTGATCGGAGTTTGCGAGTTATTGACAGCTGCTCAGAGACGGCAAGGCTCCAGCTCGGCTCTGATTGGTTGTTTTCCTCCGGTCTGTGAAATCTTGCAGATGCCATTAGGAGCACCGGAGGACACAGAGGCACATGATTTTTTTTTTTTTTCAGATTACCTGTCTCATGCACTACTGTCAGGATATAGTGACTGTTTTATAAAAATAACTTTTTCAATTCTACCCACTGCTGCTTTAACCATGTTCTCTTACCCGTGTCTGTGCTTCACATCTGATACTGGCTACATACAGTACATATCTATATGCAACCCAATGATCTCTACCATTAACCTGTTTATATATTTGTATGATTCATACTGTTAACCTGATTTTGGCATTGTATATATTGTATATATTTAGGATTTGCACCTTATTTGCACCCTATTGTTATTGTTATCTTATCACAAAGTGCTTTGCAGTATGGAATCAGTGCATGATACAGTTGTCTCTCTGTTCAGCTTAATGCTAGAGAGCTACGGATCTGCTCAAAGATTGACAGCAGCAGACGCAGCATTTCCCTCGGGATAAATTATATGGAACAGGGTGACAGATTTATAATGAAATTTGCAATAACATGTTTATTTCAGCTGTCCTTGTTTTTTGATGTGGGAGTTTTTTTTTTATTTTTCTTAATTTGTGGTGATGTGATTTTGGATTTCAGGATTGCTTTTTGTTTAGTTTTTATGTTGAAAGTCTTGTGCTCCTTTGTTTTTTCTTTGTCTTCTAACATCTTAGGATCATGTTGGAAATAAATGTTTTCATTGTAACATGTTATCCTTTGGAGTTTTATTTCTGTATCTAATAGTTCATGAATAAAATCAATTAACACCTGTTCAGTATTTTCAGAGACTTCCTCACATCTTTTTTTAAACCAAAGCTTTTCTGTTTAATATAAATGTTTTTTTTTATCTATAACAGTATACAAATTATTGTTATTATTATTATTATTATTATTATTATTATTATTATTATTATTATTATTTACAGAAGCTATTGTTCCATATTTAGTTTTATGCTAAAACGATGACGCATAGTTGACACTCTGACGTCACATGCGGCCCAGACGTCATCAGATACGCCCTCTTCGTTGACCAAAAACATTTGTGTCCAGACGGTACCGCTCCGGAGAGCCCTACAACACTGATTCTATATTAAGTCTTATTCAGTAGCCGATAGAGGTTTTTCGAATATGGTCTGTGGCGGTTTCACCTGCTCCAAAAATGCGCTTTGTTCCCTGAATGTGGTTTACATGGTGAGTGTACAAAATGGATCATCATGCTAACTTTTGGCTAGCCACATTAGCTTAGCATAACTAGCTTGTGAATGGACTGGCGTAATGTTAGCTAGCAGTGTAGCTACGGCGCAGAAATATGACTGATTTCGCCTTTTCTTTCACATTCCTCTGTTCTTATTTTGCAGACGACTAATGGTATGGACTCATATCTGTTCATTACATATTAAGAATTTAGACTTGGCTTACTAGACAGAAGTGTAGTAATTTAGCTAACCGTAGCTAGCCTGTTAGCTATCGCCATTGAAGCTACCGTTAGCTGGGAGGCCATCTGACCCCAGAAAATGTGAAATTGACATGCTTGAATGGTTTATCTCCCAGATCCTCTCTCCGTATCAGTTACCCGAGCCTGTCGCAACAAGATTTAATCAGCTCATGTGTTTGTTTGTGAGTCAGTCATGTGAGTTGTGATAGTGAGTTATGTGAGTTAGCTTCAGCTCAGCTAACATGAACTCACCGTGAACTGATGGTTCAGTTCCGAGTCCCAATACAAAAGTCCTGTAGCAAATGTACTCTTTTCTGAAACTAAACACTGTGAAGAATGTCTGAGGGGAGATTAGACTTCATGGTGAATTTTAAGGCTGTGGTTTGTGATGAATTGTATTGTATTATCTTGTAACCTTAATGTGAATGAGGTAGACAAAATATTAGAATCACCTCACATAATGTACAAGTACAGCCTCTAAATGGACCTGAGTCAACATAAAAGTAGTATAGTAAGGTAGCATAGTTGTCTTTCTCAACAGACACGTATAAGTAAGGTTGTATTTATTGCAGGGCTGTTGTATTGAATCATATAGTACATCTGTTGCTATTGTTTTAGTCTCTTACTGTGTCACTGCTGCCTAGTATTACTGATGTGTTTACCCTAGTTGTTAACAATTAGTTGTTTTTGCAACCTTTGTTGGTTGTTGCCTGCCAGTGGGCAACAGTACATTAATTCACAACTGATCTGCCATGTCTTTTTAGCTGCCTATTTACATTGTGTAGAGCTGAAAAGATTAGTCTATTAGTTGACTGAAAGCAAATATTTTGATAATTGATTGATCGTTTAAGTTGTTTTTCAAGGCCAAAATACCTAACATTTAATAATTCAGCTTCTTAAATGTAATGAATTGCTGCATTTCTTTGTCTTTTATGATGAACAAACTGAATATCTTTGGATTTTGGACTATTAGTCAGACAAAAAAATTAAATGTGAAGACATCATCTGAGGCTGTGGGAAATTGCGATGGGCATTTTCCACTTTTTCTGACGTTTTTATAGACCAAACAACTAACAGATTAATTGAGAACTGTCAGATTAATCAGTAATGGAAATAAATGTTAGTTTCAGCCCTGATATTGTGGTATGAATCTTTCATGGGGTTTTGGTTAGGGCTGCTCCCTCTCAGTTGACTAATCAGTTGTTTTGGTCTTAGTCGACTAAGATTTCTGTAGTCGATTAGTCATTTTTAATGCTGAATGGCTTATTTCCAAGAAACCTATGAGCACATCTCTGGATCTAAACACAATATTTAAAGTGATGCTTTTGTGTGATTCTTTGTTGAGAAACATACCAACAGAAATGTACCCACAGTTTTTCATATCAAGTATTGAGTCAAAACGTCTTGATTGTGTTTCTCTTACTCACTCTACCTGCTGTCTTAATTCTTTTTAAGTCTGCCTGAGACCTGTACCACGAAGCGAGTTCAACATACCCAGGGTATCTTCTCTTTATCTCGCTTAACCCAGGGTTAAACCTGAAGTTACCTCGCTAACCCCAAATCCTGCTTCGTAGTACAGGCCTCATGTAAGACATGGGAATAAAAGTAGCATTGCATTGTTTACCTGCTGTTGTGACACACAGTCTGATTCACTGCTGAAAGAAACACTTGAGACACGCCCACCCAGTGAGAAAACTTTGGAACATGTCCACATGCCACCAATCATGTTGACGGCTGAGTCACTCAAACTGTCACGAATGTGACGCTGCAGTTGCTGTGTAGAATAATCAGGGCAAGAAGGACAAATGGTCCCTTCATGAGAAGATGAACCTCCCGGGTCAGACATGACAAATACAAATATGAATTCTGTAATGTTTTGTCAGCTCCCATCAAAGGTAAAGGGACAAGCCCATTATTTTAATCCATTAATATTACAGAAAATAAGCAAGACTATTAAGAGTTCTGTTAAAAGAAATCAATTAAAGAAACAAAACATTACAATGAACTCAGTGTTTTTAATAATATAATATATATAATTGAAAACAGTAAAAAAAATTGTCTGGAGGTTAATAGTTTCATTACCTCGTGCCATGTGAGTAATTGGCAAATTTATTTGGCAAACACTTAAATCATCATAGAGCTCCCAAAGAACTAACTAGTGTTTTAATATGATAACTGGTGCTTGTGGTACTCAAAACTCTGTACCATGACCATGTGATAAGCTCAGTCCCATCAGATGCACACTGCCTCAGCTGACTCTGGTTAACTTCCTTTCAGCTGGTCGGGCTGCTGCTGATTGGAGTAGCAGCATGGGGGAAGGGGTTCGGCTTGGTGTCGAGCATCCACATCATCGGAGGGGTCATCGCAGTAGGCGTCTTCCTGCTGCTCATCGCTATTGTTGGACTCATCGGAGCAATACACCACCACCAAGTCATGCTTTTCTTTGTATCCTTTCCCCTCGTTGGCACTGACGCACGGATGATTATCGGGTCAGTTGCAGTGAAGTCACGGGTGATTTGAAAATGTGGTTTGTTGTTGTTGTGTGTTTCAGTTGTGCCATCCTATCCATGTTTTTGCACTGTTGTTTCTTTGACCCCTTGCTCCCAGTACATGGTCATTCTTTTTATCGTTTTCCTGTTCCAATTCGGAGTTTCCTGTTCCTGCTTGGCAATGAACCGCGGGCAGCAGGTGAGAAAACTCTATTTATGTCTGCATAAATAAATGTTTTCATCTTTGTGACTTTTTACAAGAAATTCGCTTCATTTTATTTGTTTCTCTAGGAGGCACTTCTGAACTCTGCTTGGGGGATGTTGGAAAACAAGACCAAGACAAACCTGGAGAGTCAGCTGAACTGCTGTGGGCTGCTCAACGTCACCGCCAGCCGGGCAAAGTTTGATCAGGATGTGCAGAACTGCCCAGCTGTGAGTCTTAAATATCACATTTTTCATCGCAACATCAAGAAAAACACTGTATTTCTTAATAGAAAACCTGCTTGAACAGTGCAATCACAGACTTGATTTGCTGCACAATGAAACTATATTGTGCTTCTATTTTATTCACATTATAAAGTATGTGGTGTTCTTTAAATAAAATTTTCAACTGCATCATATAGTAAATAAATATTGCAGTTTCACAGTATATTTCCTGTTACACAACATGCCCCACTGAATAAAAGTCACATAAGCATCCCCCTTAACCAGGATAAGTTAAAAGTAGGCCATTTTCTGTAGTTCTCAGAATAGATTTTGGTAGCTAATACTGGCTTAGCTGACAAACTGTTGACTCATGCTGCTGAAGACTAAAGGCATTTTCTTCTTTTTTTGTCTTTCACTCCAGTTATGCAAAAAGAACACTGGCTGTTACACCTGCGGGGATATGATGCTGACTCATGCAACAGAGGCTCTGAAGATCCTCGGGGGCGTCGGGCTCTTCTTCAGCTTCACAGAGGTGAGTGTCCGGTCCCCAAACCAACATCTGCAAACCATCCACTCATTAAACAGTCTAACAAGTCTTTGAAGGACAAGAGAAAGAAGCTGAATTGAGTTTAACGTTGCATGCTAACTTGACTGATTGCTGCATCGTCATGGCCACTTCTTGGGTTTTTCTCAGAGATTTTTATTGAGCAAATCATCCAGTAATCACAAGGTTGCCAGTTTTGTTTTGTGTTCCCCCTAAAGGCCCAATTACACCAGCATTTAAAATGGCAACATTTGTGGCAAAATTAATTTATTTTAATGGAATCTCCTCGGTCAGTGGACTTGCTGGCAGGGGCAAAATAAATTCACGCAAATATTTTGGATCAAATTTGGTGAACTGTGACGCCCCGACATACCAAGCGTCCGTCGGCCTAGTTTTTTCTGTGTGTCCTGCACCGTCGGCTCTAGTCTGCCCATGTTGGAGTTTTTTGGCCGATTCAGCATGTTGAATCAGCGGCAGAGCCCGTCAGTGAGAGAAATAACTCTTATTGGCGGTTCAGCTTAAACGTATCAGTGCACAAGAGGATAAACGGAAGTGAGGATAGCAAGCAAACGAGTAAAGTCAAGAGGAAAAACACAGACAGCTCTTCTCATTTTTCATCTTCATCTAATCTTATCATTCCAATACACGGATATATTCACAACAACATGGCCATCTGGAATGAAACTAAGTGGTGAGTGAGTGGTGTGAAAATCGTCGGCAGACGCCGCTTTAGTTCATGTACTTATCATAACAACGGCTTGTATATCCGCCTTCCACCCTTCCACCCCGACCTCCTCCCTAGGCGGCGTTTGCCGCTATTTATATATCCTAGTTCACAAGTACATTAATTACACACAAATAGATTTTGTGTGATATACACAAATTACAGTGTATTACTTTTCTTAGGTATAGCTACGAATTGTGTATGAGACCAGCCTGCTTGCTGGCAGGGGCAAAGTAAATCCACGCAGATATTTTGGATCAAGTTCAACTGTGGTGAACTTTGACGACCTGAAACAGTCTCGATTTTGCTGACTTCTGAGGGGACGGAGAGCCGGAGATTCAAAAATGGAGGAAGCTATCGTAGCATATTAACTCTGTAATAACATCCATTCTGTGGGAGTCTAAACAGCTTCACAGAAGACGAATAGTTTGCAGACAAGAGTGGATGGCTGAATAAACTCACTCTGAATGGAATGATGTACAATCCTGAGAGCAAAATGCCAGAAGGGAGTAAACGGCTCAGTGCAGAGAAGATAAGAAGAAGCTATCGTGACTGACTAGCGCACGCATGGTCCTGGCTGGGGAGCTTGTTAGCGGTTAGCTCACCAACTAGCCCTGCGAGTCGTCACTACGTCAATACACACCACATATCTCATGATGACGTTCTGATGAATTTTGTTGTTCCGGTGTGACCAATGCGTTTATCTTTTTGTCTGTCATGATCTTTAACAGATCCTGGGAGTGTGGCTCGCCGTGCGCTACAGGAACCAGAAGGATCCACGAGCGAACCCAAGTGCTTTCCTATAGTCTGCCCCACGTACGCAGCACTGCGCCGTAGATGCAGTTTCAGACACACTGGTACACATAGAATCATGCACATCTAGAGGCAGACACGCCGGCACACGATAAAATACCACACCAACCACAACAACGACACAGAAGGGACAAGCGCACGCGGCACCTGACAAACACTGAGAAACGAAACACACCTTCACCTGAGACTGAGAAACTACAACAACCTGTCCAGAAACGTTGCCAGAGCTCCAGCTGGAAGACCTGGATACTTGTGTATGAAAGGATAACTTGTAATACCAAGAAGTGTGACTTGTTGGTATGGCTACCCAGCCTTGATTTGAGTACCAGATTTCCTGCTAGTTTCCAACTATGTAACAAGGGATGAGACATCTCTGCATGTGTCCTACACCTGCACAGACAAACAGCCTCTTTGTTGATTTCATTCCACCAACCAAATGACTGTGCCGTGTCCAACAAAATAACTTGTATGCACCTTGAATTGTTTTCCCTCTTGTCTCTAATGTAGTGCCACCACATAACGACAAATAGTCAGTGCCGTCGGTGATGTGTAGAACTGTATACTCAAACATGTCAAGTGCGATGTTCTCAAAGTCAGCCGAGAGGCAAAAGAAGGCAAATACTGGACATGTGTTGTAAAGTAGTTTTTGAATTGTATGTAAATGTTCTTTTTTCAGATGCCACAAATGCCGGGATTTAACAGGATTAGGAAGCAAGAATAGATGTTAGGTAATGTAGTTGCTAGTCATTCGGGTTCAAAAATATTTATGAACTGTAACTGAGCCAACTAACTTGTAACAGTCGGAGTTATTAGGATGCCAATGGACTGCAGCCTTGATGTTGTACATACTCTTTTAGAAATCATGCTCGATGGGTTTGCCATGTAGTCGCCCCACTAGTCGGGAGGTTTGCCTGAATAGTTGAGGTCTTTGAATGCCACAATAATCCACCCTTTCTGTATTTAATATGTTCCTTTGTGTCGCACAGTGATGTTGCTTAGTATAGATTCTGGTAGTAGAGAGGTGGATCCAGGTACGTATCATGACCTCCTGTGTAACTGGAAGAAATCGAAACAATTTAAAAAACATAATAAGTGCTGTTTGAAATAATTGGGGAAATTTGGCCAAAACTGCTTATCGCGAACCCTTTTTTGTTTTTAGTAGTGTTAATGGTGAAAATGTGCTCTTCGTTGCAATTTTTTTTTTTTTTTTTTTTTTTTTTGGAACCAATTATTCTTTTGTGGAATGATTTTGTTCTGAGTTGCCATCAGCTGTTTTTCGTTCATCAGTGTTAAATGCTTTGTAAAAAAAAAAAACTTGTTAAATATTTTCAGGATCTATTTAAGTTAAGTTTGAGGAAGCACATTAAGCTAAAGTTATGTCGCTGTTTTGATGATATGATTTTGCTGCCTAGCTCGATGTTTGACATTTCCTGTTGTTAAATCACTGCTCATTAATTCTTCTCTTTTTAAAGGTGTGTTTTTGTCGTTTTTGAATTGCTTTTTACTTAAAGGACTAACACAAACTGTAATTACATGTCTTACTTGAACCTGTCAACTTGGCTGATAATGGATTTCCTGCTGCTGATTTGGAGTCATCGCTGGTGTAAACAAACATTTTGACAGATCTTAAGCATTGTTATGCCATATATTAAACCTCACTTTGAAGTTGTGTGCACTTGTTATTCAAATGTATCTTGAATTTTTGAGACTTAATTTTCCAAATAATAAAACCTCAAATTGGAAAGTGTTTCACTTGAGTTGTTGCTTAAGATTATATCTCTTTCTGTCTTTTTAAATATGTTATTAATGTGTTTTCTTGCTTTGAAGTAGTTTGCTGCACCCGATACAACTGTTATCAGGCCATTGAATAGGCGTTATCAATCACTATATCACCATAGATGTGGGTCATTAGGGGCCAACTATGCCTCCTACGTTGTAAAACTTAAAAGCAACACGTTCTAACATGTAAAACAGAATGAAACGTCACGTTTTGAACACAAACAAAAAGGCTTCTTTAGGTTTAGGCAACAAAACCAAAACTTCTTTAGGTTTAGGCAATACAACTACAACTTCTTTAGGTTTAGGCAACAAAACTACAACTTCTTTAGGTTTAGGCAACAAAACTACAACTTCTTTAGGTTTAGGCAATAAAACTACAACTTCTTTAGGTTTAGGCAACAAAACTACAACTTCTTTAGGTTTAGGCAAAAAAAAAAACAGTCAAGTTTAGGGAAAACATTATATTTTGGGTTAAAATACACTACAAACACAAAGACAACTACACATTGTTGGTTTCACACGGGATGCAAACTCCAGTCTCCTGGATGAAAACCCTGTGTTTGTGTTACATCCACCGCCTCTGACCTCCACCCCATATGGAGTTTCACACTGTCTATACTACAGCACCTGACTTCTGCTTCTGCTCCTGTCATAATTATACAGTCGCTAGAGGTCGCTGTCGTGTTCTTTAATACCTTCTTTTGTTGATCTACCATGTGGATACATGATAAAACCTACTAGTGGGTGTAGTAGGCTTCTATTGACCCACATCTATGGGGCTTATAGCGACTGATAAAGCTTATTTAATAGCCTGACAAAAGTCTAATCGGCTGTTTCTTTAGGGGTCTATTTGAAGCTTAATCAAGTACTGTACTTAAATACAATTTTGAGGTACTTCTACTTTACTTGAGTATTTCTATTTTATGCTACTTTATACTTCTACTCCACTACATTTCAGAGGCAAATATTGTACTTTATACTCCACTGCATTTGTCTGACCGGCCTAGTTTCTTTGCAGATTGAGATTATTAATGCAAAATATAAATCAACTAATAAATTGTGATGCATTATTACAGGTTAATTAAGCTACCCAGCAGTATATAAAGTAAGTAAAATGAGCTCCACCTTTACCAGCTGCAAAAATTAAAGTGATGAACACATTAATAAATCAATAATTATAATTCAATAATATATATACATCTGAAATGGGCCATTCTGCATAATGAGTACTTTTACTTTCGGTACTTTAATTATATGTTGATGCTAATACCAGTACCATTGTACTTTTTTACAATTTTGAAGGCAGGGATTTTTCTTGTAGTATTGCTGCAGATCTGAGTACTTATGTCTAATAAAATGTCTTGTGATATTATGTTGTTCAGAGAAGAGGACAGCATTTAGGTGATATGACACCTTCCACCACATGATGGCAGTACAGAGTCTCTGCAGCTGCCATTTCTTCTTGGTTAGCCGTTATTTCAGCTCTGCTCTGACATGGGTAAATACCTCAAGACAAGCAGGGAATCTATACACAGCGGTGGCCTTTTCTAGTGACTATTATCTTACAGATTGATTGCATCCAAGCTGAAGGTGGATAGCATCAACATGGCAGCTGTAAAATTCATTTAATCAAGCAGTAGGTTTTGATTCCCTTTGATATTCCTTCAGAAGCCCATTAATCCTTTCAACTGGGATGGGTCCAGTAATGTGGGGGTGGGTTGGGGGTGCAGAGCAGAAGGAGAGCTCAAGTCTGATAGGGGAATAGAGACAGTACACACAAGGAGATTATCTGGATACCTTTCTACCAAGGTTGTCCTAAATGAGGATAAACTGCTCCTCTGCCCTCATCCTAATGGCCCATGGCAGACTGTCCCCATCACCGGTGCCCCCCCTTCATGAAAAGGCGTGACCTAATCTCTGGCGTTGGTGCACCCCGCCAGGCAGCACCTGCAGGCTCACTTTCCTGAGACGCAGGAACATTTATGTAAGTGAAATGTGCCTGGTAAGGGCTTTGGGTCTTGAGTGTTGCCGGTGGCTGGGGACCAGCATTTTCGGGAAAACTGCAGCACATATCGCATCCCCTATCCTGTCAGCGTGCTCTCCTGAGGGCCCGATGCCAGTCCCCACCCTGTGATGCATGTCCATATGCCGGGTGTATTAGCTCGGAGAAGCTGTGGAGAATTGCACCAACAGGGATGGCCATCTGTCCTCTTACAGATATAGCATGAGCTCTGCAAGCGCATGAAGGCAGGATCTTAAAACATTTGGTCCATTATATCACAGCGCCATGGTGAATGGGTTTTACAAGGGCCTGTCCTATAGGCAGAACTAATTATGTATAGCTTTTCAGCATGGGGCAAGATAAGGCCTTCAGATCAGTAGGGACCTATACATTGTTTCTTATAATAGTCCTGTTGCCAGTGGCGAGGGAAGTATTCAGATCTTTAACTTGAGTTGCCTACAAATACCAATGCTGTAAAATTACTTAGCTGTTTTAAGAGTGAACATGGAAAAGTAAAAACAACACCTCACTCAGGTAGACAAAAATGGAAAAGGAAAGATAAAAATAAACTGAAAAAACATACATAAATCATAAATAATAGTACAACAACTGGGATGTGTTTAGTGGGACCACAGGGAGGTGATTCAGAGGAGTATCTCTTAATAAAAGGTTCCCATATCCTGTTATTTTCTGTAGCGGTATCATATTATTTTGTGTATCTCAAACCTAGAATTTTAATTCTAATTTGGTTCAAAATGTGAAAAAATTCAGCTTTAGGCCTAAAATCTTTTAATAATAAAAATCAACAAATACATCACCATGTATTATTGAGTCCCACAAATAAACTTCCATATTAGTTCATATATAGGAATGTTATGTGGATGATTACTACATTTTTATATTTTACATCTGGAGATTTTAGCACTCAATCTCATAGTTTTGTCTTCAAGCAGTCATCTGTATGCAGAGACACTAGGAGTTCAGAGAAATTGTGGAATGGTGGAAGAAGTATTCAGACTTTTTACTTAAAGATGGGGTCCATGATTTATCCAGTATACACTTTTTGTTATATTGGTTGAAATGGTTTTTACACCCCGACAGCAATCCATTTCTTATGAGCTCTGAAAAAAGACCGGAAAAGATCCGTCATCTGTAGCTGCTGTAATCCTGTAAAAACGTCTCCCAGTCAGTGCTTCTGTGCCCAGTAGTAGAGAACCAATCAGATGCCTCCCTGCCTCCCTGCTCGTACTCTACCCTTAGCATGCACCAGCGTGAACTAGAAAGCCGCCGCCGCACGTTTACTGGAGAATGGAAGAGAAAGCTCAGCTCTTAAAACACTGGACAACGAGCACGTTGAGCTTTCAACTCCAAAAAGGCAGATAAACACATGTTAATATATAATGGACATTTGTGTTGTGATATTTAAACAAACTATCCGTCAACCAGGAAATAAAAGCCCCTCGTCTACGAGACCGGTCTCTTGAGAGAGCTCCAGCCAGCTCATAGCGGTCTGTGTGCGTGAATGCCCGGGTGGAGAGGTGGCGATCCCGGCAGGAGCTAACTAGCTGTGCCGGCAGTTTGTGGAGCTTCTAAACTCCGACAACAGTGGAGCAAATGTTTGATTCGCCATCTAACATCGTGAAACTGTCAATATTCTAAATCTACACAGTTGATTTCTCGCCTCAAAATTTTTCAGAAGTGAATTTAGTGATGAAATAGCTACGAAAAATGTGAAGTAGTTACGATGCGGCGGTGCTCGTGCATGTGTGTAGGGGGCGTTGCCTTGGAAGGAGTTTCGAGGGGAGGGGGGGGGGGGTTAGACGGAGCTCCTGAGGCGATGCTACTTTCAAATTATGCTAGCTTTCCAACGTCATGGATCCTATCTTTAAGTAAAAGTACAAATATCAATGTAAAAATTCTAGTAAAGTAAATTCTGCAAATCCTACTTAAAGGTGCTAAATGCAAGATTGGGAGCATTTCTATTGCCTATGTACAGCTCTCAACATGGCGACAGCTAAACCGGCAGCTCGCAGCTAACAGTGAAAACAACGGAAACAGTGCTGACAGAGCTAACAGTGTTTACCTGAGGGGGAAGCGGAAGGTGGGCACTACGCTTCCGCAACGGCACCGTCAGTCGGGACGGCGTTATCAGCTGTAACTGCCGTATGAGCGCAGTGCAGAGCGACGGCCGTGAGCGTGCCGGTAGGGCACACTCACGTGCAAGAACATGCACTAAAAGCATGTGCGGCCGGCCCGGCTTTGTCAACAAAGCACAGAAGAGCACCTTTAAGTAAAAGCACAGAAGTATTATCAGCAAAATGTACTTAAAGTAAAAGTACTCATTGTGCAAATGAGTTAGAGTATTACATTATTAATACTGATGCAACAATGCATTAACAATCATGAGATGATTAATAATCTGATAAGAAAGAAGAAAAAAAATAGTTTTGCAAATTTAACTTTTTTGTAATCTTAGGTTCAATAATATTTTATATTAACAGTGGGAGTTTCCTCCGACACTGGGAACAGAAGATAAACACCAGTGTGTTTTTAATGGGTTAGTATCTGGATCCACATTCTTCTCACAGCTCTGCGAGGACAGACAGGAAGACAAATCATTCTCATCAGTGAGGGGAGACAAACGGGTCAATACAGCCTATCAATAATGAAACAGAGCAGGGATGCGTGTTGTTAGTCCTCAGATGGAAGGGCACTACAGGTGATGTCGGGAGTCAGTCAGAGCATTCAAGTCTTAAAGTGCTTCACTTTAAAATGGCACTTTGTTTTTTCATTCCGTTATGTCCACAGTTAAAAAGGAAAAGGTTCACATGTTTTTGAAGTCTGTCTTAAAACAATAGTCAGGTATGGTTTTGTCTGCTGTCATTCCTCCTGTTTATACTGGCCATTAAAACATCCCCTTACATGCTTTCAAAGGAAGAGATCTGGGTCAAAATCCACAGTTTTTGTGCCGTGCATAATGTATTCAAAAGTTCATCTGAAGTTAATATGAGGCTTAAACCATCTGAGTTCATCAAATTAAGTGCATATCTTTCAAAGTTACTGTCTTTTTAGTACAGAATTTGTCTCAGTCTGTCTCTGTCCCTCCTCTCCAGCCACATTTCCTATTCTCCAGGTCCCTTCATTGCCATTTTAGATGCCCACGAACTTTCCCTCTTTTCCCCATCACCTGACTGCCCAACTCACCTCCTCCTCACCTGTTCCCACTTCCCTTATCTGCTCTGCAGTTGCCTGGCCTTCCCCGCCCCCCTGCTAACCTGCATCTCATTCCCTCATCAGCCTCTCAGTTCATATACCGGCCCAGTTCCTTTCATTCCAGACCATTAAAGTTGCCATGTGCATTGAACTTTTCCGGAACCTCAACCTTACCCCAACTCTGGACCTGGACCTGGACCTGGACCTGGACCTGGACCTGGACCTGGACCTGGACCTGGACCTGCCTGCCTGCCTGCCTGCCTGCCTGCCTGTAAGCCTTTATCCAACCCCACATTTGAAATAAATCATTGAACTGCACCTGCTCTGTATCTAGGTCTTATCCCTGTTCTCACTGCATCATGACAGAATTCCCTTTTTGTGTCCTAAACTTACAAGTTGTATAACTTGGGGATATCATGGAATTGTTTTAATAAAGTAGAATATGACTTTAATCCATGGTTGTCAAATAGTTGAAATAGAAAGCTAAAAGTATCAGATAAAAGGTTGAAATTTCCAGCCTCTGCCACACAATTAAAGGAACACTGTGTAATATTTTGGGGATCTATTAGCTTTCTATAGCAGAAATGGAATATGGAATAGTTTCAAGTTTTCTTCAATACAGCATGATGTTCATTTAGTAAATTATGGTCCCATTTAGAGTCAAATAGACCATAAAGCAGGGTATGCTTTAGGGCATGGCTACCTTTTGATTGACAGGTTGCTACCACGGCGTTGTCCGGTCTGGGAGTTGTCCATGTTCTTGTCTTACAACTTTAACCCTTTCACAGTATGTTTTCTGTTCATGAAAGTTAATTATAACATTTTGGTCGCCTAAAAATGTCTTATTCAGCGTTCGGTTGTACTTAGCTCCACTCTCTCGTGTCACTGCTGGTTGCAAAAAAACAACATGGCGACGGCCAAATACCAAGATGTCGACGGCCAAAATGCCAAACTCAAGGCTTCAAAACGGCAGTCCACAAACCAATGGGATTACGTCGACTTCTTATATACAGTCTATGCCTGAAACTAAGAATCGTTTTGTTTTTGTTAGCTTAGAATGAGCTCTTCATATCTACATTGAGAGCGAGTCCTCTTCACGGAGTCCGCCATGTTGCTCCGCCATGTTTATACAGTAGCCCAGAACGGACAAACCAAACAGTGGCTCTAGAGAGAGCCTTACATGTTTTTACATTACCCTAAGGCCACCGTAGTTCTCCGACACGCTTGTGAAACTGCAGTAACATGAGCCGCAGAGTGCAAAACCATGGTACCGCCAGCCGCCGTCTGACTTCTGTTGTGCCTAAAATTGCATTATTGTGGTAAGGATGGCCTCTGAGCGAGGTGAACAGCGTTACCACTGTTTGTTCTGTTGCCCACTTTTGCACTGGGCAACTCACGTTCCCGCAGTCAAAGGGAGGAGTGAGTGGACGGGTTCTCAGTTGATTGCAATCTGCAACTACACCACTAGATGCCACCAAATACTACACACTGTACCTTTAAATCAAGTCAACAGAACATATTAAGAACACGTCGGGTAGTGGCGATATGGTTATTTGAGCTCATCTGATAGCATTTTGTGGGGGGTACGTTACACAAAAAGGGAACCAGAGCTGATGAGGAAAATTAAGGAAATACTTTTAAAATTAGGAAAAATGGAGGAAGAAAAAGGGACAGGATGAGGTGAGGAATTCAGGGCTACATTACAGTGACTTCCCGGAGAGCAGGCATGAAATCTTCATCTTAGAAATCTGGGATGTTCAGTCCTTTGGATACAGACACCATTACATACAGACTTTTTTTTTTTTTTTTTTTTTTTTTTTAAAAGTGATCACCTCATTAGCATTTACCACCAACCCTCCCCCCACACAGAACCGTCATAAAATAACCTTCCGACACAGTGTACCATCATGTAAATCATACATGACATACACACTGCAGAACAGTTTATTCCAAAGGTGTGTAATAAAGCTAATGTATGTTGGTCAAATTACGCTTGAAAGATGAACAAATTTAGCTGCAGTCTTGTTTTTTTGTGTCATTAAGTGCTGCGGTTATGATGTTCAAAAGTCCATAAACAAACAATTAGGTTCCTCTCATGGCCCCCTGTTTGGTCATTACAAACAACTGAACACACAGTACAGTACTGTAGTATATGCAGCGGTGGAAGAAGTATTCAGATCCTTTACTTATGTAAAAAGTACTAATACCACACTGTGAAAATACTAATACGTACAATGTACAATATACAAATACATTCAAATCTTTACTTCAGTAAAAGTATGTAAGTATTATTAGCAAAATGTACATAAAATATGAAAAGTAAAAGTGTTGATTGTGCAGTAAAAAGTTCCCTGTCAGTGTTTTACTATTATATATGATGTTTCTGGATTAATATTACTGCTGCATTAATGTATATTTTGCATATATGAATGATATGTATGTATATGTATACATATATGCAACATATACATTAATTTAGCAGTAATATAAAATTGTAATCTGAAATTAGCTTGTAACTAAAGCTGTCAGACAAATGTAGTGGAGTAAAAGTATAAAGTTGCATGAAATAGTAGTAATACCTTGAATTTGTACTTAAGTACAGTACTTGAGTAAATGTATACGTTGCATTCCACCACTGATAGAGGTATGGCATTGCATCTCAAATCAAGTGTTATGCTTAAAGTAAATCCATATCTGTAACAAGCAGAGTGTGAAAAATCAATCAAGATCAATGTGACGGGGGGTTTTGTGGAGTGTTGCTATGGAAGAGAATGCATAGTGTGCGAAAGAGTGAGAGAGAGGCAATAAAGCGGCTTCTTCTCTGCAAACTGCAGATTAAAGTGACCTCTGGTCTTGTGCCTCTGATGTTTCCCTAATTACCTTGTCTCACCATCCTGATAAACTGCTGTGAGACAGTTTGCTCCTCTGCTGTTTACAGCTTCATGTATAGCTTCAACCAACCTGACACGGTGACGGGCACACGCTGAACTTTCATGACGAATATTGTGTGTATAGATTGTGGTTGCACTGCTGTCTGTATACAGGAACAGTATCAGTCTCAGCATAGTGGCTTGAGTAATGGCTGGTAGACACCTCAGAGTCTCTGCTGATACCAAGTACCATGGTAGTATTGGATTGATATTGACAGTGATGGAAGAAATATTCAGATCTTTTATTTAAGTCAAAGTCAAAAGTACTAACATCAAAATAAAGTACCAAAAGTAAAAGTTCTCATTATGCAAAAGGCCCATTGTAGAATAATATATATTATATTACTGGATTATAGTTATTGATGTGTTAATGGTCTTATTGATAACATTTTCATGTAGACGAATATTAAAATAATAATAATAATACAGCCAGCTTTTAGAAAGGTGCCAAATAAAAGTATAGCTTTTCCTGAAAAAAAAAATATTGTGAATTAATCATTTTAAAAATGTTGGCGGGTCCAAAATTAATTTTTTTTTTTTATTTCTGTGGAAGATATCTGACGTTTGGTTCCCACTTCAATAGTAAAACGACTTGGTGTCATGTAGTATCTCTGGGTCGTCAGTTAGTGCGGAAAAAACGGATAAATTGCTGAGATTGACGGTAAGTGCCTGGCAACGATTTGTGAAGTGAATGCAATGGAACAGGGGAGGGAGAATGTGACATCTAGTGGCTGAATGTTATCAATAGCACCTTTAATGTGTTCATCACTTTAATGTTGCAGTTGGTAAAGGTGGAGCTAATTTTAATTACTTTTTAAATTTTTGTTAGCTTAATCTGTAATAATACATCATCGTTTATTTATTATTTTATTTATTTTAATCAGTTGATTTATATTCTGTATCTGCAAAGTAACTAAAGGTATCAAATTAATGTAGGGCAGTACAAAGTACAATAGTTTCCTCTGAAATGTAGTGGAATAGAAGTATAAAGTAGCAGAAAATGGAACTCAAGTAAAGTACAAGTACCTTAAAACTGTACTTAAAGCTGAAGTAGGCGAGATTGTCGCAAATATGATTTAAAAAAGTTATTTTTAGAAAACGGTCGCTATATCGCGACAGTAGTACATGAAACAGGTGACCTAAAAAAAATCCTGTTCCTCTGTGTCCTCCTGTGTCCTCCGGTGCTCCTAACGGCATCTGAAAGATTTCACTTACCGGAGGAAAACAAGGTCCGCTGTCCAGCTGCCGTCTATGAGAGCCGGCTGTCAATCACTGGCGTACTCCGACCAAACGGTCAAACTAGGCTGCGCTGATCAAATATGAATCAATATTCTGTTACTGTAATGCCTAATTCTCTCCTCAAATGTTTTCAGAATCATCTTGTAGTGTACTGTTTAGCTGTAAAATGAGAAAGTTTTTGACGCCGCCGCCATTGTAAAATCTGGTGAAAGAAAGCCAAGTTCCGCTCACATGACCGGAGCACAGCCAATAGGAACGCTCTCTCTCTCTGAAATGACTTGTGATTGGTCAAAGTCTGCCATCACGGGCTAGATTTTCTAAAGCCTGAAAACAGAGCAATGAGGAGGAGCAGAGGTCTAGTTATCTCTCAGAACACTTGAATTACAATATGCTGAAAGATTATTATGGAATTTTTGCCCAATGATGCCAAAAATATACTGCCTACTGCCACTTTAAGTACAATACTGGCGTAAATGTTACTTTCCACCTCTGCTAACAGTATATAAAGTAGTTATAACTAGCTCCACCTCGGGCATCTACAACAGTAAAATGCTGCTTACACATTGATGTACTGTATATTCATAATCTCCTAATTTCATAATAATACATCAGTCCCATTTTACTGCAGAACAAGTAGTTTTACCTTTGATGCTTTAAGTAATTAGGCCTACATTTTGCTGATAATACTTGCCAGATTCTTAGGTACACAAAACCAATGCAGTCTTATACACCAGTCTTGCAATGACCCCTCCCTTCATGAAGGTTATAATGTTAATGCGGTGGACAAAATAATAGGAACTACTGTATGGTATACCTAATAAACTGGCAACTGAATTTGGTTGTAATTGAGTATAAATACCCAGCAGTATATATTACCCCCACCTTTACCAGCTGCAACATTAAAATGATGAACACATTAATGCATCAATTATAATCCAACGAAATAATAATATATACTGTATACACATTCATCAACAGCTGCCTGGGGCGGATCTTGAGCATCCACTGGCCAGATACCATCAGCAACAATGATCTCTGGCAGAACGGGGCAACAACTTGTGGAAGAGGAGATCAAGAAAAGAAGATGTGGATGTATTGGCCACATACTCTGGAACCTGATGCCAGCATCACCAGGCAGGCCCTTAGATGGAACCCCCAAAGCACAAGAAAGAAAGACCAGCCCAAGAACACCCGGTGAAGGGACCTTGAGACTGACATCAAGCAGAGCGGGCTAACATGGAAACAGCTGGAAAAGAAAGCCCAGGAGACTCTGGTGAACTGTGGTCAACAGCCTATGCTCCACGACAAGGAGGCGCAAGTGAGTAAGTAATATATATTATTCTGAAATGGGCCATTCTGCATGATGAGTAGGCCTACTTTTATTTTTAAGTACATTTTGATGCTAAGACTTTCATATTTTAACTTTAAAGGGGATATATCATACTCATTTTCAGGTTCATACTTGTATTTTGGGTTTCTACTAACATGTTTACATGCTTTAATGTTAAAAAAAACACATCATTTTTCTCCTACTGTCTGTCTGAATACACCTGTATTCACCCTTTGTCTGAAACGCTCCATTTTAGTGCCTGTCTCTTTAAGCCCCCCTCCCGAAAAAGCCCCGTCTGCTCTGATTGGCTTCCAAGCATCTTTGCAAAGGTACTTCAAGTGGGCAACCTCCGGGACTGAATAGTGAAGCCAATGCGGAAGTGCCTTAAACTTGCATTCTTTCTAATAGCCAGCAGGGGGCGACTCCTCTGGTTGAAAAAAGAAGTCTGATTGTATAGAAGTCTATGAGAAAATGACCCTACTTCTCACTTGATTTATTACCTCAAACATTGTAAACATGAGTTTATGGTCGCGATCGCTAGTTTCAAGTCTTCTTCAATACAGCTTGATGTTTATTTAGTATTATGGTCCCATTTAGAGTCAAATAGACCATAAAGCAGGGTAAACTTTAAGGCGTGGCTACCTTATGATTTACAGGACGCTACCATGGCGTTGTCCGTGTTTTCATCTTAGAACTTTAACCCTTTCACAGTGTGTTTTCAGTTCATGACAGTTAATTGTAACATTTTGGCCTAAAAATGTCTTATTCAGCATTCTATTGTACTTAGCTCCACCCTCTCGTGTCACTTCTGGTTACAGAAAACCAAGATGGCGACGGCCAAAAACACAGATGGTGACGGCCAAAATGCCGAACTCGAGGCTTCAAAAGACAGTCCACAAACCAATGGGTGACGTCACGGTGACTACGTCCACTTCTTATTTACAGTCCATGGGTAGTTCTCAAGTTGTGGGCGGTATATTCTAATGAGGCTGCATGTGACATAGGAAGGGGAGCCAAATCTGATTGGCTTGTAGAATCACATGTTTTCTGATCTAGGCAGCCCACAAAAAACTGACTGGGTTGTCTTATTCACAGTTTGTGGGTTGGTTGGCACTCCAGATACCCAAATGTATGCACAAGCACTGAAAAAGTGAGTTTTTCATGATATGCCCCATTTAAATGCAGGACTTTTGGATTATTGTTACACTGTTGTATTGGTACTTTTACTTATAAAGGATCTGTGTAGCTACTTCTTCCACCACTCAATGAAGTCCAGAATTCATACCTGCTCTCACACACATATTAGACATTTTCCTACACACACACTAATGGAGAGAGAGGTCAAGGTCCGGTTCGTACTTGGCGTACATGTGGCCGCAGCGTACACGTCAGCAGAGGGAGATCAGCACCCTGGACAGCGGCGGCTGGTCAATAATAAAGCAGCCAGAGCTCCTTCCCAACCCAGCTGCTGGGAGCACTGGGAGAGGCGCATCACCCATCGGAGGCGGATGGATGGACCAGAGAAAAAATACCGACTTGTTTACAGGATAAAAGGTTTTTTTTCCTTCTTCTTCTTCTTCTTCTCCCTATTCCGGAAGTAGCTGCTGCGTTGGTTCAATCTCCAAGCCGACCATTTCGAGGAGGAAAATCAGCGCCAGCAGTATCATCACCACCATCTATCTGATCCAGTAATCAATGCCATTACTGCTGTGTAATTGCTCTCGGATGCGAAGACATCTCCACACGTCTTCCCCGTCTCTCTCTGTGATTAGAAAAATCGCAGGGTGCCTTTATTATTCTCTTTCTCTTTGACCGTGTTTTTTTTGGGGGGGGCGGGGGGGGGCTTGCGATGAAATGCTGATGGACATCGAGGCGAAGATGGGAAACATGGGGCTTTTTGTGTTTCCAGCTTTCTGAAAAAATGACAAGGATTGTGTTTTTGATCTCGACGTGGATTGTCGGGGTGAATGGCTCGGATTGTTCGTGGAGGCTTCACAACAAGGAGATGAAATAGAAAGAGAGAGAGGGGGGAGAAAAAAAAGGACCATGATCTGACGCTTGGGATGCTACAGTGAGGGACAATAAAAATATCCAAATCAAACTTCCATTTCATCTTTTTTTTTTGGATTATGATTCTCGACAAGAGTCCCAGATGTGACTGTATGGATGGCAGGTCGTTGTATTTTACATCCCATCTCCTGTTTCCTGGCTCTGTGTTGCTCTCTCTTCCACTCGTCCACTCTCTCGCGGTCTTCTACTTTTGGTAGCAAAACATGTAGGCTATTTTTTGCTGCAAGCCCAGTGAAAAAAGGTGTCTTTGGAGGAAAATGGACCGTGGAAACCAGAACCCGTCCAAGTTGTTGTGTTTTTTTGTGTGTGTCTGGGGTGCGGTGGAGGATGCATCTATAGGCAGCGAGTTGTTTTGAGTAATGAATATTGAAAGAGTGTGTCGGCCAGCTGAAAGGGAAAATCTTTCATCCGCATTGGCTTAGACACACATGCCATCAGTGGGGCGAGAGCCTTTATTTCTCTGGATTCTGGTTGTGGTATTAATGAACAATAAGAATGAACACACCGGGTGTATGAATAATAATAATAATCATTATTATTATAATAATAATAAAGGAAGAGGAGACACTTTCATTTATTTCAATCTGGCGGATTCTTTATGTAGCCAAACATGTTCAAGTATCGGATCCGCATGTTTTTTAATGAACTGAAAGTCCTGGTGTTTATGCGATCCGATTCGAGACAGTCCGGCTCAGACACAGAAAGACGGTCCACCACCACCACCACCACCACCACCACCACCATGCGAGGTCTGGGGATGGGCGGCTGCGGTTGGCCGCCGTTCGTCGACTGCCATTCCCGGGATGACGAGGAGGAGTACTACGGCAGCGACCCGCGGCCCCGGAGCCTGGCGTTTGAGGACAAGGAGCCCAAGCTGCAAGTGGGCCTGGACGCCGTGTCCCTGGCCAGCACCGCCAGCAGCCTGCGGACCCCCCAGTGCCGGATCTGCTTCCAGGGCCCAGAGCAGGTATATAGACGCGCAGCAGGCGTGAGATGCTTTCCTATAATGCTAGTAATGCCTGTGTGGATCAGACGCACTGTTTGTTTCTTTGCGTTAAATGTGCTGCTGAGCCTTTGTGCTGCTGTGGAGAGCCATTTCACCATGCATGTATGTATGGATGCAGGATTTTCATTTAGGAAGTTGTCATTTTTTAAGTTCTTTAGTGTAATCTGTCATTTTGATTTATCTATTTTGTTGTAGCAAATCAAAGGATCTCTGGAGCTATTACAACCATCCTCTCTCTCTCTCTCTCTCTCTCTCTCTCTCTCTCTCTCTCTCCCACCCACCTTCCCCTCAGATACCTCCTTTGAAAAAAAACACAATCTAGGATGAAGCCAAGATTATAATCATGTAAAATAGTCAAATCATTTAATTTAAATAGCCAATAGCCAGTCACAAATGTGCCTCATAGGGCTTTACATCCACACACCCTCTGTCTCTAAACCCTGGATCTGGATGCCACTATTGTCCTTTTTCCCCCTGATGATTGCTCAGTGATATGGTTATCTAAATAACACTGTTTTCATAGCTAAGATAATCAGCGGTGGAGTGGCAGCAGTTCCCCCACATCTGAAATGCGGCCAGCATAGCGACAAAGAAAGTTAGCCAATTAGGTCTGCAGGATGACAAATAGAGTGAGAGGGACTGAATATGCATGAGTCACAATCATTTTGTAAATGTAAATCAACTGTCCCCCCTCGTCCGCATGTGTCACAGAACAGGATGATCAACTATTGATCTTGTGACAATCCCTTGTTGCTGGCAGACAATGGTGTTGACTGTGACGACAAATGACAAGCTAAATGAATTTGTCATCCTTTTTTGGGATTATTTCTATTCCTCCTCTTCCTCTCTGCTTAATTTTTTTTCCCGGAGCCCCAAACAAAACAATAAGTATCTTCTTTGGTCTGTGGCCAAATGTCGATCTCACCAGATGTGCAGAAACCTGTGCCGCCTGGCTCAGCAGGTAGTCCTGAAGCCAGAGATGATTAGAAACACTGTAAATCCTGTAGGAGCACAGATGGATATTACCATTTAGTCACTTCTCTAAGATAGGCATATATAGGCCTTAGTGTTATTACAGCCCATGTGCTAATTTATGGCATCTGCCTGAGAGTTTCTATTGTGAGACATAGTAAACTGGGGAGCTACAGGACAGAGTGTAAATCAGTTCGGGCTTGTTTTGGATACGAAGCCATTTGATGTTACAGACAGGGATCAACCCCATTTGCTGTCTTGCCCACTCAAAGATCCTCCTTTAATAAAAGGTTGGTGTTTGGGGCTTTGGGCTCTCCGGCAAGGTGACTCATCGTGCAACATGGCTCTGAGCTGCCTCTTTTAGCTACAGACAAAGAGCGAGCAAACAAAGCACTGAGGGAAAACCCTGAGACTACACTACTACCTCAGCTCTGATATGCTTTTTTGCCTCCACAGCACTCAGAGTGCCTTATAGGCTACCTCCTTAGGTGCACGGTGTGTGTGTCTGTGTGTGGGGGTGTGGGGGGGGGGTCACAACAGGGGCCGGGATCATGTCGCTGTCAGCGGGCCAATTACCTACAGACATAATCACCTTGCTCTGTGGGCCGCACTGAGTATGAATCCTTATTAACTGTCTGTCAAAGGTGTCAGAGTGTGTGTCGCGGTACAGTAGGTCTGGATTCAAAGAAGCGGCGCCAGAGCCTGCTGGAGGGGCTTGCTGTGTTAGGTTTGCATGGAGAGAGGCTACAGGCATGTTGGAGTGAGGAGGGGTGGTGATGGTGGAGGTGATGGTGGTGGTGGTGGTGGTGGTGGTGGTGATGATCACCCCTGCCTGCCCTTTTCACTTGCAGTGCCCAACAGCGTGTTTCCACAGTGATACACAGGCTGCAGCTCAGGGGGGGCAGATTTTTTTGTCTAAAGGTTACAGCTGAGGAAGACCATTTCCTTAGTCATAGAAGTGACACACCAAATTAACACCTTCCTGCTCTGTGAAGTGGCCTTGAGGGACAAACCCACGCCAGATCATCCGAGCAGGACGTGTGTGTGTGTGTGTGTGTGTGTGTGTGTGTGTGTGTGTGTGTGTGTGTGTGTGTGTGTGTGTGTGTGTGTGTGTGTGTGTGTGTGTGTGTGTGTGTGTGTGTGTGTGTGTGTGTGTGTGTGTGTGTGTGTGTGTGTGTGTGTGTGTGTGTGTGTGTGTGTGTGTGTGTGTGTGTGTGTGTGTGTGTGTGTGTGTGTGTGTGTGTGTGTGTGTGTGTGTGTGTGTGTGTGTGTGTGTGTGTGTGTGTGTGTGTGTGTGTGTGTGTGTGTGTGTGTTGAGCAGCCTTTATGTTTATTGGAACAGTCATTATGTGTTTCTTATTGTCAACAAATTCCATGAAAAGACCAAAACCAATAATGAATTGATCTACTAACAAGTATTGTGTGTGTATCAAAGCCGGATATATCTTATTCATCTGTGCTGCAGAGCTCCATTGTTGTCCAAGAATGATTTCAAACATACGTCCTCTAAATTAAACAACAAAATACGCCGTTTGTTCAGCACATAAAGCATTTTCTGATCTGATGCCACGATCAACTAGTGGTGGAGGAAGTACTGAGATCTTTTACTTAAAAGTGCAGTGTGTAGGATTTGACGACATCTAGTGGTGTGGTTGCATATTGCAACCAACTGAATACCCCTCCGCTCACTCCTCCCTTTGCAAGACTGCGGTAACGTAAGCCGCCGAGTGCAAAACCAGGGTAATGCCGTTTGCCTCGCTCAGAGGGCATCCTTACCATAATAACTGGAGCAACGGAAGTCAGACGGTGGCTGACGGTACCACGGTTTTGCGCTCTGCGGCTCACATTACGGCAGTTTCACAAGTGTGTCCGAGAACTACGGTGGCCTTCAGGTAACGTAAAAACCTGAAAGGCTCTCTCTAGAGCCAGTGTTCGGTTTGTCAGTTCTGGGCTACTGTAGAAACATGGCGGACTCCATGAAGAGGACCCGCTCCCTATGTAGATATGAAGGGCTCATTCTAAGCTAATGAAAACACAACGATTATTAGTTTCAGGTGATTATACACTAATGAAAACATAGGTATGAATATTATATTCCATTTCTACCAATAGATCCCACTAAATCCTACCCACTGTACCTTTAAGTAAAAGTATCAATACCACAGAGTAAAATACTCTGTTACAAGTAAAAGTCCTGCATTCAGAATCTTACTTAAAGGGACTGTTTGTAAGAATCAGAAATTGGTTGTAACTGCGGCACTTGTGGCCGCAATGTCAACGACAGTCAGCGTCCTGTTGCTCGCGCTCGCCCGTGTGCACGCGCTACCTGAATGTGAGCGAGCGTCCGTCAAAACAGCGAGGCGACACACGTCAGCTAAAACCACAATATCACTATATTTCACCTGCTTGGCAGTAATGTTAGCTGACCAGACGAAGGTCTCTCCATGAATCAATGCTGATCCTAGTGCTTTTCCTGCTTCAGCCTCCCGACCCGGTCGGAGACGATAACGTAACTCGCTTTGCAGCCCCGTCACTTCACAAGACACGGGGAACCTCTGTTGGTCTGGAGGAGCGGCAGCATTTATTTCTGCAAAAACGTCCACTGTACATTCACTAGATATTCTCAGAGCTAAACTAACTCTTCTGCAGTGTGTAGTGTGCGCGCGTGCACGTGGAGTTGGAGCGAGCTGAGGGAGTGAGAACGAACATGTGAGTGAAGGCATCCAGGCAGGAGCAGAGCAGAGACTCCGGCCCTGGAGACCAAAGCTACAGTCTCCCCCGCGTCCTCCGACCGTGGCCGGGGGGGGACGAAGAAGGAAGAGTTGAAACTGTTTTGCAAGTCGGGCTTCACTGGATATAACTTTGTAGTTTTGGTGCTTCTGTGTAGTTTGTGTTGGAGTCTGAGTCTGAACAGCGTACCCACACGCGAGCCCGCATGAGACACCGATCCGCAATGGTTTATACTTGTAAGACGTTACAAACAGTCCCTTTAAGTACAAAGCTATTACTTTTACGTAATATACTTAAAGTGCCAAAAGTAAAAGTACTGCAGAATGGCTCCTTTCAGAATGATATGATATTATTGGATTATAATTATTGATGCATTAATGTGTTCATCACTTTAATGTTGCAGCTGGTAAAGGTGGAGCTAATTTTTATATTCTTTATATACTACTGCGTAGCTTAATCCATAATTTACTAGTTGATTTAAAATTTATATTAATAAAATTGTGCAAAGTAATTAAAAGTATCAAATAAATGTAGTAAAGTAAAAAGTACAATATTGGCTTCCAAAATGTAGTAGAAGTATGAAGTAGCATAAAATAGAAATATTCAAGTAAAGCACAAGTACCTCTAAATTGTACTTAAGTACAGTACTTAAGTAAATGTACTTAGTTACTTTCCACCACTGCTATCAACAGGACAACAAAAAATGTTATGATCTGTTTAAGATTTGGTTAGGTTTAGAAAAACCTTCCGGTTTGTATTAAAATAAGTTCATTACATAACTTCATTAAGGTTAGTGGACGCTCGTTGTCATGGTTAAAAGAAACGGATGACTGTCAGTAGGAGAGAGGAAATGAACAGGGGCTTCCTGTGTCCGATGTTTTGTTGACCCATTCATCTGCCCCTCCCGTCGTAATTACTTCGGCCACCAGAGGGCTTTGTCACTTCAACTAAACGGCTCTAAAAGTCTCTAAAACACATTAAAGTGCCACACTGTTGCACTGGGTGACTGATGTTCCTTCATTACCATGAACACACATACTGTAGTGTATTATGCTGCCACAAATACTTACTAGAGCACGAAATGGATGGATTAATCCGCTGCTGAAAATAGCCCTAAAAAAATACACTATTTCCTCCTGTTTGAGTAACGTTTGATTAAAAACTACAGTGACCAGTTGTTTTAGCAAATTATTTAGCTCTTTTAAAACATTTAACTATATATTTGTGAGCCATTATTAAAGATTTTCAGTAGGAGCCACATTGTTGGTTTTGGTCTTTTCACAGGATTTGTTTACAATAACAAAAATATAGACAAACTCCAGCCTTATCCTTTAAAATGAAGTAGGTTAATGTAAAGTGTGATGTTGCTTTACACTCGACTTCACTGTTTGTTCAAACACAGTATAACTCCACATGTTCTAGTTTTATGTGAACATCAGTTCATCCTGTTAGTCCAGATGTGACCTTTCATGTCTCGTTCTGTTTTTTTTTAACCGTTTGTTGCCTTCAGGTGTAGGGATTAAATGGGAGAACCTGCAAATAGAAAAGTCACATTACACAAATACATATAGGCCAACTGTAAATGTGTGTGTGTTTTCTGCAGGTTGTTCTGGAGGCACAAAGTTTTCACCTAAAAGCATGTTTTATGTTCAGTCATTATTAGACTTCTGTACATAAAAAAAAAACCATCTTTCACACCTGCAGTTCGGTTTCCCGAAACTAAACGTACATCCTGTGATCTGTGAGCAGGACGATCGATATTTGTGAACATCAGACAACGCGCCCTCAGAGTTTGAGTCTTGAACCTTACTCTGGGAAGAATTCAGGAGACACTTTGAAGGATTGTGCAAATAACACAAGCTTTTACATATAAATACACTTTATTACTTGATAGTGATAATTGCACGCTTGTGCCGAGGAAATCCCTTTCAAAAATATGGTCTCTCTTATTCATCATTAATGGAGCAGCTCCAAAAAATGCGCCTCTTGATTTTCACTTAGATGAGACTTAATTTAGAAAAAATTATCATATTTTCTGCTTAAACAGCTTCTGTACGAGGAGATGGTTTAAAATCATAATCACAGCTTTAAAGGTCTTTATTTTTATTTCGTTTTAGTTGATCGTGACATTAACGTCCTCATACGAGCCTGAAAATGTTTCCTCACACACACACACACGCACACACGCACACACGCACACACGCACACACGCACGCACATACACAAAAACACACTTTCCAACGACAGCTTGACATTTTAGAAATGTTTGCTTTCATATGGTTTTTATTTAGTTTCACATATACTTGTGACCTTCTCCGCGTTATCTTTATAATGTCAGCAGGCAAGTTATTTTAAAGTTTATGAGTGGCATGTGGCTCATCTGCCAAACCCAATCTTTTATGTGGTGGGACAGTTCAAGTCTTTTATTATAAGTGGGAAGGTCAAACGAGCCAGATGGGGGACCGACAGAGTGCAAACAGACAGCAAAAAAAATGAAGCATTATTTGTGTCAACGCAGTCCTCCGGTGCATAAAATCTGTATTGATTACACTGGTGATTCTCTGGCGGGTTACTATAAATGCATTCTGAGTCACCATTCGGAAATGAAAGAATTTGATGAGCGCTGCATTTGGAAATTTGCACAGAAAACAGAACAAATTGACAGCAGCTGATTTTAATCTGCTTTTTTATTGAAGTTGATTTCCACCATTTTTTAGTCACTGCAAAGAAATAAAACTTAATTCTAAATTCACTTTTTTGAGCTACTGAATTATGTGTACAGCCACTTTTGAATTGAGCCTGTAAGAAGTGGATGTAGTCACAGTGACGTCACCAATTGGTTTGTGGACTGCCGTTTTGAAGCCTTGAGTTCGGCATTTTGGCTGTCGCCATCTTGGTTTTTTGCAACCAGAAGTGACACGAGAGGGTGTAGCTAAGTACATCCAAACACTGATAAAGAAATTTTTAGGCTACCAAAAAGGTTATAATTACCTTTCATGAACTGAGAACACACTGTGAAAGGGTTAAAGTTCTAAGACGAAAATACACATAACTCCCAGAATGGACAACACCGTGGTAGCGACCTGTCAATCACAAGGTGGCCACGTCCTAAAGCATACCCTGCTTTATGGTCTATTTGACTCTAAATTGGACCATAATTTACTAAATGAACATCATTAAATCCACATTCTCATCAAGACAGTTGGTTCATGTTTTGCACTTTAGTTCAGTTTACAAACAGTTAATGCTTTTTAAATTAACAACTGTTGAATTCAACACCACTGAAGTGAACTCTCCCGACAGTCAATATGTATGTATGTTTGATGTCTGAGAGTTGTAAGTTTGCTATATGAGCAGAGCCGGACTTGACCAAATTGGTGCCCTGGGCAAGATATTAGCTGCCTGGTGCCCCTTGCATCGCAGCCAATATTCCACCACCAATCACTGTGTTCACACACTCACACAGAAACTGCATAGCTTTATGTCTTAGAGATTAAGCTATACAGATCACACTTAAAAGAAAAATTGTATTTCTCAAAATTATCTTGTAGGTTATTCCCCAAACACCTGAATAGTCTTTCCAACTTTCCCTAATGAATTTAAAGTGAAAGTAGCCAACGTTAAGTCTACCTATTTATTAAACTAGTGCAATGCCCGTTCAAGACATGCCTGTTCAGAACGGGCTGAATGCTTGGCCTGTGGTGTTGCTGCTTGCAGCTTTCTTGAGAACCGCTCATACAAACAACATCACACTCGACACTGCGCTTCCTTGGGTCCTGAGCAATACACCTGACATGACATAGTTGCATCACACACCCAAGTCGAAGCTACTCACGGTTAGAAACACCAGTGAAATACACTCTGGTTCACGGGAGTAACTGTGACCTGGGGTTGCTGGCTTTATAGTTAGATTAGCAAACATTACTATCGTCCAAAGTAGGCTAACACTAGTCTTCTCCAACGGTATCTACTATGCAACACACTTAAAAGAAAATGTATTTCTCAAATGCACCCGAGTGATACTGAGGGCAACCAGGGCCTATTTAATAGGTTACATAGTTATGTTGTTGTGGGCTATTTTTGTAATATTTCGAAATAATAGTATTAAAATAGTATTAGTAAAAAACAGTAAAAGTTATACATTTAGAATTTTTTCCTCCCCTAATTTGGGGCGCGGAGCTGCGCCTAGCATTCGCCTATGCCGAGGGCAGCCCGATCGCACGAAAAGGTGTGCGAATGACACGATAATGTGCAAAGCAAAAGCGGAACGCCGTTCTTGCTTTAGGCGTGTCATTTTCACGCCATGTAGTCTGTGCTGACTGCAATGTAAATGCATCTGCGTGAATATGCTACGCTCACAGCTAGTGACGTAGAATAAAAAATAAGAGAGACTGCTTATGGTGGGCGGGAGGGGAGGTGGATGGGTCTAACATACACAGGACTTTCAACCAGGAGACGTTTGTCATGTGTTTTCCGTGGTGATGTTGCATTGTTTCCATACGTATTGTACTTAGTTGACGTACTTATTTTAAGGCCAACCATGACGTTTCTCCTAAACCTAACTGAGTGGTTTTATTGCCCCCTGCTGGTACTGCACCTTAACACACACATGTAATATTCACGCCTCGCCGAGGCAAAATGTGACACTGACACGCTATCCTCTGGTGGACAGGTGGGTCTATTACACGCTTTGCACGCAAATCTCGGGCCCTGCATCAAGATTTACCAATGATCCACACTGATGTACCCGACACTGTTGTTTTAAAAGCTTTCATTCAGTTGTGACGCAAAAGTTTTTTTGATTTTCATTAAGTGATAACTTTGCTGACGTCTGAGGCAAAACATGCCTTCAAATTTTTAAGCCTTCTGACAAAATGGACGTTTGACGCTGAGCGGTGATGACAGCCCGAATGTGGTCATCCTTAATGTGGCGAATATGCCAACACGCTTGAGGTGCTGGAGTAGTGCTGAAGAGACACTAACCTGTTTCTTAGAGACTGTACCAAAATGATTAGAGAGAGAAGGGGTGCTCAGAATAGGAGGAGGGTATTGTAATTTTTATTTTTGCTGAAAGGAGAGTTGTCAGACGTTTTGGATCTCATTTTTTATTCTCACCTAGTATTTATATTTTATTTCAGCCATCCCTTGTGAGATTTATTACATTAAAAAGAGATGAAAATAGTTTCATAAGATGCTTTCATGTGTGCCACCGGTCATAAAGGAGCATTTTTCCATAAGCAGAGGAACAAATATGGCCATTTGAGAAACACACAAAAAAAATACTGCAGTAAAATTAAATGTGTGATATAAAGTTAGCCTGTAATGCAGGTTCAGAACCACAGTGCAGTTCAGTGTAGAGATGAAGCATATATGATCTAAAATCTAATCTAATGTAATAATTTCTCGCATTTTCAGTTGAACTCACAAACTTAACTATCCATTCTTCCACAGTTAACCAGACTGTAACCAAAACACTTGTAGCTTTGTTCATAATATATCACCTTACATGTAAAACCGTATCCACTTATAAAACAAGAACTTAGAGAGTGCTGGAATATTTGGTAAAAGGGACGCATCATTTGTTTGGCTTAAATGCCTATGGGATCATGATTATTATTTGATCCCGTAGACACTCAACAAATGAGCCAAGATAGCGTAATATTACAGTTTGACATAACTTCAGACTACATCAAATACATAAAAAAAAGGTCTGTCCTAATGCATTTATTAGTTTCTGACTCTGGGAAAGTGGGAAACAGTCAAATTCCCCCAAACTACTGTATCTCTGAACTATCTGTTTAACCAAATCACACACATTTAGGCTACTCTGTGATCTTCTTTAGATAACTAATGTAATAACTAATGTCATTTTTGTCACTTCCATTCATTGAACATCCCTTGAAACATTTTGGAGCCCCCCTGGGGTTGGAGAGACCTGCCTCCCACTTTGATAACTTCTGGATTAAGATATTAAATGTTTAAATCGGGGTACATCATTTCAAATGATTTATCTTTTAGTTATAAATGGTTAAAGGAATAGTTCCACAATTTAGGACTATATTTGTATTCGCTTTCTTGTAGAGAGTTAGATGAGAATATCTGAGTGGAACCGTTCTTCTCATCTAACTTTCTGGCAGAAAGTGAATTTAATAATTTTTCATTACTGTTGTATTATTTGGAGAGGAGGGTGTTTTTTTCTAAGTCAATGGGAGGGTCCAAAGAAAATATGAATAATCAATGGGGGGTTTTTAAAAAGTGAAAGGTTCAGCCCTCCTCCCCTCTACAATACTGGTCATACAGTACCTTAGGATAAACACAATATCTTGTATTTAAAGCAGCATCTCTGTTTGTATTCTTACTTGCAGGTCTCTAAATAAGATCCATATATTTCACGAACAGGAATTAGATCAGAATACATTTTTGAAAATATCTAAATAATATTTGTTTTACCACTGAATTGATCATGCTGTGTTTTCCCCGTCTGTCCTGCAGGGTGAGCTGTTGAGCCCCTGCCGCTGTGACGGCTCAGTGCGCTGCACCCATCAGCCCTGCCTCATCCGCTGGATTAGCGAGAGGGGGTCCTGGAGCTGCGAGCTCTGCTACTTCAAGTACCAGGTCCTGGCCATCAGCACCAAGAACCCTCTGCAGGTAACATGAAGGCAACACACACCAACTAACACCCACTGTGGGGTTACACATTTTAACACAGAGAATAGCAATTGTTGGGGGGAAAACAAGGCTTCACACTCCCGTCTTGGAATATTACTCCTGCAGAACTGAAAAGCTTAGGTGGAAAGTAACAAAGTACATTTACTCAAGTACTGTACATAAGTACAATTTTGAGGTACTTGTACTTTACTTGAGTAATTACATTTTAAGCTACTTTATACTTCTACTCCAATACAAATCAGGGTAAAATATTGTACTTTTAATACGTTACATTTATTTGATAATTTAAGTTACTTTGCCGATTCAGATTAATATCAAAAATGTAATCAATAAATAAATTATAATGCAATATTATAGATTAGGATACAACTTTATTGATCATCTGGTAGGAATTCACAAGCTACCCATCAATTTTTAGTTAAAATGAGCTCCACCTTTACCAGCTGCAACATTAAAGTGATGAACACATTAATGCATCACTAATTATAATCCAATAATAGCATACACATATTATTCTGAAATAGTTTGTTCTGCATAATGAACACTTTTACTTTTGGTACTGTAAGTATATGTTTATGCTGATACTTTTGTACTTTTATGGAAGTAAAAATTTAAATGTGCAGGATTTTTGCTTTTAACAAAGTATTTCTACACTGTGGTATCACAAATTTTACTTAAAGGCAGGGTTGACGATGTTATCAAGTATACACTACTTGTTATATTGGTTGAAATGGTCTTTACACCCCGACAGTGATCCATTACTTATGAGCTCTGAAAAAGGACCGGAAAAGAGCCGCCATCTGTAGCTGCTGTAATTGGGCTGTAATCCTGTAAAAATGTCTACCAATCACTGCCTCGAGGTCCGATTGGAAAGAAACAATCAGATGCCTCCCTGCCTCCCTGCTCGTTCTCTACCCTTGGCGTGCACCAGCCTGAACTCAAAGCGTGTCGCCGCCGCACGTTTACTGGAGAATGGAAGAGAAAACTCAGCCAAAAGTAGCACTGCCGCGGTTACTTGTCATGAGGTAGCGTTGTTGAGTTGAGGTCCTCTCTCCGCTTTGTGTCTGGGGAAAATGCGGCCTGAGTCCTTCTGATCGAGGCTCAGCCTGTGGACGGTGTGAGGCCGGTAACGGCCCCCGTCGCGCAGTCCCCCGGGGATTCAACTCGGCGGGTTAGGGACGGCTGCTCGGTGTGGGAGGATCCCCTCGCGGATGTCCTCTCCCCTCTCCCCGTTGCTGGCTGACCCCCGCTGGACACATTTCATCCGAGGCGTTCGGTCGGTTTGGAAAGGCTCAGGGCGAGGGTGGCTCGCGCCCGCGAAGCTTTACAGCGTCCCCCGCCCGGACCTCGCCGCAGGGGCCGTGGACAAAGTGCTTGCTTTTGTGGTCCTGGTATTCTCAAAGACATTCGTGGCCCTGGTACTCCATACTGACAATTCATTTTTTACAAGTTTACAGAAAAAGAATAAATATACATAGGACATGGGATGGGTTATAATCATAAAAATACAAAAAACAAAAACAGTAATGAAAATGCCAATGCCCATAGTGGGACTTGGACCCATGATCCTGTCCATAGGAGTCACATGCTCTACCAACTGAGCTAGCTGACATAACCTTTGATGCTTTTCTGGGTTTCTATTTTGGCTTTCAAAAACCACTTTTGTGAAGACGGGTGGAGTTATGTTAAGGATGGCTCCAGTGCGTCATCAAGCCATGATTTCAGCCCCGCCTAAAAAATCCGGAACACGAAACTCTTCAAAAGCAGTTTAATGGTCTAACTCCACAATCCAGTACTACAATGTTCACAGCCTTTGCACATGTTTTCAGTAATTATTTTCCAACATTTATAATGTGTTTAGAAACAAAATTCTGAATTTTCTTTACACGGCATTTAAGTAATAGTTCTGAGTACTGCTGAAAAGCCACTAAAGCACTGATACTATGCCCTTTCAGATGAATCAGACTCAAGCTGCACATGGGATTTAATTTACAAACAGTTCAGTTTGGTGTAAAAGAGTCTCCTCATCAATTTCTTTACAAAACACGCCCAACACTTTTTGACACAGGGTTCAGGTTTACTGGATAAACATCACATAAACAAGATGGAGATAGTTTATGTGCATATGTAAACCCCGTCTCCTCATGCAGACGCTGTCATGCTGTTCTTTTAAAATTCATGAATTCATGAATTAGACAGGGAGATCTTTCTCGTATGGGAGGGAAAAAAAGTCAGTGCTGACAGAGACATTTCATAATAACACACATACAACATACAAACGCTGCTGCATCAGACCCAACACTCTCTCTGATAGAACAAATCTCGGGCCGTCGCCGTGGTGTGAGGACTGCTTGCCATATTGTGCTGACACATTTTCCCTCTGCGTCACTGTCCTTCTGCCCTCCTTTACAGCGGCAGCCAATGGCTCTGAAACCTATTGAGAAGATGCCGTGTGTGTGTGTGTGTGTGTGTGTGTGTGTGTGTGTGTGTGTTTGTTTGACATATTTGTTAATGTGCGTATTCATTATGGACTCATATATGGTGATTTCTCTCTCTGGTGAGATATTATGTGGTGGAAACTGTACAAGAACTGTAATCATGTACAATTCACAGTACAGTGCTTCCATTTTATGCTACTTTACACTTCTACTACACCACATTACAGACAGAAATGTTGTACTTTTTACTCCTCTGCATTTATTTAACAGCTATGTCACTATAGTTACTTTACAGATTAAGATTTTATATTAAAAAAACACATGCTACATTTACTATTTATTATAACAGTTTAACTAGTTGTTGCCAGCTTTTTTAGTTTATGACCCCTCAGTACTTGTTTGAGGTGTAAATTAAATCCCATGTGCTCAGCTTGAGTCTGATTCATCTGAATGGGTAGAAATACTGTGTTACAAGTAAAAGTCAAGCTCAACTAATTTGAAAAAAATACAAATATTGATTTGATTCTAAAAGTGTATCCACATATTTGTGAGTAGGAGGAAATAAACATCCAAATGCTGATCTTTAGTACATTTATTGTCACAATAACCAGTAAGCTGCCAGCTGGGCTGACTGCATAGTAAATACCTCCCACCATTATATTGTGAGTCAGTTATAACACCTTAAATACCATGTCTTATTACCATTACTTGAAACCTAGTTAGCAAGTTAGCAGAGAGGATGAAATTGTCAGCTAAAAGTAATGGATACATGTTTTAAATAGTTAGCTAAGAGAGGATAAACATTTGAAATTATAATTGGATTATTATGTTATGCATATAATTAAGCCCAGCCATCATGGGCTTACAAGACACCAAATCAAATAAGTCTGGACCAGAATCCAACGCACACATTTTTAAACAACAAAGAAAATTGAAAAACAACTAAAGCATCTTTTATAATCAAGTCATCATTCAGTAGAACAGAGTTCATACATCACTCACAGCACACAGCAACACAGCAACATTTACTATAGTGTGTAGTACTGAAAAATACAAATAAATACTTTAAATAAATACTAATCAAACAGTCTATCTTGCCTTTTTTTCCAGGCTTTTGAGACCAAAGAGGCAAACTTAAACAACCTTTTCAATCTTTGCTCATTTGAGCACCAGAATATTTCAGGGTTTAGTCGAGTCATTTCATGAAACATTAACTCTCTTAAATCATCATTATTTGTACAGTACGAAATAAAATGTTTGAAATAATTACCTAAAAGTAATGAGTTATCAGTTGAAATAATTAGCTAATAATATAAATGGTTGAAATAATTACCTAAAATTAATGGATAAACTGTTGAAATAGTTAAAATCCACTTACAACATTTGGAACATGTTGATGAAGAGGTACTTGAGCTCATTTGATGTGGGGTACATAAAGCAGTGTCTAATTGGGGCTCCTTGTCATGGTTCTCATTTAAATAACTGTAAAATTGTCCAATATTTCACAAAAAAAGATTAAAGAAAGTCTGAAAAATGAATATAACTTTGTTTAAAGGAACAGTGTTTAACATTTCGTGGGATCTATTAGCAGAAATGGAATATAATATTCATAGCTATGTTTTCATTAACGTATAATAACCTGAAACTAAGAAAGGTTGTGTTTTTGTTGGCTTAGAATGAACCCTTCATATCTACATAGGGAGCGGGTTCTCTTCACGGAGTCCACCATGTTGTTCCGCCATGTTTGTACAGTAGCCCAGAGCGGACAAACACTGGCGAGAGCCTTTCGCATTTTTACGTTACCACGGTTTTGCACTCGGCAGCTCTCGTTACCGCAGTCTTGGAAAGGGAGGAGTGAGCGGAGGGGAACTCAGTTGGTTGCAATCTGCAACCACACCACTAGATGTCGCCAAATCCTAAACACTGCACCTTTAAGAGAATTTTTCATTCCGCTCCCATTAATCATCTCACGACACCTCAGATTTATCTTGTGGCCCTTTCGAGGGCCCCGACCCCATAGGTTGGGAACCACTGGACTAAACTATCAAACTGTATATAGTATAAAGTAGTTAAACTAGCTCCAACATTGAATTATTATATTTTCAGTGATTTTCAATGTCACAAAACCGAGTTGGAATAAAATCACTTTACATGCAAATAGACTGTAGTATACCTTTATTTTGCACATTTTTCTGCTGTATTTGTGTGTACAAGTAGTGACACAATATTTTTGTTACAACTTTGAACTGTTATATAATAGATTTGTAGCTGAGTTTGTGCTGAAAAAAAGGGATATCATGCATGTGGGGTAGGGCTGCAATTAATTATTATTTTCATAGGTGATTAATCTGTTGATTATTTCCTCAGTTAACTGATTAGTTGTTTGGTCTATATAATGTTGAAAATGGTGAAAAATGTCGATCAGTGTTTCCCAAAGCCCAAGATGACGTCCTCAAATGTCTTGTTTTGTCCACAACTCAAAGATATTCAGTTTACTGTCATAGAGGAGTAAAGAAACCAGAAAATATTCACATTTAAGACGCTGGAATCAGAGAATTTTTACTTTTTTTCCTTAAAAAATGACTCAAACCGATTAATCGATTATCAAAATAGTTGCTGATTAATTTAACAGTTGACGACTAATCGATTAATCATTGCAGCTCTAAAGTGGGGTAAGGACAGTTTAAAAGGTGTTAAAAAAAGAGTAAAGAGTAAAGAAGAATCTGAGTAGTTCTTCCACCACTCATTTAAACGTTTTCCTCCTCTTCCAGTGGCAGGCCATCTCTCTGACGGTGATAGAGAAGGTGCAGATAGCGGCCATCATCCTGGGTTCCCTGTTCCTCATCGCCAGCATCTCCTGGCTCATCTGGTCCTCCCTCAGCCCCTCGGCCAAGTGGCAACGCCAGGACCTGCTCTTCCAAATCTGCTACGGCATGTACGGCTTCATGGATATCGTCTGCATAGGTAAAGTGGACAACAAAATGTGCAAACATGAAATCACATGGCAGTATTAATAAATGGCATTATAGATGAATTGAATAAGAATATATCACATGAAAAGATGGGTTTAGTAGAAAGTTTGGGTTACAGAGCACGAAGGGATGCATTATGCAACAACACAAAAATATATTAATAAACACAGGTTGCATTATGCAAGGACAAACTAAAAACATGTACAGTATTCAGTTCACATTCTGTTGGTTGTTAAGGTCATAGAAAATTACACAGAAAGCAAACTAAATAAGCAGATGGTGCAAAGGTAGGAGGATGACAACTACACTGAAAGAGCACATTTTGAAGATGTCGCACTGAACAAGAGAGTCTGTCTTCTATGAGCAACCTGGTTGACTGTTCTTGTGTAACAGTGAGTTGTAAGACAACCCTGAGAACAGATGGCGTCAGATATCTGCACTGTGATTACTGCCAACTGTCTATTCTCATCCACGGGCGAGATGGAAAGTTCCTACCTATGCTGAGAAGCATAATATTTGATGTGAAGCAGTGGGAATTCATCCATGCACTGTCCTTCTTCTTTCTGCCCAGGCCTCATCATCCACGAGGGATCATCCGTGTATCGAATCTTCAAACGATGGCAGGCTGTCAATCAGCAGTGGAAAGTACTGAACTATGAGAAATCAAAGGACTTGGGCGACCCGCTGAGTTCGAGCAGCAAGACGGGGGCTCGTGGCTCCCGCGGTAACCCTCATGGTCTAGCCAGCAGCAGCGGCGGGCGACAGAGCAGGAGGTTAAGAACTATTCTGAACCAGCACTGTGGATACACCATCTTGCACATCCTGAGCCAACTGCGGCCCAATGACCCTCGGATCAGCGCCAGCACCAACCGGGAGGTGGTGATGAGGGTCACCACTGTATGAGTCGGGCCAGACATATTTGATGATGGGATAGACCTCGTCTTTGTGTCCAGATGTAAATGAGAGGACGGACTCGTGGACCTAATATTAAATACTACAGACTTGTGTAGTCGACAGGAGCCCAGAGTGGAGCCGAGTGATGCCACATCAACAGACACTTGAGGATTTCTCCTCTTGTTTTGTACAACAAAAGGAAGCCAGATGCTCCTTTTCAATAATTAAAGAACTGATGAAAATAAGGATGCATTAAAAGACATCAAATGATGGAGGGAAAAAAAAGTGTAAACAGGCTTTATAACCTAATCCAAGATGATGAGACGTTTTTTCCAGTTCAATATCAGGATGCACAGACATTTTTCTTTGGTTTGATCCTCTTGGTTTGTTTTTTATCTTTATTCTTTTTTTGTTTGTTTTTTACTCACTTTGATTTTGTACGGATGTCTGATTTTAGAGGAAATCATGTAACTCCATACATGCCAAGCATTTCCAGACAACTATGTATAATGAGATGCTGGTAAATAGACCGAAAACTGAAACAAACAAACAAACAAACAAACATGAGGGGGAAACACAGAGGTGACAACTGAACAATAAGTCATTACAAGTATAAAAAAAAAAAAAAAAGAAAAGGAAAAAAATTATAAAAAAAGAAATCAGTACGATTTCAGTGACACTTAACCTTTCTGCAATAAAGATACGTATGTACATTTCACAGGGAATTTTGCATGGGTATATAATTTTATTCTTCATCACATAACATAAGCACATGACAAATTTGCTCTATTTCGAATGGTGCTTGCCAAAATAAACACTTTAGAGACATCTGATTTCATTGCACCAACTTTTTGTCAACATGACAAATGGCAGTGTGTTACAGCTATTTCAGCTAAAATACAGATTGTTGCTGCTGTGTGCTGATTCAGATTTGGTAATAAGTAAACTATTGGATTAAAAATGGGGATCAGATGATCTCATACTACTCCGTCTCACTCAGTCTCTTCTTTACTCCACCTGTAGCTGAAAGCATGCCTGGTCCGGTCCTGTGTGTTGGTGTTTTCTGCTGTAAATGTAGTGACACAATGTTGTTTTAGGGAATTATAATGAGAAATTTATATTTTTTACTCATTTATACTTTATTTTTAGTAGTTTCATTTATTAACTTGTTTGAACTAAAACTATTCTTTAAAATGAAATCATTGGCAAGCAGATCCTGATAGAGGTAATTTGATCGGTAGAGCTGCAACGAGTCGATCAACTAATTGGCAACTAAAGAATTAGTATAATATAAACATAATTACTTTATAGGTTCTGCAGAATATCAGTGTTGCTAACACCATTTTTCCAAACATCCCAGAACCCCGTAGATACCAGTATTAACAAAAATATACTGTATTTTATGGTTGGTTCCCCATAGTCTTGCTTTCTTCCACTGTACCTACATTTAATCACCCAATGCATACAACAACATTATACTGTAAATCAGGGGCTGTATTATTAATTGTTACTGAAAATTATAGTAATAGAAAAAATCCAATTAATTACAATAAAATCACTATAAATCTTGATGATACCTTATAACTTGCTGTAAGAATATACAAGAATACATCAAGAACATGATTATAGTGACACTTTTGAACATTTAATAGCCTAAGTGATTACAGTGATGTCATACAAGCTCTCTAGACACAGAAATCCCCCAAAACAATATCACAATAATATGTTCATGATGATTCATACCTTTATTTATACAAGGTGGTCCAACGACAGCAGTTCACTCTCTTTTGGGGACAACAGGGCTTTAAGCTAAAAAGTAATAATGTAAGCATGGCAACATGCTCGAGACATTTCACTCAAAACCACAAATGTCAGCCTCATATTGAAGCTAGAGGAAAAGGCATTGTCAAGTCAGATTCATCATCTGGAATCATGAATGTTTGTATAAATTCATGGCAACCCATCAGGTGGATGTTGAGATATTTCACAGGATTTCACAAGTGAAAACTTTGATCTGCTGCTGGTGCTACAGGAAAGTCAGGGGATCATCAAAGTCACCAAGCTTCATCCTCTGGGGACCATGAATGTCTGTAGAAAATTTCATGACAATCCACCCAAAAATGTTTGAGCTATGTCAGTCTGGATCAAAGTGGTGGACCAACAGACTGACCTGTAGTGTGGCTAAGAAGCAAAAAATAAACATTGTCTTCTGACATAATCAAATGAATGATGGCTGAGGTATTAGCTGCTTCAGTTTCAGGGTCCTTGTATGTGCATGCTGTCACACTGTCATCATGGCTTACTGGAACACTTGAATACAATGGACCTATTGTTAATGTTAGTCGTAACACCTGTTCTACCTGCTGCGACAAAGTCAAATGTCTGCTGTGAAAAGACATTTAAATCCAGGTCAGGTTTGGGTTAGAGAAGGAAAATTGTCCAACATTTGGTTTGTGGTGGTGTTTATTTCAAACCCTGACATTTATATGTGTAACTGAAATGTATCAGTACAAAAAAAGAAAATCAGTTAGTATTTGTCTCCACCCAGTGGCTGTTCCTGCTCTCACTCCTTCAATATGAAACCATTTCTTTTCTCTGCAGGACATGAAAAAACACAACACACTCCTTTCTGCTGCTAGATGGCATTGTAGATACCTGCAGCAGGAGGGAGCTGGACATCACAACATGTCTGGTAAGTTTTTGAATCTTTCTTTGTATATTTCTTTGCATGAATATCTTCTATATCATCTCTCCTTTCTGATCAAATAGAGGGAACAAAAAAGATATATTAATTGCTTTGTAAAATACATCTTTTCATTTTATCAAATACATATCTAGATTTTGTATCAAAGTAAATATAGATGTATATTGGCCTTTAATAGGAACATCTGGGGATGAGGGGTAAGGCCGTAGCTACTGTACCATTGAGGTTATTGGTTTTGGGGGATTTAAATTATATTACATGCTACAATGTTTTTTAAAATTAACATATGGTTGGATATATTATAGGCTGATTCCAGTATCTTAATGCTCAATATTTTAAACAACTTTTAGGCCAACCAAAAAAGAATTATATTGACAAATATTTATAATAAATAATTATTATAAATAATTTAATAAAAACAGCCAGAGTTTTAATCGTGTCGAGAAGACTTTAAACCAGCGTTTAAATTATGTTGGATCTACAAAATTACAGACAATCAGCTAGCAGAATAGATAAAATATACAATATAGAAATCCAAATAATTTTAACATTTTACTTTATTTTTTGAAATAGGTATTATATGTTGAGAGGAACTTGGAATCATGGAATCTAAAATAGAGCCACAACTGACAGTTTTTTTTATTATCGATTGATTATCTTAATAAATGGTTGATTTTGAAACGTGTAGGTAGTCGGAAACAACCATTGTTCTATATTTGGAGACTTTTATTTTAAAAGGAAACAACAACAAAACGTATACTTACAGATATCATACGACTCAACAAAAGTAAATGGTGCAACGATTGCTGTATGGGCAGTTTACAGACAGGCTTCTAGTGACACGCGACAAACTGCTGCACCAGGTTCTTCAGGGCTGCTACAACAAGCTAACTGCTGCGTTAGCTAACACTAGTAGCTAGCTACAGCTTAATAAACAGGTACAAAAATAGTTTGTTTTGTTATGTGTTTAAAAATAGTTCACAATTTACACATTATAATTTATTTCCTGATAAGCTGCTGTCTGATAGTTTACTGCCAGTTCATCGTATACAATACAGTGGTAGAGACTGAAGATGACAGTTGGACATCCTCATTGGACCAACCCGCTGTCAATCATGTAGTCTGCTGGTTGTTGATTCGTAACCAGCTAAGGTTGACGTGTTTTGGCCAATCACAGACAAGCATGAAAAAAATGAAATGCATTGAGTTGATAGGAGAGGTCCTGCCCCAAGGGAGGACAGAGGGTGCTTGTCCTCCTCTACACCCCACGATGCCACAACCACTTCACACACACAGGCTGCCCTTTCCCCTCTGCCCTGCAGGGTCGCTGTTGAGGCATTTTAATCAGGGTTAAAATAATGGATTTTTTTTTTCCAAAGAAGAGAGAAAAAATATTTTATAAATGATACTGAGATTTGGTAATGATTTATTTCAACCAATTACTCTTTTTTATATTTTGATCTCCCTCTTGCCTCTCAAAAAATAGAGGTGGAGCAACCTCCTCTGCCTCTATGGACCAGCCTCCACTGATATATATATATATATATATATATATATATATATATATATATATATATATATATATATATATATTTGGCTATGTATTAAAAAAATAACCTGTTTTATGTGTTTTATTTTGAAATCTGTAACTCCTCAGTTTGTCTCGTTTCCTCCTGATCCAGGATCAGCGTTTCACTGTTTAAACCGGGTCACGTGACAGAAACATCGAGTTCATTTGTGAAACACATTTCGGTAGTGTCGGTGGTGTACTTTGTCCTCAGGCGTTTTCCTCCATGGTTTCCCCCCTTCTTCCTCCTCCTCCTCGTTCCTCACCTGTCCGGTGAGTCAACACTTCAGTCGGAGGGACGATGTCCAACCTGCCGGATGTACCTGCTCTCCATAAACTGCAAATTACAGGGAAGCGAGGAGGAGAACACAATGAATCACATTACCGGAATGTAGCTGCTAGTTTTCGTCAGATGGTTTAGAAGTTTTACAGAGTTTAAAGAGACGATTAATGTCACAGAAGAAGAAGAAGATGTTTTCCTTTCTGCGGTCAGGTGAGTAAGTTTCTCATGTTAAAACGGCAGCGGTGGAATGTACAATGTAAATAAGTACATTTACTCAAGTAATGTACGTATAAATTTGAGGTACTTGTAGCCTACTTTACTTGTTCCATTTTATGCTATTTTTCTACTTCTACTTAACTTTTTACTAAGATTAATTCATTAAAAATTAAGATTAAGGTTTTACATTAAAAAACATTGAGAAGATTGTTTTTAGTCCAAAGATGTCAAATTGACCCCTAGGTTGAGAACCACTGGGCTTAACTACCTGACTGAATAATAATAATAATGAAATATTATAAGCTTTTCATGAAACTCAAAGACACTTTACATAGTTAAAAATTATCATGAATAAGAACATCATAATATATAAACCACAACATTAATCACACAAAAGCAGTTAAAAGCAGTTCTAAAAAGGTGAGTTTTGATTTATGATTTGAATGTGGACAGGTTGGTGCTTAAGTCTGAATATACACCACAAGCAACTACAACAGTAAAATGCTGTAGCTATATCATTACTGCACAATGAGTACTTTTACTTCATTTTACAGCTAATAGTTCACTTTTACTGAAGTAGGATTTGAATGCATGACTTCTTTAATTGTAACAGAGTATTTTTACATTGCATATTATTACTTGAGTTAAAGATCTGAATACCTCTTCCATCACTGTTTATACTCTTCTTATCAAATGTTGCCTGAGATGACTTTTATAGTGTAACAAAGTTCGAATAGACCTCATCCGGCTTAATGGCATTTATCATTTCCTGTGGTATAATATAATATAACATCCCCCATAAAGTTCTCACAGGAATTTACTGTTTTGCTGAGGTGAGGCCGGATGACCAAGGGGGGCATAGAAGCCCCAGATTCACTCCATATTAATTGGTTGCAATTTGATTAATTTTCAAATTAATTTAGGAATTTGCACCATTAAGTATAATAACAACTAAGATGGGTCCTTTGTTAACTAATCTTGTGGCCTTGTAGAGGGTCTCAAAATCTTTTTTCTTTTTAAAACCTTAATAATTGTAGTGTATATAATTGATTAATTCTTTGGTCTACTATAAAATGTCAGAAAACAGTGAAAAAGTCTAAGATGCAATTTTTGGGTTGATACCTGTGATTTTGTATCAGAAACTTTTGACATTTTGAGATTTCTACAATTATTGCATTTTTTGGCGATTGGATGGCGAGCACTTCTGTTCTGGAAACTGCTAAAAAAAAACCTTATTGTCAATCTACCTAGGAAAGCCATCTATCCTCTGAATGCCCTAGGTCTCTAGTTTGTGGCTGTAAAGTTTCATGAGGCTGTGATTATCCCTAGAGGTCACCACAGGTCATTATATACAGTGAGGTCAAGTTTCAAAAAATGGTCTCACTACAATTAAATAGCTATTATGACTAACATCATCACACATGGATACAATTGGGCTCATTGGATCCACAAGAGTCTCAGCTTTACAGTGATACCCAATTAATGCAATTTTAAGACTGTTTAGGGACCCCAGTATGCATAAATATTCAAATACACCATTTTAGAATAGGCGGAAATAACACATTTATACTGCATGCAAACAACTATTAGATAAATGTGGTGGAGTAACAATATTTGCCTCCAAATTGGAGTGGAGTAAAAGTAGAATTAACATACCATTCAAATACTCAAGTAAAGTACAGGTACCTCAGAATTGTACAAGTACAGTACTTGAGTAAATGTACTTAGTTACTTTCCACGACTGTCACTCACACACAAGTGACCAAACACCTAAAATACTGTTGCAGAGGTGAAATAAGAGCAGGATTATTGACATTATAACATTACTTTGCAAAGAAGAGCTGCGACTAACAATGATGATAACCTGATGATTGTCCTCTGGAACTCCCTCCCCCCGCACATCCGGCAGTCTGACACTATCACAACATTCAAATCCCACCTCAAAACTCACCTGTTCAAACTGGCATATTCTCTGTAGTAATTCCATCAGTCCATCACATGTGTTTCCCTAAATGTATCTCTGTCATGTCTGGCTGTTTTATCTGTTTGATTATTATTATATCTTTGTAAGGTGTCCTTGGGTGTCCTGAAAGGCGCCAGCAAATATAATGTATTATTATTATTATTATTATGATTATCTTTGCACTCTTTTCTCATGGTTCTCTGCGTGTGTAGGATTTTGATTTGTGTGCACTGTGATGGCGTAAAGTGCATTATAATCTCAGTATAATGACATGTTTGCTTCCAGTCAGAGACCCCCATCCTGAGAACATCCACATCTCCTCTCTGCCTCCCAGTATTCCCACAGACCTGGAGCCAGAACCAACTGGAGGAGAAGGTGAGGATGTTTGTTTTGTAGACACTTCTTGTTTTAGTTGTGTGTCGGAAGAGATGGCTCCTCTGATCCTGAAGCATCATTCTTTCTCCCTTAAACCAGAACAAACTCATTATGTTACTAATGAATATCTGCTCATCCAGCACTCTTCATCTGTCTGCTTTCACTCACCAAGAACTGTCACTGTGTATATTCAGAGCATGATCCTAGTGGTCAGCCATTGTCAAACACTTTGGGCCAGACTGAAATATCTCAATAACTATCTGATGGATTGCCATGAAAGTTTGCATAGATATTAATGGTCGACCAGAGGATGAATCCTACTGACTTTAGTGACCCCCTGACTTTTCCTCTAGCGCCATCAGCAGCTAAAAGTTTTCACCTGACATCTACTAGGCAAGGCAGCTTTATTTATATTGCACATTTCAAATACAGAGGCAATTCAGGGTGCTTTATATAGGCAAAGAAAAGCATTAGGGCATGGTCACACGTGCGAAATTTGCATCTTCGCATCACGTGGAATTCAGCTTTGGTGTTCTTTGACCTGCGAAGTCGCTGTAGAAAACCAATAGAAAAGAAGTGCGTGTCGTTAACCCCACTTGGCACCGCCCACATTCAGCACGAATATCGCCTCATTTGCGCATGTGTGACCATGCCCAGAGAATGGCCTTTAAAAACAATATGCAATTAGCATAGCAATAGCATTTGTCATTATGAGCACCACCTATCCGTCTGTCTGTCTGTCTGTCTGTCTGTCTGTCTTTCTGTCTGTCCGTCCGTCCGTCTATCTGTCTATCTCTCTATCTCTACAGGCTCAATTGTGCATGAAAAATCATTCAGACATCTCAGACAGGAGTTTTTTTTTTACACCTAAGACACTTAATTTCACTTAAATTAATGACTTTGCTCTGCTAATGGACACAAACGGCCTCTTTACAATACAAAGCACTCTACAGTTTTTCTCAATCACTTTGGCTCATTTTTTTAAACAGTCTTAACATTCTCTAAACTGTAAGTTTAATTGTCACAACTGTTCATTGGACATCACAACTCTATTGCATATCTGCAAAAGGTAGTAACTCACCCAAAACACTTCATTCATGCTTCAAAACCTCGTTATTGTGTCAGTAAGTTGGCCAACGCCACCAAAATGAAACGCCATTCAACCCCGGAAATGTTTCTTATATGAAAATCTCTGTTTTGTTCTATTTTTTGTTGACACTGACTGCTGACTGTACTATACCAGAATATCAGTTCTGTCTAGCTGAAGGCTGTTATATACCGCTTTTTAGATTCCAGGTAAAGGTTTACTGGGAAAAGTCAATACTGTACAATAATACTGTAGTACACAGAAACAGGATATGCAAATTTGTATGTATACAGTAAATTTATTTATGTAGCAATGTGTTACATGTACTGTTAACAGAAAATTCACCTTTGATCTTTCATGTAAAGTCATACACAGTGAACAGAATATTTGCCACAAAATGACATCCATGCCTAAAATAAGTAATGCAAAAAAAACTAATTGTACCTCCTCACAGTAGGTAACACCATGTCATAGATATTAATGGAATATATATGTACTGTATGTCTGACAGATTTTGATAATTGAATGGATCATTTTTCATGTGACGGCTCAAACGATGAAAGAATGTTTAGAAGTTGTGAAGAGGATGATAGTTTCACTGAGAATCAACTCATCAGTTTTGATCAACAAGACGTGCAAGTGGTTATTGTACAAGCTGTAGAAATTGTACACTCTTTTGCACACGTGCCAAAACACGTGCAGTTTGTTTGAATGAATGAGAAATTCAAACCTGTTGTGAACAACAAACTAATTATTCAGAGATTTGAGCTCATTGTTTTGAAAAAAAATATTCTCATTCAAGAATTGAGCCAAAGCGAACAAGAAAAACTGTAAAAACCTGCAGTAATTTATTTATTTATTTATTATAGTAGATTTTCTTGTCATTGTTGTTGAATGTCATTATTATTATTATTGTTATTATTATATATATTTTTTTAAGGGATGAGAAAGCCAGAGCAGATGCATTTCATTGCATTTGAATGTACAACTGTTTTTCTTAATGTATAGGACAATAAACTTGAAAGATTTTTTGTCATTGCACCATGTTTTTTGTCATGTTTCAGCCGGTGACGTCGAGGGAGAGAAAGCCGTGGTCCAGACCACACACACACACAGAGTGTCCGCCCCCTCCGTCTTCCTCCAGAAACAGAATAATGAACCAGTTTCTAGCACTTACTTTGAACAGAGGGTCCCTGTTCCTGAGGAGGACAGCGAGGTAATCCATGAGTCCATGACAAGTGCCAAATAAGAAAACCTGTATTCAAAATTCTGCCAGTTTACTTTATATACATAGATATATAGATGCAGTATAGTATGTAAAGTTTTACAGCTTGTAATTCTGTCTCCTATAGAGGGGGTTCAGTCTCCGTAAGTTGTGGGCCTTCACTGGGCCGGGGTTTCTGATGAGCATAGCGTACCTGGACCCAGGTAACATCGAGTCTGACCTGCAGTCTGGTGCCAAAGCTGGATTCAAGGTATCTAAAGCAATGCTTGGGCTACAATAACTGACGCTGACTATTGTGTTCACTTTATGTTGGTTGATTAGGAATGGCCTAATGTGTGCTTGAAATAATTAGTATGATATTAATGGTGCAGTGTGTAGGTTTTGGCGGCATCTAACGGTGAGGTTGCCGATTGCAACCAACCTAAACTTCTCCCGTGTGCCAACCGTGTAGGAGAACTACAGTGGCCAACGCGAAAACCTGAAAACGCAAAAGACCCTATCTTGTGCCAGTGTTTGGTTTGTCCATTCTGGGCTATAGTAGAAACATGGCAGCCGGTTCCCTGAAGAGGACCCACTCCATATGTATATATAAACAATTGATTCAAGTGATTATACACTAAAGAAAGCATACTTATTAGAATACTATTATTACATTTCTGCCAATAGATCCCCCGAAATACTACACACTGTGCCTTTAATATGGACATATTCTGATATCGATAACACCATATGGTAAATGTACACAGAACACATATAAAATAATCAAACTGATGTCCAAAGCAGTGTACTGTATTCTACTGTTATGCGTTACAAGAGGGACCAAGCTCTTCACATGTAAAACAGAAACTTCAAAAACTAATTTTGTTGTTTAATTTGGCACTTATTATATTTAATAGAGACAAAGTTACATCAGGTACACTTCCATTTAATTAGTTCCAATTAAATGCTAAGCAAGAAACCGATGGATTGCCTACTTCGGGTAGGGAATGAGTCCTTACCCCAAGTGAAGGAGTTCAAGTACCTTGTGGTCTTGTTCGCGAGTGAGGGGACAATGGAACGTGAGATTGGCCGGAGAATCGGAGCAGCGGGGGCGGTATTGCATTTGCTTTACCGCACTGTTGTGACGAAAAGAGAGCTGAGCCGGAAGGCAAAGCTCTCGATCTACCGGTCAATCTTCGTTCCTACTCTCACCTATGGTCATGAGGGCTGGGTCATGACCGAAAGAACTAGATCGCGGGTACAAGCGGCCGAAATGGGTTTTCTCAGGAGGGTGGCTGGCGTCTCCCTTAGAGATAGGGTGAGAAGCTCAGTCATCCGTGAGGGACTCGGAGTAGAGCCGCTACTCCTTTGCGTTGAAAGGAGCCAGCTGAGGTGGTTCGGGCATCTAGTAAGGATGCCCCCTGGGCGCCTCCCTACGGAGGTGTTCCAGGCACGACCAGCTGGGAGGAGGCCACAGAGAAGACCCAGGACTAGGTGGAGAGATTATATCTCCACACTGGCCTGGGAACGCCTCGGGATCCCCCAGTCAAAGCTGGTTAATGTGGCCTGGGAAAAGGGAAGTTTGGGGTCCCCTGCTGGAGCTGTTGCCCCCGCGACCCGACCCCTGATAAGCGGTTGAAGATGAGATGAGATGAGATAAATGCTAAGCTAACGTAACCTCTTAGACTTTGCACTGTGGGTCCCCTTAACTTGCAAATATGTGCAGTTTGTCTGCAGGTAAACATATAATCCAACTTGTATGAAGAATAAAGTTTCCAATTAACACCATTAAAGCTGCAGTATGCGATATTGGCGCAAATATGATTTTAAAGTTATTTTTAGAAAACGGCCGCTATATCATGACAGTAGTACATGAAACAGGTAACCTGAAAAAAATCATGCTCCTCTGTGTCCTACTGTGTCCTCTGGTGCTCTTAACGGCATCTGAAGGATTTCACTTACCGGAGGAAAACAAGATCCGCTGTCCAGCTGCAGTCTATGAGAGCCGGCTGTCAATCACTCGCGAACTCCGACCAAACGGTCAAACTAGGCCGCGCTGATCAAATATGAATCAATATTCTGTTACTGTAATGACTATTTCTCGCCTCAAATGTTCTCAGAATCATCTTGTAGTGTACTGTTTAGTTGTAAAATGAGAAAGTTTGTGATGCGGCCGCCATTGTAAAATCTGTTGAAGGAAGCCAAGTTCTGGTCACATGACCGGAGCACAGCCAATAGGAATGCTCTCTCTCTCTGAAATGACCTGTGACCTCTGACCTCTGTGACCTCTGCCGTCACGGGCTAGTTTTTTCTAAAGCCTGAAAACAGAGCCATGATGAGGAGCAGAAGTCTAGTTTTCTCTCACACCACGAATTACAATATGCTGAAAGGTTATTATTGAATTTTTGCCAAATTATGCCAAAAAATTGTTGCCTACTGCCACTTTAACTACTAAACTATTTAAAATAACAGTCTAAAAATCAGTTTTTATTTTCCCTATAATTGGAACCAAATTACATAGTTCTTTCTAGGAAATTATTGGGAAATAACAGGTCTCTAAAATAAAGCTTTTTCCTTTAATTGCAGATTGCACAGAAACATTAATTTGGACAGCAAAAATGATTTAACTGACAGACAATGAGCAATTCTATTGAATTATCACCAGGTTCTAACTAGACCTGCATTGATTAATTGATTAGTAATCAACTATTGAATTAATCGCCAACTATTTTGATAATCGACTACTCGGTTTGGGTAATTTTTTAAGAAAAAAAAGACAAAATTCTCTGATTCCAGCTTCTTAAATGTGAATATTTTCTGGTTTCTTTACTCCTATATGTCAGTAAACTGAATATCTTTGAGTTGTGGACAAAACAAGACATTTGAGGACGTCGTCTTGGGCCGGGAAACACTGATCGACAATTTTCACCATTTTTTTGACATTTTTTATGACCAAACAACTAATCGATTAATCGAGAAAATAATCGACTATGAAAATAATTGTTAGTTGCAGCCCTAGCTCTAACACTACCTGACAGAATGTATCACTAAAATCTGTGAAAACAAATACAAATACGACCTGCTGCTGTCACACCCAATCTCATAATGTTACTACACTAATTGATTGAATTCTGACCAGAACTGACAATATAAAAATAAGTTCACATTTTGTAGGCATGCTTTTAAGCAGGAAAGACTGTAAATAATGTGGGCTGGATTGCAATTATAAGTTGCTTGACTGGTAGGATAACAATACAATTCAACAAGTTGGTAAAATGATACAGCCTCTTAGCAAACACTTCATTGTCATCTCCCACTATCTCTGTCCTTAATCACTGCCAGATATTCAGCTTCCCCTCACTCTGCTGTTTGTGTTCTGTCACCATTCAGTCATATAATCTATACTAACAATAATACTACCTGAAGGACAGGTCATTTCCATTCTCACTCACATTGGCTCGACATTAGAGAGTCTCACGATACTGCAGGTCAAAGTTTAACAAAGGTGAACTTTGTCCTGCAAAAACTGGAAACACATTCTTGAATTCATTAGTCGCAAGAGCTTCAGATAAAATGAATGAGAGGTGGAGTGAATATTGACAGAGTGACGAGTCCTCTGCCTTAAGCCTGACTGTCGATCCAATGTTGTTTGAAGTTTTCAGGATAAGGCTGCAAAATACTGGCAAAAAAACATCACTTATTTGTGTTTGTAAAATGCTTAATGTCCCATTATTGTTAGGATGAAATTGAAACATTAATTTTAGAAACATTTATGGTTGATTTCATTCAGCTAATGAACATTATATTGATGTATCATCCATCCCAACAGACCAAACGGAGAGACACACACGAGTGAAAGTATAATCTCCCTGGCAGCATGATGTAAGAATAAAACTACCCCTTTATCATTTTTAGATTTTCCACAAAAAAACTATGTTGTATATTGCAAAAGGGGAAGGAGGTGCAGATGTTGTGGCATCAACACAGGGCCTGAAAGATTTTGTAGGTTGTGAACGACAATCACAAATAAATCCAATGTCTGAAATTGTAAAACACCGTTTTTAAACCTGTGAAAAAGCTCTGCGTGAGATATTCAAGTTGATGAACATGTAGAAAAGAGTTGAGAATGTGTAAAGACATTTTTTTTTTTTTTTTAATTATATTTTTATTGACACTTTGCAACAAACATACATAGAATGAGTTACAGATCTTATACACATACACCACCCAACCATGTCTGTCCAAAGCGCCGTATTTTTTAAGTTTTTATACACATAAAAACAAACATTGAAAACTACAGTACGAACAGATAGGGAGTGATCTTATCGTTGTCATACAATCATAGATTTGTAAAAATAAAATCTGGCCTGTGGGGTGTTACATAGTTGACCCAGTTGTCCCAGCGTGACACAAATAATTCCAGTTTATGGTTAACATAAGCTGTTATCTTCTCCATTTTGTAAATGTCCATTGTAATGTCCATCCATGTATTTAGAGTTGGGCTCTCCTGTGACAGCCATTTCCTCGTAAGAGCCTTTTTACCAGCTACCAGCAATATATTTAATAGATATTTGTCTCTTTTCAACCATTCTTGGGGCATAAGTCCAAAAAACAAAGTCTTACTCTCCAGGGGAACATGACATCTGAAAATATCTTGTAAGGCATCATGAATCTCTCTCCAATAATCTTGAATGATGGGACAATCCCAGAAAACATAGTAATGATGTGCTTTCAGATTTCCACAATTTCTCCAGCAAGCTGGGGAGTTACCATCATAGTGGGATTTCCGAGAGGGCGTAATAAAATACCTTATCAGGCTTCTCCAACTAAATTCCCTCCAATTTTGTGAGCTAGTACATTTCCATTGATACAACCATATTGTTGTCCATTCTTCCTCAGATATAATCATCTCTGCTTCCTTCTCCCATTTTGTTTTAACATACAACGTTGAGTGTTTTTTGAGAGTTAATAGCCCTTTATACATACATGAAATGATTCTAGCAGTATTTGAATTATATGCTTTTTTAAATATTTCTATCAAACCTGATCTTGGCTATGTTATATTTTTCACCTTTTTATTTACATAATGCCGCACCTGAAGATATCGATAGAAGTCCTGTTTTTCTAATAAGAATTTCTCTTTGAGCATGTCAAAACTTAACAGTGTCCCTTCTTTCATGATGTTGCATAGAACAGTTATGCCTTTAGCTGCCCAGATCTTAAATCTATTATCTAATTTATTAGGAGTAAAGCCTGTGTCATATGCGCACCATTTAAGGATTGCAATATCTTCCTCTAATTTATATTCTGTTATAACATTTTTCCATATTTTAAGAGTCAGTTTTACCCATGGATTTTCAATAGTATTTATATAGCTTTGTAAGTTACTGTCAGCTATGATCGCTTGTATAGGGATAGAGGGTATTCTCTCTTCGATGTTTTTCCATTGGGCATCATATGATGGATTGCACCAGCATATCATCGGCCTCAATTGTGCTGCCCAATAATAATCTTTAAGAGAGGGTAAGCCCCATCCCCCCTTTTCTTTTACTAATTGTAATGTCTTTAAACGAATTCTAGGTCTTTTACCTTGCCATATATACCTTGATAATATTTTGTCCCATTCGTTAAACTGTTTTTGGTCAATCTCTATCGGTAGGGTCTGAAATAGATATAATAATCTTGGCAATATGTTCGTAAAGACATTTTTTATATCAACGGTGAGGTTTTACACAAAGACTTAGACTACGCCTACATTAAGCCGCCTAATTTTTAAATCACTGTTTTTGTGTGAAAACGATTTGTCTCCACCTTAGCGTTTTCCAGGTACTTTTTGTAGCATCCTCAGTCCACAGAGAAACACCTGTACAACATAAAACAGCTACATCTCTTCTTCTTCCCCCTCTTTTCATTTGGCAAACAGCAAAACTGCATCGGCTATATCAGCGTACAAAATGATCAATCACAGAGAAAGTTGTCTTTACTTTGCTCCTCTTGCTGCCAAATTCACAATATTTTGTTCTCATTTACATATTTTCTCTTTCTGTTGTCAGACAACTGAACCAGTATGAAATAGTGATTTAATTGTATTTGATAAAGACTAGCAAATAAAGCTTTTTCCTTCATTTGCAGATTGCACAGAAACACTAATTTGGACAGCAAAAATGATTTCACTGACAGACAATGAGCGATTCTATTGAATTATCACCAGGTTCTAACTAGACCTGCAATGATTAATCGATTAGTAACCAGCAGTCACCTCAGAGCTGCTCCTTGTAACGGTTCTGCACACAGTGACACAAACGCAGGACTCAGAGGCAGAGAAGGTGACAGAAATCAATGGTTTACTTGTTGAGAAGTTCAAGTCAGAGTTCAGCAACACGGCACACAAAGTAGGCGAGAGGCAGGCAGGCAGTACCGAGAATGAAGGCTGAAACACTGTGACTGGGTAGTACATTAATCAATCTGGCAAAAGACTGAAGAAAGAGGGCTGGTGTATATACAGGGGAATGGGGAACAGGTGGGCTGGTGAGTGAGGGCAACTACAGGGTACAGGTCTGGAAGACTACAGAGAGAAGAGATGATAGTGGCATCATCAATGTGTGCAAAGATGTAAAATGTCACAGAATAATGCATGTTTTTTGGATAATATGGTATAAATATAGTACATACAGCATTTTTACCTTTGTAAAATGTTAAACTATGTCATACTGTGTTGCACAGAGCTGTAATGTAAGCAAAAACATACAGACAACATACAGATTTACAGTATCTATCAGTCAACACTCTTTTTTCTTCTGTCCATCTACAGAAGGCTACCCATTTATCATATTAGACTACATTGTGCTAAATGCATTTACAAAAGGATTACAGAAACTTATGAAGAAAGTATATATTTCACTCACTCTACCATCCCAGCAAAGATTTGCTTCATATAGTAGACCTACAAAAGTTTTTCAGCTGGGCATCTGGCAACTGTTGGATAATGTAAGAGTTTATCCAACAGTAACAGGCATGTATCCTTTTTGCAAATTTATTTGGAAAATTAGAAAAGTTAAAAAGCAAGGCAACAAATAGAAAATGTACAATCATGCTCACAGATGTGCTCACAGCTGTCTGTACTGTGAGGGCAAAAGGCGTGTTCTTATGATTAAGGCACAGGTGTGTAACTGATAACATTAAAAATGACTGCTTTGTATTTAGTTGCATGACATGTGCATGCTGGTTCACTGTCATGGCTTACTGGGACACTTGATGGAAACTGAGCCATTGTTAATGTGTGCCTCACCTGCTGTGTCAAGTGAAAATGTCTGCCGTGAGGTCTATTGATATAATTTCCGTAATAAATATGTAAATAAGATTTGTAAAATACATTCACAAACTTGAATTTGTCACAGGTTTACAAAGGAGGATTTACAACTACAAACTTGTGAATTATTTGTTAATTATATTGACCCTTATTTGAGCTCATAAAGGCGGCACATTGACAGATGATGCCTGACTCTGCTCTCGTCCCGTCAGCTCCTCTGGGTGCTGCTGGCCGCCACCATCATCGGCCTGCTGCTGCAGCGGCTGGCGGCTCGGCTCGGCGTCGTCACCGGGATGCACCTGGCCGAAGTCTGCAACCGGCAGTACCGCACGGTGAGATATCAGCGATCTCAGCTATTTGCATGAAATATCCACAGCGTCTGCTGACACTCACGTGTTCACTGTTTTCATTTGTGATTGGCTTCTTCAGCAATGCAGAAATCACCTATCTATAGATAGCTTCTCTCAGTTACAACTAAGAGGCTTTAAGCAGAAGTAGTCCTAGTTTACTGTAACTGCCTCATTGCATAACCATCATTGAGCTTTGTTGTTACAGTAGCTGTAATCAAAACTGTTTAAATTTACAGTTAAATCCAGTCACTTAAAGGGAGAGTTTGTAGGATTTAGTGGCATCTAGTGGTGTGGTTGCAGATTGCAACCAACTGAGTAGCCCTCTGCTCACTCCTCCCTTTCCAAGACAGCGGTAACATGAGCTGACAAGTGCAAAACCGTGGTAACGCTGTTCACCTCGCTCAGTAACACTACTTTAGGAGCAAGAAGTCCGATGGCGGCTGGTGGTACCACGGTTTCATTTTAAGCTAACGAAAACACAACGATTCTTAGTTTCAGGTGATTACACACTAATTAGGGCTGTTCCGAATACTATTTTTTGGGCTTCAAAACTTAGCTGAGTAATATTCTAAGTTATTCAAAGCTTCGCTTCACCGCGCAGCGTGGTGCACCAGGCTGACATGTTCTGAGAATAGCTAATAATAATTAATGTTGAATATGAATTGTGGATATTTGGGGATTTATACCTTATTATAACATACTTATGTATATAAAAAAAAAAAGCAAAACGAAGCATTTGAATACTGATTTGGAGGTTGATTACCATGGCAACGTTCGAAGCTTCGAAGTATCTGGGTCAGCCCCAGCAATAATGAAAACATAGTGCTAGTGAATAGTAGTTATTAGTAGTGCTCAATGAATATTATATTCCATTTCTGCCAATAGATCCCCCGAAATGTTACACTGTTCCTTAAAGCTGAAGTAGGCGAGATTGGAGCAAATATGATAAAAAAAAGTTATTTTTATAAAACGGTCGCTAAATCGTGACAGTATTACATGAAACAGGTAACCTGAAAAAAATCATGTGCCTCTGTGTCCTCCGGTGTCCTCCAGTGCTCCTAACGGTATCTGCAAGATTTTGCAGACTGGAGGAAAACAAACAGTCAGAGCTGACCTGAGATCTGCTGTCCATCTGCTGTCTATGAGAGCCGGCTGTCAATCACTAGCGAACTCCGACCAAACGGTCAAACTAGGCAGCGCTGATCAAATATGAATCAATATTGTGTTACGTTAATGCCTATTTGTCACCTCAAATGTTTTCAGAATCATCTTGTAGTGTACGGTTTAGCTGTAAAATGAAAAAGTTTGTGACCCAGCAGCCATGTTGAAATCAGGTTGAGATGGCCTGAAGGAACGTCAAGTACCGGTCACATGACTGGAGCACAGCCAATAGGAATGCTCTCTCTGAAATGACCTGTGATTGGTCAAAGTCTCCCGTCAAGGGAAGATTTTTTAAAGCCTGAAAACAGAGCCATGAGGAGGTTTAGATGTCTAGTTATCTCTCAGAACACTTGAAGTACAATTTGTGAAAGGTTATTATGGAATTTTTGCCCAATGATGCCAAAAATATACTGCCTACTGCCACTTTAAATGAATTGTTGTGTAAAATGTCTCTGCTTCCTTAAAGGGACTCTATGTAAGAATCAGAAATTGCTTGTTAACAGCGACACCTGTGGCCGGAATGTCAACGAAAGTCAGCGTCCTGTTGCTCGCGCTCACTGTACATAGACATGAATGAGCACCGGTCTAAACAGTGGGGCGGCACACGTCAGCTAACCCACAATATCACTCTATATTTCACCTGCTTGGCAGTAATGTTAGCTGACCAGACGAAGGTCTCTCCATGAATCAATGCTGATCCTAGTGTTGGCTTTTCTTGCTTCAGCCTCCCGACCCGATTGGAGACGATAACGTAACTCGCTGCGGAGCCCCGTCACTTCAGAAGACACGGGAAACCTCTGTTGGTCTGGAAGAGCGGCAGCATTTATTTCTGCACAAACGTCCACTGTACATTCACTAGATATTCTCGGAGCTAAACTAACTCTTCTGCAGTGTGTAGTGTGCGCGCGTGCACGTGGAGTTGGAGCGAGCCGAGCGGGTGAGAACGCGTGCATTGTGGAAACAGGCAGGAGCAGACAGCAGGAGCAGGCTGGAGCAGAGTAGAGACTCCAGCCCTGGAGACAAAAGTTACGGTCTCCCCGCGTACTCCGGCCGCGGCTGGGGTGGGCGAAGCAGGAAGAGTCAACACTGTTTTGCAAGACGGGCTTCACTAGATATAACTTTGCAGTTTTGGTGCTTCCGTGTAGTTTGTGTTGGAGTCTGCGCGTTCGCGTACCCACACGCGAGCGTGCATGGGACACCGACCCGGTATGATTTATACGTGTAAGAAGTTACATATAGTCCCTTTAATACCTGAAGTGGAACTGTTAACCACATGGCTATAAAATCATGTGACCAGCCCTTTTGTTCTCTGGAGCCGAACTACTACTGTTTTTCTGCTGGACACATTTTAAGAGGCTGCAATACGTGTGAGAAAAGTGTGCAGGGAGCTACATGAAAGGAACAATTTATTAAGTTACATCTGTCCAACTTTTCTGATACTGTTCATTCATTTTTAAAGGACCCGAAGCACAGCCGAAGAATTCAAATTTCTTCAAATTCAGTTTGCCTTTCCGACCGCCAGACCGGTGCAGCCAGCGTTTATGTACATAAACAGTTTTAAAGTTTAAAGCCGGGAGCATTTCACTGAGAATGAATTAGAAAGCGACTTTGGGGACTAATGCAATGCAATAATTAGTGTTATTTAATGTCAGCACTGATAGTCCAGACCTAGAATGGGCCTGTTTCCTCAAACCATCATTATGACTACAGTTATCAATACAAAGTAAACAGGACTACTGAGTGTTGACAGTTACTGTAAATATCACTGACTTTGAAAACCATCAGAATCTGAATTTATGTGGTTTAAATTCCCCCCTTTGAAATTTCCAGAAGGTAATTTTTAAATTGTACAATTTTCATTTTTCAGGTTCAGATACAATTCATGTGTTTCCAGTCACTCACCTGAACTTTTCTTGCATCATGTGACTGACAAACTGTAACCTGACAGGACAGAGGTCTGGTCAGTTTTAATCAGGCTCAATTGATTACCCTCAGGAGCCCAGATGTTCATGTGAATTTTTCATCTTTTCATGTTGGTGAATCTGTTGTTAGCTTGGATTGTGTTTTCTAAATAATCACATTTAATTATAACTGGACTTAATATCTCGTGACACTAACTCGTGTCGTCTGACCAGGTGCCTCGTATCATCCTGTGGTTGATGGTGGAGCTGGCCATCATCGGCTCAGACATGCAGGAGGTCATCGGCTGCGCCATTGCTTTCAACCTCCTCTCCTCCGGCAGGTGATGTGAATGGACACAGGCATTTACTGGCCGCTGGGCAGTGGTGGATGAAGTTATTCAGATCCTTAACTTAAGTAATAGTACTAATACCAAACTGTAAAAATACTCTGTTACAAGTAAAAGTCCTGCATTGGAAATGTTACTTAAATAAAAGTATGCAAGTATAATCAGGAAATGTAGTTAACATATTAAAAATAGAAAAACGTCCCCTGTAACTGTTACTACTATTACTACTATTATATATTATATCATCAGATTTTTATTACTTATGCATTCTTGTAAAATCAGCATTTTACTGTTGTAGTTGGTTGAGGTGGAGCTCATTTCGAACTATTAACTAATGATTATTTTCATTATGGATTAAACTGCCGTTTATTTTCGCCATCAATCAATTGATTGTTTTGTAAAAATTGTAAAAAATAGTGAGAAATGCCATCACAATTACCCAGAGCCCAGAGTTACACCTTCACAATGTTTGTTTTGTCCAACCAACAGTCCAAACATAAAAATTATTAAAAATACATTTAAAGTGTTTTTGAAAGAAAAATGACAAACGATTAAAAAAAATAGTTGACAATTAATTTTCGGTCAATCTACTAATTGCTAATCTTTTCAGCTGTACTTGTATAAACCGTTGGGAAGTTTAATTTATAACAAAGCATCATATTTTATAAGCTCTTAATATGTTTTGTATAAAAAGAATCTTAATTTGTAAAGTAACTAAAGCTGTAAGTAAAAAGTACAATATTTCCCTCTGAAATGTAGTGGAGTAGAAGTATAAAGTGGCGTGAAAAGAACTTAAGACTCAAATAAAGTAAAAGTACCTCAAAACTGTACTTAAGTACAGTACTTGAGTAAATGTACTTAGTTACATTCCACCACTGCTTCACTGGGACAGAGTCACAGTTTGATGAGTTATTTAAAATGGCTTGATTACTTCTTTGGTGTTGATTATTTCCACTGTGTTTGTGTGTGTTTGCATGTGTGTTCACCCATAGGATCCCCTTGTGGGGTGGTGTCCTCATCACCATCATTGACACGTTTGTCTTCCTCTTCTTAGACAAGTATGGTAGGTTGTGGTCGTACTCTCACAGTGAAACATGTCGCTACAACAACAATAAATAAAACCTACTCATCTCTCTCTCTGCAGGCCTGAGGAAGCTGGAAGCCTTCTTCGGTTTGCTCATCACCATCATGGCCATCACCTTTGGATACGAGGTACAAACATTCACATATCTGCAGACAGGACGTTTCTCCTCACACCATGTCCGTGTTCTTCTGTCAGTCAGCTTGTTATAACATCTTACAGTAACAGTCCTGAGCCGGTCACCAGTATTGAATAGGACCCAATATGACAGACAGTATAAAGATCCTATTTGCACTCCCACAATGTGGCTCATATCATATACTTCAATTATCCCCTTAATTTGACAGAGAAAATAAAAACTATAGGTGATAAATCGTTGGTCACTGCTCCTAAATTTCACACTTGAAAACAACCAGCAAACACATTTAATCTCAGTCCCACTCGAGGGATGTGAATTTTCCCTCAAGGAGTTAGAATAGGGAAGTGGCACAAACAATAAAAAACAACTTCAAGTAAACAGTTCTTGAAGTGGAAAAAAATAAGTGCCAGTTCTCCAGTACTTATTCACATGTTGGAGTTGTGTGTGTATCGACCGGTATCAGCAATCATTACTACATTCTGAATTTCTACAGTGAATAATAGGCTAGGAGATATTGAGTTTGGGGGTTATTGACTTAAAACTATGCAATTTCACTGCTTTTGGACCATATATTACAATAGATAACACCCAAATGCTTAAAGCTGGGGTCTGCGATCTTGGAAAACTAGCATAATTTGAAAGTCGCATCGCCTCAGGAGCTCCGTCTAAACCCCCCCCTCCCCTCGAAACTCCTTATAAGGCAACGCCCCCCACACACATGCACGAGCACCGCCGCATCTTAACTACTTCACATTTTTCGTAGCTATTTCATCACTAAATTCACTTCTGAAAAATGTTGAGGCGAGAAATCAACGGTGTAGATTTAGAATATTGACAGTTTTACGATGTTAGATGGCGAATCAAACATTTTCTCAACTGTTGTCGGAGTTTAGAAGCTCCACAAACTGCCGGCACAGCTAGCTAGCTCCTGCCGGGATCGCCACCTCTCCACCCGGGCATTCACTCACACAGACCCCGCTATGAGCTGGAGCTCTCTCAAGAGACCGGTCTCGTAGACGAGGGGCTTTTATTTCCTGGTTGACGGAGAGGGGAGGGGGGGGGTAGCTCGCTGGAGAGCCGGCCACAGAGCAGCAGAGAGGGGAGGGAAAGAGAGAGATACCTGCTGAGACAACACGACCCTTTTTAACATTACTCTAATATCTGGAGGGAGATCAGTCCACTCGTTTGTTTCTGTAACTGAAAAAGCAGTTTGAGTAACGTAAATTTTGTTCGGCAATGTTTTCTATCCGCCGTCTCCCCTCGTTGATAATCCTGTTTGTCTGACTTCACTTTGAGCTGTTAGAATAAATAGTTTAAATCTGCAGTATTTTATAAAGTAAACTAACAGAACATAAACAACTAAATTAAAGTTGTATTTTTCGATAATATGGTAATAGTGGTACGAGTTCGTTCTCGTTGTCCGTGTTTTAAGAGCTGAGTTTTCTCTTCCACTCTCCAGTGAACGTGCGGCGGACACGCGCTTTGAGTTCACGCTGGTGCAGCTGAGGCTAGAGTACGAGCAGGGAGGCAGGGAGGCATCTGATTGGTTCCTTACAACCGGGACCATTTTTACTGACTGGTAGACGTTTTTACAGGATTACAGCAGCTACAGATGACGGATCTTTTCCGGTCTTTTTTCAGTGCTCATAAGAAACGGATTGCTGTCGGGGTGTAAAGACCATTTCAACCAATATAACAAAAAGTGTATACTGGATAAATCGCAGACCCCATCTTTAAAGAGAAAACGTATTTTGTTATTTACACATATCACAGCCTTCGTTTGAACATTTAATTCCTCTGGAAATGTTAAAAAAAACACAAAAATGTGAGTAGTTACTAGGGAACAAATGAGGAACAAACTGCTAGTGAGCCATTAGTTAATGAGTAACTCCTAATCGAATTGTATAGAGTAGCTAATGATTACTTAATTGAGAAATGAGTGAGCCTCTCTGATCAGCTGTTCACTGGCTGCGCTGTGTGTGGAGCTCCGATAAGGCCTAATAAAGGAGGCTGGTAACGGGGGTATGACACATGCGCAGTGTAACTGAAGCTGCGGCCGTGCGTTGCGATTGGTTCAATTTCGTCGAGGGCGGACTCGGATTTTACTGCGCATGTGTTGTGACCCAAAGATATGACTTGTACTCAGCCTCCTTCCATAGGCCTTGCACAGCAGCAGGAAGAGGCTGGAGCTTTAGCACCGGAGCCCGTATGTACGTAGTAACTCTTATGCCCTGATATCGCGATTCAGTTTTTCGTCTCGACGATGCATATCGTCACGTTTTTATATCGCGATATTTCGTGGCACGATATTTCGTCACACCCCTAGTAGCTATAAATAACCTTAAACTAAAATGAAGGGGTGTTTGGGTTTGGTTTCTTAAGGTAGCTACCAAAAAGGTTTACCTGATTTGGGTGAAAATTATATTACCCTATTGATACACAATCTATTTACACTCACAGTAATGTATTTTAAATAACTGACGTTACAGTTAGCAAAACTTAAATTACCTGGCCAGTTACTTGAAACTTATATATATAAAGTTTATTATATCAGGATAACCCCTTGAGATGCATCATCTCGTTTTCAAGGGGGTCCTAAACAAACACAAGACAGAGACTGAACAGACTACAAAACAAACTGATAAAAAAACACAACAGAAAAACAACAAAACAACACAACACAACAGAAAAACATAACAAAATAAATTAAAATAAAACAGAAACAAAAATAAATAAGTAAAGATGACAGTACAATAAAATAATAATAATAATAAACAAGATTTTGTTACAGCATTATATTGGACACAATCACAGAGTCAAGCTCAAGTTATAGTGAAGTGAAGAAACTAAGTAAAGGAATGGAACAGTGATAGCATTACTGGAAACATAGACAATTTGTTTTAAGGTGAGAAAATAAAACCATTTAAAAAATGCGAAATGATAACAGAGAACGGATATTTATAGGTAACATATTCCAGTCATAAGGAGCCCTAAACATAAAAGCTTTTTTGCCTACTTCCTTCGATACAAAGGGAACCATAAAAATAAACTGATCAGAGCTTCTTACGGAGTAATTTGGTACATAAAGAACAAAGAATTGTTTAAGGCAAAATTGATAATTGAAGTTAACAAATAAATAAATAAATTGATACCAATGAAATTGGCGTCTTTTATCCAAAGGGAGCCACCTCAGTGTATCTAACATTGTACAGTGGTGTGTAAAAAAAAGAACAACCTAGAATAAATCTACAGAGTCTATTATATACAACATTGAGAGAATTGAGATCAGTTTTGGCAAACAATATCAGCATAGTCAATTATTGGTAAAACGAGCCCAGAAACAAGTCTCTTTCTGACGTTAAATGTAAAGCAATGTCTGGAGCGATACAGGACACCAATACCAAACTTTACTTTTTTTATAACTTGCTCAATGTGAGGTTTAAATGTAAGTTCTGAGTCAATCCACACACCTAGATATTTAATTGTGTCGACTTTCTGAAGAAATCTACCATCACTACAAGTCAAAAACAAAGAATTAGATTTGGAGTTGAGATTTTGTCTCACACCAAAAAGCATTGTGAAGGTTTTTGATTTATTAAGCAGTAATTTGTTAGCTGACAACCAGTTTTGTAGAGTATTAAAATCACACTGTAAAGTGTGAATTTGTGATGTAGAAGCATTTGATTTATATATAATTGTGTCATCTGCATATAATTGGGCACAGCAATCAGAAAAAATAAGTGGCAGATCATTAATAAAAATAGAGAAAGGAGTGGCCCTAAGGTGGAACCTTGAGGCACACCTCTCTGCTGAGTGAGCAAAACCGATTTACACCCTTTCAAAACCACACATTGCTTTCTGTTGTGAAGATAAGAATTGAACCATAATAAAGCATGTTGGGAAAGACCAATAGCATGGAGTTTGTCAAGAAGGAGATAGTGATCCACCAGATCAAAGGCTTTGGTAAGATCTATAAATATTGCTCCAGTAAGATGACCACGATCAGATGCAGAAAAAACATAATTCCTAAATTTTAGGAGAGCCGTAGATGTGGAGAAATTAGGTCTAAAACCAAATTGATATGGAGAAAATATGTCAGTATCATTAAGGTACTGTGATAATTGATTATAGATAATTTTTTCAAATATTTTGGCAATAGAAAAGATGATTGAGATGGGCCTGTAATTATTAGGATCCAGAGTGTCACCTCCTTTATGAAGAGGGGTGATGCGTGCAGATTTCCAAATGGCTGGTATTTCACAGGTACGGAGTGAAAGGTTAAACAGATTGGCGAGTGGATAAGTAACAATATGAGATGCTAATTTAATGAACCTGGTTTCGATACCATCAAGTCCAGGACCACTGCTCTCCTTGAGATCATAGATGGCATTGCAGACATCAGTGGGAGTTATTATGTAAAAATTAAAAGTACTTTGACAAACTAAGGTGGAGTCAGAAGTTATGTGTACACTGTTGGGAATTAGATCAGCACAGACTGGTGAAAAATGCTGGTTGAAAGTACATGCAATTATTAATTGATTTGGAGAACATTTATCAGATTTATTAAGTACGTCTTTTATTTTGGACCAGAATTGTTTAGGATTTTTAAAATCGTCACTGAGACATTCTTTATAGTAATTAGATTTTGCATTTCGAACATGAGTCTTGCTGCTATTTCTTAGTTGTCTATATATTTCCTAATCAGCATGTTTCCTCGTCTGTCGAAATTTAGCCCATGCTTTATCCCTCTGCCTAAACAGAGATATGAGTTCAGAGTTGATCCAGGGTGGATGTCTCCCTTTAACTTTACACAATGTCCAGGGAGCATGTTTATCAACCACCTTGATGAATTCGCAGCGAGTTACGTTATCGTCCCGACCGGGTGTCGGTCTCTCTCCCCCCCCCGACCGGGTGTCGGTCTCTCTCCCCCCCCCGACCGGGTGTCGGTCTCTCCCCCCCCCCGACCGGGTGTCTCCCCCCTCCCCCCCCCCCCCCCCCGTTCCCTCCGCGGTCCGCAGGCTGAGAAAGGAAAAGGCAACACTAGAATCAGCATTGATCCATGGAGAGACCCTCCTCTGGTCAGCTAACATTAGTGCCAAGCAGGTGAAATATAGAGTGATATTGTGTGTTAGCTGACGTGTGTCGCCTCACTGTTTAGACCGGTGCTCGTTCATGTCAATGTAGCACGAGCACAAGCGCGAGCGCGAGCAACAGGACGCTGACTTTCGTTGACATTGCGGCCACAGGTGTCGCTGTGAACAAGTAATTTCTGATTCTTACATATAGCCCCTTTAAGGGCAGTTAAATCATGAATAAACATTTCAGGGTCTATTTTTTTGTACTGTCTGATTTTTTTTTTCAATTTAAGTGGGGATTTGGGTATCTTTATCTTCCAAACACAATAGACTACTGAATGGTCACTGAAACAGTCTGACAAAACACCAGCTTTTAAGATTCTGTCTGGATGTGAGACAAGTATCCAGTCAAGCAATGACTGAGAGGTGGGAGTGACTCTAGTGGGTTCATTGATTAGTTGAGATAAGTTCAGGTTGGAAAAAACAGTTTTATCTTTACAAGAAGACCTATCTAGCCAATTTTTATTAAAATCACCTAAAATAATAATTTCGTTACTAGAATCAATGGAGTTAATTGTAGAATTCAGGCAACTACATGACTCAGCAGGTGCAGCTGGGGTCTGTACACATTTCCTATAGTAATATATTTATTGTCATGCAGAATTACTTTAACAAAGAGACACTCAAAATATTGTGGGTCTTCACGAGGTATTAATAGTTCGGAGGCCCATTTTGATAAAACATATGTAGCCACTCCACCACCTCTGGTGCTCCTATCAACTCTATATAGAATATAATTCGGTAATGTGATTTCCCAGTCTGCAATTTTACTACTCAGCCATGTTTCAGATAGTGTAATGATATCTGGTTTGTGAGAGGCAACCCACACTCTGAGTAAGTCAATTTTTGGAACAAGGCTCCTGACATTCATATGTACAATTTTTATTCCTTTCGTATTATCCACTTTACAGTTAAATAAGAGTTAGCATTATCACTGTTCAGACATAAACTAGAGCGATCATTGGTCCAAATATATATGAAAAGGTTGTAAAAATAAGACATACCAATAACAAATACACAAGAAAACATAAATTGAATCACAGAAAAAAATAAATTTAAATTGCAGCCCAGGAGCAGACCCAAAACAAGTAGGCCAGGGCATCTCAATAGCTCTCTAGAGGAGCACCACAAAGCACAGTCTGTACAAGACAAGAGGAAACGTACAACTAAACAAACTATATTGGTATCCCCGGTTATACATCTTAAACAAAATAATAAAGAGAGAAAAAAAATGTATGCAGCTCAGCTATGTATATGCTTACACAATTTTAAAGAATATCTCAAACTTTCATTAATGAGTGGATAAATTGTTAAAGAGGATAACATAAGAATAAGAGATGAGGGAAGAGTGAAGAACGGATAGCTATAGCCTGCTGGAAGGAAGAAACGAAGGAAAGGAGATGAAAAAAGGAAAAGGAACAGCGTCATTGCTACAGTCCAGTTTTACGACTACATCAATTTCATTTGCGGCAGTATAATGTAAACAACACAGGCTTGACTTGGAGCAATAAGGCAGGCTAACTGAAGTTTGTTTAGTTTAAACAGGAGAAAGAAAGAAAAAAAGAAAACTTACAGCAGTCGTCAAGATGATTCATCACATGTCGCTTTGTAAACATCAGCTACGTCGGGACTACATTATTAACATAAAGGCGACTGGATGAAGAAAGTGAAGGAAGATGAGGAAAAAACAGCACCTTTGCAAATCCACGTTACGAGGGAGAGTTCAGCAGCGACACAGCTCAAACCAAACATTCGACTTAATCCACTGTGATACAAGCAAAACGGTGCGCTAGTCTACAGCTACACTTTTCTTCTGTTTACACAAACATTCACCAGGCTACCAACCCCAGCGTTACTCCACAATTCTTCCCACTCCGTCGTTCTCTCTTTTTTCTCCGTCTGTTCTATGTTTCCCTTTTTTCTCCTCTCTTCTCACCGCGTCTCTTCCTCGTGTTTTTCTCTCTACTCCCGCCCCTACTGTTCTCTTCCTTAACTACAACCAATCACCACAGGTGTCTTTGATTGATAACTCCAGTAACCAATCACAAACAAAATAGCTGAAACTAAAGGCACAATCTGTGTTTCTCACTTAGTTTACCTTAAAACAATATACAGCTATTTATTTTAACTACTCATTAACACATTCAAATCCTACATTATTTATGACTAACTTTTTTTTCAGTTAACCATTTATTCTTTCTTTCATTAAACTAAATTACTTTCAGTTTAATTGCTTTACTGCATTTTTCCACCTAACATTTTATTAGGCTAACTTGTTTTAGTCCCTGACTGTTTTAACACCGGGCTACACCTATATCCACGAACTAATCATGTTTGACTCGTTATTTACATTTATTGCACACCTAAAGCAACTAACAAGGAACTTTCATATCCATATATTTCATATATCAAAAGTGGTGGTGTTTTCCATTAGCAATGCCGCCTCATGTCGTAAAGATCTCGATCTGTGTGTCGTAAATCGTTACGTCTGATTTTGCAGGAAATAGCCAATCTTCTCGCTGATGGTCTCGTCTGGTTATGTACAGTAGGTCATATAGAGGCATCAGTATTAAATTGAGACTGTTTCATAACCAGTTAAAGTTGCAGTGGGTAGAATTGGAGCAAATAAAAAAAGTTATTTTCATAAAACGGTCACTATATCCTGACAGTAGTGTATGAGACAGGTAATCTGAAAAAAAATCATGTGCCTCTGTGTCCTCCGGTGTCCTCCGGTGCTCCTAATGGCATCTGCAAGATTTCACAGACTGGAAGAAAACACCCAGTCAGAGCCGAGCTGGAGCCTGCCGTCTCTGAGCAGCTGTCAATTACTCGCGAACTCCGACCAAACGGTCAAACTAGGCAGCGCTGATCAAATATGAATCAATATTCTGTTACTGTAATGCCTATTTCTTACCTCAAATGTTTTCAGAAACATCTTGTAGTGAACTGTTTAGCTGTAAAATGAGAAACCTTGTGACCCGGCAGCCATGTTGAGATCTGGTGAGAAAATACCAAGCACCGCCCACTAGCCGGAGCACAGCCAGTAGGAACGCTCAATAGGAAAGCTCTCTCTGAAATGACCTGTGATTGGCCAAAGTCTCCCGTCACGGGCTAGATTTTTTTAAAGCCTGAAAACAGAGCCATGATGAGGTGCAGAAGTCTAGTTTTCTCTCAGAACACTTGAATTACAATATGCTGAAAGGTTATTATGGAATTTTTGCCCAATGACGCCAAAGATATACTGCCTACCCCCTCTTTAAAAACTCCTTGTAGCTGCTTTAAAATCTGAACTTGTAAGTGTAAATTTAGTAATCCATGCAACATAGCCTGTGTATTTTTAAATGCACTGCAGTAGATTATAGCTTATAAACAACGTGAACCCATGGCTATAGCCTCATAGTAAACAACTTTCACACCATTTATTCTCTCTTAAAATGTCACTTACATACAATTAAAGAAACAAACACCCTGAAAATACAAGAAGGGCTGACAAGTAACATAACCTGTGAAAACTTGTTTCTTCTACTTATTATCTTATTATTTTTTAGATTAGATTCAACTTTATTGTCATTGCACATAGTACAAGTACAAGTACAACGAAATGCAGTTCTGCATCTAACCAGAGTGCAAACTAGTAATGTGCTGAATTTTGCTTACTTGGCCATCTCTACTTCTGTGAAATTCTGAGCTCTTAGCTTATAATTTAGCTCTATTTAGCTTTGTTGATTGCAGTAATTTTGTTTGTTTTTGCTGTAATACTCTCCGTGATATATATTTAGCATAGTGCTGCACTGAGGGGTTTTTGTTTACACTGTGTATTCAAATCTGGACTGGTTCCTTATTGAGTCCTTCTTATTTGCTTATCATGCACTGCTTCCTCTCTGGCAGTATGTGACGGTGAGTCCAGACCAAGGCCAGCTACTGAAGGGGATGTTCGTGCCGTACTGCGAGGGCTGCGGGCCGGTTCAGCTGGGTCAGGCCGTCGGCATCGTGGGAGCCGTCATCATGCCTCACAACATTTACCTCCACTCTGCTCTTGTCAAGGTGTGATCAGCTGCTGGATATTTATAGCATTCCCCCTTTTTTCAATCAGCTGTATGAAACTTGTATCAGCCAAAGTATCCAAATGTCCCCTCAGTCTCGAGAAGTGGATCGGTCGAAGAAGAAAGAAGTAAAAGAGGCCAACAAGTATTTCTTCATTGAGTCGACCATTGCGCTGTTTATCTCTTTCCTCATCAACGTGTTTGTGGTGGCTATTTTCGCCGAGGCTTTCTATGGACGCACAAACCAAGAGGTGGTGAGTATCTCTGCAGCCGCTCTTATAATCTAACAAATGTGAAACTTCACGCCATCTTCTGGAGTTTCAAAAGAATATGTGTTTTCTATGGCTGCTGTGCTACAGATGTGTGTGTGTTTGTTTTTATTATTCCAGTACAGCGTCTGCAATGAAACAGGAAGTCCTCATTCCCATCTATTCCCTCTGAACAATGAAACTCTAGAGGTGAACCTCTACAAAGGGGTGAGTGTAAAGCTGCTACTTATGCCACTATTACTACAGCACTGTTGGTATCGTTCAGCTCAGCAAATTAATGTAAGCACTTGAGGTAACAGGTTCTCCAGCTGTTAAGTAGTGGAGACAGATTTATAAAAGAACGGTCAAAATCGAAACCACAGAGACAACCTGACTTTTAGTCTCCAGTATGGGCAGTGGTGGAATGTAATTAAGTACATTTACTCAAGTGCTGTACTTAAGTACAAATTTGAGGTACTTGTACGTAACTTGACTATTTCCACATTATGCTACTTTTTACTTCTACTCCACTACATTTCAGAGGCAAATATTGTACTTTTTACTCCTCTACATTTATCTCACAACTTACTTTGCAGATTTAGATCAACAACACAAAATATAATCAACAAATAAATTATGCTGTCATATCATAAATTAATATAAAACTTCATTGATCCCGGGGGGGAACTTCACAAGCCAACCAGCAGTATATAAAGTAAAAAATGATCTCCGACTTTTACCAGCTGCAACATTACAGTGATGAACACATAATTCAATAATATACTATACATTATTCTGAAATGGGCCACTCTGTATGATGAGTACTTTTGGTACTTTTGGTATATTTGATGCTAATACTTGATGATGATAATAATAATAATAATAATTTTATTTATTTAGCACTTTTCTTTTAAAATACATAAAACAGAACAAAGCAATGAAAAGCCATGGGGGAAAGAGACAAAGTAGGTCAGTGTCAGGTAGCAAAGCAAGTATTACTGAGACAATTACAAATATGAATATAAAAACCATACAATTGATTTAAAGAACAAACAGACAATGAAATAAGTGAAAACCAAAATAAACAAATATAAAAGCATTGGAATCAAGAATTAAAAGCAGCTCTGTAAAAGTGTGTTTTGAGGAGTGATTTAAAATGGGGCACCTGATCTCCTCAGGCAGGGCGTTCCAAAGTCTGGGGGCTCTAACAGCAAATGCACAGTTACCTTTAGTTTTTAGCCGTGACTTTGGAACGGATAACGGATAACAGGGTTCTGCCTGAGGATCTCTGGCAGCGTGATTGGTCATATGGGAAGAGCAGACAGGGCCTTAAAAGTGCTCGTTCTGAGAATTTTGAATGCAGGACTTTTACTTGTAACAGAGTATTTCTACACTGAAGTATTGCTACTTTTACTTAAGTGAAAGATCTGAGTACGTCTTCCACCATTGAGTTAAGCTCCTCAAACCCTGGATCCTACACTTCCCATAAAGCACCCTAGTTTGTAATGCGGGTTTTCTGAAAGTTAAAAAATATAAAAAATATTACAAGAAAATAATATATTTTGTATGCTCTATACCAACTCCTGAGGGAAATATCTGTCTCTTTAGCTGCTAGATGCTCCACTATGTTCACCAGCTAATCTCTAACTGAGCAGGTAGAGTACCTATCAAAACAATGAGCTGAAAGATTCTAAAACACTCTGTTAATTTGAGGTAAAAGTGATAATTCTCTGTAGGTTTCATTATGAGTGACCCCTTTCACATTACACATCCTTTCATTCCTCTACTGTGTTTATTGAAGTGCGGTGGGACTTTACTTGTTTTCTGGTGAATGTAATACTGCTGTTGTGTTGACCGGTTTCTCTGTCTGCAGGGAGTGGTGCTCGGCTGTTTCTTTGGCCCGGCAGCGCTCTACATCTGGGCCGTGGGGATCCTTGCAGCTGGTCAGAGCTCCACCATGACTGGAACGTACTCCGGCCAGTTTGTCATGGAGGTCAGTGGAGGAGGGCACAACAACACACACGTGTAGCACAAACAGTGGAAATGTCCGCCCTGTCTTTACCTTCATCACAATCACACATCAGTCAATCCTTTAAAGATTTTTTTGCTTTAGTTGTGGCCTGGTTTTGGTAGTTTTACATTAAAAACTTCAGTGTGGAATCAGGCTTTATTCATTTAAGCGAGGTAATGATATGCTCACTGTTTGCTTTGCTGTCACAAACAAGTGCAGTTTTCTTGTAAATGTCACAGACTGATGTGTTTTCCTGCCCTCAGGGTTTCTTGAACCTGCGCTGGTCGCGTTTCGCTCGGGTGCTGTTGACCCGCTCCATCGCCATCACTCCCACCCTGCTGGTGGCCATCTTCCAGGACGTGCAGCACCTGACGGGCATGAATGACTTCCTCAACGTGCTGCAGAGCATGCAGGTCAGGCAGCTGGTTCACTGGCAGCTTCATCAACACCTCTCCATCTTTGCTTGCTTTATCTTTCTAGCATATCACCTTTTAGATCACCTTCTGATCTCATAGCGCCCTACCTGTGAAGTGCTTTTCAATTCAATCTTATAACCTGCGATACAAAAAAGGAGGGCATTAATATGATCAAAATATACAGCAAGTAGGACTGGGTTTCAATAGCTAGCTCAATCTAAAAGCTAAACCTAAACAACTTTAAAGGGACTGTTTGTAAGAATCAGAAATTGGTTGTAACAGCGACATTTGTGGCCGCAATGTCAACCAAAGTCAGCGTCCTGTTGCTCGCGCTCGCCCGTGTGCACGCGCTACCTGAATGTGAGCGAGCGTCCGTCAAAACAGCGAGACGACACACGTCAGCTAAAACCACAATATCACTCTATATTTCACCTGCTTGGCAGTAATTTTAGCTGACCAGACAAAGGTCTCTCCATAAATCAATGCTAATCCTAGTGCTTTTCCTGCTTCAGCCTCCCGACCCAGAGGGAACACCAACACCCGGTCGGAGACGATAACGTAACTCGCTGCAGAGCCCCGTCACTTCACAAGACACGGGAAACCTCTGTTGGTCTGGAGGAGCGGCAGCATTTATTTCTGCACAAACGTCCACTGTACATTACTAGATATTCTCAGAGCTAAACTAACTCTTCTGCAGTGTGTAGTGTGCGCGCGTGCACGTGGAGTTGGAGCGAGCCGAGCGGGTGAGAACGAGCGCGGTGTGCAAGCAGGCAGAAGCAGGCAGGAGGAGCAGACAGGAGCAGAGCACAGACTCGGAGTCTCAGACTCCGGCCCTGGAAACCAAAGTAACGGTCTCCCCCGCGTCCTCCGACAACGGTCGGGGGGGGGCCGAAGCAGGTAGAGCCAACACTGTTTTGCAAGACAGCTTCACTAGATATAACTTTGCAGATTTGGTGCTTCCGTGTAGTTTGTTTTGGAGTCTGAGTCTGAGTAGCGTACCCACAAGCGAGCGCGCAGGGGACACCGACCCGGTATGATTTATACGTGTAAGAAATTACAAACAGTCCCTTTAATAGGGGATTTAAAAATATTCAGATATAATACTGGATTCAGATTCTATAAAATGATGTTGAACCAAAACCATTCAAGCAAGCAGCAGTAATGGAAAGCAATTAAATATTTATCTAAATAATAATATGTGATAGAAATTTAGTTAGAAAAATATCTCATAGAAACAAGGGAAGAAGCACCACTATCTGACACAGCAGGTGCTCCTGATGCAACACACAAAAAACACAAATTCCCCTAAAACATCAAGGCACATTGCTTTTTTAAAGTACAAATGTTTTGTTTTTTTAAATTTGGGGGGGGGGATCCAAACCCTCTCTTATGTGTACAGTAAGATAGATATCTGTTTTAACTTTGATTTGAAATATCTATTCATTGCTTACTTCTCATGTATTGGTACAAACTACATTTATTTTTTATGTTTTATTTGCACATTTTTTAAAAGAAAGGTCAAACAGAGAAAAAGTAAACAGAAATGAAATAAATATGCAGGTGAGGTAGAAACCCACTATGGGTTTATCTAAAAACCTCTCCTAAAAGAGAGAAAAATATATAAATATGTAAATAAAAAATAACTATGCAAAATAAAATATCAATTAAGATGCATATCTTTTACATGTCTAATCGAGATTCAAGATTCAAGATTCAAGATGTTTATTGTCACGCCGGTTATACAGGTACAATCGTGTGAAATACTTTTGGCTGGGAAGCTCCATTAAGAAAGAAACAGTTAAGTAGCAAAGAATAACATAATAAAATAAAGTAAAAGTAAAATAAAATAATAGTGTATTTACAATAATATACAGTATAATAATAAGGAAATATGGTGTATGGTAAGTATATACAAGTATTGCACAGGCATTTTTGTTTTTATATTGCACAGAGGTATGTATTCAGTATTGCACTTTTTAATTGTACTTATTATTGCACATAGTGGGAGAGAGGGTGTTTGGGGGTGTGATTTATCTGTTCAGCAGTCTGATGGCCTGGGGGAAGAAACTGTTCCTCAGTCTGCTCGTTTGAGTCCTGGGGGTCCTGTATCTTCTGCCAGAGGGCAGGAGGGGGAACAGGCTGTTGTGGGGGTGTGAGGTGTCCTTAATGACCCTCAGGGACTTCCTGGGCTGGGTGTACAGCTCCTGCAGGCTGGGCAGCTCGCAACTGGTGATGTGCTGGGCCGAGCGCACCACCCTACCCAGCTCCTTGCGGTCCACGTTGGTGCAGCTGCCGTACCAGGTGGTGAAGCAGCCTGTCAGGAGGCTCTCTGTGGTGCCTCGTTAGAAGTCCCTGAGGATTCGCTGTTTCAGTCTGAATGTCCTGAGGCGACTCAGAGCGTACAGTCTCTGTTGGGCCTTCCTGACTACAGCGGTGGTGTGGGTGGCCCATGTCAAGTCCTTGTGGATGTTGACACCCAGGTATTTAAAGGTGTCCACCCTCTCTACCGCTGTGCCGTTGATGGTGACTGGGGGGTGAGTGCGGCCCCCCCTCCTGTAGTCCACAATGACCTCCTTAGTCTTAGAGACGTTCAGGGAGAGGTGGTTGTTCTGACACCACCGTTCCAGCGTGGTCACCTCCTCCCTGTAGGCCGTCTCGTCGCCACGGGAGATCAACCCCACGACTGCTGTGTCATCCGCGAACTTCACGATGGTGTTTGAAGCTCTTGTTGCCACACAGTCGTGGGTGTAGAGGGAGTACGGGAGGGGGCTGAGGACACAGCCCTGTGGCGCTCCCGTGCTGAGGGTCAATGAAGTGGAGGTGAGGTTGCCCATTCTCACCACCTGGGGGCGTTCCGTCAGAAAGTCCAGGATCCAGTCACACAGTGTTGTGTTCAGGCCCAGACCCTTCAGCTTAATGACGAGCCGGGAGGGCACTATGGTGTTGAATGCTGAGCTGTAGTCCACGAACAGCATCCTCACATAGGTGTCCCTCCCTTCCAGGTGGGAGAGTGCGGTGTGCAGCACGTGGGCGATGGCGTCGTCTGTGCCTCTGTTTGAGCGGTATGCAAATTGTAGGGGGTCGAGGGTGGGGGGAAGCATGGGGCAGATAAGGGATTTAACCAGCCTCTCGAAGCACTTGCTGGCTATGGGGGTGAGGGCTATGGGGCGCCAGTCATTTAAGCTGGTCACTCTCTGTTGTTTGGGGATGGGGATGATGGTGGTGGATTTAAAGCAGCTGGGGACAGTCCGGAGGGAGAGCGACAGGTTGAAAATGGTTGTGAAAACCCCCGCCAACTGATGTGCGCAGGTCTTCAGGACACGTCCAGGGATGCCGTCTGGGCCGGCCGCTTTGCGTGGGTTAATACGCAGGAGGGTCCGGCGAACATCAGCCACAGTGATGGAAAGTGGACGGTCCTGTTCTGCAGCAGTCGTGAAGGAGGGGTGTGGAGGTGGTGGGCAATCCAGATCTTCAGCTGAGGTGGGGGTAGAGGGAGGGGGGGTGTCATTGTAGGAGGGCAGTGGTGTTAAAGGTGGGGGAGCTACAATCACATTGTAAATTATGATTAGCTGCTGTTGAAAAAACAAAAATCTAATCATTCATTTTCTAGATTCTGGATATAGATATGGACATGGATATTATTTATAATTTGGGCTGCTATAGATAACGGCAAAAAAGGCTGAAGACAAAATCGAGATTATTCAATACAAAATCTGTTTGACATCGAAGCACTTTTGAGTCTCATTTCGTATATAGAAAAAGACAGAATCAGTCAAAGTACAAGCTTGCATTCTATAATTGGACTCCAGTGTATTTTAACGATTACTGTCCTCAAGATGTAGAATGTATTGGTAGGTCAAGGTTATTGATGTGTCTAGTTGCATGAAAATTAACTTGAGAATTAGAACTAAAAAACTTTTTTAAAGCTTTCTGGCGAGCCTGTACTCATGTACTTCATTTCAAAAATAAAGGTACATATTTGAATAATGTTAATATCAATAGCCAATACATACATTTCAATAAAAGTCTGACAAAACATTTCTGCTGCAGTAGAGTTTTATGAAGATATGTGGGGAAATGCTTGCCAATATAATATTACTGTAAATAAGGTATGGGTATATTAGACTGTAGTACATTTTAATATTATAACTCATATTCATTCTTCTCTCACAGTTGCCATTTGCCCTCATTCCCATCCTCACTTTCACCAGTTTGCCATCTCTCATGAATGAGTTTGCCAACGGATTGTAAGTTTATCGACAATATAAAGACACAAAGACAAATGATCATTGTTTCTCCTTTAACTCATTCTCTTTTCCCTGCAGAGTGTTTAAGATCGGAGGAGGACTCTTGATCTTGATTGTGTGCGCCATCAACATGTACTTCGTCGTGGTCTACGTGTCTGACCTCAACAGTGTGTGGCTGTATGTGCTGGTGGCGTTCCTCTGCATAGCATACCTGACATTTGTGGGATATTTGGTAGGTAACGTTAGGGAAGGGGGTCTCGTTTGTTCCACTGTGAAACCTAAAACTGGTTCCAGCAACTTAACCTCCAACTATGAGGCAGTACAGTCAGAATATGTCACAAAGTATAGACACAAAACCAGAGAATGCTGCCTGGTCTATTAATATTTACAATGCTGTTGCTTTAACCTGCCCGTTAATCTGTCAAAGATGGTTGAAGGTTTCATGTTAAACTAGAGAAAATCTGATAATGTAAGGGAAGTATGAACACCTTTTTATGTTTTACTTTTCCATGGTCACTGGGATCAAAAATTGCCGTAGAACTAAAATGATTAATCGTTTTGTCAATAGAAAATGGGTCTTCACCAATGTTGATGATCAATTAATCGTTTAAGTCATTTTCTAAAGTCAAAATGCCAAAGATTCACTGCTTCCAGCCTCTCAAATGTGCTTTGCTTTTTTTCTAAAATGAATATCTTTAAGTTTCAGGACTGTTGATTGGACCAATCAGCTCTGGAAAAAAAAAACGTTTCACTATTTTCTTACATTTTATAGAACAAACAATTAATCGAGAAAATAATAAACTGATTAATCGATAATGAAAACAATCATTGTGACTAATAGCGCCCCTTATGTGCACGTATATAGGATCTTGTGAATGAGCTGTATCAACATATAACTTCTTTTTATACTATAATTCCTTTGGTTTATTATTTTAGATTTTAAATGTATTGTTGTAGCCTGTTTGTGCATGCTGGGATACTTCTTTTGTATAATGTGGAAAACTCCGTAAATACAGTTATAAAGAAAAAGAAAATATGGTGATGTCACACATTGTTCACTATTTGATGCTGCATCTTATACTGAATATGTGATCTTTGTCTGATCAAACGACTGATTAATGTTTAATCTCTCTGTCCTTGCTGCAGGTGTGGTTGTGTCTGATAGCTCTGGGAGTTTCCTGCCTGGATTGGACCACCAGGAGAGGGAACGACACAACCATCCTGATGGAGCAGCAGCCAGAGTTTGACTCCTGAATTAAATGTGGACATTTATTTCAAAGGTGCAGCTGTGAGCAACCCGACTGACTCTCTTCCAGCAAATTTAGTCTTCTTAAAGGGACAGTGTGTAGGATTTGGCAGCATCTAGCGTTGTGGTTGCAGATTGCAACCAACTGAGTACCCCTCTGCTCACTCTGACTGCAGTAACGTGAGCCGCCGAGTGCAAAACCGTGGTAACGCCGTTCACCTCTCTCAGAGGCCATTCTTACCATAATAACACTACTTTAGGAGCAACAGAAGTCAGACGGTGGCTGGTGGTACCATGGTTTTGCACTCTGCGGCTCACGTTACCACAGTTTTAAAAGTGTGTCAGAGAACTACGGTGGCCTTCAGGTAACGTAAAAAAGTGAAAGCCTCTCTCTAGAGCCAGTGTTTGGTTCGTCCGTTCTGTAGAAACATGGTGGAGCAACATGGCGGACTCCGTGAAGAGGACCCGCTCTCTTTATAGATATGAAGGGCTCATTCTAAGCTAACGAAAACACAACAATTCTTAGTTTCAGGTGATTATACACTAATGAAAAAATACAGTAGTTATGAATATTATATTTCATTTCTGCTAATTGATCCCTCGAAATTTTACACACTGTTCCTTTAAGTGCTGATTTATTTATAATAGAAGTTCAGAAATGAATGGAGTAAGAAACTGTTATTGTTAATGTCTGTATCTTTAGTCACACCCCAATTACTGATTTTACAAAACGATTAAGATGATTTTTTACCAAATCAACAGGTTTAGAGGTGCGAATGAAGTTTTACTGTAACGCTGGATATGCTTAGCATTAACTATAAACCTGATAGTTGCTTGATTAAGACTACTTTGGTATGTGGAAGCAGAAGCACATGGACAGCTTCGCTTGGTCAACTTTAATGTCCACCTCAAGAGTAGGACAACTGAACACCGAAAACAAAACGTGATACATCACCTCACTAAAACCACAACAGCCTCCTGCATCAACTGTTGCAAAAATTCCACTTTTAGTTTATAAGTGCGTAACGTTTCCCGACAGCCTGCAAGAGAAGCAGGCAAATCAAATATTTAAGACTTTTGTAAATTAAAATTAAGACCTTCTTATGCCCTCTGAGGCCCTTTTTGTTTTTTGTTTTTTAAAGGAAACTGTTAAACTATGCTTTTTAAGACTCTGTGCAGTTTCTCTTTTGACCACAGGGAGGCAGTGCAGGCCACCAAAGACACTTCTCAGATACAGTTAATGTCTCACCACCCGAGCTGAACAACATAACACAACACATTAAATGACACGGTGTGTTACATCACATTTTATGTGTTGTTACGGCTGCACAGGAACGGCATTCTTGTATCAAACAAATCAAATGAGTTGCAGTGATTTCCATGTAATATTCTTTTAGCTACAGTCAGATGTGTTTGACATGCCTGAGGTGGTGGTTATGTCTGACGGGTTGCAACTATTGTGTAACTGCAAGCAAGCACTGCTGGTTTCAGTGTTGCCTGAATTCCAAGTCCTGAAGTGCTCCAGCGTTTGCAAGCCGAGGAGAGGCGGACGGACAGGTTTTTCTTTGCATTGTGGCGGAGAACTTTTTTTTTTTTCCTGTCATGGAGGCAGAGTTATGTAAGAGAGGAGAGTCTTCCCACCGCCCCTCTCTGTTTTTCTCAATGAGCCAATGTCTCCCTGCCTAGGCCTCACAGCCTGTCCAGTAGGCCCCTTTCCTGGAAACATAGCCTAGCAGAGGCCACTCAGGGGCAGGCCTGCGAGGTGGGAGGGTAGGGGAAGAGAGGAGAGGAGAGGAGGGAGGGAGAGGGAGGGTTGGAGCTTCCAGCAAATCACATGATGGTAGACCCTACAGTCCCAGCCCTACATGAGGCTCAAATGCTGCAAGCACATTTCAACAGCTAGTTTGTCATCAACATGGTTGGATGTAGCTAATGCATGGCAGAGTGCATGAGGCTGTAAGTAAACGCCCAGGATTCCCAGGTGTGAAATGTAGAAATAGAACCATGACCTCTGATGGATGGATGGATGGATGGTGTGTGTGCGAATGAAAAAGTTAATGTGATTTTTATTTTTTACCATTAATGTCAACGTTACCACAGATTTTAGCCATGCAGTATAACTTGATGAACAGTTTTGTACAGAATATTTTTGAATCTTTTCTCAAATATTTACAATTGATTTGGATTAATATGCTATTTTAACAGTGGTGTATTTGTATATTTGCTTTAATATGTCGACATGTAACAGATTAACGGACTTAAGTCGCTGATTTATTTTTGCAAAAAGATATCCTTGGTGTATTTGTTATAGCAGAAAGCCCCATGTTGTTTTATTATTGTGGCTTGCCAGAACTGACTGACTTAATGAATTGCAATTATAAAAAAAATCATTAAATGCATTATTGAATTGTATTCAAACAGTCCCACTGAACAAATACAATAAACCACAGCATGAAAATAAAGGAATTGTATGATTATTTTAAAAATAATCACATTTGTTTGCAATTCATATATTTTCCTTTCACTCTGTGATTATGATGAATTTCAGGTTTGAAATGTGCCACACTTGTGATTTATTTCTCCTCTCACCTCCTGTTTGCTTGCACATTAACTGATGAAAGATGGATGTAGCTTTAACTTGTACCTGATGTTTGAATTCACATGTTTTGGACAGCTTTTTCCAGGGGTACAACAACTGCAGCAGCCTTAACACTCAGCTCAGTTTAGGGCCTCAAACTCCAGTTGACCCCCTTAACCCTTTCTCTCAGAGGAATGCAGAAGAAGAAGAAGGCAATACGTACCAGTGATCAGGCAAAGATAATGAATTTCAAGTTGATTTAGTAAACAGTGGCATCAGCTGCAAACCGCATGACATTTTCCAGCTGTGCGGTCCATACTTATTTAGTATATATTTTTACACGGATCTGTCAGTGCTGCCCTAAAATGTCCGACACCAGGAATGCAAACAGCAGAGCCATTCTTGTTTATGTCTTGAATTGTGGCCACTGTGGGCACTGGCTGAGCTTGTGGTGTAATGGGCCCACATGTTTGCAATGGCTAGAGTGACTATTTCAACTGTGTAGATATTCCTTTATTAACAAGTTTATTTTATTGTTCCTCTATGTTTCCTTCAGCTAAACAGTCTTAAGGATGTATGCAGTTTCTCTACATCAATTATATGTGTGTTGTATGTTCTTAAATATAGCAAATATTTGCTTTACGTCACAGGTTCAGGCTCACCGTGCATTACAGCGAGGGGATCACTGAGGTTTACTCAGAGGTTTCAGACAATAAGGAGAAACTGCAGAACCTCCATGCTGTAAATATAAATGGGGAGCCACTGGTTGACCACATTGCCTAACATGATGTCAAACCCACTTCTATTTATGTGAACGAGGTAAAACAAATGTGTTTTCCGTTTTAGTTTTACTATACTCAGTATAATGAAAAATATTTATAAAATACACAGGATTTGCCTGCAGCTTACTAAAACTTATTTTAATTAAAAAGAATAGAAACAGCAAGTGTTTATGTATTTTTTTCCAATTAATGAATGGTTTTAGACCTAAATAATGACTAATCTTAAGAGGGTTGATTAAGTATTACACTTGTCTGTATGTTTACATGATGTAACCATCATGTAATGTTTATGATCAGCATTCTCATGGTAAAGTGCATTTGAGCCTGTTGTTGCACAAGTGTTCGGTGATTGCCATAACACGGTGGTTCCCAGAGAAAAGTCCCTCAGCAGTTTTTAGGCAAAAACAAGTTACAGTTTCATTTTATTGTGTCAGTAAAGGAAAGCAGAAGGAGAGAGAAAATGAAAGGAGCCTGGGTCAATGGTTTCACTCTGCCCTCTGTTACCCCCATACATATAAATACTACTGAGGGACATTTAGCATGTAGTTCTGCATGGAGTTACATCAAAACTCTTCTGGTGGGGGGATATTCAATGCAGATGGGGTCCATCAGATGAATTAAAACTGGAAACATCAGCTAGGCTGTTACATGCATCATACATACTGTATGTTTAGTGTTTTTGACTATGTCCTTGAAGTCTGTTATTAAACAATAAAAACACTTTTGATTTCCCTGCAAATCAGAGGTTGTGATATCGCGATTTTACACGTTAAAACCGCGATTTTGATTGCATGTAAAAGTAAAAGCTTACCCCACTGTAGCGTGAAACGTATACAATTAACAACTTCCGGATAATAATAGCCTACAAAACTAAACATTAAAGGCAACCATTAACCTAAGTAGGCTACTCTTTTTGGAAATAATTGCATTATTTTATAATACCTCCAACTCCTCTGATACATTTATTAAAGTTGAATAACAGTCTTAAAATCAAACTACAAAAAATTAATGAATAGCCTTTATTTGTAGAATTAAAATATAAACAAATAAAGAAAACAGATTAAACAAAAAAAAACTATTTAAGATACAGAATACATACTACACTCCCTGCATATACATATAAATTAATTATATGTTAATGTAGTTGCATAAATGAACATTATTTTTAAATAATTTACAAACAATGTGATCTCATTTGTACGAGTAGCGCTGGAATGTGTTCGGTGCGGCGCGTGCAGGACGGGGAGGAATGCTTTGGCCACGCCCCCCTCATCCCGGGCGTCCAATCAGGGGGCAGACACGGTTTCAAGGCGCCCGCGGAGCCCCAACCGTAGAAAAACAAAGCCCCGGATAATAACAAAACTCACATTTTACATCTAACTGCACACGGGAATCCGTTTTATTGGATCGAAACCGACCGTAGAGGTCGACTCTCGGTGTTTTTCGTCGCTCTTTATGGCATTTCGGGCGATGTTGTTTATCTGTAGTAAGGGGGGGCTTGAAACCGCCCTCCCTTGCCCCATTTCCTCGGTTGTTTTCCTTCTCTCGCCTGGATTCTCCATGTTGTTGGTGCAAGAGTGAAGACTTCGCAGCGACGGGTAGAGGGGGGCTGCTCGGTGATATTACCCGTAATAGTAGTGGTAAACCCGATACGACGGAGCTGACAGAGTCTCAAATAGCCTCCAAAAAAACATATCCAAGTGCCTTGCCCCCTCCCCGGGCGGCGGACCTCCGAGAGAAGAAGAAGAAGAAGAAGCGGCGGGGGAATAAAGAAACCCAGGAACAAGATAAATCCTACTCTCATCGAGGATTGTTACTGAGGCGGATGACAAGTTACCTCGGTGAATAATTGAGTCAACTTGTCAATAAAACCCAATGAGGGATGCCCATCAGTGCTCGGGGACAGGATTTGAGGATTTTGAGGGCTCTGTGATTGTCAGATGGAAAGTTCTGTTATCACCCAAGTGCAGAAAGAAGACGTTCAAGTGTCACCGAAAACAGGTGAGATGGGCCTGGGTTGTATGTGCTTTTGAAGTACCATTATACCTGCTTCCTTTGGTGTGGTATTATTTGAGTATTTTTTTAATAATGATATTGAGAAAGCCTGTAGTGCGCCCATTTGACAGTTGAGCGCTGCGGACGATGGTTGAGCGCGGCCAAAGAGGCGCATTGCCCCTTTTTTTATATTTATCAAACAAATCTTTAATATTTAGATGTAATCACCATTTAATACAGAGCCATAGAGTCTTAACGAATCATAATGTGCTTATTTACTAATACTATTTTGCCCAGAAGCTGTTTTTCTTCACCTGCAGATCATAAAGAGCAACTATTAGAATAAAAATATAAGGCTGAATAACATCTATTATGTAGCTTTGCCACAGCTAAGTTGCCCCTATACTATTGAATATAAGGTCAAGTTTAAGTTCACAGTCTCCATTACTCACTGGGTTTGCCATCCAGAGCTTATCCTGTTTTTATCTCTTATTTTTTGTGTAAATCTTTGCCTCTTCTAAACATGTGGTGTTGTGATTATGGCTGAGTTCTTCTCAGTGGTGGAAGTGCTGCTGTTTGTGATCATGGCCACAGCTCTCCAAAAACCAAGCTGCCGTGTATTTATGTCGATCAGGTTCCAGCTTGTTTGGCACCATCCCATATCCTACTACTACAAGGTACAGCGTGAGGAGCTCGTCTGTCACCACAGGCAGCGCTATAGTACAGTGTAAGGCAAGCTGTTAGGTTCATTTATAAACTATGATGTTCATATTTAAGAGGGGGAGGGGGGCAGTAGCTTTAAAGACTGCTGCACTCTTCCCACATTTGCTTGTATTTTACTAGACAAACAAACAGTGCAGTTTCTGTATTAAATCACAATACATATTAAAGGCTGGTAGGTGTAAAAGGGGGCCAGAGTGGCTGCTGGTTAACAGGGGGAGTGTGTAGAGAAATACCAGGTGCCGCGATGTTGACAGCGGAATGCACAAACACACCCCTCTGCACACGCCCATTGTAGCGCCGTTTCAAAGATATCGTTGTTTGCACGCCTTCCTCAGGCTTTAAAGAGGCTTTGCTCATTGATTCTAGCTCACTACTTGGTCGTTGACATCGTGCATATTGCGTGATTGCAGATACTGGTTTAGAAAATAATATGTATATTTTATTTCTTGCATGTTTTTTGTTAGATTGGGTGTGTTAAAGTGATATATTGTCACAAATAGATCTCTGGTTTGATCTGTCCATCCTTTCACATGCATGGGGGATATAATTTATGTGTTATGTCATACATGGCCAATGCTGCCTTCCTGTGGGAAATCAATAGGCTGCCTTACACTGATTCACATTAATCATGTGGATTATATTGAACTGGGATATCTTGATATTTTGTGCAGGACTAATGAAGGACATCTGAGGAATGACCAAATCATGCTCCTTTGTCCTCTTAAACATGGTGTTGTGTAACATGGTCATTGGCGTGTAACATGGTCATTGGTGTGACTGCATTATGTCTTCAGAGCACTGAAACTATAGATTATTAGGGGAAAAAATGTGTTTCTCTCTCCACTTTTGAGTTGACTGTTTATCACCAGTTCCTCTTTCTAGTAGCGTGTTTACTGTGATGACTCTGGATTGATGGGTATAAATTATGTTTGCAAGTCCTCACATGAAACACTCTAATGGGACCTTGCAGGAATGTTTTTCTCCCTTCCTTTCACTACATGGGTCTGGGACACTCATGGTTGCGGTGACTGATCAAAGACCTGCACAGGGCACTGAGGTGTGACTGCTTGTCCGGCTCACTGACTGACTGACTGACTGTCTGTCTGTTCTGGCTAGCTTCAGGCAGCCCTGAAAGGTCTTGGAGTTTAAAATGGTTGGAATGTTTTCTGTCTGTGTTTTCTGTTGAAGGTAGTGCTGAAAAGTGTGGGTTTTCCCGCCCTCTGTGATTATATAACATGTACCAGCCATTTCCAGCAGCAGCAGCAGCAGCAGCAGCAGCAGAGGCAGGCGCATTAAAAACAGATTTCATGTGCGGGCTATGCCATCCCTGTAGACAGATGGATGGTGCCTTTAGGAACATGGAAGCTCGTTCTACACGTTACAAGTAGCTCCTAATTAATTATACTGATTTTAATAATATTTTTCATCTATTTTCATGTAACAAGATTTGTTTTGTGCGTGGAAAAAAAAACATTACGTGTATCTGACGTGTGATTCAAGGCGCCACTTAACATTTCCGTGTTGACAACATGCGTTTACTTGGTTTTCTCATGAAAGTCTCCCTTTCTCTGTTTCCCTAAACAGGCCAGGTGAGCCGGTCTGCCCTGAAACAGCCTCGGAGTTGTAACATCTTCAAAGCACTCTTCTGTTGCCTCCAAGCTCAGGATGGCCCCAAACCACCAACACCAACACCACCACCTCTCCAGCAGGCCTTGCTGGAGTCACAGGAAAATGGGACGGTTGTCAAGGTAACACTATTCTCATTCCAGCAATGTTTCACATCACCGAAAACAATTCGAAGACCTCAGTTCAATCCTGCCTTTATTATTGTTTATTTAAGATTTCACTTCCTTGTCGCACCCACCCATACACCAACACACACACGCTGCTTGCCATAAAAGAGGAGGTGTTTGAATAGTTTGGCCATCTGTAGGAATAAACTAAACACGCTGTTGTAAAAATTTGCTTATTTTTGTCTTCAAGCATTATTCTTTACAACTGCAGCGTACACTAAAACCGCTACTGCACCTGCTCTGAACATCTTGAAAGCTGACCGCAACTGTCTGCGGATATGGAATCACTTTGATGTTCACACTTGATCCTCCAAGGAAGATAAGGGCGACAGAGCGACTATCAATCCTTTAGGTGGAGAATGGTGTATTGTGTGCCCCGTAATTGCTGAGGTGGAGAAAAATAAAGCCCAGAGAGCCCGCTGCTGCACACGGCTGGCCACGCTGGTGAACGCTGTCAGCCTGATTAGAGCTTCAGTAGCATGTTATGGGGCATTTTAATGAGATGCCATGTTTGTTCAAATTGAGGAGTGTCCTCCAGCGTCAGGGGCAAACAGGAAGCAGCGTCTGTAGGGACTGGTTATTGTCTGGCACCGAAATGAAACCAAATTAAAACGTTGCAGCCGATGGGGTTTTTGTTTGCGTTTTTAGTTGGTGAAATAAGATTGCTGTTGCTCATGTATAGTATTTGTTCTCAATCTTAATTTGCCGACCTTAACAGATAAGATATTTACGTAATGTAATATATTAATAATTCATTTCAGATTGATTGCGCTCATAAAGACCCTAGAATTAAATAAATGAATAAAGGGGGGAAAACTGTATTTCTAAAAATTAGATCATATCAAGCTAATGTGTGTTCCCCCTCCAGGGTAAGGCCTGTAGAGATGCATTTGGGACGTATAATGAAAGACATAAATATGCTTATTCTACAGATATGCAACATGGAAGCTGTTACAGTAAACAATGAGGCTCACACCCTCATCCACACATACATGCAGCTCTAAAACTGAGTCTGATCTAATTTCCCAGAGGTAAAATGAAACAGCCAAGGTCTGATTTTCATATGAATCACTGTACTATCAGGACTAATCATGCTCTCTTAGGTGTAAACATAGCACAAGACAAATTATACAGGTGTGTGTGGGACAGTGCCATTAAAAACAAGTCTTTGTGTGTCTCCTTAGCAATCTGAACCAAGCCTCCTGCCTGAGGTGGAGGACCAGGACCAAGGGAAGATATGTGTGGTCATAGACCTGGATGAGACCCTTGTGCACAGCTCATTCAAGGTATTAAAGCAAAGAAATCCTTCTTTTGGAGGTTATTTTTCTTCATGTCGATGTTCAATATGTTTAGTATTGTTGTGCAGTTTAAGTGAAAGCTCCTTCTGATTCACCAGAAGTAACAAACATCATGTAAATGTTTATTTATTTTATATATACATAGTGGCAGCTTGTAGCACTGGTAGATTGGTCTGGTTCTGCTGTGATTGTTTATTAATCATTCTTCTCTAAATTCATCACATGCGTTTGAGGAACATCAAGTGAATTATATTCTGTTTGTGTAGCTCTTCACTGTGATTTATGGCAGCGGTGTGTTCAGTTGTTATGTAATGCCATGCGAATGTACACACAGCTCGGCTCATGTGAATGAGCATGCCAACCATCTCCCTCTGTGTTCTCCCCGCTCCAGCCTATTAGTAATGCAGACTTCATTGTGCCTGTGGAGATAGAGGGGACCACACACCAGGTAAACTGCTGTGTGTGAGTGTGTTTGCTGTGGGGGGGGGGGGGCTGTGTTTGTGTATGTATGTTGATGTGTTTCCAGTGGTTGCTGAGCTGAAAAGGGATGGGTCTTGTAACTGATCAGCCAGGTTTTGCTCTGATGGGCGCACGGAGCCCTCTACTGGCCAGATGTTGAACAGGGAAACGCAAAGTGGAAGAGGATGCTTCAGCAGGAAAATTAGTCATTTCAACCCAGTCCATCTAAAGTGTCATTAATAAGTGATGCAGAACATATCACTGCCTCTGTGAAGATGTTGGAAAAAGTGCTCAACTAGCACACTGTGTTGGACCATTTGTTCAACTTGGGCTTCTTGCTATTGGACATGTGGAAATGTAATTAACTCAGAAATGTGATTCCTGGGACCCCATGCCACTGTGGGCCTCTGCCTGGTTCAAGTAATCCAGGATAGGCTGGTTAACACTGGCACGGCCTATTCTTGATTACTTGTTTCAGGAACTGGCCATTAGCAGCCAACGGACGGAAACGATAATGGTACAAATGTGACAAAAAGACTTTTAAATAGTCCTGTCGGTGTGACTGTTTCCTGATGGTCTTGTTTGTTTTCCAGGTGTATGTACTGAAGAGGCCGTACGTGGACGAGTTCCTGCAGAGAATGGGAGAGTTGTTTGAATGTGTGCTTTTTACAGCCAGTCTCGCAAAGGTACTTTACATCAGATACTGACACAGATCCTAAAATAGATCTTTTTTTTTATTCAGCACTAAGTATTTGTTGTTTGATGTCATGTCTGATCTATCAGAGGTTGTTCTGCTTTTTTCTTGCCTTTTAGTTCTCCTTTTACTGTGATAGCAGCTGCTTAACATGCTGTTAGTCACCTTAGTAGACACCCTGCTCACGTTTAAAGCTATAGCTTGTTTCTGTTTTCATCTGGAGCCGCTTGCATCAACTCTTTTTAAGTTCTAACATAGCCCAGTTGTAACGTAAGTGGAGATTTACGCTTAAATACATTAAAATGGGTTGCACCACACACACTATGTAGATAGCTGTTACTAAATATTTACACATTCAAGCTGCTAGATGTAAATGCTACCTGGCTAACTGAACCAACTGACAAAGCTGATGTTAGCTCGCTAACATATGACCTGTTTAGATTGAAGATAAAGAGGCACTATTATATTGTCGACATATATGACCTGGCCCCTGATAAAATGCTTTTTAATAATGATGTAAACTAGGAAGATTTTAAATTACTTTTCATAAAAAACATAGCACAATATAATTCAGATAACCAAATGTTGTACTAATAACGCCAGATTAAATGACTAAATAGCGTCGCTGAAGTTAGAATAATCGTAAATTTCCCACTTATTCTATAATGCATGAATACTTCTAACTCTGAGACGCATATTTATCCAGTGTAAGTAAATTAATCAAAGTAAAGCCCTCTAAAAGTGTTATTTTTGGCAGCCATGTCAAACATCTTGTGATGCTACAGTGACTTCCTTAAGTTTTTTTGGTGCAACCCACTTTAGTAAACCATGAGTTTGACTACTCAGTAGTTACTAAGAACTTAAAGATGACTTTACCACACAAACGTAGGAATCGGTTTACGAATAGCTGGTACAACCTAATCCAGATGAGAATTTTTTTGGATGTGTGATGCTATTTCTTAGAATTAAATAACCATCATTAGCTGAAAGTGCTTCATTAGTCCAACCTGCTTTTCCCTCTCCTGCTCCCCACCTCCCCCGGCCTCCACCAGTATGCAGACCCAGTGACGGACCTGCTGGATCAGTGTGGCGTATTCCGGACCCGGTTGTTCCGGGAATCTTGTGTATTCCACCAGGGCTGCTATGTCAAAGATTTGAGCCGCCTGGGCAGAGACCTCCACAAAACCCTCATTCTGGATAACTCTCCTGCCTCCTACATCTTCCACCCTAATAATGCTGTGAGTTTTCATCGACTTCTATCAGCTATGATGTACCTCCTTGTGTTGAAAATAGCTCTCACAATTGTGATGAACATCATTCAAAAGATGTGGCACCTGCTTTTAGACGTCTGTCTCATCAAGCTCACAGAGGCCTGGGCAGGCACAAGAGTTGGGTTTTAAAAAATGGTAGGAACACTGTGGGACCAAAAAAGTGTTCAAAAGATAACTTGTTTGCACTAAAGCCTAGATGTTATTTTCCTAAATTTTTTTACAAGTTTTTCTCCAGACCTCAAGCTCGATGAGAAGGAGGTCCGACAATATGAGATTAGCTCTTACAAAATGACAAATCACACAAAATGAAAACAAATTACTCAAGTAGTTGGCTAAAATTAGCAGATTTAGTCCCCTGTGTTTTGAGAAATATTCAATGTTCAAAGTGTATTCCTAATTTCATCATGATCAGGGCTGCAACTAATGATTATTTTCATCATCGATAAATCTGCAGATTACTTTCTCGATTCATCGTTTTGTTTGTAATATGGTAGAAAATAGTGAAAATAGCCATTATAACTCCATCAGATGTCTTGTTTTGTCCTTCCAACAGTCCAAAAACCCAAAGACATTCAGTTTACTCTCATATATGACAAAGAAAAGCAGCAAATCCTCACATTTCAGATGCCGAAACCTTAGAATTTTTGGCATTTTTGCTTGAAAAATGACTAAAAACAATTTAGTCATAATAGTTTAGTCATAATAGTTTCATAATAGTTGCAGATTTGTTTCAGTTCTTATTTATTTAAAGAAACATACACTGCACATGCAAGACACATTTAGGACATATTTCAATCATACGCCTCTGACTGAATGTACAGTATATGCCGCTTTGGCTCAGAACTGTATTTGTTTGATATGTGATTATTTTATTTAAAAGCCAAAACAGTTTTTGAGTGACAGTTTGTTTCCGTCAGGTTCCTGTGGTGTCATGGTTTGACGATGTGGACGACGCTGAGCTGCTCAACCTTCTGCCTGTGTTCGAGGAACTTAGTCAAGCTGATAACGTTTACACCCAGCTGGACCAGCTTCGTGGACATTAAGCCCTCAATGGACCCGCTCCTCAGCTCCTGCTAAGAGCCCCAGCTTCACACTTCTTCAGCTACAATATACAGTATGTCGACAATAGATACTAGAGTTTTCAGACGTTGTTCTCATTGCCTCTGCACAAAATCCTCCGTTTAGAAAATTGTATTAACATGGGGCTTAAGGAAATTCCAAGCCTGGAAAACACAATGTGTTCGGCTTGGCTGAAACTATAGATTGCAATCTGAGGCCTTTCCTCCGATCCTCAGTGCTGACATTATTGACAACCACTATTTGAAAGAGCGGGAAACAACAACCAAAGCAATCCCCATCACAATCACTCCAGTTAGAATATTAATGTGGTTCTTTTGCCAAAGCAGAAGCCTGCCTGCCCTGACTTGACTTTTGGACATTGTTTTTTTTTCATTCTTGTGCCTTTTAAGGAACAACAAAATAAAAAAAACCAACAACAGCTCTTTTTTTAAATTTCCACCAGATTTTATACATTTATTGATTTCTTTTTATAGGTTGTTTTATAAGGAAATCTATTTTTAAACGCCGAACATGGTTCCTCTATGCAACCCAATTCTGTAATTACATGGACAGTACCTCCGAAGTAGCCAGTCAATAATTGCATTCAGCAGATGTAAACATTACTGTAGCCTTATTTACCTGTAAATGAGCAGCAAAACAAAAGTTTATTTTACTTATTTGTACTATAAACATAATTTTTACAAACCATGCAAATCTACATCATTAGTGGTCAGATAGATATTTGATGTAAGTTAAATAAACAGGGTGAAATCTTGTCTTTGATGGTCCGTTGAAAGCAGACACACTGGAATATGTTGGCACATAGGACGACCGTAAATGCCACAGTTTTCAGTCAAGGTTTAATAATAATTAATTTGTTACGATGTTTTTCTTGTATTACTATGTGACAAACAACTTGCACTTGTTTTATATTGACAGTGCTGAAAGTAAAAACTGTGCCTTTGAAATTCGGACAGAGAATGGTGTTCTGCCTGAAAAGAGATTTGTAGGCCTACACACTCTGATGTGTCATGCTGAGCGTGAGAAAACACTGTCAAGAGCAAGTGTAATGCCATGTGGCTGTGGTACTTGCAGTGCAACACTTGAAAATATCAAATTTGATTTTTTTAGCATGTGTGAGCGTTTGTTTTCTATATTTATTGGCCAAAATTCTGTATTGTCCAGTACTTCTTAATGCTTAACATTTTGTATTGTAATCCACTTGCCTACTTTGAGGCTGGCCTTGTGTTTAACTGTTTTATCTGTGCCTAAATAACACATTTTGCTGTCAAAGTTCATAAATAATTCCAAAACTTAAGCAATTCAATCAAATAAAAAATAGATGTATATCCAAAATTCAATCATGCAAGAACACATTTTCTTTTTTTCCATCTTTAATTCAGTACAACAGATATTTTGTGGGGTTATGTTTCATGGGTAATATGGTTTTTCTATGATGTTTAATGTCTGATGCAATTATTGCCTGCATGTTAACTAGTAAAAGATAACAATGAAATTGTACCAGTTGTGATGACCAAAAGTATTTGTTTAGACGGTCACAATTTGTGTATCAGAATAAATCAAACACTCATTTTGTCTACCCGACCTGACCAAAACTCTAAAAGACAAGGTGCTACCAGTTTTTATTTTTAAATAAAAATTGGTTATGTTATACTGTCTTTATGCATGTTTTTCTTGTCTGTGACACTAAAGAATACATCTCTCATACAACAATTAAGTATCTTTTAAATCATTAAATCTTTTTGGTCTCCTATATATACACTGTATTATCAAGTTCTACTCACATCTCTTGGTTACTACAGTTTAGAGAAAAAGTAGATCAAAAGTGTCATTTTTATTTGTATCCACTACTTGCATACATGAACATATCCTAACTTTGGCCACTCAGAATATATTTTACATTTTAAACACGTACAGTGGTGGAATTTACTCAGATACTGAGCTTCAGAGCAATTGTGAAGTACTTCCATTTTATGCTACTTTATACTTCTACAGATTGAACTATTATACTTTTTATTCCACAACATTTATCTGACAGGTATAGTTACTTCAAATTAAGATTGTAGATATAAAGCCCAGGATGTGATATCCAACTGCTAATAAAGCAGTTAAATTAAATTTTTCTTATTATTATATTTATAATTAAATATGACAAGGACCATTCAGTATAATTATTTTACTTTTGCTACATTTTGTTGTTTTGTACTAAATTACAGTTTTGGATGTGGGACTTTTACGTATGATGGAGTATTTGCTACTTTTACTAAAGAGAAATATCTGAAAACTTCTCCCATCACACCACAGATACTAATCCAACATACATTTATTTTTCATAACCAACATTATTAGTCTAAACAGAGATACGTGTATGTAAAATGTATAATTTTCGTTTCAAATGTTTTTATTGTGAAGCATCATTTTCAAATATAACGTGGTATTGCCATGCTTCTTTTCCATATAGACAAACTTAATGCCAAAAGACAGAACACACTTAAAAATAAATAAATAAAGTAAAACAATAATAATCACAATAATCATTTATTTAAAACTAATAATATCCATAATAATAATAATAATAATAACAACAAAAATAATACTATTCCCTGTTTAACTTCACCTGCAAAACATTCTTGCCTACATATCAAAGAGAAACACAAGACATCTCCATAAAAATGTAGAATTTCAATAAAAATATTCTAAACATGTTGCATGCAGTAGCACCATGTTAGTAATGATTGGTCAAGATTCACACTCGTTTACACTCCTACGAATACTTTTAGATTATGGTATGGAAGAGACAGCCTAGTCTTTGTTTCATAGCGTTTAATGAACGTATGGTCGAAACCTCAAATGTTAAGGCTGTTAAAAATACATGAAAATCATTGTTATATGTCTATGGTTTGGAATGGTGCAGCTAAATTTATGAGTCGGCCATTTTAGGTGTACCGGGGACATTACTCGGTGACACACCAGGAAGTACCTTTTTCATATAAAGGATTCTTGACAATATAAAGGATAACAACAATTTTGGTTCAACGTTCAGTAATTATAAAATAGACGACTTGTTGATTTATGTCCATTATCGAAGTGGAAAAATCACCGTATTTTACATACGAGAATTGGGACTACAATTCTCTGGGCGTTACCATTGTGACATCATCAGGCCACTGACACGTACTGTTTTGTAAAAAAAAAAAAAAAAAAGAAATTAAGTAAAGCAGGAAGAAGAAAGGTTGCCAAACAGTTGTTAGCTCGTAGCTGATGAGGTAAGCACTACCATAATGTTAGCATATTGCGCTAATGCCCTCGGTGTATCGTATTAATCTGTAACATTGCGAGCGTTAAGTGCTGAAAAATGAACGATACGTCGAATTGTGTTGATAAACGAGCTAAACGTTAGCTTAGTTAGCCAAGCTGGTCGGTATTTAACTAACGCTTAACGTTAGCTGGCTAGCAACGTTAGCTGTTAATATGTTAGTATCATGCGTCAAACATAGTTTTTGGCAGTTGTTCGACTGCCCTATTTCTAACAGCGTGTTTATTTAAAGGAGTTGCTTTTGCTTGTGTTGCCAGCTAACGGATATATCGTTTACACGAATTGATGGCATGTTATTAGAACGCTTGTTAGCGTGCTAAGCACTCAATGCTAGCCAGTTACCGTTAACCTGTTGTGCAATTTAATGTCGCAAATCATCATACGACGAAACTGCGCACTTTGATCTCCGACATGCGAGTGTATCATGAGTGGTGGAAGGAGTATTCAGATTATTTAAACTACACAGTTTAAGTAAAAATAGCGATGAAAATTACCAAAATACTAGTACATTTTGCTTAAGTTAAGTAAAAGTACAGATATAGTAACCATAGAACAAATCATGTCATGTTATTATATTATTGGATCATTTATATTGATGCTATACTGTTGAGTTGTTTAATCCACCATATTTTACTAACTGATTATGTGTTTTGTTTGTAAAATCTTAATATTAAAAGTAGCTATAGCTGTTCATTAAATGTGGTGTAGCACACAATATGAATACTCAAGTAAAGTACCTCAAATTGTATCTGAGTAAATGTAGTTAGTTGTGTCCAGTACTGATCATTAAGAAATATAGTTGTAAAATAATTTTGATTCTGACCATTAAAGCAGAAGTGAAGTGTAGGCCTAATCCTCTCTGTTTCTGTTCAGAGGAGACTTTGTCCGTTCAAGAATTTCTCCAGATCTCGATCCCTGGTTCCATCATGAACGTCTTTGACCGCAACATCAACTTTGACTCCCTCTTCAAGTTCTCCCAAATGTGCGTACGCATGCAGTAGATTGCTATCTCAGTCACATACTTTATCCACTATAACTCAAGTGTCCACCGCCCAGCCTTGTTCATTGTTATCTTTTTTTTGCAGATCTCATTCCACCCAGGTGCACTTGAAGAATGTGTACTCCAGCCTGGCAGTTTGTATGTTTGTGGCTGCAGCTGGCTCCTACGTCCATGTCGTCACACGCCTCTTTCAGGTAATACTAACAAGATACAACAGAGTCTACCTGTCCAGGTCGATCCTGTATTTCAATGCAAATGGTGTCTTTAAACAAAGTACAGACAAGAATACTTTATCCTACCTAATCTAACCTAATTTGTGCATTAAGTTTTAGTTACCTGGTGCTTGCAAACATTTACTGTAGATAAACGTATTTTTTTTAAGATTTTAGTGGAGGTGGTCTTTATTTTTAGGGCGATCCGCCTCCCCTATAAAACACTGAGGGGAAACCCTGAAGTCAGTGTTGTCTGTGAAGTTTACAGTGAGCATTATCATCACAGCCACTTCATTTATTTATCTCTATCCATGTTCATGGGACAACAGCATATGCGCCGGTAGAAGAAAGTGAAACTGAGCTGAACAGGCTGCGTTTGTCATCGTTGCTACCAGCATTCCTCCGTTGTTATTTAGGGATTTAAAGTTTTAGAAGATACTGAATGTATGATAGATAAAATACTGATGGTAAAATTCCCTTTTTCTTGGTCTCAACGTGGAAAAATATAGGGCCTGGCCAAAAAGATCATCATATTTGGAAAACCTGTGATTTGAATCAGAATCACCATAAGATTTTAAGATAAGACAGAAAAAGGCCTTTCTTATTCTCTAGAAGTCACCCCACCAATTGTACACTGGACGTAGAAAGATAAGATTCGCAACAAAAGCATTTATCTAACAAGTTTTGAAATTTTGTTGGGTTTAATATATTAGATTGAACGGACGCCATGAGATGTTAAGATAAGACAGAACTTTATTTGTGTGAAAGGACTTTTTCTGTCTTATCTTAACATCTTATGGTGATTCTGTTGCTTCGGCAATATTCATCCAGCTGTTGTGAGAAATTTACACTGCACTTCCTTCAAAAGGAGAGGAGAAACCCGAGTGGTCAGTATCATAGTCACACTTTTTCCTGCCCCATCTTAACCTTGTGCCCTTGTTCTCAGGGAGGTGTACTGTCTGTGCTCGGCTCCCTGGGGATGATGTTTTGGCTCGCCATGACGCCACACAACTCTGAGACAGAGAAGAAGAGACTGGCTATCCTCGCAGGATTTGCCTTCCTCACAGGTAAAGTAATGATATTGCGGGCAGGTTACAGGCATAATTGTCACTTTGCATGTGAACAGAGCTGTCTTTGTTAATTTGCAGTCATGTAAGAGTCTATGAGCAGTGTTTGCCTTCCTCTCTCCCTCTCCAGGTGTTGGCCTTGGCCCCACACTGGACTTTGTCATCGCTGTCAATCCGAAGTATGTGAAAAGTTAACTCAGTTTTAACACTTGCACATAAGCAGCTGGCAGCTAGCTGACTAAAAGTTAAACATTATAAAACTGAACAGCAATGAGAAGAGTATTGAATAATAATTGGTAGACATCTGTGAGTCTGTACACATCTAATTGAATGTGTGTATTTACTGAAAACTTATAGTTTTTTCTGGTTTGTTTCTCCTCAGCATCATCGTGACGGCTTTCATGGGAACCTCTGTGATTTTCATTTGCTTCACTCTCAGCGCTCTCTATGCCAAACGCAGGAGCTACCTGTTCCTTGGAGGTAAAGGCGGTTAATTAATGTTTTAATTTATACTTCTCTTCTCAACCATTTACATCAAGACTTTAGAGTACACCAATTTTTTGGCCATTATAGAGAATTTCTCTTGGCTTAATTGATCGATCCTAAGTCTCGCTTCCCTTAGTTGCTAGGTCGGACAAGCTTGACAAAAAGAAACATGGAGCCGCCGGTTCCATTTAGCTGGGTGCTGCAGTGTGTATTATTATTAGATAGTTTCTGGGCACCAGGCAATATAGCTTCTAGAAGCCCATAGCAAGGACTACAGTATGCGATGGAAGGATATAGTCACGATGATAAACTTTACTCAGGTACCTTTTCCTGTTTGGATGCTAGAAGTTGTGTATATCAAAATAAATAACACCAACAGTTACTTTGGGGCGGCACGAACCAGAAACTCTTTCAGCTCAGAAATCCAGCGGGGCCTCCTCCAGCAAGGAGCAGAGCTTCACCTCGCTGCTCTGCCGGTCCCCACTGGGAGCCAACATCGGCACCACGCTGCTGGAGTCCCAGGCCGTATTGCTGGGCCCGCTGGTGGGAAGGGAGGCACGGGAGAACCAGAACCAGGACAGCACCGGGTAGATTGTCCAACCCTGCCTTCAAAAGGGACTCTGGTGCTCGGAAACACTACCGCTTTTGTCCACAGGGACCGCCAAAATCGACACAATGAAAGTTCCTCGTAGTAACTGTGGCTATATACAATGTAATGCGTCCGATTTGACTTGCATAGTAATGTTACCTTTGAACAGACTCAGTATATCGAAGTATATCCCAAAAGGAAAAGTTGACCGTGGTTTTGCCGGGTTCCAAGCTTGCTCAACTGTTATTGGAGCACACAATGAAAAGGGGCGGGATTTAGGAAGAGTCAATTAAGCCATACGTGCCGTTTCCCTTAACTTATTGTTCTTTTAAGGCACACTGATGTCTGGCCTTTCCCTCCTGTTCCTGATGTCTGTGATGAACATGTTCTTTGGATCTGTGATGCTCTTTAAGGTAGCTGAACTAAGTGGCACCATTCCTCACTAAACGTTTGATAGCTGTGTGTCATCATGTTTCGGTGTAAATCACGTTTTTCATCTTTTGTGACAGGCACACATGTACCTCGGGCTGCTCATCATGTGCGGCTTCGTCCTGTTTGACACTCAGCTCATTATTGAGAAAGCAGAGAACGGCGACAAGGACTACATCTGGTGAGGACTTGCATTCTTGTATTCCTTTGTCTGTTGGCTCACACCTTCTCATAACCAAATACCATGCAAATACATCATCCCATAGTGAGGTGTACAACTTGGCATCAGTTCCTAAAAAAAAAAAAATGACTGGTCCAGATAAGTTTGACTTTTTCAGAGGTGCAACATGGACAACAGATGGACTTTATTTTAGAGATATTGAATCATGTATAGTAATGTTTTTTGTTTTTCCCAAAAGCATATGTAACGATTCTGAAACAAACTTGATATGCTTTGCTTTTTTAAGGCACTGTGTGGACCTGTTCCTTGATTTCATCACCATCTTCAGGAAACTGATGGTCATCCTCGCCATGAACGATAAGGTACGGAGTGTTTTGCCCAATCCTGCTCTTTTTAAAAGTTAATGGATAAAGGGTCATCCACCCCAAGAACGATAACTTTAAATTTATTGTTCTAACTCGAGTGGATGACTGAGTTCACACCACAACAATAACGCCGATAGTGGCAAGCGATATCGTTGGGATCACTTTCAGAGCGATTTGATGTACATAGAAACACTGAGCCAATCAAAATTTATCCAAATTTATTATAATGTCTCTCCTCATGATCAATAATTAATTAATTATCTGAGCCGGATTATCTATCTATTGCATTGGAGTGCCTGGGGGAACAAGCCAATTTGCCGTGCTGGGACGCATCAATATTAAAAACGAAAAACGTAAATGTTTTTCGTGGTCATTAACGGCAGATACAACATTTATAAAGCACTTGATTTAGCTTTTATTTATCTTGTTCTTATTAATGAGAATATGAATAATAATAATAAGAAAACAGTTGAAAAGTAGCTGCTACTGTGCATCTTTCAGCACCATTGAAGCAAGAAGAGGGAGAGAGAGAGAGAGATACTGTTGATTTCAATAAGTAGCCTACACTCTATTGCTGATAGAAAATATGTTCAAAGACCATTTTACTCTTGTGTGGAACAAATACACCTTCGTACTCCTGAGTGCTACGGTTCAAACGTTCTGTCGTTTCTGACCAGGAAAACAAAAACTGAAGAACTGATGATTATCGCCTCTTTGTGATTATTATATAAATAGCTAGCCATGTACATGTAGGTCATTTGAATGTGTATAAATAGACCCTACGTGTTTTGTAAACATAATTTGAAACTTTCCTAGGTGACAGTGTCCGAAAGAGGTGGACAGCTGGAGCGCGTAGTGCATGCTTCGTGCCGCTGTTTACAAAACGTTATCGTTCATCAGTGTGGATGCTCACATTGTATATCGTTACATTTCTAGTTATTGCTCTTGGTGTGGACCCTTTAGTCTGTCTCAACAAAAAGCAGTATATTTTCTTATTTAGCTGTAGTAGAATCTAGCCATGCAGATACTTTTGGTTTTATTCACTGAGGTTTTGAGGTATCTGAGACTTCTGCCACCACCGAAGTGCAATGGTTGTGAGGGGAATTTAGTTTGTGGTGCACAAAACAATGAGAAAGCAAATGACATTTAAATAACTCAGCGACAACATATCTTGAAACCTTGTTCAGGTGTCTGGACATCTGTGAGATTTTTTTATTTGAACTACCTTTTTCCCAAAGAAGGGGTTTCTAATGAAAAACTGATTACTTACAACATGTGCTGCAAAAACAGGAGTTTCATTCACATCCATCATATATCCATTGTATTTTGTGGTGGAAAGTATATTTACTCAAGTACTTTACTTCTAATTTCAAAATACAACGCATTGTTAAAGATTAAACCAGTGGTTCCTAAACCTTTTTGGCCTCTCATAGAGTTAATGATTAATAGAAACATAATTGGAAGATTAATTGATAATAAAATGTATCGTTAGCTGCAGTTCTAAAAATATTACTTGAGTAAAAGTACTTTTAGTGTATTGTTAGCTAAATGTACTCGGTGTATTAAAAGTAAAGGTACTCATACTGCAGAATATGCCCTCTGTGAGTATCATACTATCATGTCATTGGGTTATTATTACTGATGCATTAAAGCTGCAGTATGCGAGATGGCGCAAATATGATTTAAAAAAGTTATTATTAGAAAACAGCCGCTATATCGTGACGGTAGTACATGAAACAGGTAACCTGAAAAAAATCATGTTCCTCTGTGTCCTACTGTGTCCTCCGGTGCTCCTAACGGCATCTGAAGGATTTCACTTACCGGAGGATCACAAGGTCCCCTGTCCAGCTGCCGTCTATGAGAGCCGGCTGTCAATCACTCGCAAACTCCGACCAAACGCTCAAACTAGTCAGCGCTGATCAAATATGAATCAATATTCTGTTACTGTAATGCCTATTTCTCACCTCAAATGTTCTCAGAATCATCTTGTAGTGTACTGTTTAGCTGTAAAATGAGAAAGTTTGTGACGCGGCCGCCATTGTAAAATCTGTTGAAGGAAGCCAAGTTCTGGTCACATGACCGGAGCACAGCCAATAGGAACTCTCTCTCTCTCTGAAATGACCTGTGATTAGTCAAAATCTGCCGTCACGGGCTAGATTTTTCTAAAGCCTGAAAACAAAGCCATGATGAGGAGCAGAAGTCTAGCTTTCTCTCAGACCACTTGAATTATAATATGCTGAAAGGTTATTATGGAATTTTTGCCTAATTATGCCAAAAAATTGTTGCCTACTGCCACTTTAATGTGTAAGTAGTCAATGAATGTAGTTGGTCAAGATGGAGCTAATTGGACCCTTTTTATACATAGTTGTGTAGTTAATCTATAACAATGGTCATATTTTGTTTATTATACATTTTGTATGTAAAATATGTAAAGTAACTACAGCTGTCAACTAAATGTCATGGAATAGAAGTATTAAAAGGGAACTCTGATTTTACACATTGCGTGTTAACCAGTGGTGAAAAGTAACTAAGTACATTTACTCAAATACTGTTCTGAGGTTGTACTTTACTTGATTATTTATGGTGCTTTATATTTCAACTCTACTACATTTTAGAGGGAAATATTGTACTTTTTACTTCACTACATTTTGTAGACCGCTTTAGCTGCCATTTACTTTTCAGATTTAGATTTACTTGTGACCTCTTACAAATAGCAGTGTCTAGCTTGGACCTCTTGTCATGTTTCAGATGTTTATGAGGTGTTAGCAGTTCAACCAAAAACACATTTCCCCTCTAAACTTGTCAAATGGTTTTATTTAAATGATTGTTTTTAGTCCAAAGTTAATTATCCAATATTTCACAAAAAAACAAATATTAAAAAGTCCAAAAAAGGAATTATATATTTGTGTAGGAGAACACTGTTTTTTCTTCTTTCCTCTCCCATTAATCCTCTCATCCCCCACATTCATCTTGTGACCCTCTGAAGGGTGCCTGACCCCGAGGTTGAGAACCACTGAATTAAACTACCTGACTCTATATAAAGTAGATTAACCAGCTCCACCTACAACAGTAAAATGCTGATTACACATTGATGCATCAGTATTAACAATCGAATATTGCCAGATATAATAATTAAAGTAGTCCTTTTACTTTTGATACTTTAAGTACAATTTGCTGATAATACTTCAGTACTTTTACTTTCCAAACTATCAGAGCACACTCTTTAACCACATCTATCTGCATGACTCGATACCACTTGAGTAAAGTGAGAAAATGTTTTTGTTTTGTTTTCATAACGTTTAATTTCTAAGAGTAATATGGTTGTGTCTTATAACTCTGATTGCTTGTCCCTTTTTCAGGAGAAGAAGAAGGAAAAGAAGTAAAGAACATTTGGAAATAAAAACAATCTGTCAGAAGAGGCACAATTTGCAACGCACTTGGTGCTTTTCACTTTCTGTCTTCATTTATTGAATTAACTCCTTTGTGTTCTTATATTATTGAAATTTCTTTGATTTATTTTTCAAACTTACAACAAGGGTTGAATGTAAGTTTCTGGTAAACTAATGCCTCCCAACATGGCTGTGAATGGAGAATTAGACTAATGCTGCAGTGAACATGCTTGGCCTGTAGAGGGGAGCGTTGCCCTATGAAGGCTCCCAGAAGCTGAGCAGCACTCAATGAAGATACTCGTTATTTAGTGCCATAAATTAATGACATGATAGGCTCCTTTTTAATGGGTCATGTGAGCTTCTGAGGCTGATCATTGTTTTATTTGAAGTTATGTAATTACAGTTGTTGATTTGCTTATTTATAGTTTTCCTCCTTTCTCTTTAGTGGAGTGTCACAAGAGATGGTGTCCCATGATTTTGACAACAGATTTCCCCCTTTGAGAAATTTCCCAGTAATTGTTTTTGTTCCCACAAATTTTGTTTTGTGACCAACATTTTGAGTAAGAATAGTGAAGCCTGGTAACACTGATCCAAACCCTGAAAGCCTGTCGGGGTCATGATGATCTACACTAACTCATTCAGACGGACTTTTTGGATTTTGGACGTTGGCAGGTTGAGGAGGACTAGTCGTGCCATCTGTCTTTTCATCTTCGATAGCAGGCGAGTTATTCAGACTTCTCCCAGTGTAAATTTCTCTAAATATCTGTTGTCTAGAAATTAGTTTGCCAAATAATGTGACGTTAACCTTCACGATCTTTTGAAAGTGTATACTGTGAAGAATTTATTTTATGGATGTAAAATTGAAACTAATAATTTGATACATTTGCTCAAATAAATGTGTTGAACGTAGTGATCTTTGCCCGTTTTCAATCTGGCAACTTTAAAATTCTACCTGCATATTTATTTTTGCTGCTGTTAACAGTGATGGAAGAAATATTCAGATCCTTTTAAATAAGTAAAAGTAGTAATAAAAAAACAAATACTCAATTATATAAGTAATAGTTCTGCATTTAAAATGTTTATCAATTAGTTATCAATTAGCCGATCGTCTGAATAATAAATAATCTGCAACTGATTATCGTTAGTTTACCCAGTACTTTTTCAAACAAAAACGACAAATATTTGCTGCTTTGTCATATCATTGTAAATTTAATATATTTAGGTTTTGGACTTTTTGTCAGACACAACAAGCAATTTGATGAAGTCAACTTTGGCACTGAGAATTTGTGACGGGATTTGATTTTACCATTTTTTTGATTCTGACAATTGATAGATTAAATGATTAATCATAAGCGATAACATAAAGGATCAATTATGAAAATAATCGTCAATTGCAGTTGTTGTTAATCCCTAAAAATGTTCAGTTAAAGTACTTTTAGTGTATTATTAGTAAAATGTGCTTAGTGTATTAAAAGTACAAATACTTATAATGCAGAAAATGCTCCCTGTTATATTATCATATTATTGGGTTATTTTTACTGATGCATTAATGTGTAAGTAGCAAGTGAATGCAGTTGGTCAAGATGGCGCCAACTTGACCTTTTTCTATACATAGTTTGGTAGATTAATCTACCACAATGATCATATTTCATACGTTTATTATATATTTTGTATGTAAAATCTTGTGTGCAAAGTAACTACAGCTGTAAACTAAATGTAGTGAACCAGAAGTCTCCCTCTCTGCCTGTTGTAATTCGAGCTTCTCTATGCTTTGTTGACATAGCCGGGCATGCCTTTTAGTGCATGTGAGCGGGCCCCACTGGCTAGCTTATGACCGCCACTCTGCACTGCTCTCTTGCGGCGGCTACCACTGATAAAACCGTTTCGACCCACCGCATCGTCACGGAAGCGTAGCGCCCACCCTCCGGTTCACCCCCAGGTAACACTGTTAGCTCTGTCGGCACTGTTGCCGTAGTTTACACCGTAGCGATGTTGGCACCATTTGCTGTGAGCCACTGGCTCAGCCATCGCCATGGTTAGAACGCGTTGAGGCCCTTTAAGTAAAAGATCTGAATACTTCTTTCACCACTGCACAGGTCTGGGGGAGTATTACTGCATATGTGAAGAAAATTTGTATATATTTTTCTCTAGATGCCTCAAATTGCCTCAAGGGATGTCACTTGTTGAAAAGTGTTGTGACTCGAGTCAGCGTCGGTTGGGACTGAAAACTACAAATTTGGAAATTTAAAAAAAATTGTGGAGTTCGAAAGAAGTGAGTCTCCCAGACCTCTGTAGCTCGCTCCTCATCTCTGCTTTAGGCTACATCAGCCGTTACTAGCACAACACAGCACAATCTCCGACCAAACTGTCTGCGGGCGAGTTGCATTATTGGTAATGTAGGCGCCAGGTTCTGACAAGGAAGAAGAATGCGACGAATAAATAAGACGCTATCCGTTTCTACTAAATTGGTGGCGTACTATTAGCACAAAATAAAAGTTGTACTGTAATAGTATATATTTGGTATCATTGGGCAAAAATTCCATAATAACCCTTCAGCATATTTTAATTCAAGTGTTCTGAGAGATAACTAGACTTCTGCACCTCATCATGGCTCTGTTTTCAGACTTTAGAAAATCTAGCCCGTGATGGGAGACTTTGACCAATCACAGGTCATTTCATTGAGAGAGCGTTTCTATTGGCTGTGCTCTGGTCATGTGACCGGAATTTGGCCTTCCTTCACCAGATGTCACAATGGCGACGGCGTCACAAACTTTCTCATTTTACAGCTAAACCGTACACTACAAGATGATTCTGAAAACATTTGAGGCAAGAAATAGGCAATGATGCAACATAATATTGATTCATATTTGATCAGCGCTGCCTAGTTTGACCGTTTGGTCGGAGTTCGCAAGTGATTGACAGCCAGCTCTCATAGACGGCAGCTGGACAGCAGATCTCAGATCAGCTCTTACTGCTTGTTTTCCTCCGGTCTGTAAAATCTTGCAGATGCCGTTAGGAGCACCGGAGGGCACAGAGGCACATGATTTTTTTCAGGTTACCTGTTTCATGTACTACTGTCACGATATAGCGACCGTTTTATAAAAAAAACTTTTTTTAATCATATTTGCTCCAATCTCGCCTACTTCAGCTTTAAGTAAATGTACTTTCCACCTACTGCATGTCCCTAATTGATGCTACCGGCCAAAATAACTGCTTCACACAAAGAAGTAAATCAAAACATTTTAATTAGAAAGTTGAAAAACGGCAGTAGGTACATAGGACCTCTATTGGCTAGGGAACGAACAGCAACAGAGATGTTGAAATACAAGATATGAACATAATCTACTAAGCGAAGAGACTGCAATTTCACAGAAAGATTACAAAAAGAAAAAAAGATGACTGCAAATGATGTACATTTAAAATAAATAAATAATAGAAATACATATTCATTGAATAGTGTAGCCATTTCTCTTATCTATGTTATTATTGCTGGTATATATTACCTTTAAATGTATTATGATTTAAAACAGACATATTCTGACAACCTTTCTCGGCCTCAAAACAATATAAACATGACCAATAAAATCGTTAATACATTTAAAATCGTGATGCATGAGTTTAGCAATAAAGAATCACAGACATGAACATTCATTTTTTTAGGGAGCTCCATGTTTTTTTTTTTTCAATACATTATGTGGCGAAATGATGTCCAGAATAGAATGGATGTATTGATACAGATCGTCAGCTATTGAGCTGATCAGCTCCTCCTTGATGCACGTAACGAAGATCCGTCTACCAGGATGATTTAAAAACAAAAGACAGGTTGCTGAACAACTACCAGGACTGACAACTTTTGTGCTAATCATTAGCTTAGCCATGCGTTTTGTTTTCCTGTACACATGAATTAAAGAGTGTCCACAGTCGAGTCTGATTGTGGAAAAAAGTGAACAACTAATATTATTTGGGGTGGCTTTTGGCTTCATGTTTATTTGAAATCCTGAGGAGAAGTCTATTAATCTATCTTTCCAGTTGCAACAGAGAAACAGCTGATGAGAAAGCATCATCACCACAATATTCTTGCGGACATCAACAGGACACAGTTTCTTTTCCTCAAAGGTGGCGGCGGGTCAGCAGCATCACAGTACAGCCAGCAACCAGGAGACCTGATCAGAGCGGTGCTGGGTCTTCTTGTCTGTGGACTAGATGAGCTCCTCCTGTCCTCCCCCGTTCTTGGCTGGATCATCCTTGGCTGCCGCAGGACGACAGACTGTCGTACAGAGAATCGCTGAGGGACTCAGGGGTCTCCAGGACCTGAGGGCGGCTCGGGGAGAGGGCTTCCTCCGGCCGCTCCCTGAGCAGCTCCAGCCCGGCCTCCCGGTTCATCTCGGGGACGCTGGGAGTGCGAGTCTTCCCCCTGCGGCTCATCCCCGACTGGGCGGGGACGGGCAAGCTGCCTGGGTCGACCACCCGGCTGGAGGAGGGACCGCTGGCCTTCATGATCTGAAAGGATGCAGAATGGGGTGAGAAACATTTTAGGTCATGTGTTTCGTCTTATATAATGCCTTCAGGTGCAAAAAAAACAAGTGTGTTACATAAATAATCCAACAGTGAATCTTTAATATTCAGCTGATTAATAATTTCTAAAGGGAGAATGTGGTTCTGTGTTTTTACATTATATAAGAAGTGAGTGCAGATTTAAAAATGTATCTCGACTTGACTGCCTGCAAAGTATTTTCAGTCTGTCCGTGACCCAGATAATTCCTTTTAGCATGCTCCTGCAAAGCAGTTTTTCAATAAGAGTAGATCAAATAAAACACATTAATGTTGGTAGAAAACAAGAATAATAACTTGCAAAGTAAAGTCTATAATATTGTCATCCTGATTTTCCATAATTTTGCCTTTTCTGTTTACTAGGTATATAAGACATCTACTGCATGTCTGTCCGTCCTGGAAGAGGAATCCCTCCTCTGTTGCTCTTTCTGAGGTTTGTTACATTTTTTCCCTGTTAAATGTAGTCCATTTTTTATACTATGACTTTTTTATGACATTTTTTTTAAAGTTTTCTTATGGCATACTATACTATGATTTCTTTAATGACTTTTTTTTATGGCATACTATACTGTGATTTCTTTTATGACATACTACACTGACTTTTTTTAATCACTTTTTTTTTTACATACTATATTATGACTTTTTTCATGACATTTTTCAACAAGCTATACTATGACTTTGTTAATAACTTTTTTTATGGCATACTATACTATGATTTTTTATGACATAAAACACTGACTTTTTTAGCACTTTTGTACGGCATACTATACTATAATTTTTTTCTGATATACTATACTAGGAGTTTTATAGCATACTATACTAAGACTATTTTTATAGCGTATTATACTTTGACTTTTGCACGACATACTATACTATGACTTCTTCATGACATTTTTCGACATACTATACTGTGACTTTCATGACATTTTTCGACATACTATACTATGACATTTTGAATTTTTTCAACATAGTATACTATAACATGTCTTTTTTAACATACTATACTATGAATTTTTTATCACTTTTTTCGACATACTATACTTGACTTTTTTTCGACGTACTATGAGTTTTTTCAACATACCATACTATGACTTTTTCATAACTTTTTTCGACATACTATACTATGACTTTTTTATCACTTTTTTCGACATATTATACTATGACTTTTTTATCACTTTTTTCGACATACTATACGATGACTTTATTCGACATACTATCCGGCCTTTTTATCATTTTTTCGACAAACTGACTTTTTTCGACCTACTATACTATGACTTTTTTAAATCGCGTTTTACTTTTTTATCACTTTTTTTTACATTTCTTTTGACATTTTATCACTTTTTTCGACATACGATACTATGACCTTTTTCACACTTTTTTCGACATACTACAGTATACTATGACATTTTTTCGACATACTATACTATGACTTTTTTCGACATACTATACTTTGACCTTTTCTCACTTTTTTCAACATACTATACTATGACTTTTTCGACATACTATACTATGACTTTTTCGACATACTATACTATGACTTTTTTATAACTTTTTTGACATACTATACTTTGACATTTTCGACATACTTTACTATGACTTTTTCGACATACTTTACTATGGCTTTTTTACAACTTTTTTGACCTACTATACTATGACTTTTTTATCACTTTTTTCGACATACTATACTGTGACTTTTTTATCACTTTTTTGACATACTATACTTTGACTTTTTCTCACTTTTTTCAACATACTACACTATGACTTTTTCGACATACTATACTATGACTTTTTCGACATACTATACTATGACTTTTTTATCACTTTTTTGACACTATATACTACGACTTTTTATCACTTTTTTCGCCATACTATACTTTTACTTTTTTCTCACTTATTTCGTCATACTATACAAAGTCTTTGTTCGACATGCTATACTACGACTTTTTCTGGAACAATATACTGCACTATAACTTTTTTATTCCTTCTTTCTACATGCTGTACTATGACTTTCTCACTTTTTTCGACATCCTATAATGACTTTTTTCTCACTTTTTTCGACATACTCTACTATGACTTTTTCTCACTTTTTTCGACATACTATACTGTGACTTTTTCGACATACTATACTATGACTTTTTCGATATACTATACTATGACTTTTTTAGAACTTTTTTGACATACTATATACTATGACTTTTTTATCACTTTTTTCGCCATACTATACTTTTACTTTTTTCTCACTTATTTTGTCATACTATACAAAGTCTTTGTTCGACATGCTATACTACGACTTTTTTTGGAACAATATACTGCACTATAACTTTTTTATTCCTTCTTTCTACATGCTGTACTATGACTTTATCACTTTTTTCAACATACTACACTTTGACTTTTTTCTCACTTTTTTCGACATACTCTACTATGACTTTCTCACTTTTTTCGACATCCTATAATGACTTTTTTCTCACTTTTTCTGACATACTCTACTATGACTTTTTTATAACTTTTTTCGACATACTCTACTATGACTTTTTCTGACATACTATACTATGTCTTTTTTCGTCATACTATACTATGACTTTTTATCACTTTTTTCGACATACTACACTGACTTTTTTCTCACTTTTTTCGACATACTCTACTATGACTTTTTATCACTTTTTTCGACATCCTATACTATGTTTTTCATCACTTTTTTCGTCACCCTATACAATGATTTTCAGCACTTTTTTCGACATACTATACTAGGCCTTTTTTATCACCTTTCTCGACATATAATACTATAACTTATTTATCACTTTTTTCGACATACTATACTATGATTTTCATCACTTTTTTCGACATCCTATACAATGATTTTCATCACTTCTTTCGACATACTATACTTTTACTTTTTCGACATACTATACTTTTTTCTCACTTTGTTTTTTACATACTATATTATGACTTTTTTCATGACATTTTTCAACAAACTATACTATGACTTTGTTAATAGCTTTTTTTATGGCACACTACTATAACATTTTTACTATGACTTTTTTACGACATACTTTTTTGACATTTATGGCTTTGTTATGACATACTCCACTATTACCTTTTGACATACTATACCTTTTCTGACTCTCTATGACATACTATACTTTTACTACATTCTACACTATGACTTTTATCACTATTTTACAGCAAACTATACTATGACATTTTAATGACATACTATACTATGACTTTTATGGCATACTATACTATGATTTTTTATGACATAAAACACTGACTTTTTTAGCACTTTTGTACGGCATACTATACTATAATTTTTTTATGTTATACTATACTATGAGCTTTATAGCATACTATACTAAGACTATTTTTATAGCGTATTATACTTTGACTTTTGCACGACATACTATACTGTGACTTTCATGACATTTTTCGACATACTATACTATGACATTTTGAATTTTTTCAACATAGTAAACTATAACATGTCTTTTTTAACATACTGTACTATGAATTTTTGATCACTTTTTTCGACATACTATACTTTGAATTTTTTTCGACGTACTATGAGTTTTTTCGACATACTATACTATGAATTTTTCATAACTGTTTTCGACATACTATACGATGACTTTATTCGACATACTATACTATGACTTATTTATAATTTTTTCGACAAACTATAATATGACTTTTTTCGACCTACTACACTATGACTTTTTTTAAATCACGTTTTACTTTTTTATCACTTTTTCCGAAATACTACACTATGACTTTTTAATCACTTTTTTTGACATACTATACTATGACTTTTTAATCACTTTTTCGACATCCTATATTATGATTTTCATCACTTTTTTCGACATCCTATACAATGATTTTCATCACTTTTTTTCGACATACTATACCGTCACTTTTTTCGACATACCATACTTTGAGTTTTTTTACGACATACTATACTATGCCTTTTTTATCACTTTTTTCGACATACTATACTATGACTTTGTCATCACTTTTTTCGACATACTACACTATGACTTTATCAATCACATTTTTCGACATACTATACTATGACTTTTTCATCACTTTTTTCGACATACCAATGACTTATCATTTTCTTCGACATACTATACTATGACTTTTTTTTGTCACTTTTTACAACATCCTATACTATGATTTTCATCACTTTTTTCCACATACTATACTATGACTTTTAATCACTTTTCGACATACTATACTATCACTTTTTTCCACATACTATACTATGCAGGGTGATAAAGTGATAAAGTCATATTACAGGGGTCTTAAAAAGTCTTAATACAAAAAAAAAAATCAACTAATAAAAAGATCTGAGAACACTTTCCATCCCTGTGCTCTAGTAAACAATTTAATCATGAACTCGTTGGTTGTCACACTCATAAAGCATAGTAAACGAGACCCTGTGTTTCAAGATGGGTGGGTTGCACATCGCCACAGACCCCTGACACACTGAAGACAGTCCGCACGGGTTAAGAGCAGGAGACCGCCTGACGGCACAGCTAGCCCTCACTCAACGGCCCCGAGGAGCTGCGAGCCACTTTCACCCCCGGGCTGCTCCGAGCTGAACTTGAGCAGAGTGCAGACCGTCGCAGAGGAAATGCGCCCAGTGAGGGCCAGCCAGCCCACCCGCTGAGAAGTGTAAAAGTATTTTTGGTTCATTATGAAACTGTTCATTGCACAGATGTAAAGAGGCGGATGGAGCAACTTTCACAAACGCAGACTGCCGCTTGCAATGGCATTTATAAACCCCAGCTGGCGATATAAATCTATATTAAAACATCAAACGGGAGGGAAAGGAGTTTTGTTTACTTTAGTGATGTTTTTTGCTGTGGTGGCGAAAAAGTTACCAGCGGAAACACTGTCGCTCCCGCTTTGCAGCGATCCAGCCGAAAATCAAATGTATTAAGATAACTGCACGCCCATGACTGCACGTGAAATTCGTGTGCTCCGTAAATTCTATCCGGGGAGCACAGCTATTCCCTTTTGGTTCCGTTTTATAATTTTGTTAAGGCGTGCTCAAAAAACGAAACATTTAAAAGCAAGATAAAGCATATCTTTTATTAAAGGAAAGTAATGTTAATGAATTTTTAAGGCCTGCCAAAATTGTATTTAAGACATTTCATGAGATTTTAAGACATTTTAGGCCTTAAATTCAGGTTATTGGATTTAAGACTTTTTAAGACCCCGCGGGAACCCTGTACTATGACTTTATCACTTTTTTCGACATACTATACTATGACTTTTTTGACATACTATAATGTGATTTTTTTCACATTCTATGCTATGACTATCACTTTTTTCAACATACTATACTATGACTTTTTTATCACTTTTTTCGACATACTATAATGTGACTCTTCAACATATTATACGATGACTTTTTGATCACTTTTTTTTGACATACTATATTTTTTACATGCTATACTGTGATTTTTTTCTTTAAATGGCACACTATACCATGATTTTTAATATTTTTTTTATGGCATACAATACTATGATTTTTTTTGATACATTCTACACTATGTCTTTTTTATCACTTTTTATGGAATCCTACACTATGACATTTTAATGACATACTATACTTTGACCTTTTAATGGCATACTATACTATGATTTTGTTATGGCATACTATACAATACTTTTTTGACTTCATGACATACTATACTATACTAAGATTTTTTTATGGCTTTTTTATGTAATACTATACTGTGATTTTTTATGACATACTACACTGAATCATTTTTTTCACTTTTTTATGGCACCCTATATCATGAACATTTCATTACATAGTATAGAGAGAAACATTTTTCCAATATAATAAAATACACCCTGAATCTGAAAACATAACAGACATAGAGAAACCCCCATATTTACTTGGGGTATTCCAGCAATATTCATCACCCCATGTCATGACCTGAGGACAGTCACTGGAACCTGAGAAACACAACTGTGCATTGATTCTTATTTTTTCTTCTTTTTTAATTGTGAGATTTCTTTTTTTGTTTTCTTCTTCTTTTGTTTACATCAGTCAACATGGTCAGTAGGCCTATAATTCATCTTGTTAGACTAATATACATTATTTGATTTGTAAATAGTTTAGTGATTACATTTTGCTATTATAACATGGTATATACACCGATTAACCATAACATTATGACCACCTGCCTAATATTGAGTAGGTCGCCCTTTTGCCGCCAAAAAAGCCCTGACCCGTCAAGGCATGGACTCCACTAGACCTCTGAAGGTATGCTGTGGTATCCCGGCACCAAACCGTCAGTAGCAGATCCTGTAAGTTCTGTAAGTTGCGAGGTGGGGCCTCTATGGATCGGACTCGTTTGTCCAGCACATCCCACAGATGCTCGATTGGATTGAGATCTGGAGAATTTGGAGGCCAACTCAACACCTCGAACTCCATCCATCCACATGATGTAAAAGAAAACGAGATTCATCAGATCAGGCCACCTTCTTCCATTGCTCCGTGGTCCAGTTCTGATGCTCACGTGCCCATTGTAGGCGCTTTTGGCAGTGGAAACAGGTCAGCATGGGCACCCTGACCGGTCTGCGACTACGCAGCCCCATACGCAACAAACTGAGATGCACTGTGTGTTCTGACACCTTTCTATCGGAACCAGCATTAACTTTTTCAGCAATAGCTCTTCTATTGGATCGGACAACACGGGCCAGCCTTCGCTCCCCACGTGCATCAATGAGCCATGGCCGCCCATGACCCTGTCGCCGGTTCAACGGTTTTCCTTCCTTGGACCACTTTTGGTAGGTCCTGACCACTGCAGACCGGGAAAATCCCACAAGAGCTGCAGTTCTGGAGATGCTCTTACCCAGTCGTCTAGCCATCACAATTTAGCCCTTGTCAAAGTCGCTCACATCCTTATGCTTGCCCATTTTTTCTGCTTCCAACACATCAACTTCAAGGACAAAATGTTCACTTGCTGCCTAATATATCCCACCCACTGCGAGGTGCCATTGTAAGGAGATATTCAATGTTATTCACTTCACCTCTCAGTGGTCATAATGTTATGGCTAGCACGCACGCACGCACGCACGCACGCACGCACGCACGCACGCACGCACGCACGCACGCACGCACGCACGCACGCACGCACGCACGCACGCACCTCTTGATTTTTCCTAATTTTATGAATTGCACCTTGTTCTTTTTCTTAATCTCATTATTACTTGAAGCTTTGGCAATATTATCCTTGTTTTATTTGTGCCAATAAAGCATGTTGACTTGAATTGGGAGCTAGAGAGGGAGGGAGTGAGGAGTCAGAGAGATAGAGAGGTAGAGAGAGAGCAGTTACAGCAGCTGTATGGAACTATACTTAAACTAATACTTATTGCACATTAAACTACTATCCCTACCCCTCTGAATGGAGATCCAAAGGACACCGCTTCCTCCTCTTCCTCCTCCACTGCCAGGTAAACCTCTGCAGGTCCTGCTGGAGTCTTCAGGTTGGGGAAGGTCCAAGTCTTCGAACGAGGCGAAAACATGTTCGCACCATGGGCCTCTTTGTCTGTAGATGGAGTGATTAAAAACACATTTTCATCTCTTTTCCACACGTCATTACTAAACAGAATCTATTAGGAGCAGAAATGTTTGTCAAAATTCCCATTTCAAGGCAAGGAAGGTTAAAAATGTTTAAATGACAACCTAAAATGTTGGACACTTGATCCAAACTGAACTATCTCAACAAGTACTGGATGAATTGCCATGACATTTTTTACAGACATTCATGTTCCCCAGAGGATGTATCTGAACTGATTTTTTCCTCTAGCCCCACCATGAGGTTGACATTTGTGGTTTTGAGTGAAATGGCTTGACAACTACTGGCGCAGATATTCATGGTCTTTATCAACTGTGGGGACTTCTCATCTGGCGCAATCATCATCATCAAAACATTTTTTTTTTTCAAAGCTTTGGTTTATGACCAAATACCTTCAAAGTTAACATCATTCCCATCAGCCTGAACTGTACATGTTATGTTAACATGCTAACACACAAAACTGAGATACTGAATATAATGATGAATCATAAATGAACTATTTCTCACGTCATAACTAGAAGTATATTCACTATCAAAACCCTATTATCTTTTAAGACACAAGCACATGAACTGAACAATTTATGTTAGCAGGGAAGCAACTGCCAATATTTTCAAATTATGCGTGACTTTATTTTTTACTTTGACAGATCAAAAACAAATTTTGCACCTAAACTTTTGTCTGTAACAGTTTACTTTTCTTTACAGCCTCACAGCATGACTGTAGTTTTCTTTTCAGTGCCACACGTCAGTCTGAGCTACAATATACAAACAATACAACAATATTCTTTAAGATAGCAATAGAAAGTATCAACACCTGATCTTTTATCCTTGTGAAACAAACATTGAGAAAGATATCGTCAGAATATTTCCCTATTAGATGATCACTGCTTTATGTGTATTTGAGTGGAGTGCAAGTTTGCAGACTGCATCAAAGTTCTACAGTATGTAAATACTGTAGAACTTTGATGCAGAGTTTGGAGGCTATATAAAAAAACTGTGACATCTAACAATGCTCTGAATGTTCTGTTATTATGAAAAAGTCGAACAATTTTACGGCACCTTCACGGATGACGCCAGCGGAGCTTCTTCCCTCCAGCACTGAGCCGTACTGAATGGTGGGAATCAGCTGTTTGTGAGGCACATAGCACTCCTCCTGCGACGTCGGCTCTCTGTCCAGGGTGCGGGCCCGTCGCCCGGCCCTCCCCGGGGAGCCGGATGAGTGGCGCTCAGCCCCGGGCCTCGTCTTGGACAGGCTCCGTCCTGCTGCACCGCTGCTGCAGTCAGGCAGGGGGAACGTACCGATACCGCTGTCCAGGGTGTACGTGGAAGCACCAGAACCTGCAGAGGAAGGAGAGATTCTGTGACTAGCTGATGTGGAAATGCATAAATTAATGAATAAATGCAAACAAATTAATAAATACAAAAGGCACAAATGGATTAAGAAATAAATATGTAAATTAATGAATTCCTCATTATTTATTCTATCTTTATCTGAAGCTTCTGAATAGATATTCCTCAGGGGCGTGGCCTCATTTATTTACCTTTGATATGCTAATTAAGGTGTGAGCCAAATTATTTTCCCTCAATATGCAAATTATGTTTCAGTAAAGCCCTTATGGATTGTTATAGATTTGTAATGCTGGAAGAAGTACTCAGATCCTTTACTGAAGTACAAGTAGTAATACCACAGTGTAATAATATATATAATATATATAATAATATAATACAGTATATTACAGGTAAAAGTCCTTTAAATAAGCATTCAAAAATGTTTCAACATCGGTCTGCAGCGTTTACTCCTTATGAGCATATTAATACACATGTATATGTGCCTTAAGTGTGTGCCTGTATTTTTCAAATTAATACATTTGTTATATGCATTTATATGTGTGTTTATTCATTTGTTTCACTTTACTTTATATTTTTATTTAAGGTTTTCTTTTATTGTCACTGTTATTATTACATTATACAATTCTTATTTTTATAGATACCATTTTCATTCATTACCACTACAATAGGTTAGGTTTATTATTAGTAATATGTTATATATGTCATCACTATTTCACTTGTAGAAAAAAAGGTTAATTTAAACATAATAATGATACAACAACTTTAATTATATATACACAAGTACACTGCCGTGTATCTGTGTACGTGTGTATTTTTCCTTTTCCTTTCTTTTAAATCTATTTTCTCATGCACGAATGGAAATGTTTATGTTTAGGTAAGAAAAATGAGATGAAAATATATATATATATTTTCATCTCATAAATACATAAATAAAATGACTTGTTATGACTTTTTTGACATACTATATTATGAGTTTTGTTACATAATTTATAATTAATTAATTATTTAATTAATTAATTAATTATCTATTTCTGATTTATGACGAGAACAACTTGGCACACAGTGCTGAGCTGCATCTAAAATTAATCTTCAGGTTCCCAGATGATGTACACCACTTCTATGTGACATCTACTGTTGACCTGCTATCTCCCCCTAAAGACCCCCCACCCCCCCTAAAAGAGGGGTGGAATGGAAAAGATTAGTGTTGCAGCTTGTCGAGGTAGAGTTGATATTAAATACTTTTTATACTGAGAATTTAATATATAACAATGCATCATATTTTTTAAGTTGATCATATGTTATTTAACAGAGAAGTAACTGTTAACTATAGCTGTGAAAAAGTAATGGAGTAAAGAGTACAATATTTGCCTCTAAAATGTAGTAGAGGAGAAGTACTTGAGTAAATGTACATTCCACCACTGCTGATTTGTGATGTGTTCCTGTGATAATAAATAAAAAATATATTCATTTACTTATTTCTCACTCTGTGAAATTCTTTTTACATTCATTCATCTATTTCTAGTTCCACACAAGTCTGGTTTGATATTCCACAAGGTTGTAACGCTGATAAACCTTAAAAATGTGTGATATTTCTTTGCTCTGATAAATTCCTGGCAGACACCCTTACCTGCGAAGTGTTGAGAGTGAATTGAATCTGCAAGGTTTTCATCTGAAGTGATCTTGCCGATTCTGTCTGATCCCTGCATGAAAGAACAACAAAGCAGCAGGTGGAGGAGTGAATGTACCGAAAGTTGGCTCAGTCAGTACGCAGGAAACTAGTCGAACAAATTCCAAGCCAAGTTTAGGTGTGAAAGTTGATACGATGTAGAACAAATTTCACCAGTGGTGGAAGAAGTATTCAGATCCTTTACTTAAGTGCTAATACCACACTGTGAACATACTTCACTACAAGTTAATGTCCTGCATTCAAAACCTTACTTGAACGACAAAAGTATTATCAACGAAGTCTAAATGAATTACTAAATTAAAGTATGAAAAGTAAAAGTACTAATTGTGCAGTAAAATGTTCCCCGTTAGTGTTTTACTATTATATATGATGTTTCTGGATTAATATTACTGCTGCATTAATGTGTATGTTGCATTTTACTGCTGTAGATGTTTAAGGTTGTGCACATGTATATACTGTTGGGTAGCTTAATCTACAGCAATGCATCATATTCTATAAAATTATCATATGTTTGTATCGTTGATATCCTTTGAGAACCTCATATATCTAATAGGTTTTCATGAGCTCAGAAGAACAGCCCTGTTCTCAGCTTTGTGATGATGCATTTTCCAGCTGATCCCAGAGGGGTTTTAAATAGTTTATTTAGCTTAAGAAGTAGGAGAATTTTCTCAACCTATAAAGGAACACTTCATTCTTCAGTTTTATCAGAAACATTCAAAATCAACACATCTGGAGATACATGGTTTTCACTGGACAGGAAAGGGATGAAAAATTGTAATCTGAAAGTAACTCTAGCTGTCAGAGACAAATATTTTACTTTTTACTCCACTACATTTGTCTGAGATGTAGTGGAGTAGAAGTACTGTATAAAATTGCATAAAATGGAAATACTTAAATAAAGTACTGAATTTTACTGATGCACTACTGAAACCTGAGAGCTTAATGCATTAAATGAAAGAGTTGTGTCTTCCTCCCAGTCAGTTTGTTTTATCGCTATTGTAAATGTAAAAATCTTGTCAGTTTGTATCTGACAACAGAGAAATAAATAGTGCAACTAATGAAGTACCTTCTCCATATCGTCACGACTGGTTGTGTGACTGATGATGTCTCCCTGCTGACAAAACACTGACTTGGAGGTCTTACAGTCGAACGAGAGCCGGCGCTGGGGCACGCTGATCATGTCCTTCCCGTCCACTCTACATTTATCAAGCACAAGTTAAGTTTCAGTTAAGATGTCCAAGCTTTGCCACACAAAAGGTTAGTGTTAGTATTCTCCAATTGAAAAGAGTAGTTTGCAACCCCAAATATCCAGATGGGCTTGTTAATATAGCGCAGCCCCAACTCACCTATCCCTTTAACCCCTAGAAGATAGATATGTGAATGTATAGTTTACTTATTTTATTTGCGATGAATCCAATTGGTTAGTATCTTTGTGCTCTGATTTTTTTTTTTTTTTTAAGTTATTTTACTATTTTATTTACTATCTATTTATGTTTTACTTATTCCTGTGTTATTATGTCATTATGCAAAACTGTAATGGATAATATGATTTCAATGAGAATAAAAATAGAGTAAAGAAAGTATAAAAAAAATATAGTTTTCAGTTTTGGGAAATACGGTTATTCATGTACAAGCTGAGAATTAGATGAGAAGAACAAAAAAATCCAGCGTATTTTCATATTTGAGAAGCTGAAAACAGTTAATTTTTCCTTAAAAAGTTATATGACAAGCTGAATAAGCCGTTTCCCCAAAGAGTCAAACTATTCCTTTAAACTACTAATTGTTATTATAGCAGCCTTCCAATCCACTTGACCTTGTTGAGTCCTCACCTGTTCAGCAGCTGTTGCATGAAGTTGTCAGAGCGCGCTCCCCTGTACATGACAGCCAGCTGTCCCTGAGCTTGGTCCATCACCACCTCACAGGAGTGACCCCTCCCTGACCTCTCCACGTATGCCCTCTCCTCCTCCAGCGCCCTCCTCAGCCCCTCCGCCTTCTCCATCAGGGTCGAGATGTTCAAGCCTTCCACTCCTTCTTTACACCTGGTGGCCATTTTCACAGAGTCCCTGCCCACTGAGGGGATGTTGATCTTCCACTCCTTCTTCTCGTCCTTTGCTTTGGTGGCGTCTGCCTTGCGGCTCAACGCGGGCAGCTTGCTCTTCTTCAGGCCGAACCAGCTCGCGATGCCGTTGGAGGCTTTCTGCTTGACCTCGCTGCCTTGCCCTCCTCTGTCCTGCTCCTGGAGCTTCAGCATGTTCTCCTCGATGCCCTTCATCACCTTTTGCTCAATGGCGGATTGCGGGCTGGGGACTGGCGGCAACGGCTTCTCTCCCTCTGACATTGGAGGTCTCGGAGGAGGAGGTGGCAGGCTGTCTCCATACATCGGATTCTTTTTCCCTTTCCCGCTGATCTTGGTCCTCTCCTCTGATTTGGACGAGTAACGTGGGGCCTCTGCAGGCATCCCCCCTCTGTGGACGGATGGGCCCTGGCAAGGTTTGGATGGCGATTTTGGGGGGATTTTGTTGGGGCTGTTGCTACTGTGAGGCCCAACACCTGGTTTAAGGTTATAGGCCAGATTCAGGGAGCCAGGACACTTGATGTTGTTGCGTAGTACCTGCGGAGCATCTGTGTTGGGCGACGGCAGACCGATTTTACTCTTGGAGCCTTCTGTCTTGGTCACGCACAGTTCTTGTTTAACCACCGCTGCACAAGAAGATTTTACAGCCTGTTCATACAGCTGAGATGACCCCGGGTACTTCAAACCACCACTACTAACTTTGGGTTTACCATCCAAAGAGTCTGTGTATTTTGAATGTCTCTGCTCCTCTTTAAGGAGCTCCATGGGTCTCTCCGCTGTCTTATTCCTTTCTTCTCCATAAGTGCCCTCATTCACTGTGTCGACCGGCTTGAGACCGATTCGTAAATCCTCAGAACTCCTCAGCTTTCCCAGCGCAGCCAGCCTGTCTTTGAAAGCGTGGTGACTGGAATCAGCCTGGGGCCTCACCGCCCCAGCCACAGGCCTCTTGGGGATGGAAGAGGAGTCGCCCCTCCTGGCTGGAGGTGGAGGCGGCGGCTGGGCCACCTCGGAGCTCTGCACAGTGATTTCCCTCACATCTGCCTCCTGTTTCTCTCTGGTTTGTGAGTAGTTGGCCCTGCCCTGTGAGGCCTTGCCGACAGCGGATGCATTGGGCAGGCCGTGATGGTTAACCCACACTGGGCTGTCTGAATCCTCTTCATCATCTGATGTGGACTCTGACGTGGACGAGGACGACTGCTTCCGTTGAGGAGGAGGGTTGAGGACACTTTCTGGTAGCGATTTAACGAGCTTCCTCTCACCGCTGTTCACCTTTGTTTGGGATGGAAGTGTGGTTCTTTTCTCGAGGCACTGGGTTGGTTCCTCTTCTCTAGAGTTGGTAGACATAACGCAGACATTTTCATAATGAGGGACCCTTTGAGATACTTTGGGTGAGGAGGCGGACGTGGAGGAAGGAGCGCCCACCTTTGAAGCAGCACTGGCTTTAGGTGCAGAGAGGCTGCTATAGCTTATTTCCTTTGCGGGCGGGGAGCAGACGTCTTCAGGCTGAGGAGGGGAGGTTGGGGCTGAGTGTGTGGCGGGGTAGGACTCGGACCTGGCGGGTGGTGGAGGGGGCTGCCTGCACCTCTCTGTGGTGGTGGCTCTGCGTGTGGGAACGGGAGAGTGGTACACCTCGTAGTTGTTGGTGCGACAGGGGATCCTGGAGCTACGGGTGAGTTGGGGGCTCAGACGGACAGCAGAGGTTGAAGGTTGAGACTTCTCCCCTATCGAGGGGATCTTCAAGAACTTGAGCAGTTTGGACGGCGAGTTGATGGCGACGGTTTTTACGTCGCTGAGGCAGGACGGGCTGGGGCTGACGGAGGCACTGGCTCTCACAGAAGAAGCCTCCAGATCTGCGGCGTCTTTTTCTGGGACGGCTGAGGGGTCGTTCGACAAGGCGGTGTTGACGCCATTGTGAACTCCTTCACTGGTCTCGATGTCACAGTGGGAGATCTGTGCGCTATCCTTCACAGAACTGGGCAGGTGGGAGGTGGGACAGAAACCAGTGAGCTCTTCAGAGGCACTAGCGTTTAGACAACTCTCAGAGCTATCCTGCTCTTGCTCCACTTCCATCATCTCGGCTGCTTCTGTGACTGAAGAGTGGGCGGCGGCGCCCGCTGGTTGCTGGTGGGCTTCATTCTTGGTGCATTGTTTAGACGGGGGAACAGACTCCGCCATTTTGCTCTTACTGTGACATTCGCTTATAGCAGCTGCAGGAACTACATGGCTCTGGGTGGCAGAGTTGGCTTTTGAAGGACTACAGACGTGGTTGCATGGCTTTGGAGGACTGTCTGGGCTCCTCTTGCAGTGTAAACAGCAGGTGTTCCCTCCCTCACACTTCACTGCCCCATCGCCGTTGACATGCTGGTGTGAGTCAGTGTCAGAGCAGGAGCAGTGGCAGTGTGTGTGGTGGGATTTGCCTGGTAGTGGAAGGGGATCCGCAGTGGCCAAAACAGCCTCTGTGGACATGAGCACCTGGCTGTAGTCACAAAAAGACAAGCTCGCGGTGGCCGGGTGAAACTTCAGAGGGTCTGTCTCCTCCATCTTGCGAAGGACTTCCAGGATGTGTGCTTTCTTCTTGAAGAAGGGAGACAGGGCCTCCATGGAGGCGGCAGGGCCACGAGGGCCGGGGGAGGCATGTTGTGTGCGGTAGCCATTTCCCTTTGGACAGAAAGAGATCTCTATCAGCATGCAATTCAATGAACAATTTACTTCACCAAGACCTTTATAGAGTGTTTGCGTACAGGAAATGAGTGCAGGGCAGATTAGCTTTTTTAAGAACAATAGTTGAAAACAGAGCAAATGTCAGAGCACGTTATAACGTCACACACATGTCTTACTAAGAGGCTATGATATAATCCCACAGTTTCACTCTTAATGTTTATTAAAGTCTTTGCAACAACCACCTTGGCTTGTGCTTCAGTCTGTGCAGGCTCCACCTGTTTGGCAGAGTCATTGTGCAGCTGTGCATTGTAGTCTGGGAGGGGTCCCGCCTGGACCTGTAACGGGAGATTCATGAGGCAATTATGATGACACTGTATACACTACAGGCTATTGTATACACAGACAACTAGGAGCTACATTGTTCCGGCAACTGTTGGAACAATATAGAGCAGAAGTGAAAAGCCTGAGATCCATTACTGGCTCAGCAGCGTCTGAAAGAATGAGGCTGAGGTGAAAAAAAAATTAGCATCTCCATCTGGTCTTCGAGAATCAGAGCTGTGAACTGTGTACATTTACTCTGCCTAAGCTTTTTCCTTTTTTTTGCTACTTTATACTCCACAACATTTCAGAGGAAAATATTGTACTTTTTACTTCACAACATTTATCTGACAGCTTTAGTTACTGGTTACTTTGCAGATTATGATTTAACATATCAAATATATCATCATCAAATTAACTATAATGAATTGTAGATTAAATGAGCTCCATGTCTACCAGCTACAACATTAATATTATTAAGCAATTTGGAAGTGGGTTACTGACTCTGTATTATGAGTACTTTTACTTTTGATACTTTAAGTACATTTTGCTGATAATACTTCTATACTTTTACTTAAGAGAGTACCCACTCTACTCCAGCAACAATGTCAGACTCTCAATGGACAGGATAAAAATCGATGCAGCAGAACCAGAAACATCTTTTTTTTATTCCACACATTCTCCGTCCTTGACCTGGCGCTTACATTACCCACAATGCAACTCCACCACTGACAGTTCATGCCAAGTACTTTATGCTAGGAGCTTGTAGCTAATGTAGACTGGAGCCTCTAACCTGAAGCAGCGGTCTCGTAAACTCACTTCTTTCTAACTCCACACCCCCAGATTATTCTTTTTCAAACTTGTAGTCTTCAGCTCCAACCAACACTGACTCGAGTTACATTAAATATCATTGTCAATACTTGTACTTGTAATGGAGTATTTTCACATTGTTGTATTACTACTTTCACTTAAAGCTAGGTTTGGTAATCTTAAGAAACTAGCAAGAGTACGCTAGATTTCAATAATTATCCAACTGAAAACCAAGCCCAGTGTTGCCAACTCTTTTCCAATAAAAGTAGCTAGCAGCACTAGCTCCAAAAGTCCAGAAATCTACAGTAGCCAATCATTTCCCATCTAATCATTTCATTCGGGCCAAATTAAATGATTGGACAGGCTTATTACAGTCCTGCAACAGCCACAGATACCAGATTTTTTTTCTTTTTTTTGACAGAGCATTTGATTTATTGATTGCTGTCGGGATGTAATGAGAATTTCAACAAATATAACAAACTAGAATTACAACCTCACGGTTGTATGCCTCCGCCAACCAGTCAAGTTGCAGTTTACATCCATGTATGTCCAAAATGTCATTACTTCACCATTTTATCCTATAAGATATTTCTGGGAAATTGTCATAATTAGCATATGAATTCTTGGCCAAAAACGTGTTTTGTGGGGTCACAGTGACCTTTGACCAACAAATTCTAATCAGTTCATCCTTCAGTCCAAATGGATGTTTGTGCCAGATGTTATACAATTCCCTCCAGGCGTTCCTGAGGTATCGCTATCACAATGGGACGGACGTAAGGTCCCCGTAACCTTGATCTTTGACCTTTGACCATCAAAATCAAATCAGTTCATTGGACGTTTGTGCCAAATTAGAAGAAATCCCCTCAAGGTGCTCCTGAGATATCACGTTCACAAGAATGTTCCAGACGTACAGACGGACAACCCGAGAACATAATGCCTCCGGCCACGGCTGTCGCCGAAGCGGAGGCATAAACAATTGTTTGTGAAAAAGATTACCAACTCCAGCTTTGAGTAAATGATCTGAATACAGCAGTGGAAGAAGTTAATTTGTGAATCACTACAGTTGATTTACCTGGTAGTGAGCAGTGGGGTGGTTGGGCAGTTTCTGCTGAAAGAGCTCACAAAGCGCTCTGTTCTGTCTCTCCAGGTCAAACACCAACATCTTCAGTTTGATGCACTCCTCTCTCAGATCCTGCTCAGTGACACACGGAGCAGTGAGACAACTGATGATGCTACAGTTGGTTAAAATCAAACACAGATGCAGAAATATAGCTGTATGTTACCTTCTGATTCAGTAGAGCTTGGACCACATGGTTGGCCACCTGATAACACAAGAGAACATCACATTTGACACAGAATTTATAATTATATTCTTAGTTGCTAAATTATATTCTGCAACATGAACTCACCTCATCCAAGCATCTCTCATAAGCTTCTCTCTGGCTCTCATTCGCCAACACCAGAGCAGAGTTTTCTGCCTGTAAGGAAAACAACAATAAAACATTATCTATTGTGTCATGCACATATAATTGCCCAGATCACATGGACTCATAAGACAACGAAAATACAGTTGCACCGGTGTCACATATGTCAGACTTGAACACAGTGTAACTTCTTATATGACATTTCGATGCAAGGATAACAAACAAATAATTAGCCAACAAAAAAAGGTTTCTTTCCAAAAACACAAAATGTTTTCATAATCATCCAACCAGAAGAACTCATCAGAAATGAAGAACATTTTACTAAAATAGTTCAACATTTTGGGAAATACACTTAGTAGCTTTATTGCAAAGTTGTCAGGCGACTAGCAGAGACCTAAGGGAGTTACTGGTCCCAGTCAAGTAATAGTTCAGTGCATAACCACCCATGTAAAATGGCAAATTGTTGTTGTTACATTTCTGATTTTGTACGGCTTAAACAACGAGTTAATTTGTGAGCTAGCCATTAGAGGTCCTGGTAGGTGGATTTTGTTGCCTTTGGACAGAGCCAGGCTAGCTGTTTCCCCCTGTTTCCAGTCTTTATGCTAAGCTAAGCTAACATACAGACATGCGAGTGGTATCAATTTTCTCATCTAACTCTCAGCAAGAAAGCAAATAATCATATATCCCAAAATGTCGCACTCTTCCTTTAAAAGCATTATATAACGAGCAATACAGCATGAAATGAACTCTTCAATCTCACCTGAATCTTGTAACAAACAAGATCTTTTCTCGTAAACTTTTACTCTTTTTTAAAGCTAATGGCAGTGTATCTGAATATTACTGTGCACACAAGATCTTTTAGACTTTTAGTTAAACTCTGCTTCACATGGAATGAACACCAAACAGATAATTTTAGGTGGGTCTTTCTTTTAGGTGGCTAAAAGACATTTTGCTGCCGGCCCCGACCACAGCAGTACATTGTTTTGCTTCCAACTGGGGGCGTGCTGACTGTCATCTAGTGTAGGTAATACACTGACTATGGATAAGAACCTTATACAACCCCAATTCAAAACACCCGAACTATCCCTTTAATATATATACTTTCTTATGTTTACTGTAGTTTTGACTGACAATCTTTCCAGATTCTGACCATCATGGCAGCACAGGATCTTACAAAAGTCACACTACTTAAGTACTTTAATTTAATTAGTGATGCAGAGTGTGTTTTCTTTGTTTACTCACCTCCAGCTCCCTCAGTCGGTCCATGAGCTCGCTGCTGTTGTCCTCCAGGAAAGACTCCACGTCTCCCTCCTCGCCTTCCTCGTCCGAACCAAAGTCTTCATCACACATTCTCTGTTCTGCCTCATCAGACATTGTTCTCATCTGTAAACACACAAGGTGACACTGCAACCATCACCGTCACAATCTCTACAGCAAATAAAATGATTCGCTTCTGGAAACAACGCACGGCAATAAAAAATCAGCCGCTCTGGAATGTGTCCAACATTATGAGAACGTCCTCTATTTCTTAAAAGTCACAGAGCACATCTTTTTTCTTTGTGCTGCCCTGTGCTGTAGCCATGATTGCTTCTATGTAATGTTCTTCTCATTTGAAAGACACAACTGATTATTTTTGAAATCAAACATCAGATCTGGATCTGACAGTAATTACTGTACGAACAAATTTGGAAATAGTTAAAGGTTGGTAGGATACCTCACAGTTGAGCGGTCTGTCACAAGCTGTTATGCTGCTCCTATGAACCAATCTGATATGCAGCACATTAAATATAATTTCTTTGTCAATATCATAATAAAAATTAATCGTTTCTGTTATTAGTTATATTCATATTTACTCCCCACAAGCTGCTGACTCAGCAACGCAGCAACCCCTGGTCTCATGTTACCTTACATAAAAATAATTTTAATGAGCTCCAAGTAGTAAGATATACAAATTTAAAATTTGTGAAAAGAGAGTGTCGGTATAGGATTAATTGCACTCTGTATCTGGAGATAGCCTGAGTTGAGGTATCAGAATTACAATAAAGTCCGGGGCTTTCACTTCTTTGTCAAAAAAACCCTCTAGTTTTACATCAATCTAGAACACAACACATTATAAAGAATTTAGCAGCACTCTTTTCTATTCTCCAAAAGTACCACGACTGCCTTAAATTAAATTTGGTCGAAAAGCAACATAAATCCTCCGAAGCCGCTAACTCCATATCAAATGGTTTAATATGAATAAATGAAAATGTACAGGTTAAAAAGATCCATTCAGTCTTGTCTCATCTCTGTCAAAAAAAGACAAATTAACTTCAACTATTAGCTATCGGCCATATCGTCATCATTAGATGTAAAGGAGAACACATACTAATATTTCCTTATAGAAAATAATTTTAAAATGTTATGTATTATGTGTTATGTATTGCTATTGTGCTTTCCATAATAATGGTAATCCAATAAAAACAATTGGAAATGCTTTTTTTTCTTTCTTTCTTTTTTTTTTTTTAGCCCTGAGTGTCTTCCTCTCCCAACAACCTAATCACTTAGGGCAGTGGAACACAGGGCAAAAGAAGTCCACTAAGCACTCGCGCTGCTTGTAAAGCTAATCGCTGTGAGCTCACAGTAATAATGAACGTATCAACATTTTAATTAACTCCCGGCTCCTCTCATCTAGACGTTGGTGGCTGGACTATAAGGAGGACGCTGTTCAGAGAGATTACATAGATAAAAGTAATTAAAACTGTAAAAGTGGAAGGGGACAAAAACAGGAATTTGTATATCCTCATATCTGCAGCTGGGGTGCTAAAACAATGAAAAACTAGAATTACCACCTCACAGTTGTATGCCTCCGTCAACCAGTCATCACTTCATCATTTTATCCTATTAGACATTTGTGTGAAATAGTCATAATGAGGATATGAATTCTTAAGTTATGGCCAAAAAAAAGTGTTTTGTTAGGTCACAGTGACCTTTGACCACCAAAACCTAGTCAGTTCATCCTTGAGTCCAAGTGGACGTCTGTGCCAAATTTGAAGAAGTTCCCTCCAGGCGTTCCAGAGATATCACATTCACGAGAATGGACCGGACGGACGGACAACCTGAAGACATAATGCCTCTTGGCCACAGCTCTCGCTGGTGTGGAGGCATAAAAAAAATCAACAAGCCAACTTCTGTCTGAGATAACGTATGTTTCTGATAAACTGAAGGATGAAGTGTTCCTTTATGTGTTGAGAAAATCCTCCTACTTCTTAAACTAAATAAACTATTTAAAAACCCTCTTGGATCAGCTTGAAAATGCATCGTCACAAAGCTAGAAAACGGGCTGTTTTCAGAGCTCATGAAACGTTGACTTTTTAGAGATACATGGTTCTCACAGGACAGCGATGCTACAAACATTTAATGATTTTATTGAATATGATGCATTGCTGTAGATTAAACTACCCAACAGTATATAAAGGAGTTCAAATTAGCACAACCTTAAACATCTACAGCAGTTTAATGCAACATAAACAACACTGACAGAATGTTTTACTGCACAGTGAGTAGTACTTTTACTTTTGATACTTAGAGTAAATTTTGCTGATAATACTTACATACTTTTATTTAAGTAAAGTTTTGAATGCAGGACTTTTACTTGTAGTGTTGAAGTATTTTCACAGTGTGGTATTAGTACTTTTACTTAAGTAAAGGATCTGAATACTTCTTTCATCACTGCAGATTAATTATTTAGTAAAAAATAATGCCAATGTTGAAAAATGTTCCCAGAGCTAAAGCTGAAATCTTTAAATGTCTTGTTTTGTTCAACCAAAAGTCTAATACCTAAAGATATTTAGTTTATAATGATATTCATACTGTTCATACTGTATATATCATAGCATATTTACATCTACCCCTGACTGCTGGTTCTACATTCTATATTTACTGTTTATTCTGAAAATTACTCACTGCACTTCTGGTTAGATGCTAAATTGCATTTTGTTGTCTCAGTACTCTGTGCAATGAAAATAAAGTTTAATCTAATCTAATATAATATAATCTATAAAACAGAAAAACACAGTAAATCCTCACATTTCAGAAGAAGGAAACTGCAAATGTTTGCATCATAAATTATTTAAACGATTAATCAAAATTGCTGATTATTTCTTTTCTGTCGATTGACTAATCATTTCAGTCCTACCTGACTGTTTCTGCTGCAGTAAACCCCGCCCATCTGGTTTCTCCAAGTCAACCAAAATAAACACCAGTTAACGGAGCTGAGGTTTTGCTTCACATCTACACTGTTCTCATCTCCAACACTGACGTTAACATTATTACCACCGTTACACTGTTTATGTTTTGTTTATCTGACAACCACAACATTTCGCTTCAACACAGCTTCAGAGTCTGGACATGGACAGTCCACATCTACAGGGCTGAGACATAATACCTACTGAATATTGAGGATTAGTGAGCAAACGCATTAATCCATCCACCCTGCATCGTTTCAAATACATGGACTGAGTAGAATGATAAGGGTCCATATTCGTCTGCAGCTTCAACGAGTCCACGGCTCAACCTGCTGAAACCACACTGAGCTGCACAGGCTGCCCGAGTCTGTGAGCACGCTACACTGCAGGACATATGGCTGAGGACCAGTCTAGTAGGCATGGCTCCAGGTGTGTGTGTGTGTGTGTGTGTGTGTGTGTGTGTGTGTGTGTGTGTGTGTGTGTGTGTGTGTGTCAGAGGGGAAGTAGGTGTGTCGACATGGAACCAGATCCAACCGTCACATCACATGAAGGAGTCATTAGAGCGGATGAGACGAGTCTGATTCTGTGGCTGGAGGCCAATCAGGAACTGGCACTGTTTACAGGTGACACACACACAAACAAACCGACACGTATGTGTAAATGTACACAGAGACATTCAAATATTTAGAGGGCTGAGTAACCAAGCACTAAAATGTGTTTTTAGCACTCAAAAACTGGAGTACATAAATTCTTGGTCAATTCCTTCATTACCATGAACACACACTGTAGTTTATTTTGACTTAATCCTACATACACCATCTTGCTGCCCCAAATACTCACTAGAGCACCAAATGTGGATTAATCCGCCGCTGAAAGTAGTCCACTACAGTGTCCAGCTGTTTTAGGAAATTACTGAGCCTTCATTAGCTGCTAAATGCTCCACTATGTTCACCAGCCAGTCTCTACCTACTCAGCACCGAACAGCAGACAGACACAGTTAGTATACATGGGGTTTATCCATAGACTGTATATAAGCAGTGGACGTAGTCACCCATTGGTATGTGTGGACTACGGTTTTGAAGCCTCCGGTTCGGCAATTTGGCCGTCGCAATTTTGCTTTTTGGTCGGCACCATCTTGTTTTTTTGCAACCACTGACACGAGAGGGTGGATCAAAGTACAACTGGACACTGGATAAGACATTTTTAAGCGAACAAAATGTTACAATTAACTTTCATAAACTGAAAACACACTGTGAAAGGGTTAAATTTCTAAAAGACCTGTCAATCACAAGGTAGCCACGCCCTAAAGCATACCCTGATTTATGGTATATTTGACCCTAATGGGACCATAATTTACTATATGAACATCATAGTAAATTGAAGAAGACTTGTAACTAGCGATTGAGACCATAAACTCATGTTTACAATGTTTACTGAGGTAATAAATAGACTCATAGACTTCTATACAATCAGACTTCTTTTTGCAACCAGAGGAGTCGCCCCCTGCTGGCTATTAGAAAGAATGCAAGTTTAAGGCACTTCCGCATTGGCTTCACTTTTTCAGATCCCGGAGGTTGCCCACTGGGTTTATCAGAGCGGTGAGGGTGAACCAAAACAAGTGTCTGGCCATAAAACCAAAACAATGAGCTGAAACACGCTAAAAAGCTCTGTAGAGCTGAGGGGAACAGCAGAGACGGGGGATAATTCTCTTTGGTTTCATCACTACAAGTGACTCCTTTCACATACAAGAAGTCATGTGATCCATTGTTGGCATAAAAATATTGATTATAGCCGCTTAAATGATTTATGTCTTCAGCAGGGATGAATGGTCTTAGGGCTTAGAGCTAGAGTGGGGAAGTTGGAAAGTATTGAGAAACAGACTAATACATTTGTTTTGGTCTTTTCATTGGATTTGTTGACAATAATAAAAACACAGAATAACAACAGCCTTATCCTTTAAATTGAGAAAAAATGGTTTTCTAGAAAAACATGTTTTTATAGTCCTCAGTATGACGTTGAGCTGCAACGATCAACAGAAAATGACTCTACAATTATTTATATAATCCATTAATCATTTAAGTCATTCTTAATCAAAAGTGCCAAACCATTTTTTATGCCATGTCATTATAACAGTAAACTGAATATATTTGGGCTGTAGATTGTTGCTCTGACAAAACAAGACATTTGAAGACACATTGGGCATTTGAACATTTTTCACAGTTTTTTTGATTTATTATAAAACCAAAAGATAATCAGCAGATTAATCAATAATTAAAATAAGATTTAGTTGTACCCTTAATGCATCATGTTGTCTTTGGTACAGGAACACAGGTTGGCACTGGTATCAAACATACAGAGAGTATAATAGTCCATCCATCCATCCATCCATCATCTGCAACCGCTTATCCCGTTAGGGGTCGCAGAAGGGCTGGATCCAATCCCAGCTGACATTGGGTGAAGGCGGGGTACACCGTGGACAGGTCGCCAGTCTATCACAGGGCTGACACATAGAGACAGACAACCATTCACACTCACATTCATACCTACGGGTAGAGTCAACAATTGTGGGAGAAAGCCGGAGTACCAAGAGAAAACCCACGCTAACATGGGGAGAACATGCAAACTCCACACAGAAGGGCCCCAAGCTGGATTCGAAGCTGCGACCCTCTTGCTGTGAGGCAACAGTGCTAACCACTACACCACCGTGCCGCCCTGAGTATAAAAGTCAATAGAGGGAAATGTTCAATAGTTTCATAAGAGATCAGTAGAGTCCTGCTGGGCCTCGTGTAACTGGAGCTGTTTGCAAAGCTGTTACAGGAAGATTATTGAACATCACTGTGGATTGTGAAGCCTGACTGACAAACCTAAGCAGCACAATCCAAAGTGTAGGGCGCTTATTGAGCTGCAATTGACTGAATGCAGCCAAATCTACATGTATAATGGAGGGCTGATCAATGCAGCCCTTCTAAGAACGGAAGCAGATTATTAGCCGTCCGTTTGACCTTTGATACCGAGTGGTTATAAATACCAGCTTTTCTCTTCACTAATGCACATTAAAGCGCGGGGCAGCAGGGCTGAGATACAGGCACACATCTCTCTGTGAGAACATTCACATAGAAATTACAGCGTGGAGCAAAAGAAACAAAAGTGCAGCTAAATATAAACATGAAAATGTGGTTCTGCTGCTGCGGTTTCTTTTTGATGTGCACAGTTAACGTCACAAGCTTCACTGAAAATGCCACCAGAGAGAAGCATCTCTTAAAACAACTTGTGTCCCATTTATCCAGAGTCCAACAGGCTTAAAACCAGTGCTGGATGTAAGACCTATTGATATCCGACCAAAGAGCCAATCAAATGAACATGAAGCGGTTCAGTCATTATTAGTCAAACAATCCCTCCAGTGCTCAGATCTTTGCACTGGCTTCCTATGTGGCAAAGAATTGATTTTTAAATACTGTTGGTTTATAAAACACTGAAATGTTTAGGGACAAAATACTGCAACTAACGATTATTTTAATCATCGATTAATCTGCAAATTGTTTTACTCAATTAATCATTTAGTCTGTAAAACGTTAGAAAACAGTGAAAAATGTCCATCTTAGTTTTCCAAGTAGTTAGTTTAGCACAAGGTGATGTCTTCAGATGTCTTGTTTTGTCTGATCAACAGTCTGACAACCAAAATATTCCGCAAATCCTCACATTAGAGAAGCTGCAACCAGAGAATGATTCAAATCTTTGCTTAAAAATTGACAAATGATTAATAATCAATGATTAAAATAGATGCCAATTTATTTTCTGTTTGATCTACTAAGTTTTAACGCAGCACAAATGGGGAACAAACTCCCAGAAAACTTAGACTTTTCTAAATGTGGGAGTATTTAGTCACACTTCTGATTGCACTGTAATCTTTATTATCTTGTTTTATCCGTTTTATTCCATTTGATTGTTTTTAAATCTTATTTTAGTCTTTATATTGTCTTGTGTTTCTTTTATATCTTGTCCTTTTATGTCCTATATAAAGCACTTTAAAATGCCTTGTTGGAAGGTGAAACATAAATAGATTTGCCTTTCCTTAAAGCTCTTGAAAATATGGTTTCAAATATTAAATATGTCTCTATAACATTAAATACTCATTAATAAATTTGCAAGTTTGGAAAAAAAGCATCCTCCGGTATTATACCTAAGTATTTAACACACAAAACTGAGCTAATCTGCTTCATCGGGACTGTGTGGTGTAGTTTGATCTAATGCTTATTTTCATTATCAATTAATCAATTATTTCCTTGATTAATCATCTTGTCTATAAAATGTCCAAAAATTAGGGGTAGGAATCATCAGAGGCCCCACCATACGATGTTATCAGGATAAGATCTTATTGCGATATATATGCTATTTTAAACATTTTGCAATATGCTGAGTATTACAATAAGATATATTGCGATATAGATTTTTTACCTTTTCTTCAACTGCAAATTATGCAGTTTGTCAACATCTGTTTTATCTAATAAGATACAGTTTTCACTCTGTTCATCTCAGTTTCATTCACATATCTTGAGGTCAGAGGTCAAGGGACCCCTTTGAAAATGGCCATGCCAGTTTTTCCTCACCAAAATTTTGCGTAAATATGGAGCATTATTTAGCGTTCATCCCAGCAAGCTAACATGGTGATAACATGAACATGGTTGGTACCAATCAATTCCTTAGGTTTTCCAGTTTCATATGATACCAGTATCTTCACTCTAGCTTTAAGACTGAGCCTGCTACAACATCTGAAATACAGAATAGGATCGTTAAGAGGTTACTATTATATAATTTAAAAAATCGATACTTGACGTCCTTGTATCGATACAATATTGCCACGCAAAATATCGCGATACTATGCTGTATCGATTTTTTCTCCCCACTCCTCACAAAAAATTGTGAAAAATGCCTGTTATAACTTCCCAGAGTCCAAGATGATGTCTCCTAATTATTAGTTTTGCCCAACCAACTGTCTAAAACTAAAAATTTTTTTTATCATTCATCACAAAGAAAAGCATCAAATTGTCCCATCTGTTTATGTGACATGTGAAGTTTGATATTTTTTGTGACATCGACTAAGCATTGTACCTCTAATCTATATGTGTTTTTTTTTATAATCTTGGTATCTTTTATATCTCGTCTTAATGCCTTTTTATCTCGGATGTACGACAAGTCTTAATGTCTGAATTTACAAGGCCGAGAGAAAGAGAGAGAGGGAGCTGCCGGCTGCTTTGTAAACTGCAGTATTGTAATCGTGGTGGTTGATTGGGAGCCAGTGACTGAGCACACAGAGGCTCATTGACGGGGCAGAGGAGAGGGTCAATGTGTCCCAGTGGGGCTGCAGTGCCAGGGAGCTCCTTCCACAGAGCTCTGCTGGCAGACTTACAGCCGCTGCTGCTGTCAGAGAGAAGCCACTGGGGGAATGCAAAGAGAGTTAATGCTGCTGCTGCTGCTCGGCTCAATGAAACTGCTGAGTTGTGGAGCAAGTATTCAGGTCCTTTACTCAAGTAAAAGTACTAAAACCACGCTGTGAAAATACTCTGTTGAAAGCCCTGCATCCTAAAGTATGTAACGATGCAATATTAAGAGGACATCTATATACATTACCACGAGCTATTCATCATTAAAAAAAACTAAATGTCCTTATATCTGTTTGGAGATTAATTAACTACCGTGAAAACTGAAAAGCCTGATGCTGTCATGATGATGTCACTGTGATGTCATCAGGGGGTTACCGCAGTTTGGGCTCAAGTCTTAAGATATTTAACACAAAGTTTGCGTTACAAACTGGAGGTGTAAAGTTAAAAAAAAGTGTTGGGAACAGGGAGGGTCTAATGAAATTCACTATCCATTTACATTATGGGAAATGTAGGATCCAGCGTTTTTGACCCCATACTAGAGACTAAATGCCAGAATATCTCAGCTTCTGCTGCACCATTTTTAACAATTTTGTGCTTTAAATCTGTCTCTTAAAGCTTAAGTATGCGAGATTGGCGCAAATATGATTTAAAAAAGTTATTTTTAGGAAACGGCCGCTATATCGTGACAGTAGTACATGAAACAGGTAACCTGAAAAAAATCATGTTCCTCTGTGTCCTACTGTGTCCTCCGGTGCTCCTAACGGCATCTGAAGGATTTCACTTACCGGAGAAAAACAAGGTCCGCTGTCCAGCTGCCGTCTATGACGGTCGGCTGTCAATCATTCCCGAGCTCCGACCAAACGGTCAAACTAGGCCGCCCTGATCAAATATGAATCAATATTCTGTTACTTTAATGCCTATTTCTCGCTTCAAATGTTCTCAGAATCATCTTGTAGTTTACTGTTTAGCTGTAAAATGAGAAAGTTTGTGCCGCCATTGTAAAATCTGTTGAAGGAAGCCAAGTTCTGCTCACATGACCGGAGCACAGCCAATAGGAACGCTCTCTCTCTCTCTGAAATGACCTGTGATTGGTAAAAATCTGCCGTCACGGGCTATATTTTTCTAAAGCCTGAAAACAGAGCCATGATGAGGAGCAGAAGTCTAGTTTTCTCTCAGACCACTTTAATTACAATATGCTGAAAGGTTATTATGGAATTTTTGCCAAATTATGCCCAAAAATTGTTGCCTACTGCCACTTTAAAAGTCCCCAAACTTCATCGAAGTGTCACTTTAAAACACACAGTGGGGAAAATATTGCAGATTTGAGATAAAATATATAATAAAAACTAATTTCAATAAAGTGTTTCATCAAAAAACAAAATTGTAGATAAAGAGACAAATGATTTGGACAAGAAAACAATATAGCAATAAACAAATGGCCTTATGGGTAGAGCTTCAAAGATTAGTTTATTAATTGATTAATTGATTAGTCAATAGACAGAAAATTAATTTGCTACCATTTAAATAACAAAAAAAGCCAAACATTTGCTGGTTTCAGCTTCTCAAATGTGAAGATTTAATGTTTTTCTTTGTGATATATGATAGTACACTGAATATTATGAGTTTTGGACTGTTGGAGACGTTATCTTGGAATGTGGGATGTTTTCTCAATTTTCTGACAGCTAATAGACCAAACGATTAATCCATTAATTGCGAAAATAATCCTCAGTTTAGTAAATAATTAAACTAATCCTTAGTTGCAGCCCTACTGATGAGATACCATCAGAGGTGAAGTGCAAGTGTAATGGATGCCGCCCAGTAACAAACATAACAATCAAGTTTGTTCTATCTGCAATGATCGAGCCATAAAACTTTTTGTTTCGTTTACTGCGACAATAAAAAATAAAGAAATATTGCAGCGAAAAAAAGAAAGGACGCCATAATAGATAATAAAAAGGAAAAAGGAGGAAGACAAATAGAAGTGAACAGATAAGACTGGAGGTCAAAGTCAGCGCAGAGGTTTTTGTTTTGTTCTTGAAAATCCAGCCTTCTCAAAAAAAACGCCACTCAACGCGACACTGACAAGTGTAAACAAAGAGCAGTGAGGCTTAGCGCTTGCAGCTTAAAGGTCCAATCACTGAACAACACAGAGGGGATCATGTGTTCGCCTCTGAGCCAAGAGAGCATGTGCTGCTTTTGTTCTCAAATGGATACCTGTAAATGAAGAATCTGAGCTGAGGGGACACTAGTGAGCATTCATCAGCAAACAAATAAAGTGCAACTTGACACCAGAGGAAAACTAATGTGTCATATGTTGTAAATAAATATCCAAGGTGTCCTTTAAACAAATTACCCAGCAGCAACTTCTGCAAATGTTGGTTTAAGTTTTCATGTGTGTTTTATCACCAAGACAGAAAGCACTTTTTGAAAATTTTCAGTAAAGAAAAGCATTTACCAACAAGCCTGATGACAAACAAGCAGAGACAGAGGAAAAGCAAGTCAACGATCAATTCTTCTTCAGCTCAGTCAATTCAGGAAGCTGATTTTTTACTACAAACTGCTCCACAATCTGTCAATAACTAACAAAATAAAACACTGAGACGATTAGTCGATTAATCATAGTTGACTACTACTTTGATAACTGATTAATCATTTAAGGTATTTTTAAATTAAAAATGCCAAAGATCCCCAAGTTCTCCAGCTTCTCAGTTGTGACAATTTGCTGCTTTACGATCAATTTAGAGCAGAAACATTTAGTCTATTATTCGATTAGGTGATTGACAAAGATGCCAAAACATTCTCTGATTCTAGCTCCTCAGATGTGAGTATTTGCTGCTTTTCTCTGTTTCACATCACTGTAAACTGAATATCTTTAAGCTTTGGACTGTTTGTTGAACAAAACAAGACATTTGAAGAGGTCACATTTGGGCTCTTGGAAGCTTTGATGGGCATATTCACTTATCTCTGACATTAAAAGATTAATCAAAAAAACTTACAGGAAATTAATCTGCAACTATTTTGATAGTCCACCTTTTTTTTTTGTTCGTCTTTGACATAAAATAGTGAACTGAAGATATCCACATTTCATCGTGGATTAACCAACAACTATTTTGATAATTGATTTATCATTTTTGTGACAATTTGCTGCTTTTCTGAGTATTTTTGGGGTTTCGAACTTGAAGTCGGACAAAGCAAGCAATTTAGATTTAGATTAATTGTTTCAGTCATTTTGAAACATGACTCCAAATTGCCCGTAGGTTTGAATGTGAGTGTGAATGGTTGTCTGTCTATGTGTCAGCCCTGTGATAGTCTGGCGACCCGCCTTCGCCCATTGTCAGCTGGGATCGGCTAAAGCCCCCCGCGACCCTGAATAGGATAAGTGGTTACAGATAATGGATGGATTTTGAAACATTCTCTGGTTCCTGCTTCTCAAATGTGATGATTTGCTGCTTTTCTCTGATTTATATCATTGTGAATTGAATATCTTTGGGTTTTAGACAAAACAAGCAATTTGAAGACGTCAATTGGACTCTGGGAAACGTTGAGGGCATTTTTCGCTTCCATCCGACATTTTTTGGACTAAACGAATAATTGATCGATCAAGAAAACAACCGGCAGATGAATCAAGAATGAAAACAATTATTAGTTGCAGCCCTAAAACAATCATAACCTTTCTCTGGGAAATTGTGAAGGGCTTTTTCCACTTTCTCTCCAACATTTTATAGACAAAACAATTAATCTGCAGATTAATAGACAATCAAAACAACTGTTAGTTGTAGCTCTAGAGAAATGATACATTACTGTAGACTACATAATGAAGACACTCACCTGCGGTTTCAGCTCTCGTTATGATCCTTGAAGAGGAGTCAGTCTCCTGTCAGGTACCTCTGTCTCCCAACAACAAAAGCAAGGAGCTGAGGGAGAGAAAACACAAGGACACATTTTAATGATTAAAATCTGAGCCTCCTTCATTCTTTATCGGGCTTTCTGATAAAAAAAAAAAAAACTCCTGACATCTCTGCCAATCCTATTTCTGTATTGAAATCATAAGACAGAAACCACAAGATCTGTCTGTCATGAGATCTTGAAGAGTTTAATGGCCGGAGTTTGGGGGTCATCAGAGGGGGGGTTGAGACCAATGTCACCTCTGTTATGTGGAGGGCAAAGGCTGCAGCTTTCCTCCGATCTGCGAGCGAACAGGAAACCGGGAGGAGAGGAAGACGCTGCATTGCCCTTGGGAGATACCAGCGCTCGGCAGACGCCAGCCATGCCAAGACCACAAGCCCCCACTCCTCCCTCTCGCTCTCCTCTTCTCGTGTTCCCTTTCATCTCTGAGTCATTGTAAAGTGTAATGAAAGAAAGATGGATGAATAATTCAGCAGACACAGCATTTAAGAACTCCACTTTTATGTCTTTCTGATAACGCAGGACTTTACACATTGAGTGCCACACAATGATTTTCCAATCTGATGTGGGATTCCCCATTAACAGACTCCCTTCTTAATTATGTTCACATTCTACAAAGGTTTCTTTTAAAAAACTAAATGGGACGCTCCGTCTGCTGCGGCGTCTCTTCAGCCGACAGATATGTTTAGACGCAGAGCTGCAACAGTAACTCTTCATTTCCAAAAGAGTAACACGGCCTGATCCTTTGAGATCTTGTCAAACTGAAATGGGATTAGCGGTGTTGAGCATCTGCCCTCTCAATCTGGGTTTTAATAGAGCAAGAGCAGATCAGCTGGTCGAGCAGTGTCCTCCTCAGTACACCTGGTCCCGGGAAGAGAAGCAGGCAGTGATCTGCGATCCGTGTCATGAGAGCGAGATCACAAAGACGTCAGATCACAGAGCTCAAAAGTAAAAAAGCACGAGAGACCTCGACGATTGCACATCACCAGTATTTATTTACCGAGGACGGACTTTGAATTTTGACGGCTGGATACTGAGAAAATGATGAAATATAGAGTGAAGCAAATTTCAAAGAGGTTTGGTGAGATGCTGCAGAAGAGGAGGAGGAGATGAGATTCAAGGAATGAGGGCAGGGGAAAAAAAAACAATTTCAAAGGCGACTGAGCCGAAGCAGAGAGAAGAAATGCACAAAAGCTCCTTAAATCATGTCAGTCGCACTCTTGGGGATTTGGCATAGGCAAGGCCGTCTCAGAATATGTCAAACACCACCCTTTCCATCTGCCAATCTGGGAAAGGCAGATTGAAGTTCTTGCTGTGTAGACAAAGTGTGTAGGCGGGAGATGTAAACAATGTGAAAAAAACCTAAATCCTCACATGGTGGAATTAAACAAGATCGGGGGAAGACTGAAAATGTAGGCCAAAGTCGTCTTTTTTTTTGCATTACCACGCGATTGTCTGCATCATTAATACAGATAATATCAAAGAGGAGGAGGGATGCGGGTGAGACAGAATCAGGCTGGGGGAGCTCCCTCGGTGCTGCTTCCTGTCTGATGTTTGGCTATAAGAACCAAGACGAATCGCACACAAGCAATATTTGGGATGAGGAGCGGAGGCGGCGGAGAGGGGGTGGGGGAGGATGGAGGAAGGGAAGGGAGCTCCCTTTCCCAAAAGGGCCTGGAAGGTTGGATGTGCGCCATGTATGGCTGAGAGCAATCAAACTGATCGTAGGGATGCTTCTTAAAATCTGTGCCAGGAGACCTCCACACCCAGGGAGGAAGCGCATCACGGGCTCCTCCATCTCTGATACAACACACACTGTGTTTTGTTTCATCAACCACAAACAACATTTAGGCTGCGCTATCCACCACTGCTGTACACATTTGGCAGATTTATGACACATTGTTCGCTGTGACCAATACAATCCGACATTCAGTGTTGGTTCGGCCAAAATAAAAACGACACTCTGTAGTAACAGAGCTCCTAAAATGTAAGCTAACCCACGGATATCAGTGCTAACCTAAAGACACACACACCAAATCAGACCTGCCCTAAGAGTCATCAAGTCCATTCATGTCAAGTCAACACCATAAAACCTCACAAAACATGTGCTCCCTCTCTGTCACATCACTTAAATCTCATACAAGTAAAAAACTGCGTTATTCTGACACATCACAACAGGAAGACACAGCGAGAAGCCCGGAAAACATCATGTCAGCTGTAACAACTGAATAACATATTTACAAAAATCCCCCCTCCATCAAGTACACGTTTTGGGTCAGCTCACCTTCCTCCTGCTGCCTTCACAGTCATCCAGACATCCAGTGCATCCACAGATCTCCTCACAGCAGAACGAAAGGCACCAGAAGAAGAAGAGGAAAAAAAAAAAAGAGAGCGACAGAAAGGCCACAAGCTTACATTTCTGATTTCCGGCTGCGGAGGAGATTATTTTCATCCCTGTTAAAAGTGCCGTCACCCTGTGAGTGTGGCGAGGAAGCCGGTTTCCTCTGCGTTTCAGCTAGAAAAAGGCCTGTCCTTGGGCATGTGCATTGTGTGTGTGTCTGTGCTGTCTGCAGAGGCTGCCATGTCTCCCATTGTTCCAGGGCGAGTGAGGCAGGCTTCCTACCCCAATAGACCCTGCCTACTACAACAGCTGTGGACCAGCCCCCACCTCTCTGCCGCTCTCCTTCTCTCCTTCTCCTCCTCCTCCTCCTCCTCCTCCTCCTCCTCCTACAACTCCTGCCTCTCTGCTGCTGCTGCTGTTGCCGCTGCTGCTAAACATTAACCCTGCAGCTGCCGGCTCAGGCCCATAAAGAGGTGGATAGGGGGGTTGTGTTTCAAAAGAGACCCTAGCATGTAGCAGACAAAGGAACTTAACAGAGAGAGGATATCCGACAGCCAGGCCGAACTGACAGGACTTCTGCAAAGAGTCATTCAGTGCCCTAGAAAGAAAACAGGCTCTGTGCTAAGAGGATTGTCTTTCTCAATCACAGCGGTGATAAGTGTTGGACTGAGTCCTGTGAGACCGCGCTGAGGAACAGAAAAAGTCACAGGAGGTATAGGGCTGCCACTAACCATCATTTCTGTCATCAATTCATCATTTGGTCTATAAAATGTAAAAAAATAGTGAAAAATTGACTATTTTTTAAAACCAAAGATATTGAATTGTGTCATCATATGTGACAAGTAGAGTTACACCAATATATCGGCCCATATTCACTTATTGCAGATAAGTTATATATCCACTATATCAGTGGATATTGGCTGGTATGAGGTAATTTAAAAATAGTGACACCATGGCAGTTTGTCCCCCAGAGGGCACTGACAAGTGGATTTTCAAACTGTAAAATGTCACAATTAAAAAAAACAAAAAATCTAATATAAAAGATCAAGATCCCGACTAGATCACATATCAATATTGTTTGTTTACATTATGTATTCATGTTTAAAGACATATCAATATCAGTATCAGGCTCAAACATCCAGTATTGGTCGGGTTATGACGACATAAGTGAAAAGCAAAAATCGTCACTTTTAAGAAGCTGAAACCAGTGAATGTATGGCATCTTTGCTTTACAAAATGATTTCAAATAATTTAAGGCAGCAAGTATCTTCATTATCAATCAATCTAAAGCAGCAACGATTAGTCGATTCATTGATTTGTCAATCGACAGAAAATTAAATACTACAAAATACTTAAACTATTTTGATAATCGATTAACCGTTTTCGTAATTTTTCAAGCAAAAATTCCAAAAATTTGCTTGTTAAAGCTTCTCGAACATGATGATTTGCTGCTTTTCATTGTCATATCTGTTTATAAACTGAATATTTGGGGGTTTTGGACCGTTATTGCAGGCATCTTTCACAATTTACACTAATTTTCACAAATACATTTAATAGACGATTAATCGATTAATTGAGAGAATAGATGACACATCAATCAACACTGAAAATAATCGTTAGTTGCAGCCATAGATTAATCTGCTGATTATTTTGTGGATTAATTGATTCATTGTTTGGCCTATACAATGTCGGAAAATAGTGAATAAAACCTCTTTTAAGAGCTTGTTTTGTTCAACCAAGAGTCCAAAAACCCCAAAGATACTCAATTTACTATCACATAAAAAAGCGTCACAATTGAAAAGCTGGAATGAATGAATATTTGGTATTTTTTGGGGGAAAATTGACTTCAGTGATTAATCGATTGTCAAAATGGTTGCTGATTATCGACTAACCGTTTCAGCCTCAGAAAAATGCCCAATGTGACTTATTCAGATAGCTTGTTTTGTCCGATCAACAGCCCAAAAATATTCAGTTTACAATCATACATAATAAAGGAAAAGCATTAATATTATATTTACATCTTAGAAGCAGGAACAAGAGATATTTAACATTTTGGCTTGAAAAAATTATTGAAACAATTAATTATTAATTATTAACCTCCTGAACTCTGACATCTCCTCTGTCTGAGTTGAACACGTGCAATAAAACCTGTCAGAATGTGCAATGTAAATCTACTGTTACGGACATGTGCAATAACATATGTTGGTCATTTTTGTGCAATAATTATCTGATGGACACTTTGTGCAATAATCTGGCAAAACTGGCATCTCACCAATATACATATTGTATTTTTATATATTGTTATATTTTTTATATTTATATTGCATTATCTCTTTTTATATTGTATTATCTTTTCATTAAAACCTATAGGATTGTCACAATCTAATTTCGTTGTACTACACAATGACAATAAAGGGCTTGAATCTTGAATCTACAGTTGCTCTTTCACATACAGAGATGATTTTATGTGAATGAATATCACAGCAGCAGCATGTTTCAACTGGTCAGCAGCATGAAGTCTTTCTAAATGAGTGTCTCAGTGTGGTTCATCTCTGCAGGTTTTCCCCCGTGTGACTCAGCTGCTCTCCTTGTTAATGAAGCCACATCATGCTCAGACATACCAGACACACTAAACCAAGTCTGATGACAAAATGACTGGGCGCCAAGGCAACAACAACAGCAGGAGGAGGAAAACACGGGTTTCGTGACTTGAATATGGGAGGATAATACGATAAAGTAATAATGGAAGACAAAACATCCCAACGACTGCCTCTGCAAACTATTCTGTTAAAAAAGCAGATCTATATGTTCTCATTTCAGAGTTGAGCTTTTTCAATTTGACCCTAATTGAGTCGACAAGAGACATGACCTGAATCGACTTTGCCCCCACAACAGACTTCCAATAGTCTAAATCAAGCGCCCCAGGGTGCTCACATGAATATCAGTTGTTTCAAGCTATTGTCATTCAGATCTGCCCAAAACAGTCTAGCCAGTTTGGGGAGTATACAACTTGTCCCAGATTCACAGCAGAATTTCAATTTCTATGTCTGAAATGCAGTTCTGTACTTCAGTTAAGTACATTTACACCAGTACTGTACTTACATACAGAGGTACTTGTAGTTTGAGTATTTCCATTTTATGCAGCTTTATACTTCTACTCCATTACATGTATTGTACTTTGTACTACATTTGTCTGACTTTACAGATTCAATTTTTTCATCTCCTTCCTGTCCAGTGAAAACCATGCATCTCCAAATTTGGTGATTTTTACTGTTTGTGATAAACTTAAGGATGAAGTCTGCTGAAATGAGAGAAGGAGAGCTATGCACTGAAACAAAAAAGGCACTGATAAATACAATATGGAAAATCAGGGGGAAACCCCAAAGACAAAATACTGCACAGGTCATGAAGACTGAACCACTTCAAAGAAAAAAAAACACACGACAGACGCTGAGCTTCACATCAAAAATCACCCAGATCAAAAGAGCTTGTGTCCAGGGAGGATTTATCCTCTTATTACTGAACACATATGGTCCAGTCTGTCCTCATCGCCATGCCTCTAATCTGTGTCCACCTAGTGGCTGGAAAACACAGAGAACCTGCATGTGAACATCACTGCTTCAATTAAAACTGGTTTTAAAAGATACAGTATGCTAACAGTCAGGTACGTACAATAAGTCAGTGTTTACTTGCTGAAATCATTCATCCCGTTTACACCGGTTATTAAAAGATCCCATAATGTGCCAACAACGTAAGAGATGAAGAACAAACTAAGTACATGTACTCATACTTTATTTGAGTGCTTCTTTATACCTCTACTCCACTACACAGGGAAATATTGTACTTTTTCCTTCATTAAATTTATGTGATACTACAGTACTATACTATAATCTACCCAGTAGTATAACAAGTCTAATCTAAAATTGGCTCCACATTGACAAACTACAACATTACAATACTCTTACATTTATTTATTAGTGATAAAAACTGATTATAATAATATTCTATAACAAAAGGAGCCATTCTGCATAATAAGTAGTTTTATTTTTGATACTTAGAGTACATTTTGCTGATAATACTTTGGTTTCCATTATCTTTTCCACATCTTTTTGTTAGTTTCAGGTTTAACCAATGTTCTTCTATTACCTTCGCCAAGGCCAAAGGCCTAGGAAGGAGAATATGTTTTCACCGGCTTTGTTTTGTTGGTTTGTCCGTTTGGAGGATTACTCCAAAAGTCCGTGATGGATTTGAATGACATTTTTTGGAAGGGTGGGGTGTGGCACAATGAACAATCCATTAGATTTTGGTGGCGATTCGGATCATGATCCGGCTTCAGAAATTTTCTTTAATAACTCCGGTCAGCCTGTGCATTAACACCACAGGCTTTAGGACATGCACAGTGTAACTGAGCATGGGGGGGGGGGGGGGACACCGGTAGATTCTGCGTTTTTACACATTAAACTCTGTGAAATTACAGTTGAGTTCGACCAAAGCACACTTGGTGATTGTTGGAAAGAGTAACGACGACGTTTTAGGTGAGTTTTACTTTGTTTCTGTCCAGTTTGAATGAAGTGTTTTACGATGCTCCGCTACAGTACGTACAACTGATCTCAACATAAACAAAAATACACATGGATGATGGCCAAGCTGCACGGAGAGGGGGGGCAATCGTACTCGGGCACCTTGGCGGAGGTCTGCACTCTCCGAGTGCCATTCTGGTTTTCTTCTGCAATGCTTTAACAATATAAACTGGAGAATTAGCTCCACCAACTGTTTATCTCGATCGACCTCTATATTGGAAGTCACATTAAAGTGGCAGTAGGCAGTATATTTTTGGCATCCTTGGGCAAAAATTCCATAATAATCTTTGAGCATATTGTAATTCAAGTGTTCTGAGAGATAACTAGACTTCTGCACCTCATCATGGCTCTGTTTTCAGGCTTTAGAAAATCTAGCCCGTGACGGCAGACCTTGACCAATCACAGGTCATTTCAGAGAGAAAGAGCGTTACTATTGGCCGTGCTCCGGTCATGTGAGCGGAACTTGGCGTTCCTTTACCAGATTTTAAAATGGCAGCGGCGTCACAAACTTTCTCATTTTACAGCTAAACCGTACACTACAAGATGATTCTGAAAACATTTGACAGGAGAAATAGGCATTACAGTAACAGAATATTGATTCATATTTGATCAGCGCGGCCTAGTTTGACCGTTTGGTTGGAGTTTGCGAGTGATTGACAGCCGGCTCTCATAGACGGCAGCTTTTCCTCCTGTAAGTGAAATCTTTCAGATGCCGTAAGAAGCACCGGAGGACACAGTAGGACACAGAGGAGCATAATTTTTTTTAGGTTACCTGTTTCATGTACTACTGTCACGCTATAGCGACCGTTTTATAAAAACAACTTTTTTTAAATCATATTTGCTCCAATCTCGCCTACTTCAGCTTTAAGCACTGATGTTAAGTTCCATATTTTCTTGTTACGATACTTTTGTCCATTGTTTAACTGTTGTTTACTCTCTGTCAGTTCCTACAGGGAGGGGAAAGCTTTCGAAATTTATGATGTGAAAAGGTTGCTAAGTTATTTAGATGCAAGGTAGATCTATAAGAGTAGCCTCTTTTAACGTTACTGGGGTACTCAATCCAATTAAGAGAGGGGAGATTCTGTCAAAATTAAAGAAGGATAAAGTTCAAATTGCTTTTCTGCAAGAATCTCATTTTAATAACACTGAACACACCAAATTGAACAAAATGGGCTTTAAACATGTATATTCATCTTCCTACAAATCAGGACGCCGGAGGGGAGTGGCCATACTGTTATCAAGTGCTGTAAATTATGAACACATATCAGAACTCAGGGACAACCTGAGTTCTGATATGTGTTCATAATTTAAAGAAGGCAGATTTGTGATGATAATTGGGAGAGGGGAAGGAACTTGAGTGAGTCTTCTTAATGTATATGTTCCCCCAGGTAGTAACTGGTCTTTCTATAGATACATATTTGAAATAATGACAACAAAAAGTCTGGGGATTTTAATTAATATATATATATATTTTATATATTTTTTAATATATATATTAAAAAAAATATGAACTTATCCTTTAATAACCAAATGAAGGAATCTGTCTTACTGCCAGTGCAGACGTCACATAGCAGCACAGAAACAGTCAACCACTCGACACACAACACTTGAATGGAGGACTGTCAGGGGATCGTCATATCTCTGCTGTGTCAGACATTAACGCACACAGACATCTGTATGGCATGAATGGGACATTGAGGGACTAGCTTCCCTTCTAAAAGGCTGAACAGGCCGACATGACCTGAATGAGAGGCGGTCACATGGTCCCCTGGAGCAAACACAAGGAAATGAGGATAACTCTCCACATAAAAGCCTTATTGTCACCTCCCTCAGACATCCACTTTCCCCTCAAGTGAGGATCTTCCCCAAGTCAAAAAACTCAACGGTAATGTGGTGGACGTAAAGAGAGTCAAGGGGCAATAAAAGGTGTCTCTTAATGGAGGGAAACTTTCCTGGAAACTAAGTGGAAAGAACTTCTCCTGCAGACAGACTGGAGCAGTACATGTGACTGATTTCAAATTCAATGCAAACATCATGTAAAGCAGGACGTCACGCCTCTATTTTAAACACATGCAGCTCCTCCTGTCCTGATTACATAAGATGACAACAAGGAAATCCTTCAACCCCCAAAAATAAAGAACAATATCATCCAAACAGAAAAAGAACGGAGCCGGAATGATTAGTCAATCAACCAGATGGAAAATTAACCGGCAACGATTAATCTTTTGCAAAAAAATCTCTGGTTCTAGCTTCTCAATTTAAAGGATTTAATGCTTTTCTATTTCATAAATGATTGTAAACTGAATATATTTGGGTTTTGGACAGTCAGTCGGACAACAAGCGATTCAAATAAGTCACATTGGGCTCTGGGAAATTATAATGGGCAATTTCTAAAGTTGAAACACTAATTGATTAATTGATTTGTCGATCAACATAAAAATAATCAGCAGCATTTTGATAATCATTTAATTGCTTTAGTTATTTTTCAAGCAAATAAATACCAAATACCAAGTTCAAGCTTCTCAATTGTAAATCTAATATCTTTGTGTTTTGGACTGTCTAGACAAAACAAGCAATGTAAAGACTTTAAGGTTTTAGAAAATAGTGATGGAAATTTTTCAACATTTTCTGACATTTTGTAGCCCCAACATGTAAACAAATACTGGACAAAATAATCAATAGATTAAAATCAATAATGTAAATACGTAAAGTGCTCAATTAAATCATGTTTCAAGCTAAAAAAAAAAAAAATGCGCTGGTTCCAGCTTTTCTTTAAGGTGCCTGTTATTTTGATGCATAATTGAGAATTTAACTGCATATAAATGTGAAGATTTTCTGCTCTTCACTTATTCACGTCACATATAGCCTAATACATTTAATATGTTTGGGGTTTTGAAATGTTGGTTAGATAAAACAATCAACAAACAACAGGCGCCCCGATAGCTCAGTTGGTGGAGTGGGCGCCCATATAAAAAGGCTGAGTCCTAGTACCATAAAATAAACTGAATATTTTGGGGTTCTTTAACTGTCTATTTTATAGACTAAACATTAGTCGAGAAAACAACTGGCAGATTAACAGATGATGATAATAATGGTTAGTTGCCGGCAGCCGTAGTGAAAGATACAGAAAGCAACGATCCGTTAGCAGGTGGTCCACCATTACGTGTTTGTGGTCAGATGGCGGCTGAAGCGAGGGAACTGTCAGGAAAGTTCTGAATTAGAGTTGTAAATCAGACTCGAGGGGTACAAACCTCCATTGAGCGTCCGACAGTTTAATGGGCACTGATGGCCACAGCTCCATGTGAGGATGGAGAGCTAATCAACCAACAAGAAATGTGACACTCAGGCCTCGGAGAGGAGATGTGCAGGGTTTAAAGCTGGGGCTATAAACACCGCTATGGTGTCGGTGGAGGCCTCTTGTGTTAATTTAAGCCTCAGCTCATTCGGACCTCATTAGGAAGTCAGGAGTTAAAGCCAGTGAGCCATCAGCCGTGGCTCTGGGAGCTACTGTATGTTAGCTATTTGTGCCAAGCCAGTAGAAATTACCTTCACCTTAGAGCTGAAACGATTAATCAAACAAGAGGAAATAAATTGGCAGATATTTTGATAATCAATAGTCATTTTGTAAGTAAAAATGCCAAAGATCACTGGTTGCAGTCTCTGAAATATGACTATTTACCGGATTTCTTTGCCTTCTCTGATATCAAAGTGAATATCTTTAGGTTTTGGACTGTTTGTTGGACAAAATAAGTGATTTAAATATGAGATATAGAACTTTATTTATCCTTAGGAAAATTGTTGTGCAGCAGTTGCAGAAAAAAGTAGGAAAGAGTGCAAAATATAAACTATCAATAAGGGTGCAAATCCAAAATATACACAATGGCAAAAATATAAGCAGTAGGGGTAGGAATCATCAGAGCCCCCACGATACGATATTATCACGATTAGGGAAGTTAATTATTAACCGTTTAACCGTTAACCGACATTCAGCATTTTAACCGATTAACGCTATCGGTTAAAACGGTTAAAAGAAATGTTAATAATTAATTAAAAAGGTGAGAAAAATTCGTCACTTAAAGGAGAAAAGCTGGTCCACCTTAAGAGCCCACCTTAAGAGAGTCTGAGCCGGCGTTACAGATACAGGAAGTTGGCTACCGTCTATAGCTCGCTTGAGCGGAGGAGTTGTAGCCTCGTAGCATATATTCACCGACAAATAATCTGTACACACACTGTCTGCTACACGTACGTTCAAAGCTATAACGCCACCGACAACAAACATACGGTCTGTCGGAAACTCGCTGAAGTTACGCTGCGCTGACAGACCGTATGTGTGTGACTACGGGGAGCACGAAGCTACCAGCAGAGCTACAGATGCTAACGTAGCACAAACACACACACTGTCGGAAAATCGCTATCGTTAATCCGGGCAGACAGAGTGTCATTACGCCGGGCAGACACACAGCTGACAACCTGCTAAACTAAACTAAATGTGCGGTGGAGACTTTTATTGGGAAAGTGGCTGCATGTCCGCGACAGTACACGAAGCACCGTGGCTGCTAAGTTAACGCTCCCGGACGGGTGAACTGGGGACTGTCTGTTGTGCTCATACACTGCAGCTGCATGTGAGGCAAACGGTTAATAATCGGTTAACGAGGGTCGGTTATCGTTTAAGAAATTTTTTCAAAATTAGCATCCCTAATCACAATACTTAAGTCACGATACGATCTTATTGCAATTTTAAACATTTCGCGTTATGCTGAGTATTGCGATAAGATATATTGCGATTTATTACCTTTTTTCAACTGAAAATTAGGCTGTTTGTCAACCTCTGTTTTATCTAATAAGATACAGTTTTCACTCTTCAGTTTTCATTCACATATTTTGAGGTCAGAGGTCAAGGGACCCCTTTGAAAAGGCCATGTCAGGTTTCCCTCGACAAAATTTTAACGCAACTTTGGAGCGTTATTTAGCATTCTTCACAACAAGCTTTAAGACTGATCATACTTGATACTTGACGTCTGTGTATCGATAAAATATTGCCACGCAAAATATAACGATACTATGCTGTATCAATGTTTTCACCCACCCCTATTAAACAGGTTAGATATGCAAGTGGCAAATAGCTATGTATATACAATATCAAATCTGAAGTACAGGTAAGTGTATATGGCTAAAATATAAATTAAAAAAAAATAGTGAAAATGAGACATTTTTCATTATTTTCTGATACTTTATAGACCAAACAATTAACCGATTCATGAAGAAAATAATCAATGAAAATAATCATTAGTTGCAGCCTTATTCATGACTTTAGAGGTAACTTTACTTTTATCACTCCAGAGCTACATTGACCTTCATAAATCCCTGACATGTGAAAAGATTCAAAGTGTGCTCTCCAGTTCATTTCTACAATCATAAAAGCGCAGTAATGAACACCATTTGTCGGAGCTTCTATTAAAGGCAGGTTTCATACCACCGTAAATACTCCGGAGAGAGGTGGCGTCCCCCGCCAACAAGACCACGAGCTGTGAAACCAGACTGACATTTTGTCCAGCTGCACACTACATGTCCATGTGTGTCAGCAAACGTCTTTAATACCTGATTCCTCAGTGAGTCACATTCGCACCAAACTACTGAACCCTGACATGCCTGGAAAATAGGTGGAGGTTGAACAGGACACGCTGGTGAGGAGGACCCTCGTTAAAGTGGCAGTAGGCAGTATATTTTTGGCATCATTGGGCAAAAATTCCATAATAATCTTTCAGCATATTGTAATTCAAGTGCTCTGAGAGATAACCAGACTTCTGCACCTCATCATGGCTCTGTTTTCAGGCTTTAGAAAATCTAGCCCGTGACGGCAGACTTTGACCAATCACAGGTCATTTCAGAGAGAGAGAGAGCGTTTCTATTGGCCGTGCTCCGGTCATGTGAGCGAAACTTGGCGTTCCTTTACAAGATTTTACAATGGCGGCGGCGTCACAAACTTTCTCATTTTACAGCTAAACCGTACACTACAAGATGATTCTGAAAACATTTGACATGAGAAATAGGCATTACAGTAACAGAATATTGATTCATATTTGATCAGCGCGGCCTAGTTGGACCGTTTGGTCGGAGTTCGCGAGTGATTGACAGCCGGCTCTCATAGACGGCAGCTGGACAGCGGACCTCAGATCAGCTCTGACTGGTTGTTTTCCTCCGGTAAGTGAAATCTTTCAGATGCCGTTAGGCACCGGAGGACACAGTAGGACACAGAGGAACATGATTTTTTTCGGGTTACCTGTTTCATGTACTACTGTCACGATATAGCGACCGTTTTATATAAACAACTTTTTTAAATCATATTTGCTCCAATCTCGCCTACTTCAGCTTTAACCGATTATTAACCGTTAACCGACAAGATTTGTGCCATGCAGTGGTGCGCCAGCTGCAGGAGCACAACAGATATTCGTTGACGGGAGTCCCCAGTTCACCTGTCCGGGAGCGTTAACTTAGCAGCCACGGTGTTGCGTGTAGTGTCGCGGAGATGCAGCCATTTTCCCAGTAAAAGTCTCCACAGCACATTTAGTTTAGTTTAGCAGGTTGTCAGCTGTGTGTCTGCCCGGCGTAACGATATTTTGTCTGCCCGGCATAACTTTTGCGAGTGTCCAACAAACATGTGCGGATAATTTTTTTTTAGGTGAATCAACTTCCCATTATTAGCACTCTAATAGCCCTTATTTAAAAAATTACGTTTTTAAAGTTGTAAAACGCACTAATAGCCGAATCCAGAGTTATTTCCCTTCCTCCGTTCATGTGAGTGAGAACAAGCCGTGACGACGGCGTGACGTTGGGACCCCGTGACCAAGTCATGTGACCGAGCGGACGCTACTGCGCATGTCCCATATGCCCGAGAACCGCGAAGATACGGGCACTTTTCCAGGCGGAAGTCGAGCCATTTTGGCGTCATGCGCCAATGAGCAACTCTCATAGGAATGACCGGGGCCCTGCCTTCAACGCTGTATCCAGTTCTTTTAATACATCCATGGGAGAGACATCCATGGAGAGACCGGAGCCAACTTCCTGTATCCTGCAACTCTTGCTCCGCCTCTTAAGGTGGGCTGTTAAGGTGGACCAGCTTTTCTCCTTAAATTGACGAGCCGCTCCTCTGAGCCGCTCAGCTTTTTAATTCATTATTAATATTTCTTTAACCGTTTTAACCGATAGCGTTAATCGGTTAAAATGCTTAATGTCGGTTAACGGTTAAACGGTTAATTATTAACATCCCTACCAGGGATGATAACTGTTTGGGTACTTTGAATGTTTAATACAGCCATGGTGGAACTAATTAAAGCACACCTCCTAATGTACAAGTTTTTATTATTAATTTTAGTATTTTGTATATTCAATTTCATAGCATAAGAGATGCTTTTCAGTTTAATAGCCTTTTGTACCCTGTTTGAAGAAGCATTTGAAATGTTCCTTATTTTTTATCATGACAATAGTTTACCAAAGTTGCCAGTGGGCAAAATGCTGCATCAGTACCCAGCAAAAGGATGCGTCTGTCTTCGACACTAGCACTTCTGTCTATTCAAAATAAATGAAAAGGGAACGTTTTCTGATGCAAACCGGGGTTTGAACCGAACTGTGACTTCTGTGTACCGTTACATTCCTAGCTCACTGGCAAAATGGAGTCACTATTCAGACAAGAACATGACATGGAGTTTACAATAAAGTTACAAAGAGGTGCAGAGATGGAAACACACAGAACCAGGTATCCTCTCTGCGTTTAAAACAGAGATACTATAGTTTCCATTTTTAGTTTTGTATAGTACAGAAAAATATACCTCAAAACTGTACTTAAGTACAGTACTTGATTCAATGTAAATAGTTACTTTCCACCACTGAGTACTTCACTCATGAGCAGGATCAGCAAACCCAGTTAGAATCACTAATACCCGAAGCCAGGTTAGCTAAAGAGACTAAGTTGAACTTTATGATACAGCGAACATCAGATAAAAGAAGGTATAGGAGAAGCGTGAGTGGTTTGGCGATGGGCAGCGTCTCCACATCTGGCCACCAGCCGCAGCGGCTCAAACTCAACCAGGAGTCGGGCATACTCATCATCCACATCCTTTTCCCAAGGTCTGGCCAAGAGGAAGACCTATTTATGGTACAGAATCAAAGATAATATGGAGGGTTATACAGTATATGGAGATCCTTATTTAAGCCTCAAAACAATCTGCTCTCCATCACGCCGACAAACACGACCTCCCTGGGAAGAGCGCTGATGTTTTTCAAGGCATATAGGTTGGAGTTTTGAAACAGGAAGCTCGTGAGAATTTGAAAACACTGAAGCAGCAGCAGTTCACTAAAGCACCTTGTGGGAGAGGGTTTAGGGATTGAAGGGCTGGGGGGAGGGGGCGCATAAAGCTCCTCAATAACAACTTTATTTTAAGAGAAATGAAAATAAACAGCAGGGGTGAACAAAGCAACACTGTTAGGATACAAGACAGCCTGAATGTAGATGAAAACCTCCCACTGTCACTGTTATTCTTTATCTACACAGTCTTAATCCGAGTTATCACGGGTCATAAATCTGAGCGTGAGATATAATAGATTGTGTCGACATAAAAATAGTATAAAATTACAGCCGCAAGGGGCAGTTTACGGGTTCAAGCCTTTTTTTGCTCAAGGTACTCTTGTGGACATATCTTGCAATTTTCGAGATGATGGGCCAAATGGTTGTTGACTTAAGTCTGTTTATGTGTTGAGCCACGCCCTTTTGAAATTCATTGGTCAATATCTTCAAAATGCAATGACATATCAACAAGCTTTATGTAACTTTTGATGAGCTTGGTCCAATAATGATCCACAGAAAATGTGGTAGCAATCAGACCTACGGTTTAGGATAAAATGTCAAAATTGTGTTTTTAAAAAAATTAAAAATGGCGGAAAATCTAGGTAGGCGGACTTTAGTGGTCCAAGAGGCGTTTTTGTAGATCACACAGCGCTGGACATGTGTGTCAAATTTCAAGTCAACGGATTTACAGTGTGAGTGGCGTGGCCTTTCCAAAATCGCGTTTTTGGGCGTTAATTACAGCGCCACCATGTGGCCAATTGGAGTCATATTTCTTGGGAAGCATTTGCACATCATTTCCAGTTATTGGGCCAAGTTTCATGTTTCTAGCTCATTCCAGCTCACGGCAATTTGAGCCGCGGCATAAGACAACAAATAATAACAAACCGGCACAAACTTAGAAGGGTTCTGCCTCTTCGGGGCTTGAACCCTAATTATGGCTGTTTAATCCTTTTTTGGCCAAACAGGACGTGGCGGGGACCCGGTTTGCTTGAATTGATTAAAGCTAAAATTCCTAGCCATATTTTCTTTGGCCAGACTGATGAATTGGATATTTGTTGCAGCTGCAGTAGCTAAAGCAGTGTTTTGCCAACTTCAATGTTTGCATGACCACAGATTCCTCTGTAGGGTGGGCTTTGAATGAGTGTGAGCTCTTTGCTCTCTCTCTCTCTCTCTCTCTCTCTCTCTCTCTCTCTCTCTCTCTCTGGTATACTATGAGGATTCCTCGGGCATATTCAATCACGCACATTTCAGACACAGCAGGCAGCCGACACAGTTCATGTGAAGATGGAGAAGACGAGGCCGGCGTTTTTGAGTTGTTCTGACTTCTTTGCTGATATTCTGCATGCAAATAATCACAATAAGACGCGAGTTGAGGTGGCTCGACTCAGAAGAGACAAGACAGAAGATGATATCCCTTTGATCTAAATATCTGCATTGTTTAAACAGTCATGATGGTGATGATGCAGAGCTCTCTTTCTGTCGGTCTTCTCTCCTGCTGTGAGCTATGCTGTATTGCGCCAACTCTGCGGGGTAATTAATGAATATCTTGCGATGCTAATGCAGGCTGCCGAAGTGCCTTTGGTGTATAACCATGGTAACTACAGTACCTGCATACATGCATCAGACAGCGGGGTGATAAAACTCTGATAGCTGATAAGGAGGTCTCAGCCCCAGCCGCCTATCTTCAAAGCATGGTCGTTTATGCAGAAGGGAGGGGGGTGGGGGATACTGGAGAGATAGGCCGACTGCAGGAGGCTCTGACCCATCTACGCACCCCTATCAGACTTCAAACTGACTAAATTACTGTCCCGTCGCTCTTTCCTCCGTGTAAAACTGCTGAACTACGACCTAATAAAGTGATATTTCACAGACTGACTGACCTTGACAGGTCTTTTGCTCCATAAAACCCACATTTTTGCCTCAAGATGCCCGAGTCAGTATCACAACAGCTGCTGCTGCGTAGACATGAAACTAGTTGAATTACTGATCAACAGGGAACTATTTTGATAATCGACTAATTGTTTTAGCCATTTTTCAAGCAAATATAGTGAAAAATGCTAAATATTCTCTGTTTCCAGGTTCTCCAATATAAGAATTTGCTGCCTTTCTCTGTTTTATATCACTGTGAACATATATTTTTATATATTTGGGTTTTAGACTGTTAGTTGGATAAAACAAGACATTTGAAGACATCATACTTGACTCTGGGAACTTGTGATGGCCATTTTTGTGGCATTTCATAGACTGAATGATTAAACGATAATGAAATTGATAATTAGCTGCACCATTGATGCTATGTGCTGCTATGTTTTAGGGCTGCAACTTAAGATTATTTTCATGAATCAATTACTTTGTTGACTATTAATCGTTTAATGTCAGAATAGTGAAAATGAGTCCAATTTGACATCTTCAAATGTCTTGTTTTGTTCAACAGTCTAAAACCCAAAGATATTTAGTTTATAACGATATAAAACAGAGAAAGCAGCAAACACTGACGTGAGAAGCTAGAACCTGAGAATGTTTTGCTTTAGAAATGCCTTAAAGGTGCTAAATACAGGATTGGGAACATTTCCAGTGCCTCTCAACGGTTCTCAATATGGCTACGGCAAGCCAGTGGCTCGAATATAACAGTGCAAACAGCGCTAACGGTGCAAACGAGAGCAAAAATGCTTAAAGAACGGTGTTAACCTGAGGGGAAACCGGACGTCGGGTGCTACGCTTCCGCAATGACGCCGTCGGTCGGGACGTATGAGCACAGTGCAGATCGGCGGCCGTGAGCTAGCCAGTGGGGCACACTCACATGCACAAACTTGCACTAAAAGACACGCACAGCCGGCCCAGCTACGTCAACGAAGCACGGAGAAGATCAGATTACAACACACACAGAGGGAGAGAGACTTCATTCTCTGTTCAGGTAGACGTTACTCCACTATATCTTTACATAGTTAATAGTTGTTTGCTGCTATATTAATGCTCTGGATATCGCATTTAGCACCTTTAACAATTATCGAAATAGTTTAGATTATCTGTCGATCAACTAATCTAACTAGAAGTGCACTCGGAGAGCGCAGGACCTCCACCAAGATGCGTGACTTTAAAAACAGATCACAGCTCACAGCTGGCGGGACCGTGAGGTGGTCGGCTTATTATTAACACGATGTGTTTCCGTGTAACGTATCGGCGGATGCCTCTCTCATTCAGCAGCCTTGTCATGTCTGTATAACGTTACACTACGTTGTCTCTCATCCCGTCATCTACAGCTTTTTTCTTTCTTACCGCGGAGGGACAGCAGCTTCCGCACACACATCCACACACGTCTCTCTGTTCTAAGAAGAGGAAGGCGGGGTCACGCGTCATCAGCTACACTGCGCATGTGTTATACCCTGTGGTTTTAATGCTCAGGCTGATCGGAAATCTTAAAAATATTCCTGAATCCACATCGCCACCAAAATCTAATGGATTGTTCATTGTGCCACACCCCACCTCTCCAAAAAATGTATTCAAATCCATCGCGGACTTTTGGAGTTATCCTGCAAACGGACAAACCACCAAACCAACAAAAACCAACGCCGGTGAAAACATAACCTAATTAATAATCGACTAATTGTTTCAGATCGAAATTGCTTGACAGGCAGCAAATTGTCACAAGTGAGAAGATGAGAATCTTTTTATTAAAAAATGATTCCTCAATTATCAAAGTAGTTGTCTATTAATTCTCCGAAGATCAACTATTATTAGTTGGCTTTATTTGTTACTTAGTGACAGTTTGTAGTAAAAATCTGCTTCCTGAATTGACAGGTGAAGAAGAGATCGCTTGTGATGGCGCTTCCTAATTTCATTTCCTCTGTGACTCTTCTTGTTTGTCATCAGGCTTGTTGGTAGATACCTGATTTGATCAATTGTGTAATTATGATCAAGTGCTCGACTTATCATTTCAACTGTAGCATGTTTCTGGGACTGCAACACCTAATAAATAACCAAAAACAGTTAGCAGGACAAACAGCCAAATTACACACTTACTCAATGCCACGTTTCCCCTCTATAATAAAGTCTGAACATCATCTGTGGCTGCAACAAGATGTGGGACACAAAGGCGTGCAGAACATCTGTGAACAATTAGAGGCGAACAGAGCGAGCAAGCACTTATACTGCCCATTACACTTGAATAAGTCACTGGCTCGGCTCTTCATGATGTAATGCGGCACAGCTTGGATATGCAATCTCAAAGTTGCGCTGGGACAGAGCCCCACACAAAAACTTCAATCAAGCTCAAACATGGAGCACACAGGCCGTAAATGTAATGCAGCGGGCAGAGAGTGGAACCACATTTATCTGCAGCTCTGAGGTCATTCTTCAGGATGAAATGTTCACAGCGCCGCTGGGTCCTCGTGTTCTTGACCAAATATTGTTCCAAATGTGACACATTTATTCTTAAATCCTCCCCAGCCTCCTAAGCTCATGTTTAAATTCTTTCTGTTACATGCATCCGCCAAAAAAAAGAAGCAATAATTCCACCCAATCAACAGAGTGAACTTTACATTTACGCTGCTGCATTTCTGCCCTCGTGGTTGATTTTTAACGTCTCCTTACACTCCAAAAATCTTCACTTGGATGTTTAACCTTCACTGTGCAGGATGATGTTTGATGCTAGCAGACTGTTTTCACATTCATCTCCTAAAGGAGGAACGTTCACCTTAAAGGTGCTAAATACGGGATTGGGAGCATTTCTATTGCCTCTCAACGGCTCTCAACATGGTGACGTCAGCTCGCAGCTAATGCTGCTAACAGCGCTAACAGTGCAAACAACGAAGAAAGTGATGACAGAGCTAACAGTGTTTACCTGAGGGGGATGCGGAGGGTAGGTGCTACGCTTCCGTGAGGGCGCCGTCGGTCGGGACGGCGTTATCAGCTATAACTGCTGTATGAGAGCAGTGCAGAGTGGCGTCCGTAAGCTAGCCAGTGGGGCACGCTCACATGCACTTCGGGCGCAACTTTTTTGGCGGAAAAACACATTAGAAATAAATTATTATTATACGTTTATTGTACGGGAACTCCACCGATTTTACACATCGCAGTCTGTTTACAGGTCTTGAGGAGAACTACTGCATGTGTGAAAAAAGTTCCAGCTGCCTCAAATTGCCTCAAGTGACAACACTTGAGGAAAAGTTGGTTTGGGCTGAAGAAAATGAAAAAAAAAAACTGTGGGTGTGGATTTAGAAACAAGTGAGCTTCCCAGACCTCCGTAGCCCGCTCTTCATCTCTGCAGCAGGCTAGAGGCTCGAGGCTACATTAGCCGCTACTAGCATAGCACACCCAAATCTCAGACTGCAATGTCAGCAGTTGAGGTGCATTTTGGGTAATATAGGCGGAAGGTTTTGACAAGGAAGATGAATGCATGGAATAAAAAATGATGTCTGCCTTTTGGTTTTAAACTTTCCATCATGAGTTCAACAATGTTACAGGAGTGCAATGATCAATCAGTGGAGCTTTTAAAACATGTCTGGATGGGATCTGTAAGTTCAGACAATCAAACTTTTATCTGAATGACCTCTCAAATGCTAAAACGACGATTGAATCCCCTCGTCTCAAACCTTTTCATTTCATTTTTAAGGAAACAAGTCCATCACTTTGTTCCAATCATGAGGTCACTGTTTCGATGAGTCTTTGCGCAATGAATTCTAGGATGGATTTCTTATATGATATACTGGATTTGTCTGCAATTGCCAAAAACAACAAACTGCAACATTACATCAACATACAATTTGGAAAAGGCACGAGGGATACGTCATTTCTGCAAACACTAAAAGATTCATCGAGCATTTCACAGGAGATCTTCAGTGAAACTTAAATATTTTACAGCCTGAACGCCAGCCAGAGTTCAAACAATCCTTCCATCCTCATTTCTTTCGACCTAAAGTTTGTTTTTTGTTCTGAAGATGATGAGACAATGAAAACAGCATGACCGTATATCTGGCTTTAAACGAACAGACACAGATCATTAAGCATGGATGTTTTTCCCTTTCAAAAGGACTCCGTACTAGCTACACAGCAATATTTTAGATGTTTTAAATCTCCAAATAGGCCTTACAACTTGTTAAGATTATTGGCACGTGTTCTATGGCCAATAAAAATCCTTCACAATGTGAAAACAAACAAGAAACAATGCACTCCTCGTGACTAGAATGCCATTCAGAAAATGTGGAGGGTATCACATTTACTGAAAAGCAGCATTGTTAAAGTATGATCCAATAACACATACTCACTGCCAATACTGCTCCAAATAAGTTTCTGTACTGGCCAACATTGGCTCCAATCCTGCCCATTACTTTGAGCGGAGCACCCATATTAAAGTTCAAACTATTAGTCAATTATTTTTCTAACAAAAAAGCCAAACATTCCCCAGTTAAAGCTTCTTATTTGGATTTGCTGCTCTTCTCCATTTTATATGATCATTAAGTTTGGTCAGACAAAACAAGCAATTTGAAGAAGTCACCTTGGGCTTTCAGAAACTGTAGTGACCATTTTCACTGTTTTCTTACATTGTATAGATCAAATGATTCATCAATAATCAATAATGAAAATAGTGATTAGTTGCAGGCAGCCCTAAACCATATATTAGTTTGGTGCCACTAACACCAAACTCCATCCACCTGTTTTTATGCACATTTTCATTTTGTGCATAAAAAACCTGAGTGGAAATGCAGAAACTGCCAAACTTCTATGTGGTTTTCCCACCATTTGAAATTTGACTGGAGCTCTTTTATTTATGTGTGCATTCATTCACTTTTTTTGCCAAATTTGCTGGATATTTGATTAAAATTTGCACCACATTTGGACAGAAATCTGTCTAATGACTTTTCACTTCCTTAACCTCTCAGTTTGTGGGATATACAGGTATAGCCCAACCGATGGATTTTTTAGGCTGTTATTGATATCGATGTTTAAGAGTTTAAAAAAATCTGATAACAATATATATCGATAGTCATTTTCCATCAGATCCCTTGGATCTTTTTTTGTTTTGTTTAAAAATTGTGACCAAGATACATACTAAAAATCAACTTGTCAATACTCTCTGGTGTACAAACTATATAATGGGGACACTTTTCAGCCAACATATACACCGATACTGATATATATGCAATAATTTAATAATGCAGATCCCCTCCAGACATGTTTTCAAATATATAAAAATACCCTGTTATGCTTTTCTCCCACAAAAAAGTTTAATAACCTATCTATTAATTTTTTTAAATTATATACTTCTTCTCTCATTGAAAAATCCAGAATCTATGAATATGTTAATGTTTTTCCTTTCCCAACACGTGTCCCACTTTACTGAAAAGTCTATTCTCAGTTTATGTGTGCTGGAAGTTGCATATTAGATCATAATCAGCATGCAAACTAGTTGAGATGTCACGAAATGCTGCTCCATACAAGTCTTAAACTTCCTCCCTTTAAACACAACCTTCTAGTATCAAACTCTGCATGATTCTGCACAGTGAAGCTCAAACATGATTCATAAATTAGCACATTTTTGGGTGGAGGGGGACTTTAAACCAGCTGGTAAAAATAAATTGACATGCCTGCAGACTAGTGATAATGTAAACTATGATTAATGTGTTTTATCCTCTTTTAAAATGATCTTAACTCTACATTACATGAACCAGGGTGGTTTATTCTCCACTAAATCCCTGCTGCAGACACATTCACACCTTAATTCATTCATTATTTGGCTGATTTAAGCCTGGTGGTTGTGTTTCACTGTCTCTAGTCGCAGCCAGGGTTTGACTTAGTGGGTTTTAATTCAATAATAAAAATGCTTCTTTTCTGCATCATTTTGAGGATAAAAATAAAACAGTACCGTTAGGACTCGGGTGTCAGTTCCTTTTCCATGTTCCCCTTTCAGGTTTCACCCCTTTAAACGAGGCTAAATCTGCGACCGGGCTGTATTTAAGCTAGCATGTTCGTGCAGTCAAACAAAAACGTAGCGTACTTCGGCTTCGAAAAATTAAATTTTTTTTCCTGGGACAGGCCCTCCAAATAAAAAAACCCAAACCCTGCACCGAAATGAGTCCCCTCAGACACTACCAATGATGTTACGCCCTTTCGTTTCCCCCACAAACAGACAAAAACGTTGGAAACACCGGGACGTTTAACGCTAAAGACAGATACCCACACAGTTAGCTTTACATCCGTTCATACCTTCACTTCACCGGTGCTGTTAAATCAATGAAAGCATGCCAAACGCCTCTGTCGGTATTCCAGCTAATCTCTCGACCAAGCGGACATGAAACATTTTCCTGGTTTAAAACTCACCTCATTTGCTTGGAAACTGCCAAAGACGACGCTGCCTTTCCATAGTTAATAAAAGACAGAAATATACTAGTTTTTCTTTAAAATATGTCTATCTTGTGATCATTTTTGCAGCGTCCTCCCTCTGCAGCAGCAGCCGCTTTCTTCTCTGCCTCGGCGTTTAGTGTTTTGGGTTGAGGAAAAGTGATGTCATTGCAGGAAATTGTATTACCCGCCCCAATTTTTTTAGAGGCTGTCCCCATCCTGCCAAACATAACTTCACCATATAGGCCTACTTTTTAAAAAGCTGCATGCATATTTGTTTTTAGTGCCTTGAAATATTCTCTGCACACTTTAAATACTATCTGAAATCATTAAGTTCAACAAATGAATCATAAAATTGTTTATTTGTGGATGAAAGATGAGTGTCCTCCTTTTAATTATACAGACAAACTGATTGGGTACAATTTTAAGGCAATTTAACCAAGAGAAAGACTAAATAAATACTCCCACATGACAAATATATGTACAAACAATGAATGTATAGTCTAATAATCTATTGAAATGGGCTGTAAAGGTCTTTGTGGAAGTGAAACATGTTGTTTACATGATGCTGCAGAGGTTGTTCATCTAGGAGTGTCAACTGCAGCAGAGTCTTGGAGTGAAATATCAGTGGCTTCTTCTTCTTCTTCTTCTTCTTCTTCACCTCCAACAACCTCTGACCCCACCTAGGTGGGAGAACAGGAAGTTAGGAGGACAGTAGTACATTTACTGCTCTGTTGTTCTGGCTAAAATAAGGTGTAGACAAAGAATGCTTTGATTATTTGTGTTCATGTCATGGCTGAAATTCCTACATGTTGTGTCTGAGATGCAGTACAAGAATGTAAAGTTATTGCTTTCTTTGTTGACTTGCTTCAGTGGCTTGCTTTTGTAAGCATGCTTCCATCAACCTGTTTTTATGTGCATTTTCAATTTGCGCATAAAACACCTGAATTCAATTTAAAATCAAATTAAGACATGAAACAAACAGAAATGCAATATTGACATAATGTTTTCTACATTTCTTCCCCACCATCCTGATATTCACAGAACAGTAGTGGATGGAATTGTGCATAAATTTGCATTTTTGTTTAGCAAATTTTCTGAAAATTTGGTTACAATTTGCACTATATTTGGATGGAAACTTGGCTCAAGACAGGCTGCCTCAAAATTCTAACAATGATGGAAATTTAGGACCAAAATCCCACAATGTGACTGCTGCTACAACCAAAGTCTACAAACCAACCAATCTGCTGCAACAAGAGACAAGACCCCAGACTCTGTACAGTTTATTAGATGTTCAGTCAGATTTTGGAGGATGAAGGACATCCGCTGCATGTGGACAGTGTGGATAGTCTTATTCACCGCACCGCAAGGTTAAAGGGTCTATTTTTTCTTCTTCTGGTGCATTTAAATCACACAATCCCAATCTGTTATGCTGTGAATTTATTAACAGTATCTGTAATATCTGATCAAGGCTCCCTCCCAGTGTGGCGATGATGAAAAATCAGTGAATCAATAAATGAATGAAAACACAGCAGACTTCTACATGAAAACTTTTTTTGTTCAGTAAATTTCAGTTGGCCGGGTGAAGACAGTTTGACAGCTGGTTCTGAGGATAGAGAACTGAAGGAATGCTTTAATTCCCTGTGAGACCAGTTGTCTCACACACACTTAACGTTATTCTCTTAACAGCACGTCTAGAAATTTCTAAGTGGCACGTAAACTGATTTTAAATTATTTTAATCTACTTTTATGTTGTTGTTTAGACAATGCTATTTAACAGTTTTTAATAGTTTTATTATGGAATATAGTAGTTTTTTTTACCTGTGGTTTTATTTTATGGGTATCTATTTCCCATGTTTTGGTCAATCAGCATTGGTTTGTTAAGATGGGAGCACTGTAAGTTCCAAGTTTTTTTGGGGATGAATATAATTAAACATTAATATAAATGTTTAATGGCATTTTGTGTCCTTATTTTTAGTCAACTGTAGAGAGATGACAGAAAATGAGTGGTGAGAGAGAGAGAGATGGGGAATAACGTGCAACAAAAGGTTATCAGTCAGACTTGAACCGTGGATGTTGCAGTTCATAGTCAGCGCCTTAAACCTCTGAGCAAAAAGGACACCCCAATAAAAGACATCTACGTCAAACTACCTCAATCTAAATTTCCGTCTTTTACCAGCTTCACACTCTCCTTTTTTTTATGCCCTACAGCCAAAGCTGGTTTATAGTTTTGATACATTTTCAAAACATTAGTGACGCAAGCAGAGATGTCATTAACCAATAGGTTATCAATTTTTCCAAAACTTTCTGAAAACAATCGTCAGGTGTGATATGAACATTGGAAGAGCTTTTGTTTGCAATAATCATTTCTCATGTTCATACCATAGACTGTATATATAAATATATCTTTATATACAGGGTATGGTTCATACTGGTCGAAGAAGAGATGCCTTCCTAAAATGCTCCCAATTTTCGAGGTGGGGGACAAAATCCACAGTCCTGCTTCTGTGCAAAAAGTATATTCAAAAGTTTATCTGCAGTTAATATGTATGTATGAATTTTTTTAGTATGAAAGTCTTTGTTTACGTTTCCCTGGACACTGTTTCCTTGCTGATCTCTAGTCGAGGGAGAGTAACACATGTTGGGACTTTTGTACTAAAAAGCCTGAGTTTGGAAGATATCAACTTGATTTGATGAACGCAGACTTCTAAAGTCTCATGTTAACTTCAGATAAAAGAACTGTGGATTTTGATCCCTATAATTTACACTGTCAGCACGTTAGGAAAGGATCTCTTAACGTCAGTATTAACAGGAGGAATTATTGTAGCAAGAAAAAAATACTGCTTCAATGTACATATGTTGTGACAGAAAATGTAACAAAAATGTGAACCGATCCTTTATGTTGCATCATTTTTACAATTTACCAGTCTACCATGAACAATCTGACACGCCTTAAAATTGATGTTTTACTGACACAGATTGTAACCAAGATTTTATTAGACCCATACATTACATACAATGAACAGTGTATGGGCGCCATCATTCAAAGGAAAGATTCAAGATCTTAAAGATGCCTTTGAGTGAGAGTTAACCTGGTCATGCATGATGGCATCCACATCTCTTTCTGAGAGCTCCCGTCCCGAGGCGTCCAGGTCCACCTGGTCTGGGTGTTCTCCAGTCAGGATGTCCATCGGGCCCTCAGCGATGGCTCTGATGGTCTGGTCCTCCAGGGCCAGGGCCGTGTCAAACTGTAGGGGGGACGGAGGACCCTGCATACCGTCCCCTTCCACATCCAGGTCCTGTATAACAGGATGAAATCTAAATCTCAACATATAACTTGTAGGAGCCATTTTAAGTTGTATGTATATTTGTTTTATTAATGTTTACACCTCCGACCACCTCCGTAATGCAATCAGCTTCAGGTGCTGCTGCCTTGTATCTGGGAGAAGCATCCAGTTTTTGACAGAGCTCGTGATTCAGCCTTTGTTTATGTCCAATTTTGTGTTTATACTTTTCATAGAACATTGTACAATACTGAAACACCAAAATGGTGAGCTGCAAACGTCTGTGAAATAAATCAACTGTGGATCATGACAACATCACAACTAAATCTCACAGTAGCAGCCCCTCAGTGGCTTGTTAAGATTTGCAAACAGTCACTACACTTAAAAACACAAGTCATTTGCCCTTTGCTTCTTCTAAAGATGCCGGTCGTAGTATTTCAAGGGTGCTTTCACATGTAGTAGTTTGGTTCATTTGGTCCGGATCAAACAAAAAAGTGATACATTTTTGCCTTTTATGGTTCTGGTTTGGTTTGTGTTCACACTGACATTTTACAAACGAACCAAGAGCTGAAGTCATATTGACTGACAGTCAATGGACAGCTTTTGTAACCGTTATCCTGCATCATTAGCGCTGCACTCTCGTGTTACCATGATTACTGAAGGATATTGCTTAAATATATAGATCACTCGACAATTCACAATCATTTGAAGAATGATGAATTTAATGGTTTAGCTTTTCAATTCATGCTAAAAATCACACATCCACTATCACACAGCGGACCGGAGTTATGCTGGAAACACACCAAGCAGCAGCCAAGTGCGGCTTGTATTACATTTTTCTCTGCGGACGTGAGGCGTGCTCATGCGTTTCAGGCAGGACGAAATTCTTTGTAACATCGTGTCACAGGAGTTAACTGATTGGCTGCGGGTATTCTCTGCCGCAATTCACCGCCAAAAGTTAAGCTATCCCTAACTTTTAGTCTGGCTGCACTTCGCCGCAGCTCGCCACAGGCTGCACTTCGCCACTGCTTGGTGCAATTCCGGCATTAGGGTGTTTTCAAACATGCAGTGTTTAGTCCGGTGTAATCAGACTCTAGTTTATTTCCCCCGTTGATCATTTCATTTGGGCAGATTTGAGCACAATAATAGTGCTTGGTGCGGATCAAAACAACCTCATCGAGGCCCTTTAGAAGTGGCCTCAATTTGGTCACAAACAAATGGAGCAGTTCTTTTGTGGCGGGAACGTGATCTCACTCAACTACAAGGCGTACTTTGCAAGTTTGAGCTAAACAGCTCCTGTAGCATGTCGAGGTCTGACCTGTTCTTGATATTTGATAAAGATAGGACCATCTTCAGGACATTCTCCCCACAATTACTTTCTCGCTCCCCCCCTAGACACATCCAACCAATGAGTGAACATTCTCACGTGGCTTTTAGTAATGCATTTTGGTTCGCTTGAAATTTTTCCTGTCTGAAAAGAAATCGGGAAAACGGGAAAGTTCACCCACTCGGACCAGAGTGGACCACACAGGGAAACGCAGCAGTTTGTTTAAACCACACCAGCGAAGTTACAGTAATTGTGAAAGCACCCTAAAACACTAGCAATATTACCTAACGATAAGTGTTGAACATGACATTTTTAATATAATGCATATACATCAGAGGACAGTGGTAGGGGAACATCATTTCTACGTACATCACTGAACTCTAGGGGAAGGCTCTCTGTGGGCTGAAGCTCTGCTGCGCTCAGGTACATGTCTCTGCTTGCTGTGGTGATCTGCTCCTGTGGCGGAGGCTCCTGCTCGGGCTGGTACATGGGGTGAGGCAGGGTGAGGTGAAGCGGGCAGCAAGGATCATCAGACTGACCCATGTGCACGGTGCGTTCACATGGGACATCTTTCAGACCTGGACACATTTTGAAAAGCACCTGATTGCTGTCCTGGAAGATGTCTGAGGGTCTGGTTGTCAAGGACAATGACACATGATCATGATCATGTCAACACACAAACACTAAAAAATTATTCAAAGAAATAAAGAAACCTGCTCCCATCTTAAAAATGAAACCAAATTCTGACCTGTGGGCTACCCTCAATGATTTGGGTTTAAAATGAAGGCAGGATGGGAAAGGATTTTGTACCTTCCAACTGAACAGATTAGCCCCTTTGTAACTCTGGGAAAAATCAACAGACCACAGGAAGGAGTTTATGTAGGCTCCCTTTGAAACCAGCAGCTACCTCAAGCTGCTGGTCTTGATCGAGGCCAAGGTGAAGATGGCTCAATAAGCAGAGAACCTCAGTTAGTTTGTTAATTTAAAAATACATGTTTAAATATAAATATCTTCATTCAATTAATACAGGATCTGTGGTTTCTTATATGTAAACAGACCACACTATTGTGGTCAAACACATGCTGAAAACATAATTTAGGATACGTGAGACACAGTGCCGGGTCATGGGCAGGCAAGGGTTGGTACACCGGATTCCTTCCACAAACGAGATGCACTTCTCGTGCACTGTTCTTGTGTGTAGCTACAACAGAGGAAAGAAGAAGCATTAGATAAGGTCAAAACAGAACCTAAACAGTATTTCCTTTATAACTATAATCATCCTTAAACACATTATCATTCCTGGATGCCACAACATTTTCAGAGGAAAAAGCCTATAAAAATGAACTGAAATTCCATTCTGCTGCATTCAAATATGTTGAGCATAAGCTCAAACTCTAAAGTATTCATTATCTCCCCTATTCACTGTAGTAATCAACATAATAGAGGACATGACTGCCCTGCTACATTTAAAGCATATAGCCCACATTGACATTTTAAAACAGGACGCATTCTCTTTTTGAAATAAAAAAAAGGTCACGTTTAGTCAAACAAAACATCAGGAACATCCTTTTACGCTCAGCATCCTGATGTTTTGGTTCTGTGCTCCAGCCTGCCGGATTTTATGGGGTCGGTTCACTTTATAAAGGGCCAGTTCACCAGATTACCCATAAATATCCCTTCTGGTGGTATCTAGCTATGCAGATAGGTTTTGACCTGCAGAAATTTCTGCTTTCACCGCAATACAGTGGAAGTGAATAATGGCATTTTGTTTGTAGTACTCACAGTGTTGAAAAAGAATACATTAAAAGCGTACAGCATCATCTCTTTCCACAAAGAGTGTCTTTGTAAATATGGTAAATACATAGAGATTAAGTGGTAGGCAAACAGCGGCCCCTGAAGAGAGCTGAAGTTGTCACTTTTATAGTTCACGTCAAAGCTTTTACATGATTGTCAGGTCATCAGATATTAACTATCAACTACATCTCTAGTCCGGTAGTGCAACACAGAATACGAGTCATATATTGCCAAATGAGTATAGAGTATATTCTCCAACTGCCCTAATGGGAGAAATGACATGTGATGTTGATACCATTCTAAAACAAACATTAGCATTGAGCCAAATACTCAGGTGAAACGAGAACCGTTTCGAATAATGTACCTTTTACGAGCACAGTATACAATTAAAATGTGTCAATATCCAAACACGCTCCTCCCCTACAGAGAGTTCACTGCAGCTCTGCACCACACACGCACACAGGCAAGTTTCAGACATGGATATCTTGAACCTGAACAGAAAAACTTGAAACTATTTTCATAGCTAGATACCACTAGGAGTAAGTCAGACAGTTTTTTGTGGTTTGGTGAACTGACCCTTTAACGCTTATTTTACTACTTTCTACTGTGATGGGGTCACACCTGAGGAGCTCCATCTGTCACAGCCTGCCTCCTCTCTCTAAGTTGTTGGTGCAGCAAGGCTTCCACACCGTACCGACGACGGTATCGGCGCAGAGCTTTGAGCTTCTTCAGGTTCTCCCTCTCCTTCATGGACAGACCTTCAGGCCCTGTCAGCAGACTGCTTCCTGAGATCAACATAAACAAATACAGATAAAGCTCAGGGCTGTGAAGTCGCAAACATCAAAGGTGTGGGGTGACTTCCTACAAAGAACTATTGAACGGGTACGCAAACAATGCAAAACATGTGTAGTTAGTAACCTGTTAGTCGTATATTTACCTAGAGTTTCGTGCTCCACTTTGCGGTTGTGCAGGTATCTGCGCTTTTTCTCCTTAAGCAGGTGCTGCAGGCGTTTGAACTGGTCGATATAGAGGGACTGGAGCCTGATGAGTTTTTCTCGAGTGATGAGTGCCACCTCCTCTGCTGTGTACACCCCTGCATGTCTGCGATTTACAAAGAAAAAAATAAATAAATACACAAGTTCATTAACCAGTGTGAAAATTTCCTCACTGTGACATCCCTACAGACTACACAATCTTGGATTAAGGCCAAATTAAGACCTTTTACATTTTGAATTATATACAGTATGTACTATACTGTATGTTTGTTGTTGTTGCTTGTTTTTTGCAATTAGTATACATGAAGTCAACATAATCTGCAGTTTTATACGGGAAATTATACAATATGTGTGCCCCTTAATAGCATTGTGATTTTAGAAAGTCACTGCTGATTAGACCTCACAAAGAGAAGAAAAATGTTTTACCAAAGATTTAATACTTTTTGGTTTTCCAAGATCTTTCTGCAGCTGTTTTAATATTTTTTTTTGCAGTTTCTTTATTCATTGTATTGTGGGACTATAATACTGTACATCTGCAGCATACTCAAAAATCCTGTGTTTTTCTTTAGATTGCATACTGACTTTTGACCGAAATTAATTTTGTCACCTCTCAAGTGTTTACACGCTACATACTCGAAACCTGCTCAGAATTAGTTTGTAGTATGAATTGGATCACAGCTAATGCTTAAGGCAGTAAATGAATATCTGAGCCATCATCCACATAATAACATTCCCACGACAATCTAAATCCATTAAATGACGATGCAAGTTTAGATGAAAAACTTGAGACATGGTCAGATAATTTTAATTACTTCAGAGGATCCTCGTGATCACTGTCAACGCTGTCGGCCTCGCTGTCAGGATCTCCTCTCCATGTCTGGTCTAGTACCAAGGGACTCTGCTCCTCCTCACTCAGACTGTCCTCGTCTGTCCAGAGAAGATGTAGTTAAAGATTAAAATCATATTCACACAGATTAACATAAATTGCAAGACGACTGCCCCATTGATTTACCTCTAACATAACACTGAAGAAATGTCAACGCACATGAGATTAACTTGGGTCTACAATTGACAATGTATGAAGAAGCTCATTTACCTAGAATACGGCTAGCTTCAGAGCGGCCTCCATCAATGCTGTGCGTCTCTGCACGGTTGTATCCACTAAGCTGAGACAACAGTGACTCTGGGGATGGACCGGCAGACGCTTTTCTCATCTGAGCTCGGAGGGCCATGGCATTCCTGCGAGAATGCTCTGCACAGAACGTCACTCTAAAGAACCAACATTGGAGAAGAGATGTCAGAAAGCTGCTAGGATTTGTTATTAGGTGTCTAATGTTTGTGTATTCCATACTGAGACTTACAGTTAATAATAAAGCTGAGGTGTAACTTGTTTCTCACTTGTTAAAATCAGATGAAATTTTTGCTTTTTACCCACCCATCTTTCCTCTCGACTTTTGGCGCAGCATTGGGGCAGCGCTTGCCGTTCTTGGCAGAGACATAGCTGCACTGTTTGTATGGGGCATTCTTATCCTCCAGTATGTGTTTGATGCAGAACTCCAGGCCGTCCAGGCGGGGCTGCGAGCATGGTCGCTGGGTGAAGGAGCAGGCCTGGGGCTCCTGAGCACGAGGCGTCTGGGTCACCCTGTTCCGACTCGAAGGCAAAACGTGGATTCGTATCCTGTTCATTGCAATTCTGCAAAAATAAATAGTTGAAACAATTAGTCCGTTGATTGATTAAATCGACTGAGAGACCAATAATGTAATTAACTATTTTGATAGTGGGTTAATCATTTGTTTAATTTTAAGAAAAAATAGAAAACACTCTTATTCTGGCTTCTCAAATGTGAGGATTTGCTGTTTTTCTCTGTCTTGTATGACAGTAAACAGAATATTTTTGGGTGTTATGTTGGTCGGACAAAACAAAGACTTTTGCAGATATCATTGGATATCTTTTGTCATTTTTTGACATTTCAGCTACACTACCAGATCAAATGAATAGCCGATTAATCGGTCGAAAGTATATTAAATCAGTAACTATTCTGAAAATCAATTTATATAGTTTCAGACAATAAGCAAAACTGCCAAATATTCCTACAATTCCTTTACTCATATGTGAGGATTGTTCCCTAATCTTTGGCATTTATGGAATTAGCTAATTATGTTAAACTGAACACTTTAGGTTTAGTACCACTGGTCAGACAAAATTATTATGCCATTTCATCATTTCATTTTATAGACAAAAGAATTAATCGAGTAATATGAAGGCTAGAGGTACACTAACTACATATTGCAAATAAAACTTAAATCTGTGAAGATCACAAATGCATGTCATTGCAGATGATGTTTAAGACATTACATGCCCACGTTTTAGAGATCCACATGGCTTATTTAGCCCTTTAATCACAAATTGGGTCCAAAGGTCAGAGACGTTAAAAGTATAACATTAACATTAGGGAGTATATACACGCAGGATGCAAAAAGAACTAAACTGCTATATGACTTAACATTGATAGAAACCGTGTTAACAAAAGTTAATCCAATTTGAATTACAAATGTTATTGTTCATCGTTAAAGAAGGCGGTGGCAGGTCAGGTGGCTTGTCAGATAACGTTAACGTTACGACACTGACTAACTTTTCAGTAAAATGTAAATTATTAACATACATAACGGTCATAAATACCAAAACAACTAAAGCCGTACTGACGTAAATAATAAAATTATGAGTATTGCCGGTATAAATGTAGTACATTTCTAACCAGGCGCCACAAAAGCACGCCGAGCTTTAGCCCGCCTCTCTTTACTGCGTCACTTTTTCAGTTATGGACTCGCCATCTTTGTTTAGCAGTTGCTAACACTAGCCAACCGCTACTTTTCACATTTTGCGGCTTGGAAGAGAGTTTAGCTGACCGACGGCAACAGACAGTGGTCTTTCTCGATATCATCGACATGCCTCGGTGCAAGTAGATGAACATATCCGCATGTTTTGTTTATAACTGCTTACCTTCCTCACAGCGGTCCGACCTGGTTAAGCTTCCGAGGCACACTACGTCGGTTTTCCTGCATTCCCCAATAACTGCCACAGCCACTGCTGCAGACCCAAGCTGAGCCCGCCCACTCAGAGCTCTGATTAGTCAAAGCTCAAGGTATTCCATTCGCCAATCTACCTGCCAATCAAAGTGGCATCAACAGTACAAATTTCTCTTCCACCCACAATACTGCAGCGTTCTCTTTATACATCCATGTACTGCAGCAGTGAAGTTTTATAAAAACATGTAAGGCAGGCAGCGAGCGTTTTCTTAAAATATTTATTGACTTTAATTGAGAATAAAGCAACCACATTATATCAAAAAGAACAGTGTTCACATATAACGTTTTAACTGAAAACAAATATAATCCCAAAACGTTTCATTTCCAGACCTGAGTGTCACTAAAAACACTAAGACATGAAAAAACATGAAACTCATTGTAGCTATGTGATTTTGCATTGTTAGGTTGCATGAGTGTCTTCCATTTTTCTCAGATATGGGTTTTATTTTAAAATGCGTGTCCTTTTTTCTGACTTTCTCACCGCACAGCATAAAGTTAATACTTAAATTGGAAGACTTGTCCAGATCAAATAAAACAATTTTCAAAAATGGCAATATATTGGACATCTATGCTAATAGCCTAACCATTATACATGTAACACGTTGTCAATTGCATTGTAGGCAAACCTACTGAGATAAATATTCAGTGCATTTACTGTTTCCCTGTTACAACCAAGAGTTGAATAACCAATAAAACCTCTGCTGCCTGAGCAAAGAGCTGTACTCTTTTCAGCTTATCTTCCATATAATCACGGGAACAAAATATTTTACAATTGTATGGCTGATGATTTGTTGTACTGCATTACTGTGAACTGCCTAAACAAATGTTTTTGATTACAAACTGATAAAAGAAAGCAGGTAAAGAGCAGTAACACTTTACAATTAAAACCACATAAAGCTTAGTATGGATTAAATGTACAGATGATACCCGATTCTCTTGCCAACTAGTGGCACCTCTTCCATTATTTTTCAATACAATTTCATCATTTATTCAAATTAATTAGAGTATTATACTTCATGCTCATAACCTTGTAGTGGAGGTATGCCGATAACCTGCTTGCCATGTATGATTTACACAACTAAAGAACATGTGCAGACATTTTTGATGAATCATGGCTTGTGAATGGATTATAAACAATCTGAAGCTGAATATCCGCTACTTTAGTTTGAAGTTATGAAGTCAAAAGACAGCTTTAACATGATTAAATCAGACCAGCATGAATTGACAGGCGTGCACTGGAGCTTACACATTTTAAAAACATTCCCAACGGGAAATTCATAAACGAAAGACGACCATAAAAGACAGACAGATGGCGTTTCATTAGTCTTTGATACAGAGTATTGTGAATACTTTTATTGAGGATTGTGCTCGATATGGTCACCACAAAGCAAACACCAGCAGAAAACTTTTTTTTTTTTTTCCTTCGGCACAGTTTCAGGGCGCTGCTGTCAACATCATTTAAAATGTTGTATATCCATAAATTCTGCCTATTTCTTTCTTTACATTTAGCTGTGATGATCACCATAAAAAGACTCGCCCTCCAGAGGAAATTGATGAACAATTGACAAATTACACGACAGGATTAAAAACTCACATTTCTTCTCTAGAGGGATTTTTTGTTGGGAATTCCTTCATTGTGACCATACCGTGTCGATATGTTTGAACTCTTTGAACCCTTTGATAAAACCATATCCTTGGTATGAACTTTGTCCATTAGTGTAATCATTAGAGAACTGAATATGAATATTTTACAACCATTTAAAACAATGACTGCAACACTAAAAATCTAAAAACAAAAAAAGTACAAGCTTCCTTAATTTACATCTCTTTTTTTTGCAATTTTTCATAACAAAATGTAAAAAATATTTCATGTTTGTTTTAAACATTTTACAGTCTTTGTACACGTTTTCCAAATAATGAAGGAAATAAAATAAACACCAGGGGTGGGCAATCACCTTTTTTTTTTAAGGTTATGGCTGTTTGGGGGAAAAAAAAGAATTAGACGAAAAAAGAAAAAGACAAATATATTAAAAAGATGGCTTTGGAGACATGCACTCTCAAACTAGCCTGTACAGTCTTGATGAAGAAATATCCCTCTGCCCAAAAAAAAAAAAGAAGAGGGGAAACCTTAAAAAAAGGTAGTAAAGGAGGGCTTTGTTTTTTTTAAAAGCATTCAATTAATAAATAACATACTATAAAAACATTATAAAAAGACAATCGGAAAGAAGACCTAACAGGTATGTCATTTAGTTTCCTCATGATTTCAAGACTTCCTCCAAAACAGTGATGCTAAAAATACCAGGTCCCATCATCACATTTCATTTGAGTTAAACAGAAGAGCAAAAAATATTATCTACACTTTTCTGTATTTTTTTCTCACATTTTTCAAGCTTTTAAAGCCTCTCATTATTGCCCCACAAGTGTAAAAACTAAAACACTCATTTATCTCACCAGTACATTTCACTGCTGTCACACTGAAACCTATAAAAAATGTTGGGTGAGTTAAAAAAAAAAAAAAAACATACAATACTTTATGTAACAAGATGGATGTTCGTGATGTCAAGTACAATGTACATAATACGTCTCCTGATCAGGAACTCATTTGGGTAACGGCGGCAGTGGGGGAGGCGGTTCTGAAGGGAGGGGCGGGGGTCTGGGGTTGCTCCCTCTGGAGCCACCACTGTACCGGTATTCCCCATACTGGGATCTGTAGTCAAACATGGACGGCTGAGACGGCTGGACCCCCTGTGCGCTCAGAAGAGAGTTTAGCATTTCAAAAGTGTCTTGGTACTCGTTCGACTGCGCTCCGCCTGCTGCGCCGTGCCCATTAGTGTCTGTCTTGTCGCCTTTGGAGTGTGGGTAGCTCCCTTGGTGGTGGGGGTGGCCCAGCGCGGGGAGAATGTCAGGGCCGTGGCCCAGAGTTTGCCCAGAGGAGGAAGACAGGGACGGTAGCTGGTAGGGGTTCCTAGAGGACTTGCTGACTTTAGAGGCAGGGTGAGTGCCTGCTGTGGGATCTTGGGAGTGCGTCCTCTTACGTGATGCGGAAGAGGACGAAGAGCTCGTTCTAGAGGAGTCGCTGGGGACTTTTTTGCTCCCTCCGACAGCCCCGCTAGAACTAGATGAATGTTTGTGTGAAGAGGAAAGTGAGGCACCGGTAGAGGAGGAATGGTGGTGGTGGTGATGATGGTGATGGTGGTTAGACCGTTCCCTGTGCTTGTCCCTGCTCTTGCCCTCCTCTCCAGAACTCCCCCTTTGCTTCTCAGGCACTCGTATCCTGACTTTGATGTCCTGTTCCTGACCTCGGGCGCTGCCGCTGTGCCCGCTGCCTCCTCCCCCAGCGAGGGGGAAGCGCATTTTAAGGGAGGTCCTCTCGTGCCTCTCCTTCTCTAGGGGGATTTTCAGAATAATGGGCGACGGGTTGGACATGTCAGAGGAGGAGGAGCTGGACTGCTGGTGGTGCTGCTGCTGCTTCTCCTTCTTCTGCTGCTGACCGATGAGAGCCTGGGCAGCGTTGGCATAGTCCCGCTTCACGCTGGCCTCCATGTTCTCCAGCTTCCTCTTCTGGGCAGCCAGGACGTCGGCGTTCTTGGCCCGGTACTCACTCAGCGACACCTTAGCTGGGGCGTGAACCTCGTTGTTGGGCTGCTGCTGTTGCTGCTCAGATCCAGCCTGACCTTTTCCACTCCAAGTCGCAGCGCTGCCTGCTTCGCCCCTGTCCTTGTCACCGGCGGATGAAGAGGAGGCGGAAGGTGGAGCTGAGAGACTCATCAAGCCTGCCACGGTACTCTCTGATGAGGCCATGGAGATCATGCTCATCATGGTGTCCCTCTGGTCACCCTCCTCCTGGACTTTTGTTTTGGCTTTTGGTGTCTGACCTCCAGCCTGGGAGCCAAGAAAACAGAAAATCACAGTAAAGTCAGTCAACAATAAATGTCCATGCAACGCAGGATGTCTTGTCTGCACTCAGTAGAAAAAAAGTCTGTACCTTCCAGTTGCGAATCCGTTTCAACCGGCTGGGTGTTTTCTCCAGAATCTGCAGGAACTCGTGAGTGAGCTCTGAAAGAAGAAGTTATGAATAAGTGGAGACAAGATCAGCTGGAGAAATTTAACAAAAAAATGCATTTCCTGCTGAAAATGCGTGGGAATGCTGACAGCTGAAATGTATTGCAAAGCATTGCTGAAAATGCAGAAATGTGAAATGACTTGCCTAAAAATGTTAAAGCTCAAATGCATTGCACTGCTGAAAAACCTGGAAGTTGAAATGTACAACTGGCAAAGTTGGAAGCTGAACTGCATTACCTAAAGAAGCTAAGAGCTGAAATACATTGCTAGAAAAGCCTGAAGCTAAACAGTAATAATGTCAAAAGTGGTAAATTTGAATTTTCCTGAATAGGCGGAAAGAGGAAATGCTTTGTATGTATCTCAGACAGATGAACTGCATTGCTAAACACAAAGGGGGACAGAGAGAGAGAGTAGTATTTGGGTGAAACAAACCTTTAAAACTACAAGTCCTTAGACATAAAGTAGTATTTGGGTGAAATAAACCTTTAAAACTACAAGTTCTTAGACATGAAGTAGTATTTGGGTGGCATAAACCTTTAAAACTACAAGTCCTTAGACATAAAGTAGTATTTGGGTGGAATAAACCTTTAAAACTACAAGTCATTATACATAAAGTAGTATGCCGCCATGTTTCGGCAACGCCGATCAACGAAAACTCACAATCTTCACAGTAATGCATCATTAAGGTCTTAAGGCATTTCTGACCACATTTGAGGTGTATCTGGTCAACCTGCTCGGAGGAGAATATTAAAATATAAAACATAACATTTCCTGTTGCTTGTAGGGGGCGCTATGAGTGTGACTCAATATTGACATGTAAATGTCGTCAGGCATGGACCCTTATCATGCCTGAGAAATTTGGGGCAGATTGGACCATGTACAGTGGAGTTACAACACCTTCCTGTTTCATGGCGAATGGCCCAAAATGGCCGCCACGCCACGGCAAGGTCGTTCGATGAAAACTCAGGATTCAAATAACTTTTCATCCTTAAGGTCTTTAAATGGTCCTGACCAAATTTCAAGTGCATGGGCACTAATTATGGCCCTGATCCATTAAGGTGTCAGAATGAAACTTATAGGAAAAGGCCCTATGCCTTAAAACCCTGAGTGTGTGTGCGTGTTAGTCAGCCTGCTCTGATTGGCTAATGTGAATCACCTGTCTGTCTAGCAGCAATCAAAGGTTGCTATGGTGATGGCCACTGCTAATTACCCTCAGTGAGACAGCTTATTATAGGAGTTAACCAGAGACATACATGTCATAAAAGTGCAATACACACCCATTATAAAATCTGAAATGGTCCGAAAATTTCACAAACGTAAACTGTGATAAATCAAAAACTGTAAAAGTTATCCAAAAGCTGAATCATAGCTTAATAATTCAAAGACTTGTAACCCGTTTAAAGTTTAAATGAAGTCTGTAGCTGAAAGTATGCGGAAGCAGTAGCATTTCAAAGTGGAGTACGTTTAAGAGGATTTGAAGATTTTCTCCATTGAGTTACATTGTAAAAAAAAATGTGGAAAAGGCTTAATATTTTAAAAAGTATAAATAGTTGAAACAAGAAAAGATATAGCACTAATGTCCTTAAAGAGCTGAATATTTTGATAGTTGAACAGTTTCTGTAGCTGAAAGTATGCAGGAGTAGTTAAAGTCCAAAAAAAGTACGGAAGAAATAGAAGTTGAAGTTGATTAAAGATTCGAAGAACAATACTGGGAATGCTGAATCAGCATTCCCACAAATAGCTTCAGATTAAGTAACTGATATATGACTTCTCAGACACATTTTTCCTGCTTGTACTTGGAATGAACTGGTCATTTACAGCACTTACCATCCAGCAGCTCAAGGGTAACCGTGGGATCAACATATTCCCACCAGTGTTTGCCGTCTGTTGACACGGGGATCTCCCAGTTGGACCATTTGCAGGCGAGATGGATGCACACACAGGCCACAACTGGCGGACTATACTGCAGGCAGAACGTGGTCAAGTGCAGACTACGTGGCAGGATACATCCCAGAAGGCAATAAAAAACAGAAACAGCAGGAGAGAGGAGAGAGCAGACATATTGAGTTAGAGGATTATACGCAAACGCAAAAGATATAAAAACATGCTGCACCATTTAACTGCTCATATAAAAAAATTACAGAAGCTTATGTTTTACAGTGAACTGTGAATATACCTGTTAGTGGCCATGAAGTATGATGTTTGAGCCAGATCCTTACTCGCTGGAACAACAATAGAGCAAAGAAACACACTTTAAAACCTGCGGGTTAACAATTTAACGTGCAAACTTCCTATCGTGCTGAAATGTACAAACAGAATGTCGCTAAATTGAAGAGTTGATGCTCACCTCTGACAAGCTGAGTGCACTTGACAACATGAGTATGTGGATGGTCAATGGTGATTTCAAAAGCTGTAATAAAAAAAAGGGACAAAAAGAGGCAAGCCTCGATAAATGAAAAGCAGAAGTCAAACTAACATCATGCACCACATAGATTTCATTCAATCATTCAAGTCCCTGAAAACCAGAAAATAAATGCAGTTATATCAAACTAAGTGTTGCAGAGAATAACGGGGATAATCACTTTGCATGGGGGCTTCCAATAACATCCTAGACGATGTGAAAACAACAGATGAATGTGAAAAAACATTAAAATGCATGCCGGTACGATTTTGAGTCATTTCCCAACTCTTGCTTTGATTGACTGAATCTTGCAACACTGAATCTTGTTTAAAAAGTGAAACACATTTAGTGTTTTCAATTAAAACCACTGTTCAATCTTCTTCCTACAAGCTTGAAAACGTGGGAAAGGATTTAAGTCGGCTGTAGTCAACATACTAAAAGCCATTGTTCATGATGCAGTGATTCGTCACATAGTCCTCAAACAAATAGCTTAAAATTATGAAGACATGGGGAAAAAAAAGAGGGAAATGTAAAAAGTTATGGACATAACAGAAACAAAAGCAGAAACATTGTAATGCAACAGTGCTGCTAATATGAAGCGTGAATTTCTCTTTCCTGTGCTTATGGGCCTTCTGTGGACAAAAGTAAAACAGGTTAGCACTTTTTTACAATCACATGTTTCTGGAGGGAAATCAAGGGACCCAGTTCTTCCTTCCCAACTTACCCAAGGTCTGGAGTATTATGCTCTCAAGAATGACCAGGTCTTGGGCTTGTTGCAGGTAGGCCTGAGGTTGAGAGGACAGGCACGTTACTCACTGGGAGGCCTCTATCCGTTGTCAAACACATTGAACCCACCTGTTATGTAGAGCTGACGAAGCCTCACAGATAAGTACTGAGATGATTAAAAGCTACACAGTGAGTACAGATGCTTTTTCACATTACCTGGGTGACTGAAAATCATACACACAGACACCGGGATACATTTTTGTCTTTTGCTCTCTTGACCCATGTATCAAGAGAAAACAACACCTGAGGTAGGGGTGGGCGATCTGGCCAAAAACTAATGTCACAATCTCCATTTACACCTATAAAATACTGCAAGATACTAGACGAGTTTCAAAATGGGGATTAAAACCTGAGATTAATTTGAATTTGTAAACAGAACTCAGGAGCTAAACTTTTCACCAGCGTTTTAAATCCCAACAACTTTGAATGGCACCATATCCTTCGCTAAATACAATGTGACTGCCTCAGTTACCACTTTCAAACTCTTGCTGCTTTGGTCGTGTTTTTTGACTGATAAAATGCTTCAGTCAGTGATAACAGTTTTGTTTTTGTCTTGTAGGATGCAGACGAGTGAGGCTGTGCCTTCCTGAGTGAAGCACTGCCTAATACAGTAGCTTTGTTGTATTACCTCCAGAAGAGCCCAACCGGTGCTCGACAAAGTGTATAAATAACTTTGGCTTGGGAAATATCTGACACTGCATAGCCAAACCTTTCCCATACAATTGTGTTGAGTTTTTTTTTGGCACAAGCGCCTTATCCGCCATGCCGCTAGGTATAACTCATGTTGAATTGTTTACAATACATCACCCAAGGAAGAGCCACATCCAATCAGCATAGCCCATCTAGTTGGCTATATCACTCTAGTAGTTTGTTAGCGCTGATCCGCGAGTCAATGAGGTCATTATTAAATACCGCGATCTCTATGATTCGCCTGAAAAGCAGATTGCGGATGCCTTCAAGATTGATCACAATGTAAAATCGTCAGATCGTCCACCCCTAACCTTAGGTAGCTCAAAACAAAACACCGCATGAAATAATTGTACCCAGTTTAAATGCAATGTGAAAAGCAAGAATACAGAACAAAAACTCAAACAGCTGTTAACTTATTGCCAAAATACATTCCATATAAGAGCATCAGCATCCAAGCTGCTATTAGAAAACATCAATTCTAAGAGAACAAAATTGTGACGATGAGCATAAAAAATTCAAGCAACATAAAATTTTGTAGTTTAAAAGGAGTCCCTCTCTTGATTTAAAGTCAAAGTACTGCCACAAAGTAATGTTTACAGACAAATTGTTGCTTCTGAACAAACACAAAATAATCAGTAAAATTATTAAAACATTATCAATCTTCACAAATTCTACTGATGAAATAATACACTCCCTTTATGCCGTAGTATTATGGAGATGAAATCTCTACCCGATCAGGTAAGCTCAGGAGACAGAGCACAATTGCAGGCGATTTTGACTGCAGCCCAACACTTACATCACTGCGTACATCTGGTGAAGGCTCCTGAGGATTGAGGCATGCATGGGCCACCTTGATAACGTGTTCCAGCTTTCGGGGCTGCTCTTCGACCTTTGCAGCAAGGAAGAGTGCGGCAGGAGAAATAACCTGTTGAGGGATACCACAATAAGTTTATGAGATGATTGAATTAAAGTACGGACAACTGTATCTGGGACTTCAGGTGACAAGCAATACTTACATTTCTGTGAAATCTGGTGAATGACTGGACCATGTAGAATCGATGCATGTACACAATGGCTGTATTAATTGTAAGTTGGGACCTGATACGGGACAGTTAAGGACAACGTAGCAAACCGTACTAACAGATCACAACAATGTTTATCGTGTGTATGACTGGGGTCATTGGTCTACACCTGAAATAACATAATTAAAGATGTTTTGATTAAGCTAATGACTTATAAAACTCAATATCACATCAGTGGCAGAGCAACAGACACTCAGCTAGCTTCAGATGCTAACCGGAAGCAGTTATTTTTACACATAAAAGGGTCGACTTTAAAGATAAAACATTTAAATACTTAAACATACTAAACACACAATGTTTCTAAAGATAATAGTTCCAATAAAGCTACACAATTTCTTCACCAACATCACAGTAAGAGGCAAAGCTAATGCTAACGTCCTGAAGGCCCGCCGACCAAACAGGCCTTCGTGTTTAGCCTGATACGCCGCTCTAAGATAACGCTGGCAAGCTAACGTTAACGTAGTAAAATCACAAACCACCGCGTGAAACAGATGGGAAACATACAAACAAACAAAAAGCCTTCGAACTAAAGACAATAACAAAGCACCAGCCGTACTTTCCGCCTAACCGGCTTCACGAGAAGCTAAACTTCGCTAGCCAACAAGCTAATGTTGGCTAGGTGAGACGCAAGTCGTCCCTCGACAAAAGATACACATTGAGCCGCTGTCCCATGTCCTGGAGCAGATTCGCCGCCTGTTGTCTGTAGGACAGTTCCTTGTCGGGATCAAGTCCAGCTCGCCGAGATGGGCTATTGTCGATCTGTTGCCGGGAGTAGTACCATTTGTTATTACAGCTTGCAGGGGGAGAACGAAACGAAGCCGCCATCACTGAGAAGGACGATAGTTTAAAATTTCTGCGCGTCACAGGAACATACGTCACACCGGGTAGTAACGTTGGTGCAATTCCCTGAATGACCAGCAGGGGCCATCAAAACAACCCATTAATAATTTGTTGTGATAGATTTTCATATTTGTTGTAAGACTGAAGATTGAAGATTTTTCTGTTGTTCTTTGTTTTTTATGATGCTTGCCATTAAAACAAAAACTGTATTATATAACAAATCTTTTTTTTTTTAATATAAATTCATGTCCACAAAAGTACATTTTATTATATAACAGAAAACCAAATTCTAACAGAAAACGTATATTTAAAATGTTAATAAATGAAATGCAACTGTACATTCAAACCATGCAGCACACTAGCAAACCTTTAATATAGTTACCCTTTAATGTTTTCTTCTTTAATGTGTTATTAATCCTGCAACCCCTGCCATATTTCTATTTCTATTTCTATTGTGATTCTTATTACAATTATTGTTTTGCAATACAAATTTTAAAGTCACAATAATGTCACAAAAAGGAGAAACGATGGCTTTACACTCCCACTAGACAACCTACTGAATTAATAAACATTACAGTTTATTAATTTTGCAATTACTGTACACCTGTCTAACACAAATAATATACATTTTTTATTTTGTATGTACTATATTTCAACTTCTGAACTATTTTATGTCTTAGATTCTCATTTTTACTTGCGTGATTATCTTTTTATCCATATTTAAAGAGCATTGTAGGAGGGAGCCTGAGAAATAAGAATTTCATTGCCAACGACTGCTTCACTGTAATTGTTGTGCAAGTGACAATGAGGAACTTGAAACTGACTTTATAATTTTTTTTGGTAAAAAAAATCATAAGCTTTCATGTGTTTTGTACCGACTTTGTGGTACTGAAACAACTGTCAGATTTGTATGAATTCATTAGTGACAGTAACCTCACTTGTGTACCATCTGGGCCAACAATAACTCAGTGGGACGTACAGTCTGAATGCTTCAGCCTCAGCCAAGTTTAAAGTAACTCAAGTCTCACAGCAGCCAAGTTTAAGTCCAAAATATGAATTCTACACCTCTGTGAATCCCTGAGGCCACAATACTGACTGCAGTCCAGAGCACATTTTGTGTCCCATAAAGCAAGAATTGTTATTATTTGATAGTGCTGCACACTTGGATTATCGCTCACTGGAGTATTGACACTTTGTCGTGCATTTTCACTTACACAGGCCACCAGCAATTTAATTTCCAAATCTAGAATCATGATCAAATTGTACATGTATGGAATTTGATCAAACAATTGTTCATGTGATAAAATACTATTAATAATGGTTACAGAACCCCTGCCTAATTTTATGAATGATCACCCTGAAGGTTTGTTCATCACAGGTTAAATCGTTATAGGTATGAATGTCTACGATACCAATAGGATGACTTGGGGTGACTTATTATTAATCAATAGTGAAAAATTATGTTTCTCTTTACTCTCATCATCAAGTCAGTGCCTCTCTATGATAAACTCCAAGTGGGTACAATAAAGATACACATACTATAGGAGAAAAAAGAAAAAAGAAAAAAGAAAGTAAATTAAGCAGATATCAAAAAATTGAAAACAATTTATTTTAAATCACAAAATGTTATAAAATGGACAGATAACTGAAGCAGTGTACCAATTGGAATCCCAAAGATATAACACGAACATAATAGGTTATCTGTTAAATCAAAAGTACAATTAAATGCACAGTAAATACAAATGAGTTAAATCATTTAAATGGATTATTAGAAAAAGGTTTGTTTAACTGCATTACTTCCAATAAACAGAAATACAGGATTTACTTTACTCTTTCAACTACCATAAACTAAATATTTTTAATGTTAGACTTTACTTTTTTAATTTGTTTGGCTTTTGAAGGAATGTATTACACATTTTCTATTTCCACAGTCAAAAATTCGAATTTTTCTTGTTGCATGGATTATAATGAGAGGATTTTTTTAGATACTTTTTAGTCCCTGCATACTGTAGGAGTTGATAGAGTTAGTTAGTTAGTTTCTTATCTCTATCCAACAAGTAAGAACCTCACTGGTTTCTGATCTGCTCATCTTAGTCATAACTGTAATAGTATATTCAAAGTAATGAACTCTCAAAAGGATAAAAACGTCTGAATCTAGATTTAAGACAATTTATATCAAGCAAAGATGTTGAACGTTCACGCTTCCTGCAGCTGCTTCATAGTAAATGCATTCATTGCTTCAACTTGCTCACATTTTCTGTTTGATTTGGGGAATTATCGGTGAGTTAATGCACCGTTTTGATTTAAAATTAATGAATCACCTGAGACATGGATAATTAATTATCCCCCTTAAACAGTTGGAAAGCTTTTACCGTGAAGCAGCTGCAGGAGCTCTAGGACTAGTTGCTGGATGAAGACTTGATGAGTGGACTTCATTGCAGATTTGAAAAAGCAGTGAACAGTAAGTTTAGGAAAGAGGAGTAAAACAAAACCTCTATGTTACACAGGAGCGAATACTGCCCATGTATTTAGAAAAACACCTCTAATTCCTACATAAAAAGTAACATAAATGAAAAATAACATGCTTGAAGGCCTCCCAGGACTGAGAAAATGATGCTCCAGTAAATAATAAATAGGAGGTTTGGATGAAATGTTTTTTTCTGTTTTTTTCTAATTAACATTATCCACTGACTTTGAGGCTCAGTAAATAATTGAAAGCTTTTTCCTTTATGTTGTTTTCCAAACCATGATAAAACTTACAAATTTATCTTTGATTTAATTATACTTTTGATTTACAGGAACCCTATTAATGAAATTTGTCGTCTTCGGGGATTTCTGTTGTGCAGTAATGAAAATGCTTTACAAAAAAAACACAGGCTCCAAGACATTATTCACACGTTTCCAAATCTTTCAGCACGCTTCATTTTCTTTGCCTGTAGAAAAAAGAGAAAGAAAACATCAAACACATCGCTCCTTCTTCAATCCCTCTGGCCCTTTTATGTTTAAATAACTGCATTGTGATAAAATATAACTGAACACGTTAAACAAAAACAAAAATGTAAAGAATGGGAAAAACCTACCTCGACATCGGCTGAACCAGCTGAACCTGCAACCACTGAGACCCCAAACCTCTCCTTCCTCTTTTTCAGCTTTTCATCCTCTTCAATCTGGAAGAAAATGGCAAATTTAAAACTCCAAAAGAGCAGAAAAAATATCTAAACGTGTGAAAAATGTCAAATTAAGACTGTAGTTACACCATAGTCACCTTTTGTGAAACGGATGAAACGTTCATGCCAAATCGTTCTGCTCTCTTCTTCAGCTGGTCGACATTCACCTTCATGAGAAACAAAAACAGTTCAATTAACATCATCTCATTAACTGAAGGAATTAAAGAAATGTGTCAACTAAATGATGCCACACTTACGGGAGCTTTACTGTTCGCGACGGCACCTGTTTGGGAGACAGATTAAAAAAATTGTGGGGTGAGAAGCTGCAGATAGAAAACAGTGAGACCTTTAACATTAAACTTTATGAAAAACATGTTAAAGCTTTATGTTGCCAAAACAGTATTATATATATAATGATGTTATGTTACATTCTAGCAACTACAGACTAGTGTTTGCTATACGGTTAGAGGCTGGGAATCGAGGTCCTGGTATTTCCTGGGAATTCTTTCAAAAAAGTAATTTAAAGAAAGAATAACATAGTAAACTAGAAAAGTGCACTCAGCAAAATGCAGATCTCCGCCAGGTGTGTCTGCAACGACCACAGCTATAATGTTAGACCGCAAGCGTATTAGACGCGTTTTTCTGTCGCACATCTCACGGAACAGATGTACTCTCATATTAATCTATGCAGCTGTCTGCTCCAGCTCCGTGCAGCTAAACTGCAGTTCATAGTGTACAGTTCACGTCAATGTTTCATGTTGACTGTTTAACGCTTCCTCTGAACAGAAACTCTCAGTCCTGCTGTGTGTTTAGTTGCGTTAGCTGTTAAGGCCCTGACACACGAAGCCAACGGTCGGCGGTCGGGACAGTTTGGGGCCATCGGTGTGTGTTTGTCGGTCTAGTTTTTGCTTTGTGTTCTGCACCGTCGGCTCTTGTCTGCCCGTGTCGGAAGCTTTTCGGCCGATTCAGCATGTTGAATCGGCGGCTGAGCTCGTCTGAGAGAAATCACTCTGATTGGCTGTTCAGCTTAAGAGAATCATTGCACAAGAGAAACAAAAGTGAGGAAAGCAAGCTAACGAATAAAGTCAAGAGGGCACACACAGAAGGCTCTTCTTATTTTTCATCTTCATCTCATCTGATCATTCCAATACAGACTACCACAACCTGCTGGTGTGGAGAGTTATTTCATTGCAGTCCACTTCATTGCTGTTCTTTGATGTCAGCTTTGTGTGTCAGGGCCTTTAGCTCTCTTAACTGTATTAGCACCGTTAGCCGTTAACCAAACACACTGCCCACCGGCTGCTCACAGCTAAGTAGCTGTCCTCCTACCGACATGAGAAGACGCACTCCATTGTAGTAAGCCCTCGATCTCAGTTTGTCATTTACTCAGCGCGAGGAACAATAGCTAATCCGTAACTGAAACAAGATCCCAAATTGAAGCAGATGTTGAGCAATTGCGGCCCCTACCGGCCGGTTAACAGTAGTGAGGAGTCAGCAGTCAATGACGTTATAAAATAGTCAATAAAATGTGTTTTTCAAAAAGAGTGAATCACTGCAACTACAAGAGGTCCTTGAGCATACAGTCATAAATGAGCACAAAAACATTAGGGCTGATGGGTCCAGCAGTATGTGAGATTAGCTGTGGACAGACAGATACACACATACATAATTTCAGCCAGGCGTAGATAACTAACAATAAACATAATTTTCTGATTTGTTATCCAGAGTTCTGTGTTTAAATTAAACTTCATTTATGGTGAGAAATCCCAAACAAAGACTGATGTATTCCTGGGAAGTAATAATATTAAAATCACAAGGCCCCTTTCAACCATAGTTCACCGTTCATTCATTTTTGCTCCATTGAGAACATAGAAAGTCAGTTTAGTATAAGAGCAAAGAGTGACTACAGACCTGAAGCGGGACTGGAATTCTCGGTGGATTCACCAAACCTGAAGAAAAATAGCATACTCATTTCAACATGGCCGTGTACATTTACTTTAAATACTAGAATGGCACTCGGAGAACGCAGACCTCCGGCAAGCTGCCCGAGTCTGAGTGCCCCCCCTCTTCGTTCAGCTTGCGCCATCATCCACGTCTATTTTTGTTTATGTTGAGATCAGCTGTAAGCAGCGGAGCATCGTAAAACACATTCAAACTGGACAGAAACAAAATAAAACTCACCTAAACCGTTATCGTTACTCTTTCCAACAATCAACTAGTGTGCTTTGGTCGAACTGTAATTTCACAGAGTTTAATGTGAAAAACGCCGAATATACAGTCCCCCCCACGCTCTCTCTCTGAAGGAAAGAGGCGGGCTCACGCGTCATCAACTACACTACGCATGTGTTATACCCAGAGGTCTTAATGCTCAGGCTGATCGGAATTCTTAAAAAAATTCATGAATCTGGATCATGATCCGGATCGCCACCAAAATCTAATGGATTGTTCATTGTGCCACACCCCACCCCTCCAAAAAAGTTCATTCAAATCCATCGCGGACTTTTTGAGTAATCCTGAAAACAGACAAACAAACAAACAAATGAACCAACACACCAACGCCGGTGAAAAACATAACCTCCTTCCTAGGCCTTCGGCCTTGGCAGAGGTAATAAATCCAGTTTATACCAACTTGGGAATTATTTTCAGAGTTTTGGCTACCATTTATATCAGTTATGATAACAGTGATCTAATAATTACTGATGCATTAATGTGTAGGGCATAGACTTTTATTTTGAAGTGTACAGGTTCACATTTCTGGTGTTATAGGTCATTTTCCTTCACTTCCCAAAGTGTCAATAATATATTTTTATGGGAGTAAATATGGCATAATGTAGAATATGTACACTTTTCAATAAAAGGGAATGTTCTGCGTTTTAACAAAAGGATTGAGTCTGTTTTCTTCTGCAACTGAACGTGCTGCACTTCCTCTTTTTGTTCTGGACTTTTCCGTGAGGACTTATGGACTTGCTTGACTCAGTTTACTTTCTGTGTTTTAGCTATATACCGTATGTCAACTTTCTTTAAACAAATAGAATGTGAAGTGTTGAGGGGGAGCTAAAGTTTTAATTACTTTCAAGCATAAATCTGTAGATTAGAAGAGAAGTTGTCATGGAATGACTGATGACACCATGTTGGCTCATGTGGGGCATTTAGTGATAGTTCACAGTATTACCCATGCAGAGAGCATTTATGCAAGAGAGACCCTGTGAATGCATTGTTTCTGTACAATTGCAGGTATTTGGGTTTATGCATCTTCATGTTGTAACTTTTTTTCTTTGTAATCTTAGAGTGTATATTATTATTTTTCTCTCCCAGATCATATTATCTTTAAAACTGAAAAGTGAGAGCACCTATCGGTTCTAATTCCTCATTGCACAGGAAAAAGGTTAAACTACGGTAAAAGTATGTTGATTCAACGTTGAACCAAGAAGTCTGTCTGTAAACAGAGATAGACGTTTACAACAGACTGAGTTTGATTAATAGTTTTACTACTCATCATCGTTTTCTGATGTAAGTAAGTTTAGTTTACCTGGGGGTTTGTTTAAAAGGTACTTCCTGCTTATTACAATTTAATTTTTCTAGTTTTGACCATCATTCCTGTGAGTAACGATAATATTGTACTCACTGAGGTCCTTCCTGAGATTTGGGGATGCAGCAACATTACTAAAATTAAGTCAGATGGGAGGATCCTGGTAAAGTCTTACCTTGCTGCACGTATTGCCTTTTTGCTTTCAGCTGTTGCAGGCAGGTTGAAACGTTCAGCTCTCTTCTGTAGTCTCTGCTCAACAAAAGGTAAGATTTTAAATCAGAACACAAGCTGCTGGCAGATGTGTTGGTTCTGCTGATGAATATTTTGGTGTAATGAATCTGACACGTATTATTATGAGTTCTAAGGTTTCACACCCTTACACACTTGTGAAGAGTGCTGAAAGTTACTGTGTATAGCAGTTCCTGTTTTTGGGAGCCCAGATATCACTTTCATATGTGACATTGATTTCTCTATTAGAATATGCAGATTAAAGGCTTCCAATCAAATTCTTAGTGCATGCAAACATGTCATACGTACTTCACTGGTAGTTGATGGAGGAGTTATTTTCACCACCTTCTTATCAGCAGGTCTGTAAGAAAAAAACATGGACAGAAGTGGGATGACCAAAGACGGATTAGTGGTGAAAACTAAAGACACATTATAAATCTGTGTTTATCAGTCTGGGGCTGACCATGTGGGACATTTCTACACCAAACCTGATGACCAATAACACCCCACATGAAGCCATTTAGACAAGATGTACGCATAATGAGCAAAACATGAATTTCAGGCATATAGCCCAATCCTAGGTTCAAGACTATTGTGTAGTCATAAATAAACGTTACTACTCAAAATTAAAGGACGGTGCAACACTTTGGGAAATGCTTATTTGCTTTCTTGCAGGCAGTTGGGATATGGTTAGCTTAGCTTAGAATAAAGACTGGAAGCAGGGGGAAACAGCTAGGCTGACCTAGCACCCCTAAAGCTCACTAATTAACATGATATATTTTGTTTGTTTGTTGTAGACTAAATGAGAATAAACTTACGGCTCGCACTCAGTAGACACGGAATCCTTCTCATCTTTGACATTGTTGGCACTCTCAACTTTATTGAAGTCCTAAAAGGAAAATGGAAACATTTATCACAACTTCACAAAATGGTCTAATGAGGTCTGAGAGGGGAAATGAAAGCATCAATCACATTACCTCCGTATCCTCTGCCAGCACATCATCTACGTCCACATCTTCCTCTGTTGGTTGGATACAGGATAAAGACATTTTCCCACCACCAGAAAGCAGAAAGAAAGAGGGTCAGAAGGAGAGATTAGTGCTTTTAATCACAATAAGGAATCCATAAAAGACAACGTGCAAGACACCTTTTCACTATACATCAGGAGCTAACAGCATCTCATATCAGAACTGTAAGTAAACACAAATCATCTCAATTTGATCAAGTCCATGTGTTTCTGATTACAGTCCATCCATCCACTTGCATATCTACACCATGTCTAAGTGTGAAAGGTGTCGCCTCACCATGCTCCTCCAGATAGGCTTGGAGTCGAGCAATGAGCTCTCCTTTGTTTCCCTTGGTGTCCAAACCTCGGGCCTCACACTCCTGCCGCAGTTCAGCAAGCTAAAACCACAAGAGACACAGAAACAGTAGCCTACTTTTAATACAACAAGCACCATTTAACAACCTAGTCTTGCTGTTAATGATTTTCATTGGGACAATTTCTTCAGTACAAAGTAGTCCCAAATAAAACTGCTCGCAGATTATTTACAGCAACCCGCACAAAGATTCTGGAAAGCAATGTTGCTATTGACTTTTCTAAATGTTATTTTCAATGCTTTGAGCACCAGAATTGAAATCCAGTTCACCTTCATGCAGAAAATATCTGCATTGAGATTCCACTAAATGAGAGAAAATAAATGTTTGTGTTGTGATTAAAAGTTCATTCCTTGGAAACAGCAGTTGACAAGACAATCTCACCAGATTTTGATCGTTTCACACAATCATCGTCAGCAGCGGAGTTGCCAAGTTGACAAAGAATTTAGGGCTGAAACTAACAATTATTTCCATTATCATTTGGCCTATAATGACTAATAACTAAAGTGTGATGTCTTCAAGTTGTTTTGTGGGGCCAACAGTCCAAAACCCAAAGATATATTCCCTTTACTATCACATAATACAAAGAAGAGCAGTAAATACTCACATTTGGGAAGCTGGTACTTGGTGGCATTTATGCTTTAAATATTACTTAAAAGATTAACTGATATTTTCTGTCTGAGCATTTTAAGGACTTCTTCTTGTCCATGTTGGCTTAAAAGTTTAGAGTTAAAGTTAATTCTTGACCTTGGAAACAGCAGTCGATACGATGAATGAACCTTGTGGGGTCGGGCGCCTTCAAATCATAACAAGATAAATGTGACGGAAAAAATGAAGTTCAGATAAACAAATTGCAAGCAATTATTAATAACAATTATAATTATTACAATTAACAATAAAAAATAATTTGAAAAATAACTGGAAACTAAAGCCATCAGACAAATGTAAACATTTAATGTAAAAAGTACAATGTGTCCCTCTCAAATGTAGTGGAGTAGAAGTATAAAATACCATAAAATGGAAACACTCAAGTACAGTGGTGGAAGAAGTATTGAGATCTTTTACCAAAGTAAAAGTAGTAATAACCCTGTATAAAATACTCCATTACAAGTAAAAGTCCTGCATTCAAACGCTTACTCAAGTAAAAGTACAGAAGTATTAGCATCAAATTGTACTTAAAGTATCAAACGTATGTGTACTCCTTATGCAAAACGACCCCACTCAGACTGTTATATATATTCTACATATTAATGATGCATTAATGTAGGCAGCATTTAAATGTTGTCAATGTAGGGCTAATTTTAACTACTTAATATACTGTTATGTAGTTTAATGTATAAGTATGTATAAAAAATGTTAAACTGTTCTTATGTTTTACGTGTTAAATCTTGACCTGAATAGTAACTCGTGACGACAACTGTCGTATAAATGCAGTGGAATAAAAAGTACAACATTTCCCTCTGGAATATAGTGGAGTAGTAGAAGTAAATAAAAAAAGTACCATACCAAATGAAAATACTCAAATAAAACACAAGTACCCAAAAAACTACTTAACTGTAAATGTACTTTGTTACTTTCTACCACTGTTTAGTTTAGTATCTACGCTACTGTAACTTAGTTTTATAGTAGAGGGTGTGCAGTTTTCCAGACAGCTAGTGAACGGGCAAACCTGAAGAATAGACGGACTAAACATGAATTATATGACCAATGGAGGTCAAACACACTCGGTTACCGATGTCGCTAATTTAATTGGACCCGGACAGAGATGGCGGGACACTTTATACATCTAAATACAGGGGGTACTTTTACAGTTTCAATCAAATATTACACTTCTATCTGTTAATTTAAACTAATTTCAAGCTGCTTATTAACCTTAACGTTATGTATTTAACATATCTCGGTACGGTTAGCTTCGCAGCTGAATGGACAACGTGAACACACGCCGGTTGTTAGCCTTCACACCAGGCGGACACATTTTATACTTCAAACCGTTCAGTTATCTGTAACTTCGCTCTCTGGCATTACAACTAACATCGGTTACAACATAATTATTACTAATAAAAGCAGCTAATGTTTCTAAGAAATACATATTTATGGCACTACCAACCTTCAGTTTCTGCAGCTCTATCACTTCGGCCATCTTTCTTTGTTGATGTATTACTTCCTCCAATCAAAGTGGAGCCGCTCTACTTCTGAACTCCTCCGCTCTCTCTCACTGTGTTTCACAGCGCCGCCTGATGGACGGACTGAAGAACTGCAGGCGAGTACAGGTATTCTCAACCAAAAAGTATTCAGATTATTTAGTTATGTTAGAATACTAATACAACAATGCAAAAATATTCCATACAGTTAGTTAGTTAGTAAGTTAATTAATTTATTTTAATTTCTGGGTCATGCCAAACACCTGGCCCATCCCACATGTGATGACAAGACACCACTATTTTACAAAACATACAGTACATCTTCCGTAAATAAATTAATAAATAAATTCTTTCAAATAAAAACAGTAGAGCAGTCATTCAATTAAAATAGTTAATCACGATTAATCGCAAATTAATCGCACATTTTTTATCTGTTCACAATGTACCTTAAAGGGAGATTTGTCAAGTATTTGATACTCATATCAACATTGGGGTGGGCAAATACGCTTACTTTATGCAAATGTATGCATATATTTATTATTGTAAATCAATTAACAACACAAAACAATGACAAATATTGTCCAGAAACCCTCACAGGTACTGCATTTAGCATAAAAAATATGCTCAAATCATAAAATGGCAAACTGAAGCCCAACAGGCAACAACAGCTGTCAGTGTGTCAGTGTGCTGACTTGACTATGACTTGCCCAAAACTGCACGTGATTATCATAAAGTGGGCATGTCTGTAAAGGGGAGACTCGTGGGTACCCATAGAACCCATTTTCATTCACATACTGTATCTTGAGGTCAGAGGTCAAGGGACCCCTTTGAAAATGGCCATGCCAGTTTTTCCTTGCCAAAATTTAGCGCAAGTTTGGAGCGTTATTTAGCATCCTTCATAATGAGCTAGTATGACATGGTTGGTACCAATGGATTCCTTTGTTTTCTAGTTTCATATGATGCCATGTTTTACAGTATGCTTTCCTTCATGTCATGGGTCTGTACATACATGTTGAGGCCTGAAGGGAGTTAAAGGGTTCATGATGAGGGTCTAAGGTCTGAACAGGATTTGCTGTGAATGCTGACATTGTTTTAAAAAAGAGGTTTAAACAGTGTATGTGTTTGGCACATACAATATGGAGACAAAAAAATCTCTCAACAATGTCACTTCATAGTTCTCGGGGGGTAGAAGGACAAAGCCGGATGAATTTAGGGAGTCACAAGTGCTTCAATAATCCTCATTAATGCTGCATTCCTCCCTTTGCACAGTTTCTCTTAGCAGACTGAGTGACCTATTGTTCTAATGACACAGAAATTAACAACTTCTTTTTACACTTCAATATTTCAGACATTATATTTAATCACAGCATCATATTTAAATATATCAGCTAATAGAACTTCTAAAACTTTAAAGTATTTTTTTTAGAGTTTTAATAAGGTGGATTTATTCATCAGTAGCAACGTGAATTTCAGAGTAAATCCGTACAGAATTAGAAATAATAAGACGGTCAGCCCAAAATAGGTCAGGTGATTTTAGCAGAGATTTAGGTGACCAGTCATATTGTATTTGCAAACATGTGTTTTGTGGAATTGTCACCCAAAGACCCACAAATTCATGACACTGTATTCTCATGATTTAAATAGGATCCTGTTGTATTATACTGACCTTTAAACTGTCTAATTAGTAATTTAATTAATCAATAATAATTAATATTTTTTGTCGGTTTTGTATTATTCTGACAGAGGCCTTGCAATATTGCTAACATAAGATTATATAGAACGTTATGTATCCCGAGGGAAATTGTTGTGCAGCTGTTGCAATACAAAGTAGGAAAGAGTGCAAATATAAAACATTAATAATAAGGTGCAAATCCAAAATATTCACATACCAAAAAAAATATAAACAGGTTAACGGTATGGATCCTAAAAATTTGCATGAGAAAGAATAATTACACAAGGTTGGTATTATTGTAAAGTATTCACTTTACTGTTGATACAAGATAAAACTGTACTACAGTATATTCAGTGGTGGAAGAAGTATTTCAACTCTTTATTAAAGTAAAAGTACCAATAGCACAATATACAAATACTTGCATGTAAAATTCATGCATTCAAAATGTTACTCAATTAAAAGTACACAAATATTACCAGCAAAATTAATTTGATTATGCAGGGTATCATATTATTAGATCATTAATACTGATACAGCATTTTAATGTTTTTACTGGTCTTTATGGTAATTAGAACTACTTTATATCCACTGTTTGGTAATTTAGTATATGCATCGTATTTTATGAGCTTATCATTTATTTTGTGTGTAAATTAATCTATAACGTAATAATAATAATAACTACAGCTGTGAAATAATTGTAGTGGAGTAAATAGTACAATATTCTGCTCTGAACTGTAGTGGGTTAGAAGTATAAAGTGAAATAAACTGAAAATATTAGGCAAAATAGAAGCACATCCAGTACTTGAGTAAATATTATATTCCTAACTATATATATATCACTGAACACAGCTTTATAATAATTTGAAAGTTATTTCTTTTGTTGGGTTTCTGCACACTCGAGCATGTCTTGTGATCTAATCTGCTGCCATGCAAAAAAGAACTTATGGAATTATGCATTTCTTATGTGATTATGTGCTTCTTTCTCTGCTGTATGATCCAGAAAAATGCTTTTTACTGTAAATACACAATTCACAAAACAGTCCAGGTGCCCCTAAAATCTGATTGGAGGAGGCCTGTGGGGCTTCGTGAGGAAGGAGGGGTTTCTTCTGCTAATACTCTGTGTGAAGTCAAACATCAAACAGTTTATAAAGCCTGATCTCTGTTGTCTGGTGCTCACTAAAGGGATATTTCATACAGAGGAGTTGCACTGACGATGTGGACGTCTGTCGTGCTGTTGGTGTTGCTGGCAATGGCTTCACACACTGTGGCAAGTAAGTACTGAAAATACATCTTCTATCTTCCAAAACAAAGTACCTTAAAGTGAGTATTTCTTTCTCAGGGGAGTGAAAGAGATTATGCACAGCATTTAAATGAGATTTTGAAGCTGTAACTGCGAGTTTTACAAACTAAAAGATAAAAAAAGGTCAATAATAAAAGTTATTAGTCCTTCTAATAGTGGTGCAGGAAGTTCTCAGATCCTGTACTTCAGCAAAAATGGCAATACTGCAATATAAAAATACTTACTTTACTTTAAGTAAAAGTGCTGCCATATATGTAAATATTATTAGATAAATTTAGTTAAAGTATCAAGTAAAAGTCCTCATAATTCACCAAAATGGTCCCTGTGAATGTTACACTATTATATATAATTTATTATTATGACTATATATTAATATATTAATATCATATTATATATTAGTTTATTATATTATTGGATTTTTATTACTGTGTAAGCAGAATTTTACTGTTGTAGTTGATCAAGAGGGAGACAATTTTAACTATTTTTTTTACATATTGTTGGGTAGTTTGAGCAATGTATTTTATTGGATGACCATATGTTTGTATAAAGAATCTAAGTAAGTTGTAAAGCTGTCACATAAGTGTAGTGGAGTAAAAAGTACAATATTTCCCTCTGAAATGTATTGAAGTAGAAGTATAAAGTTACATGAAATGGAAATACTTTCGGAAAGTATCAGGAAACAGGACTTTATATTACTTGATATTACAGTCAGAGTATTAATTATGTTATATATTGTATAGATTTAATTTAATCCAGTCTGAATGTTTTTTATTTCTGTTTCTTTGTCATAATTTTCCCAGTACAGTAGTTTAGGAACTTTCTTAAACCTTCAGTAAATTGGCACATAGCAGCTCTGTCAATCAAAGTTTTAGTGAGGCGACCTCTACATTTCAATAAAGTACAAATTTTCTTTCCTTACATGGAGGTAAACCCAGTTTTCTAATAATGTGTTTTGATCTATAAGATCTGAGTCTAGTCCAAGATCCAGTTTGATGTTTTTACCATGACCTCTGTATTCAACCATGCATTAATGTAAATGACACAGAATGTGACTTCTGTGAAGCAAAGCACCGACTATTTCTCTTAATCCTTTTATTCTTAAGTTAAAGGATAAGTTCAACATTCTTTCAAGTCTGTCTTGAAACATCACGCACATCTCCACATGCGCACTGAAAGAGTTACTGGTCGCTGTAATGATTCCTCCTCTCCATACTGGGCCTGAAGAGATAACAACATCTAAAGGACAGAGAAATACATTTCAAAACATGCATATATATGACACTTTGAGAAAGTGTCATGACTTTAAAGAAGTCAGAGGAATGAGTCATTTTCCAGCTGTTCATGCAAAATCTTACATTGATAATATGAATTTTCATTTTACAATTCACCATTCAACAGTTAGAGTCATGCCAAAAGGGAAACATCATCATTAGCGTGTGGCAGGCCCCTGATCAATATACTCCCTAAATCCCATGGACAAATATAAAACAGTTGAAGCAGAGTTTTTTTTAATTTATTTTCATTTTATTTTATTATTTATATATTTTCTTTCATATAAATGTATATATTTTTTAATCTTATTTTATATGTATATGTGTATATATGTGTGTGTATGTGTGTAATGCGTGTTGTTTATGTGCAGGGGTTGGGCGGGGTGGAAAGATGGGTGGGAAAAAGAAAATATGAAATATGGTGACCTGTAAACCCGGCAGTGTGTTTATTGTTTACTTATGTTTTTCACCATTATAAACTTTTTTTTTAAAGAAAAAAAGAAGGGAAACATCAAAGAGTTAAATTCGAAAGAAGTCTGATTTAGCTGTTGATTCGCTCTTTTATCTGCCATCGTGTTTAATCCAAACTCAGCCGTGTGACATTGTTAATCTGTGATAAAAGCATGCACACTCAGCTGAGCAGCACATGAGAAGGATTGCAGGGATGAGAGAATTATATTGGTGATATAACTCAGTTGAACTTTGGTGGGTAGCTTCAATCACCTTCACATTTTGTCAATTCACTGGTGGTAAATATCATACAAAATATATATAAAAATACAAAATATATAAAGTCCAACAATGGAATTTTGGAAACTATAAACCCAATTAATTTGAAGAGTGTATTAGAATAAATCTAAATATATGCTGCAATATCTCTGAAAAAGAGGAGAAAAATAGGAAACACTTTATTTTAAGTTAAAATAGGTCCTTAAAAGAAAAGCTTAGTAAATATGAATGGATTCATTTTATATTTATTTTATTTTAGCAACTGGAACCTTTCTTCTCCATATATAAATTGAATTGTAATAATCGGAGGAGACTTCAATACAGTCATAAACCGATCACTCGACAGGTCTAATAATTCAAACAGCACACGTAACTGCCAAACTACAGAAACCATTGAACAGTTCATGAGTGATTTTGGTCTTGGCAATGGTTGGCGATTAAAACACCTGGCCGCTAGAGAGTTTTCATTCTTTTCATCAGTTCATCACTCCTACTCCCGCGTTGATTTCTTTTTAACCAGTAACTCAATTATTTCCCAAATCCTGGATATACTTATACACCCCATTACCATCAGCGACCACGCTCCCGTCTCCCTCATCTGGAATTTTGTCCATTCACACAAACAGTCCAACAGATGGCGATTTAACACATCCCTGCTGGATGACCCGGACTTCGATAATTATATCAAGAGAGAGTGGGCCTCCTTCCTTGACATAAATGATTCACCGGAAATAGCATCATCACTACTTTGGGAAACAGGGAAAGCAGTATTAAGAGGGAAAATCATATCATATTCCACACACAAGAAAAAGAAAGACAAAGAACAGGAAATATACTTAGAACAAAAGATTAAAGAACTAGAGAACATTAATGCAAATAACCCAACATCACAAATTCAAAATGATTTACGAACATACAAACTCCAACTGAATGATCACACAAACAAGAAAACGCAATTCCTCCTACACAGACTCAGACATGAACACTTTGAATACAGTAATAAATCTGGAAAATACCTGGCCAACCAAATCAAAAGAAACAAAGAACAAACAACAATTTCAACAATAGTGAACTCAGCAGGGAAGACCGTACAAACACCTGAAGAAATAAATAAGGCCTTTCAAGATTTTTATACGAATTTATACTCAATACTTAAACCAAGCCAAGAAGACATTAACACATTCCTAAACAATATTGATTTATCCAAACTTTCTGAAGACCAAGCAAATACACTTGACAAACCATTTACAATAACAGAATTCTACAATGCACTCAAACTCATGCCCAACAATAAATCACCAGGACCTGATGGCTTCCCTGCTGAGTTCTACAAACACTTCTGGAACATTCTAGCTCCCATTTTCAACAGATTAACAACTGAAATTAAACAAAAATCCAAACTTCCCATCGACATGAACACTGCCATAATCTCTCTTTTACTCAAACCTGGCAAAGACCCCAGCTCCCCATCAAGTTATCGCCACTTATCTCTGATCAACACAAACACAAAAATTATTAGCAAAGCATTAGCATCACGCATCAAAACAGTTACTCCATCTCTCATCCACTCAGACCAAACTGGCTTTATTGGCTTTAGACGCAGAAAAAGCATTCGACAAAGTAAATTGGGTATTTTTATTTTCTACATTAAAAACATTTAGTTTCGGTGAATCATTTATACACTGGGTTAAGATTTTGTACATATCACCAATGGCCACGATCACCACCAATCGATTAACATCACAACGCTTCACTTTGCACAGGGGTACTAGGCAAGGATGCCCACTCTCTCCATCTTTATTCGCAATATTCATCGAACCACTTGCAGCAGCCATCCGTCAAAAAATAAACATCACAGGAATCCAAACAAAAAATATGCACCACAAGATCAGCCTTTATGCAGATGACATTCTACTTTACTTAAAAAATCCTTCATCTTCATTACCCGAATACACATACTTAGGAATCAACATTTCCCCCAGGCTGTCAGAGTTAGTCCATCTCAACTTCAACCCACTTCACAAAACAGTAGAGGACAACCTTCAACGTTGGATGAATCTACCAATATCCCTCATAGGCAGAATCGCATCAATAAAAATGACCATATTACCCATGATAAATTACCTATTCTCAATGATCCCAATCAAGCCCCCACCCTCCTGGTTCAAATCCCTAGACACCATCATCTCAAAATTCTACTGGAAAAACAAGACACCTAGAATCAAACTACCCACTTTACAAAAAACGCAAAGCTCAGGGAGGTCTGGACGCACCAAACTTTCTTCATTACTTCATTGCCCAACAACTCCAATATATTCACAAATGGACCAATCCCAACCAATCTGACAACTCCTGGACAAACATAGAACAAACATTATGTAAAGATATCCATATTTCAGACTTACCATTCATCAGCCGCTCCATCACACACCATCCGTGTTTCAAAAACCCTACCATAGCTACAACTCTAACAGCCTGGTGGAAATTTCACCAAATAACTAACACCACAATCTCACCTAACAAGCACGCTCCGATCTGGAACAATCCTGACTTTTTAATGAACAGAAAACCACTAAATTTCTCATCATGGATCAGTAAAGATATCACACACCTCAAACACATCTTCCACAATAACACTCTGGTCTCATTTCCTTTTTTGGTCCAGAAGTACGGCATTGGGGAGAATCACTTTCTAGAATTTCTACAGATTAAATCATCTATTCAGGCCAAAATCAACATTAAATCATTTAACTCAGATCTTCCCCCACCAGCTTCAGAATTGTTTAACATTACTTCCAGAAAAAAACTACTATCTAAAATATACAAGATAATTTCCACATCCAACCAAACAATATCAATCCCTTCAAATAAATCGGAACAAGATTTAAAGATTATCCCCGGTGCCGACTTCTGGACCAAAATTTGCCAAAATATCTTCTCTATATCCACCAACACAAACATACAACTCATCCAATACAAGATTATTCACAGAGTACAGAGTGTTTCAAACCCCGAAGGGGTAGAACCCTTCTAAGATTGTGCTGATTTGTTATTATTTGTTGTCTTATGCCGCGGCTCAAATTCCCGTGAGCTGGAATGAGCTAGAAACATGAAACTTGGCACAATAACTGGAAATGATGTGCAAGTGCTTCTCAAGAAATATGACCCCAATCGGCCACATGGTGGCGCTGTAATTAATGCCCAAAAACGCAATTTTGGAAAGGCCACGCCCCTCACACCGTACGTCTGATTGACTTGAAATTTAACACAAATGTCCAGCTCCGTGTGATCTACAAAAATGCCTCTTGGACCACTAAAGTCCGCATAACTAGATTTTCCGCCATCTTGAATTTTTTGAAAAACACATTTTTGACATCTCCTCCTAAACCGTAGGTCCGAGGGCCAAAAACATCAAAAACTTGTATCGCAAGATCCGGTGGACAGAATTTTATCAAATTTGGTGCACATGCTCTTGGGACAACCATTAACCAAGATCTGAAGTGTCATATTGATCGGTGCATGTGGGCGTGGCCTATTCAGCATTTTATGCTAAATTATGCCTTTGCTCAATTTGCTGTGAGCTGGAACGAGCTAGAGACATGAAACTTGGTACCATAACTGTACATGATGTCATAATGCTTCACATAAAATATGATCCCAATTGGCCTGATGGTGGCGCTATTACATTTTCTAAACTTTTAAAGGCCGGCCCCCTCACACCACAAGTCGGATTGACTTGAAATTTGACACACATGTCCAGCTCCATGTGGTCTACAAAAAAGCCTCGAGGACCACTAATGTCCGCCTACTTGATTATCCTCCATATTGAATTTTTTGACATCTCCTTCTAAACAATAGGTCAGATTGCTACCAAACTTTCTGTAGATTATTATTTGACCAAACTTATCAAAATTTATCAAAAGCTTGGTAATATCTCATTGCATTACGAAGATATTGACCAATGAACTTTAAGAGGGCGTGGCTCAGCACATCAATAGACCTAACTCCGCCACCCCTTGGTCCATCATCTCCAAACCTGTAGGATATGTTCGCAAGAGTACCTGAAACATACCCTGAAAGATTCATTCAAATCGACCACTCGGGGGTGCTACAAGTCACACTATACTTCATAAATTGTAAAATCAATTCATCTAGGCTTGTTGCTTCAATAGATGTTACACGGTGGTCGGGCACACACCGATTAAATTATGTACCCATTGCCCCCACCATTGTTTTGCTTTTTTTACAGAAATAAAACCCATTTAGTTCATTTTGGCGTATCAGCGCCATGTTATCAAGAGATAGTCGGATGACGGATTTTAGACGGTGACAGTAAACGCATCACAGCCAGAAGGTGTCAGATACGTAGTGTTCTGAGTTTCGTTTTTAGTTTGCGGTGAAAGAGGAGAGAAGAACACACAGACGTTGAGGCTGTTCATCATACAGAGTTGTCATCTATAAGCCATCCAGGCATGTGTGTGTCCAGTAAGAAGTGAGTACAGTGTTACATTTGGTGGAGATAATTAGGGCCCGAGCACTGACCGCAGGTCTGCGAGGCCCTATTGTAATTGCTTCGTTTATTATTAGGGCCCGAGCACTGACCGAAGGTCTGCGAGGCCCTATTGTAATTGCTTCGTTTATTATTATTATTAGGGCCCGAGCACTGACGAAGTCGGGTCCGAGGACCCTATTGAAACTGTAATGTTTTTAGGGCCCGAGCACCGACAACGTCGGGCCAGCGAAGGCCCTATTGAAACTGTAGCGTTTATTATTCTTTTTCTCTTCCAAAATGAATCGCGTTTTTGAGGCCTTTGCCATGCTCAAAAAGTTGTTAAACTTGGCGTACTTATCAGACACGGTGAAAAATTTGATATTTTAAGGGTCTCGGACTCGGGTGTTGCAAAATGGCTCGCTAGCGCCCCCTAGAAAATTGAAAAAATTGATATCCGCGCTCCGGTTTCACCTACAAGTTTGAAATTTGGCAGACAGATGTAACATGTGGAGACGGACAAAAAAGCCTCTTGGAGGCATGCCCTCTCAACAGGAAGTCAGCCATTTTTTATTTAATATGCGATTTTCGCCCATTTTTAGCGTTTCATACGTCACGTACTTTAACGAACTCCTCCTACAAATTTAATCCGATCAACTTGATATTTGGTCAGGACCATCTTAAGACCTTAAGGATGAAAAGTTATTCAAATGGTGA